>JALIGW010000025.1:8013952-8646452 GCA_023053685.1 Diadophis punctatus similis
TGGATACCTAACCCTAACCCTAATTAGATTTTCTGTAAATGGGATTTTTCCATGTATTTTGCCACGAAATATACAAAAGGCAGGATCAAAAAGTTTACAACCCTAATAACCTTACCGATGGGCTCAGAATCTCTTGGTGGTCTCCATTTTGCACTCCGAATTCATGGATACCTAACCCAAACCCTAAGTGGATTTTCTGTAAATGGGATTTTCCCATTAATTTTTCCAGGAAATATACAAAAGGCAGGATCAAAAAGTAAATACCCTGCTAACCATACCTATGGGCTCTGATCCCAATGGTGATGTCCATTTTGCACTACGAATTCATGGATACCTAACCCTAACCCTAAGTGGATTTTCTGTAAATGGGATTATCCCATGTATTTTGCCAGGAAATATACAAAAGGCAGGATCGATAGGTATGCAAACTCCTAACCATACCGATGGGCTACGAATCCATTCGCGATCTCCATTTTGCTCTCCGAATTCATGGATATCTAACCCTAACCCTAAGTGGATTTTCTGTAAATGGGATTTTCCCATGTATTTTGCCAGGAAATATACAAAAGGCAGGATCGAAAAGTATGCACCCTCCTAACCATTCCAATGGGCTACGGATCCATTGGCGATCTTCAATTTGCACTTCAAATTCATGGATCCCTAACCCTAACGCTAAGTGGATTTTCTGTAAATGGGATTTTCCCATGTATTTTGCCAGGAAATATACAAAAAGCAGGATCAAAAAGTAAATACCCTGCTAAACCATACCTATGGGCTCTGAATCCAATGGCGATGTCCATTTTGCTCTCCGAATTCATGGATACCTAACCCTAACCCTAACTTCATTTTCTGTAAATGGGATTTTCCCGTTTAATTTGCCAGGAAATATACAAAACGCAGGATCGATAAACATGCACTCTGCTAACCATACCGATGGGCTACGAATCCATTGGCGATCTCCATTTTGCTCTCCGAATTCATGGATACCTAACCCTAACCCTAAGTGGATTTTCTGTAAATGGGATTTTTCCATGTATTTTGCCACGAAATGTACAAAAGGCAGAATGGAAAAGTATGCACCCTCCTAACCATACCAATGGGCTACGAATCCATTGGCGATCTCCATTTTGCTCTCCAAATTCATGGATACCTAACCCTAACCCTAAGTGGATTTTCTGTAAATGGGATTTTTCCATGTATTTTGCCAAGAAATATACAAAAGGCAGGATCGAAAAGTATGCACCCTCCTAACCATCCTGATGGGCTCCAAATCCATTGGCTATTCCATTTTGCATTTCAAATTCATGGATACCTAACCCTAACCCTAAGTGGATTTTCTGTAAATGGGATTTTCCCATGTATTTTGCCAGGAAATATACAAAAGGCAGGATCGAAAAGTATGCACCCTTCTAACCATACTGATGGGCTACGAATCCATTGGCGATCTTCAATTTGCACTTCAAATTCATGGATCCCTAACCCTAAACCTAAGTGGATTTTCTGTAAATGGGATTTTCCCATGTATTTTGCCAGGAAATATACAAAAGGCAGTATCGAAAAGTATGCACCCTCCTAACCATTCCAATGGCTACGGATCCATTGGCGATGTCCATTTTGCACTCCGAATTCATGGATACCTAACCCTAACCCTAAGTGGATTTTCTGTAAATGGGATTTTCCCATGTATTTTGCCAGGAAATATACAAAAGGCAGGATCGAAAAGTTTACACCCTAATAACCTTACCGATGGGCTCAGAATCTATTGGCGATCTCTATTTTGCATTCTGAATTCATGGATACCTAATCCTAACCCTAAGTGGATTTAGTGTAAATGGGATTTCCCCCATTTATTTTGCCAGGAAATATACAAAAGGCAGGATCGATAAGTATGCACCGTCCTAACCATACCGATGGGCTACGAATCCATTGGCGATCTCCATTTTGCTCTCCGAATTCATGGATACCTAACCCTAACCCTAAGTGGATTTTCTGTAAATGGGATTTTTCAATGTATTTTGCCACGAAATATACAAAAGGCAGAATCGAAAAGTATGTACCCCGCCTAACCATACCAATGGGCTACGAATCCATTGGCGATCTCCATTTTGCACTCTGAATTCATGGATACCTAATCCTAACCCTAAATGGATTTTCTATAAATGGGATTTTCCCATGTATTTTGCCAGGAAATAAACAAAAGGCAGGATCGAAAAGTATGCACCCTCCTAAACATTCCAAAGGGCTACGGATCCATTGGCGATCTCCATTTTGCACTTCGAATTAATGGATCCCTAACCCTAACCCTAAGTGGATTTTCTGTAAATGGGATTTTCCCATGTATTTTGCCAGGAAATATACAAAAGGCAGGATCGAAAAGTATGCACCCTTCTAGCCATACCGATCGGCTACGAATCCATTGGCGATCTCCATTTTGCTCTCCGAATTCATGGATACCTAACCGTAACCCTAAGTGGATTTTCTGTAAATGGGATTTTCCCATGTATTTTGCCAGGAAATATACAAAACGCAGGATCAAAAAGTTTACACCCTAATAACCTTACCGATGGGCTCAGAATCTATTGGCGGTCTCCATTTTGCACTCCGAATTCATGGATACCTAACCCTAACCCTAAGTGGATTTTCTGTAAATGGGATTTTCCCCGTTTATTTTGCCAGGAAATATACAAAAGGCAGGATCGAAAAGTATGCACCCTCCTAACCATTCCAATGGGCTACGGATCCATTGGCGATGTACATTTTGCACTCCGAATTCATGGGTACCTAACCCTAAGTGGATTTTCTGTAAATGGGATTTTCCCATGTATTTTGCCAGGAAATATACAAAAGGCAGGATCGATAGGTATGCAAACTCCTAACCATACCGATGGGCTACGAATCCAATGGCGATCTCCATTTTGCTCTCCGAATTCATGGGTACCTAACCCTAACCCTAAGTGGATTTTCTGTAAAAGGGCTTTTCCCATGTATTTTGCCAGGAAATATACAAAAGGCAGGATCGATAGGTATGCAAACTCCTAACCATACCGATAGGCTACGAATCCAATGGCGATCTCCATTTTGCTCTCCGAATTCATTGGTTTCTAACCCTAACCCTAAGTGGATTTTCTGTAAATGGGATTTTCCCATGTATTTTGCCACGAAATATACAAAAGGCAGGATCGAAAAGTATGCACCCCCTCCTAACCATACTGATGGGCTACGAATCCATTGGCGATCTCCATTTTGCACTTTGAATTCATGGATACCTAACCCTAACCCTATGTGTATTTTCTGTAAATGGGATTAACCATGTATTTTGCCAGGAAATATACAAAAGGCAGGATCAAAAACTATGCACACTCCTAACCAAACTGATAGGCTACGTATCCATTGGCGATGTCCATTTTGCTCTCCGAATTCATGGATACCTAACCCTAACCCTATGTGTATTTTCTGTAAATGGGATTTAACCATGTATTTTTCCAGGAAATATACAAAAGGCAGGATCGATAAGTATGCACCCTCCTAACCATACCGATGGGCTAGGAATCCATTGGCGATCTCAATTTTGCTCTCCGAATTCATGGATACCTAACCCTAAGCCTAATTAGATTTTCTGTAAATGGGATTTTTTCCATGTATTTTGCCACGAAATATACAAAAGGCAGGATCAAAAAGTTTACACCCTAATAACCTTACCGATGGGCTCAGAATCTATTGGTGGTCTCCATTTTGCACTCCGAATTCATGGATACCTAACCCAAACCCTAAGTGGATTTTCTGTAAATGGGATTTTCCCATTAATTTTTCCAGGAAATATACAAAAGGCAGGATCAAAAAGTAAATACCCTGCTAACCATACCTATGGGCTCTGATCCCAATGGTGATGTCCATTTTGCACTACGAATTCATGGATACCTACCCTAACCCTAAGTGGATTTTCTGTAAATGGGATTTTCCCATGTATTTTGCCAGGAAATATACAAAAGGCAGGATCGATAGATATGCAAACTCCTAACCATACTGATAGGCTACGTATCCATTGGCGACGTCCATTTTGCTCTCCGAATTCATAGATACCTAACCCTAACCCTATGTTGATTTTCTATAAATGGATTTTCCCATGTATTTTGCCAGGAAATATACAAAAGGGAGGATTGAAAAGTATACACCCTCCTAACCATACCGATGGGCTACGAATCCAATGGCGATCTCCATTTTGCTCTCCGAATTCATGGGTACCTAACCCTAACCCTACGTGGATTTTCTGTAAATGGGATTTTCCCATGTATTTTGCCAGGAAATATACAAAAGGCAGGATCGAAAAGTATGCACCCTCCTAACCATTCCAATGGGCTACGGATCCATTGGCGATGTCCATTTTGCACTCCGAATTCATGGATACCTAACCCTAACCCTAAGTGGATTTTCTGTAAATGGGATTTTCCCATGTATTTTGCCAGGAAATATACAAAAGGCAGGATCGAAAAGTTTACACCCTAATAACCTTACCGATGGGCTCAGAATCTATTGGCGATCTCTATTTTGCATTCTGAATTCATGGATACCTAATCCTAACCCTAAGTGGATTTAGTGTAAATGGGATTTCCCCCATTTATTTTGCCAGGAAATATACAAAAGGCAGGATCGATAAGTATGCACCGTCCTAACCATACCGATGGGCTACGAATCCATTGGCGATCTCCATTTTGCTCTCCGAATTCATGGATACCTAACCCTAACCCTAAGTGGATTTTCTGTAAATGGGATTTTTCAATGTATTTGCCACGAAATATACAAAAGGCAGAATCGAAAAGTATGTACCCGCCTAACCATACCAATGGGCTACGAATCCATTGGCGATCTCCATTTTGCACTCTGAATTCATGGATACCTAATCCTAACCCTAAATGGATTTTCTATAAATGGGATTTTCCCATGTATTTTGCCAGGAAATAAACAAAAGGCAGGATCGAAAAGTATGCACCTCCTAAACATTCCAAAGGGCTACGGATCCATTGGCGATCTCCATTTTGCACTTCGAATTAATGGATCCCTAACCCTAACCCTAAGTGGATTTTCTGTAAATGGGATTTTCCCATGTATTTTGCCAGGAAATATACAAAAGGCAGGATCGAAAAGTATGCACCCCTTCTAGCCATACCGATCGGCTACGAATCCATTGGCGATCTCCATTTTGCTCTCCGAATTCATGGATACCTAACCGTAACCCTAAGTGGATTTTCTGTAAATGGGATTTTCCCATGTATTTTGCCAGGAAATATACAAAACGCAGGATCAAAAAGTTTACACCCTAATAACCTTACCGATGGGCTCAGAATCTATTGGCGGTCTCCATTTTGCACTCCGAATTCATGGATACCTAACCCTAACCCTAAGTGGATTTTCTGTAAATGGGATTTTCCCGTTTATTTTGCCAGGAAATATACAAAAGGCAGGATCGAAAAGTATGCACCCTCCTAACCATTCCAATGGGCTACGGATCCATTGGCGATGTACATTTTGCACTCCGAATTCATGGGTACCTAACCCTAAGTGGATTTTCTGTAAATGGGATTTTCCCATGTATTTTGCCAGGAAATATACAAAAGGCAGGATCGATAGGTATGCAAACTCCTAACCATACCGATGGGCTACGAATCCAATGGCGATCTCCATTTTGCTCTCCGAATTCATGGGTACCTAACCCTAACCCTAAGTGGATTTTCTGTAAAAGGGCTTTTCCCATGTATTTTGCCAGGAAATATACAAAAGGCAGGATCGATGGTATGCAAACTCCTAACCATACCGATAGGCTACGAATCCAATGGCGATCTCCATTTTGCTCTCCGAATTCATTGGTTTCTAACCCTAACCCTAAGTGGATTTTCTGTAAATGGGATTTTCCCATGTATTTTGCCACGAAATATACAAAAGGCAGGATCGAAAAGTATGCACCCTCCTAACCATACTGATGGGCTACGAATCCATTGGCGATCTCCATTTTGCACTTTGAATTCATGGATACCTAACCCTAACCCTATGTGTATTTTCTGTAAATGGGATTTAACCATGTATTTTGCCAGGAAATATACAAAAGGCAGGATCAAAAACTATGCACACTCCTAACCAAACTGATAGGCTACGTATCCATTGGCGATGTCCATTTTGCTCTCCGAATTCATGGATACCTAACCCTAACCCTATGTGTATTTTCTGTAAATGGGATTTAACCATGTATTTTTCCAGGAAATATACAAAAGGCAGGATCGATAAGTATGCACCCTCCTAACCATACCGATGGGCTAGGAATCCATTGGCGATCTCAATTTGCTCTCCGAATTCATGGATACCTAACCCTAAGCCTAATTAGATTTTCTGTAAATGGGATTTTTCCATGTATTTTGCCACGAAATATACAAAAGGCAGGATCAAAAAGTTTACACCCTAATAACCTTACCGATGGGCTCAGAATCTATTGGTGGTCTCCATTTTGCACTCCGAATTCATGGATACCTAACCCAAACCCTAAGTGGATTTTCTGTAAATGGGATTTTCCCATTAATTTTTCCAGGAAATATACAAAAGGCAGGATCAAAAAGTAAATACCCTGCTAACCATACCTATGGGCTCTGATCCCAATGGTGATGTCCATTTTGCACTACGAATTCATGGATACCTAACCCTAACCCTAAGTGGATTTTCTGTTAAATGGGATTTTCCCATGTATTTTGCCAGGAAATATACAAAAGGCAGGATCGATAGATATGCAAACTCCTAACCATACTGATAGGCTACGTATCCATTGGCGACGTCCATTTTGCTCTCCGAATTCATAGATACCTAACCCTAACCCTATGTTGATTTTCTATAAATGGGATTTTCCCATGTATTTTGCCAGGAAATATACAAAAGGGAGGATTGAAAAGTATACACCCTCCTAACCATACCGATGGGCTACGAATCCAATGGCGATCTCCATTTTGCTCTCCGAATTCATGGGTACCTAACCCTAACCCTAAGTGGATTTTCTGTAAATCGGATTTTCCCATGTATTTTGCCAGGAAATATTCAAAAGGCAGGATCGATAAGTATGCACCCTCCTAACCATACCGATGGGCTACGAATCCATTCGCGATCTCCATTTTGCTCTCCGAATTCATGGATATCTAACCCTAACCCTAAGTGGATTTTCTGTAAATGGGATTTTCCCATGTATTTTGCCAGGAAATATACAAAAGGCAGGATCGAAAAGTATGCACCCTCCTAACCATTCCAATGGGCTACGGATCCATTGGCGATCTTCATTTTGCACTTCAAATTCATGGATCCCTAACCCTAACCCTAAGTGGATTTTCTGTAAATGGGATTTTCCCATGTATTTTGCCAGGAAATATACAAAAAGCAGGATCAAAAAGTAAATACCCTGCTAACCATACCTATGGGCTCTGAATCCAATGGCGATGTCCATTTTGCTCTCCGAATTCATGGATACCTAACCCTAACCCTAAGTGGATTTTCTGTAAATGGGATTTTCCCATGTATTTTGCCACGAAATATACAAAAGGCAGGATCGAAAAGTATGCACCCTCCTAACCATACTGATGGGCTACGAATCCATTGGCGATCTCCATTTTGCACTTTGAATTCATGGATACCTAACCCTAACCCTATGTGTATTTTCTGTAAATGGGATTTAACCATGTATTTTGCCAGGAAATATACAAAAGGCAGGATCAAAAAGTATGCACACTCCTAACCAAACTGATAGGCTATGTATCCATTGGCGATGTCCATTTTGCTCTCCGAATTCATGGATACCTAACCCTAACCCTATGTGTATTTTCTGTAAATGGGATTTAACCATGTATTTTTCCAGGAAATATACAAAAGGCAGGATCGATAAGTATGCACCCTCCTAACCATACCGATGGCTAGGAATCCATTGGCGATCTCAATTTTGCTCTCCGAATTCATGGATACCTAACCCTAACCCTAATTAGATTTTCTGTAAATGGGATTTTTCCATGTATTTTGCCACGAAATATACAAAAGGCAGGATCAAAAAGTTTACACCCTAATAACCTTACCGATGGGCTCAGAATCTCTTGGTGGTCTCCATTTTGCACTCCGAATTCATGGATACCTAACCCAAACCCTAAGTGGATTTTCTGTAAATGGGATTTTCCCATTAATTTTTCCAGGAAATATACAAAAGGCAGGATCAAAAAGTAAATACCCTGCTAACCATACCTATGGGCTCTGATCCCAATGGTGATGTCCATTTTGCACTACGAATTCATGGATACCTAACCCTAACTCTAAGTGGATTTTCTGTAAATGGGATTATCCCATGTATTTTGCCAGGAAATATACAAAAGGCAGGATCGATAGGTATGCAAACTCCTAACCATACCGATGGGCTACGAATCCATTCGCGATCTCCATTTTGCTCTCCGAATTCATGGATATCTAACCCTAACCCTAAGTGGATTTTCTGTAAATGGGATTTTCCCATGTATTTTGCCAGGAAATATACAAAAGGCAGGATCGAAAAGTATGCACCCTCCTAACCATTCCAATGGGCTACGGATCCATTGGCGATCTTCAATTTGCACTTCAAATTCATGGATCCCTAACCCTAACGCTAAGTGGATTTTCTGTAAATGGGATTTTCCCATGTATTTTGCCAGGAAATATACAAAAAGCAGGATCAAAAAGTAAATACCCTGCTAACCATACCTATGGGCTCTGAATCCAATGGCGATGTCCATTTTGCTCTCCGAATTCATGGATACCTAACCCTAACCCTAACTTCATTTTCTGTAAATGGGATTTTCCCGTTTAATTTGCCAGGAAATATACAAAACGCAGGATCGATAAACATGCACTCTGCTAACCATACCGATGGGCTACGAATCCATTGGCGATCTCCATTTTGCTCTCCGAATTCATGGATACCTAACCCTAACCCTAAGTGGATTTTCTGTAAATGGGATTTTTCCATGTATTTTGCCACGAAATGTACAAAAGGCAGAATGGAAAAGTATGCACCCTCCTAACCATACCAATGGGCTACGAATCCATTGGCGATCTCCATTTTGCTCTCCAAATTCATGGATACCTAACCCTAACCCTAAGTGGATTTTCTGTAAATGGGATTTTTCCATGTATTTTGCCAAGAAATATACAAAAGGCAGGATCGAAAAGTATGCACCCTCCTAACCATCCTGATGGGCTCCAAATCCATTGGCTATCTCCATTTTGCATTTCAAATTCATGGATACCTAACCCTAACCCTAAGTGGATTTTCTGTAAATGGGATTTTCCCATGTATTTTGCCAGGAAATATACAAAAGGCAGGATCGAAAAGTATGCACCCTTCTAACCATACTGATGGGCTACGAATCCATTGGCGATCTTCAATTTGCACTTCAAATTCATGGATCCCTAACCCTAACCCTAAGTGGATTTTCTGTAAATGGGATTTTCCCATGTATTTTGCCAGGAAATATACAAAAGGCAGTATCGAAAAGTATGCACCCTCCTAACCATTCCAATGGGCTACGGATCCATTGGCGATGTCCATTTTGCACTCCGAATTCATGGATACCTAACCCTAACCCTAAGTGGATTTTCTGTAAATGGGATTTTCCCATGTATTTTGCCAGGAAATATACAAAAGGCAGGATCGAAAAGTTTACACCCTAATAACCTTACCGATGGGCTCAGAATCTATTGGCGATCTCTATTTTGCATTCTGAATTCATGGATACCTAATCCTAACCCTAAGTGGATTTAGTGTAAATGGGATTTCCCCATTTATTTTGCCAGGAAATATACAAAAGGCAGGATCGATAAGTATGCACCGTCCTAACCATACCGATGGGCTACGAATCCATTGGCGATCTCCATTTTGCTCTCCGAATTCATGGATACCTAACCCTAACCCTAAGTGGATTTTCTGTAAATGGGATTTTTCAATGTATTTTGCCACGAAATATACAAAAGGCAGAATCGAAAAGTATGTACCCGCCTAACCATACCAATGGGCTACGAATCCATTGGCGATCTCCATTTTGCACTCTGAATTCATGACCCTAAATGGATTTTTCATAAAATGGGATTTTTCCCATGTATTTTGCCAGGAAATAAACAAAAGTCAGGGATCGAAAAGTATGCACACTCCTAAACATTCCAAAGGGCTACGGATCCATTGGCGTATCTCCATTTTGCACTTCGAATTAATGGATCCCTAACCCTAACCCTAAGTGGATTTTCTGTAAATGGGATTTTCCCATGTATTTTGCCAGGAAATATACAAAAAGGCAGGATCGAAAAGTATGCACCCTTCTAGCCATACCGATCGGCTACGAATCCATTGGCGATCTCCATTTTGCTCTCCGAATTCATGGATACCTAACCGTAACCCTAAGTGGATTTTCTGTAAAATGGGATTTTCCCATGTATTTTGCCAGGAAATATACAAAACGCAGGATCAAAAAGTTTACAACCCTAATAACCTTACCGATGGCTCAGAATCTATTGGCGGTCTCCAGTTTGCACTCCGAATTCATGGATACCTAACCCTAACCCCTAAGTGGATTTTCTGTAAATGAGGATTTATCCGCGTAGATTTTGCCAGGAAATATACAAAAGGCAGGATCGAAAAGTATGCACCCTCCTAACCATTCCAATGGGCTACGGATCCATTGGCGATGTACATTTTGCACTCCGAATTCATGGGTACCTAACCCTAAGTGGGATTTTCTGTAAATGGGGATTTGTCCCATGGTACTTTGCCAGGAAATATACAAAAGGCAGGATCGATAGGTATGCAAACTCCTAACCATACCGATGGGCTACGAATCCAATGGCGATCTCCATTTTGCTCTCCGAATTCATGGGTACCTAACCCTAACCCCTAGTGGATTTTCTGTAAAAGGGCTTTTCCCATGTATTTTGCCAGGAAATATACAAAAAGGCAGGATCGATAGGTATGCAAACTCCTAACCATACCGATAGGCTACGAATCCAATGGCGATCTCCATTTTGCTCTCCGAATTCATTGGTTTCTAACCCTAACCCTAAGTGGATTTTCTGTAAATGGGATTTTCCCATGTATTTTGCCACGAAATATACAAAAGGCAGGATCGAAAAGTATGCACCCTCCTAACCATACTGATGGGCTACGAATCCATTGGCGATCTCCATTTTGCACTTTGAATTCATGGATACCTAACCCCTAACCCTATGTGTATTTTCTGTAAATGGGATTTAACCATGTATTTTGCCAGGAAATATACAAAAGGCAGGATCAAAAACTATGCACACTCCTAACCAAACTGATAGGCTACGTATCCATTGGCGATGTCCATTTTGCTCTCCGAATTCATGGATACCTAACCCTAACCCTATGTGTATTTTCTGTAAATGGGATTTAACCATGTATTTTTCCAGGAAAATATACAAAAGGCAGGATCGATAAGTATGCACCTCCTAACCATACCGATTGGCTAGAATCCATTGGCGATCTCAATTTTGCTCTCCGAATTCATGGATACCTAACCCTAAGCCTAATTAGATTTTCTGTAAATGGGATTTTTACCATGTATTTTGCCACGAAATATACAAAAGGCAGGATCAAAAAGTTTACACCCTAATAACCTTACCGATGGGCTCAGAATCTATTGGTGGTCTCCATTTTGCACTCCGAATTCATGGATACCTAACCCAAACCCGCTAAGTGGATTTTCTGTAAATGGGATTTTCCCATTAATTTTTCCAGGAAATATACAAAAGGCAGGATCAAAAAGTAAATACCCTGCTAACCATACCTATGGGCTCTGATACCCAATGGTGATGTCCATTTTGCACTACGAATTCATGGATACCTAACCCTAACCCTAAGTGGATTTTCTGTAAATGGGATTTTCCCATGTATTTTGCCAGGAAATATACAAAAGGCAGGATCGATAGATATGCAATCCCTAACCATAATGATAGGCTACGTATCCATTGGCGACGTCCATTTTGCTCTCCGAATTCATAGATACCTAACCCTAACCCTATGTTGATTTTCTATAAATGGGATTTTCCCATGTATTTTGCCAGGAAATATACAAAAGGGAGGATTGAAAAGTATACACCCTCCTAACCATACCGATGGGCTACGAATCCAATGGCGATCTCCATTTTGCTCTCCGAATTCATGGGTACCTAACCCTAACCCTAAGTGGATTTTCTGTAAATCGGATTTTCCATGTATTTTGCCAGGAAATATTCAAAAGGCAGGATCGATAAGTATGCACCCTCCTAACCATACCGATGGGCTACGAATCCATTCGCGATCCTCCATTTTGCTCTCCGAATTCATGGATATCTAACCCTAACCCTAAGTGGATTTTCTGTAAATAGGATTTTCCCATGTATTTTGCCAGGAAATATACAAAAGGCAGGATCGAAAAGTATGCACCCTCCTAACCATTCCAATGGGCTACGGATCCATTGGCGATCTTCATTTTGCACTTCAAATTCATGGATCCCTAACCCTAACCCTAAGTGGATTTTCTGTTAATGGGATTTTCCCATGTATTTTGCCAGGAAATATACAAAAAGCAGGATCAAAAAGTAATACCCTGCTAACCATACCTATGGGCTCTGAATCCAATGGCGATGTCCATTTTGCTCTCCGAATTCATGGATACCTAACCCTAACCCTAAGTGGATTTTCTGTAAATGGGATTTTCCCATGTATTTTGCCACGAAATATACAAAAGGCAGGATCGAAAAGTATGCACCCTCCTAACCATACTGATGGGCTACGAATCCATTGGCGATCTCCATTTTGAACTTTGAATTCATGGATACCTAACCCTAACCCTATGTGTATTTTCTGTAAATGGGATTTAACCATGTATTTTGCCAGGAAATATACAAAAGGCAGGATCAAAAAGTATGCACACTCCTAACCAAACTGATAGGCTATGTATCCATTGGCGATGTCCATTTTGCTCTCCGAATTCATGGATACCTAACCCTAACCCTATGTGTATTTTCTGTAAATGGGATTTAACCATGTATTTTTCCAGGAAATATACAAAAGGCAGGATCGATAAGTATGCACCCTCCTAACCATACCGATGGGCTAGGAATCCATTGGCGATCTCAATTTTGCTCTCCGAATTCATGGATACCTAACCCTAACCCTAATTAGATTTTCTGTAAATGGGATTTTTCCATGTATTTTGCCACGAAATATACAAAAGGCAGGATCAAAAAGTTTACACCCTAATAACCTTACCGATGGGCTCAGAATCTCTTGGTGGTCTCCATTTTGCACTCCGAATTCATGGATACCTAACCCAAACCCTAAGTGGATTTTCTGTAAATGGGATTTTCCCATTAATTTTTCCAGGAAATATACAAAAGGCAGGATCAAAAAGTAAATACCCTGCTAACCATACCTATGGGCTCTGATCCCAATGGTGATGTCCATTTTGCACTACGAATTCATGGATACCTAACCCTAACCCTAAGTGGATTTTCTGTAAATGGGATTATCCCATGTATTTTGCCAGGAAATATACAAAAGGCAGGATCGATAGGTATGCAAACTCCTAACCATACCGATGGGCTACGAATCCATTCGCGATCTCCATTTTGCTCTCCGAATTCATGGATATCTAACCCTAACCCTAAGTGGATTTTCTGTAAATGGGATTTTCCCATGTATTTTGCCAGGAAATATACAAAAGGCAGGATCGAAAAGTATGCACCCTCCTAACCATTCCAATGGGCTACGGATCCATTGGCGATCTTCAATTTGCACTTCAAATTCATGGATCCCTAACCCTAACGCTAAGTGGATTTTCTGTAAATGGGATTTTCCCATGTATTTTGCCAGGAAATATACAAAAAGCAGGATCAAAAAGTAAATACCCTGCTAACCATACCTATGGGCTCTGAATCCAATGGCGATGTCCATTTTGCTCTCCGAATTCATGGATACCTAACCCTAACCCTAAGTGGATTTTCTGTAAATGGGATTTTCCCATGTATTTTGCCAGGAAATATACAAAAGGCAGGATCGAAAAGTATGCACCCTTCTAACCATACTGATGGGCTACGAATCCATTGGCGATCTTCAATTTGCACTTCAAATTCATGGATCCCTAACCCTAACGCTAAGTGGATTTTCTGTAAATGGGATTTTCCCATGTATTTTGCCAGGAAATATACAAAAGGCAGGATCAAAAAGTTTACACCCTCCTAACAATACCGATGGGCTCCGAATCCATTGGCAGTCTCCATTTTGCACTCCGAATTCATGGATACGTAACGCTAACCCTATGTTGATTTTCTGTAAAGGTGATTTTCCCATGTATTTTGTCAGGAAATATACAAAAGGCAGGATCGAAAAGTATGCACCCTCCTAAGCATACCGATGGGCTACGAATCCATTGGCGATCTCCATTTTGCTCTCCGAATTCATGGATACCTAACCGTAACCCTAAGTGGATTTTCTGTAAATGGGATTTTCCCATGTATTTTGCCAGGAAATATACAAAAGGCAGGATCAAAAAGGTTACACCCTAATAACCTTACCGATGGGCTCAGAATCTATTGGCGGTCTCCATTTTGCACTCCGAATTCATGGATACCTAACCCTAACCCTAAGTGGATTTTCTGTAAATGGGATTTTCTCGTTTATTTTGCCAGGAAATATACAAAAGGCAGGATCGAAAAGTATGCACCCTCCTAACCATACTGATGGGCTACGAATCCATTGGCGATCTCCATTTTGCATTTCGAATTCATTGATACCTAACCCTAACCCTAAGTGGATTTTCTGTAAATGGGATTTTCCCATGTATTTTGCCAGGAAATATACAAAAGGCAGGATCGAAAAGTATGCACCCTTCTAACCATACTGATGGGCTACGAATCCATTGGCGATCTTCAATTTGCACTTCAAATTCATGGATCCCTAACCCTAACCCTAAGTGGATTTTCTGTAAATGGGATTTTCCCATGTATTTTGCCAGGAAATATACAAAAGGCAGTATCGAAAAGTATGCACCCTCCTAACCATTCCAATGGGCTACGGATCCATTGGCGATGTCCATTTTGCACTCCGAATTCATGGATACCTAACCCTAACCCTAAGTGGATTTTCTGTAAATGGGATTTTCCCATGTATTTTGCCAGGAAATATACAAAAGGCAGGATCGAAAAGTATGCACCCTCCTAGCCATACCGATCGGCTACGAATCCATTGGCAATCTCCATTTTGTTCTCCGAATTCATGGATACCTAACCGTAACCCTAAGTGGATTTTCTGTAAATGGGATTTTCCCATGTATTTTGCCAGGAAATATACAAAAGGCAGGATCAAAAAGTTTTCACCCTAATAACCTTACCGATGGGCTCAGAATCTTTTGGCGGTCTGAATTTTGCACTCCGAATTCATGGATACCTAACCCTAACCCTAACTTCATTTTCTGTAAATGGGATTTTCCCGTTTATTTTGCCAGGAAATATACAAAACGCAGGATCGATAAACATGCACTCTGCTAACCATACCGATGGGCTACGAATCCATTGGCGATCTCCATTTTGCTCTCCGAATTCATGGATACCTAACCCTAACCCTAAGTGGATTTTCTGTAAATGGGATTTTTCCATGTATTTTGCCACGAAATGTACAAAAGGCAGAATGGAAAAGTATGCACCCTCCTAACCATACCAATGGGCTACGAATCCATTGGCGATCTCCATTTTGCTCTCCAAATTCATGGATCCCTAACCCTAACCCTAAGTGGATTTTCTGTAAATGGGATTTTCCCATGTATTTTGCCAGGAAATATACAAAAGGCAGGATCAAAAAGTTTACACCCTAATAACCTTACCGATGGGCTCAGAATCTATTGGCGATCTCCATTTTGCACTCTGAATTCATGGATACCTAATCCTAACCCTAAGTGGATTTTCTGTAAATGGGATTTTCCCATTTATTTTGCCAGGAAATATACAAAAGGCAGAATCGAAAAGTATGCACCCTCCTAACCATACCGATGGGCTACGAATCCATTGGCGATCTCCATTTTGCTCTCCGAATTCAGGGATACCTAACCCTAACCCTATGTGTATTTTCTGTAAATGGGATTTAACCATGTATTTTGCCAGGAAATATACAAAAGGCAGGATCAAAAAGTTTACACCCTAATAACCTTACCGATGGGCTCAGAATCCATTGGCGATCTCCATTTTGCACTCCAAATTCAGGGATACCTAACCCTAACCCTAAGTGGATTTTCTGTAAATGGGATTTTCCCATATATTTTGCCAGGAAATATACAAAAGGCAGGATCGAAAAGTATGCACCCTCCTAAGAATACCGATGGGCTCCGAATCCATTGGCAATCTCCATTTTTCACTCCGAATTCATGGATACCTAACCCTAACCGTAAGTGGATTTTCTGTAAATGGGATTTTCCCATGTATTTTGCCAGGAAATATACAAAAGGCAGGATCGAAAAGTATGCACCCTCCTAACCATACCGATGGGCTCCGAATCCATTGGCAATCTCCATTTTGCACTCCGAATTCATGGATACGTAACCCTAACCCTATGTTGATTTTCTGTAAATGGGATTTTCCCGTTTATTTTGCCAGGAAATGTACAAAAGGCAGGATCGAAAAGTATGCACCCTCCTAACCATTCCAATGGGCTACGGATCCATTGGCGATGTACATTTTGCACTCCGAATTCATGGATACCTAACCCTAACCCTAAGTGGATTTTCTGTAAATGGGATTTTCCCATGTATTTTGCCAGGAAATATACAAAAGTCAGGATCGAAAAGTATGCACCCTCCTAGCCATACCGATCGGCTACGAATCCATTGGCGATCTCCATTTTGGTCTCCGAATTCATGGATACCTAACCGTAACCCTAAGTGGATTTTCTGTAAATGGGATTTTCCCATGTATTTTGCCAGGAAATATACAAAAGGCAGGATCAAAAAGGTTACACCCTAATAACCTTACCGATGGGCTCAGAATCTATTGGCGGTCTCCATTTTGCACTCCGAATTCATGGATACCTAACCCTAACCCTAAGTGGATTTTCTGTAAATGGGGTTTTCTCGTTTATTTTGCCAGGAAATATACAAAAGGCAGGATCGAAAAGTATGCACCCTCCTAACCATACTGATGGGCTACGAATCCATTGGCGATCTCCATTTTGCTCTCCGAATTCATGGGTACCTAACCCTAAGTGGATTTTCTGTAAATGGGATTTTCCCATGTATTTTGCCAGGAAATATACAAAAGGCAGGATCGATAGGTATGCAAACTCCTAACCATACCGATGGGCTACGAATCCAATGGCGATCTCCATTTTGCTCTCCGAATTCATGGGTACCTAACCCTAACCCTTAGTGGATTTTCTGTAAAAGGGCTTTTCCCATGTATTTTGCCAGGAAATATACAAAAGGCAGGATCGATAGATATGCAAACTCCTAACCATACCGATGGGCTACGAATCCAATGGCGATCTCCATTTTGCTCTCCGAATTCATTGGTTTCTAACCCTAAACCTAAGTGGATTTTCTGTAAATGGGATTTTCCCATGTATTTTGCCACGAAATATACAAAAGGCAGGATCGAAAAGTATGCACCCTCCTAACCATACTGATGGGCTACGAATCCATTGGCGATCTCCATTTTGCACTTTGAATTCATGGATACCTAACCCTAACCCTATGTGTATTTTCTGTAAATGGGATTTAACCATGTATTTTGCCAGGAAATATACAAAAGGCAGGATCAAAAAGTATGCACACTCCTAACCAAACTGATAGGCTACGTATCCATTGGCGATCTCCATTTTGCTCTCCGAATTCATGGATACCTAACCGTAACCCTAAGTGGATTTTCTGTAAATGGGATTTTCCCTTGTATTTTGCCAGGAAATATACAAAAGGCAGGATCAAAAAGGTTACACCATAATAACCTTACCGATGGGCTCAGAATCTATTGGCGGTCTCCATTTTGCACTCCGAATTCATGGATACGTAACCCTAACCCTATGTTGATTTTCTGTAAAGGTGATTTTCCCATGTATTTTGTCAGGAAATATACAAAAGGCAGGATCGAAAAGTATGCACCCTCCTAACCATACTGATGGGCTACGGATCCATTGGCGATCTTCAATTTGCACTTCAAATTCATGGATCCCTAACCCTAACCCTAAGTGGATTTTCTGTAAATGGGATTTTCCCATGTATTTTGCCAGGAAATATACAAAAGGCAGGATCGAAAAGTATGCACCCTCCTAACCATTCCAATGGGCTACGGATCCATTGGCGATCTTCAATTTGCACTTCAAATTCATGGATCCCTAACCCTAACCCTAAGTGGATTTTCTGTAAATGGGATTTTCCCATGTATTTTGCCAGGAAATATACAAAAAGCAGGATCAAAAAGTAAATACCCTGCTAACCATACCTATGGGCTCTGAATCCAATGGCGATGTCCATTTTGCTCTCCGAATTCATGGATACCTAACCCTAACCCTAAGTGGATTTTCTGTAAATGGGATTTTCCCATGTATTTTGCCAGGAAATATACAAAAGGCAGGATCGATAGGTATGCAAACTCCGAACCATACCGATGGGCTACGAATCCAATGGCGATCTCCATTTTGCTCTCCGAATTCATTGGTTTCTAACCCTAACCCTAAGTGGATTTTCTGTAAATGGGATTTTCCCATGTATTTTGCCACGAAATATACAAAAGGCAGGATCGAAAAGTATGCACCCTCCTAACCATACTGATGGGCTACGAATCCATTGGCGATCTCCATTTTGCACTTTGAATTCATGGATACCTAACCCTAACCCTATGTGTATTTTCTGTAAATGGGATTTAACCATGTATTTTGCCAGGAAATATACAAAAGGCAGGATCAAAAAGTATGCACACTCCTAACCAAACTGATAGGCTACGTATCCATTGGCGATGTCCATTTTGCTCTCCGAATTCATGGATACCTAACCCTAACCCTATGTGTATTTTCTGTAAATGGGATTTAACCATGTATTTTTCCAGGAAATATACAAAAGGCAGGATCGATAAGTATGCACCCTCCTAACCATACCGATGGGCTAGGAATCCATTGGCGATCTCAATTTTGCTCTCCGAATTCATGGATACCTAACCCTAAGCCTAATTAGATTTTCTGTAAATGGGATTTTTCCATGTATTTTGCCACGAAATATACAAAAGGCAGGATCAAAAAGTTTACACCCTAATAACCTTACCGATGGGCTCAGAATCTATTGGTGGTCTCCATTTTGCACTCCGAATTCATGGATACCTAACCCAAACCCTAAGTGGATTTTCTGTAAATGGGATTTTCCCATTAATTTTTCCAGGAAATATACAAAAGGCAGGATCAAAAAGTAAATACCCTGCTAACCATACCTATGGGCTCTGATCCCAATGGTGATGTCCATTTTGCACTACGAATTCATGGATACCTAACCCTAACCCTAAGTGGATTTTCTGTAAATGGGATTTTACCCATGTATTTTGCCAGGAAATATACAAAAGGCAGGATCGATAGGTATGCAAACTCCTAACCATACTGATAGGCTACGTATCCATTGGCGACGTCCATTTTGCTCTCCGAATTCATAGATACCTAACCCTAACCCTATGTTGATTTTCTATAAATGGGATTTTCCCATGTATTTTGCCAGGAAATATACAAAAGGGAGGATTGAAAAGTATACACCCTCCTAACCATACCGATGGGCTACGAATCCAATGGCGATCTCCATTTTGCTCTCCGAATTCATGGGTACCTAACCCTAACCCTAAGTGGATTTTCTGTAAATCGGATTTTCCCATGTATTTTGCCAGGAAATATTCAAAAGGCAGGATCGATAAGTATGCACCCTCCTAACCATACCGATGGGCTACGAATCCATTCGCGATCTCCATTTTGCTCTCCGAATTCATGGATATCTAACCCTAACCCTAAGTGGATTTTCTGTAAATGGGATTTTCCCATGTATTTTGCCAGGAAATATACAAAAGGCAGGATCGAAAAGTATGCACCCTCCTAACCATTCCAATGGGCTACGGATACATTGGCGATCTTCAATTTGCACTTCAAATTCATGGATCCCTAACCCTAACCCTAAGTGGATTTTCTGTAAATGGGATTTTCCCATGTATTTTGCCAGGAAATATACAAAAAGCAGGATCAAAAAGTAAATACCCTGCTAACCATACCTATGGGCTCTGAATCCAATGGCGATCTCCATTTTGCTCTCCGAATTCATGGATACCTAACCCTAACCCTAAGTGGATTTTCTGTAAATGGGATTTTCCCATGTATTTTGCCACGAAATATACAAAAGGCAGGATCGAAAAGTATGCACCCTCCTAACCATACTGATGGGCTACGAATCCATTGGCGATCTCCATTTTGCACTTTGAATTCATGGATACCTAACCCTAACCCTATGTGTATTTTCTGTAAATGGGATTTAACCATGTATTTTGCCAGGAAATATACAAAAGGCAGGATCAAAAAGTATGCACACTCCTAACCAAACTGATAGGCTACGTATCCATTGGCGATGTCCATTTTGCTCTCCGAATTCATGGATACCTAACCCTAACCCTATGTGTATTTTCTGTAAATGGGATTTAACCATGTATTTTTCCAGGAAATATACAAAAGGCAGGATCGATAAGTATGCACCCTCCTAACCATACCGATGGGCTAGGAATCCATTGGCGATCTCAATTTTGCTCTCCGAATTCATGGATACCTAACCCTAAGCCTAATTAGATTTTCTGTAAATGGGATTTTTCCATGTATTTTGCCACGAAATATACAAAAGGCAGGATCAAAAAGTTTACACCCTAATAACCTTACCGATGGGCTCAGAATCTATTGGTGGTCTCCATTTTGCACTCCGAATTCATGGATACCTAACCCAAACCCTAAGTGGATTTTCTGTAAATGGGATTTTCCCATTAATTTTTCCAGGAAATATACAAAAGGCAGGATCAAAAAGTAAATACCCTGCTAACCATACCTATGGGCTCTGATCCCAATGGTGATGTCCATTTTGCACTACGAATTCATGGATACCTAACCCTAACCCTAAGTGGATTTTCTGTAAATGGGATTTTCCCATGTATTTTGCCAGGAAATATACAAAAGGCAGGATCGATAGGTATGCAAACTCGTAACCATACCGATGGGCTACGAATCCATTCGCAATCTCCATTTTGCTCTCCGAATTCATGGATATCTAACCCTAACCCTAAGTGGATTTTCTGTAAATGGGATTTTCCCATGTATTTTGCCAGGAAATATACAAAAGGCAGGATCGAAAAGTATGCACCCTCCTAACCATTCCAATGGGCTACGGATCCATTGGCGATCTTCAATTTGCACTTCAAATTCATGGATCCCTAACCCTAACGCTAAGTGGATTTTCTGTAAATGGGATTTTCCCATGTATTTTGCCAGGAAATATACAAAAAGCAGGATCAAAAAGTAAATACCCTGCTAACCATACCTATGGGCTCTGAATCCAATGGCGATGTCCATTTTGCTCTCCGAATTCATGGATACCTAACCCTAACCCTAAGTGGATTTTCTGTAAATGGGATTTTCCCATGTATTTTGCCAGGAAATATACAAAAGGCAGGATCGAAAAGTATGCACCCTTCTAACCATACTGATGGGCTACGAATCCATTGGCGATCTTCAATTTGCACTTCAAATTCATGGATCCCTAACCCTAACCCTAAGTGGATTTTCTGTAAATGGGATTTTCCCATGTATTTTGCCAGGAAATATACAAAAGGCAGGATCAAAAAGTTTACACCCTCCTAACAATACCGATGGGCTCCGAATCCATTGGCAGTCTCCATTTTGCACTCCGAATTCATGGATACGTAACGCTAACCCTATGTTGATTTTCTGTAAAGGTGATTTTCCCATGTATTTTGTCAGGAAATATACAAAAGGCAGGATCGAAAAGTATGCACCCTCCTAAGCATACCGATGGGCTACGAATCCATTGGCGATCTCCATTTTGCTCTCCGAATTCATGGATACCTAACCGTAACCCTAAGTGGATTTTCTGTAAATGGGATTTTCCCATGTATTTTGCCAGGAAATATACAAAAGGCAGGATCAAAAAGGTTACACCCTAATAACCTTACCGATGGGCTCAGAATATATTGGCGGTCTCCATTTTGCACTCCGAATTCATGGATACCTAACCCTAACCCTAAGTGGATTTTCTGTAAATGGGATTTTCTCGTTTATTTTGCCAGGAAATATACAAAAGGCAGGATCGAAAAGTATGCACCCTCCTAACCATACTGATGGGCTACGAATCCATTGGCGATCTCCATTTTGCATTTCGAATTCATTGATACCTAACCCTAACCCTAAGTGGATTTTCTGTAAATGGGATTTTCCCATGTATTTTGCCAGGAAATATACAAAAGGCAGGATCGAAAAGTATGCACCCTTCTAACCATACTGATGGGCTACGAATCCATTGGCGATCTTCAATTTGCACTTCAAATTCATGGATCCCTAACCCTAACCCTAAGTGGATTTTCTGTAAATGGGATTTTCCCATGTATTTTGCCAGGAAATATACAAAAGGCAGTATCGAAAAGTATGCACCCTCCTAACTATTCCAATGGGCTACGGATCCATTGGCGATGTCCATTTTGCACTCCGAATTCATGGATACCTAACCCTAACCCTAAGTGGATTTTCTGTAAATGGGATTTTCCCATGTATTTTGCCAGGAAATATACAAAAGGCAGGATCGAAAAGTATGCACCCTCCTAGCCATACCGATCGGCTACGAATCCATTGGCAATCTCCATTTTGTTCTCCGAATTCATGGATACCTAACCGTAACCCTAAGTGGATTTTCTGTAAATGGGATTTTCCCATGTATTTTGCCAGGAAATATACAAAAGGCAGGATCAAAAAGTTTTCACCCTAATAACCTTACCGATGGGCTCAGAATCTTTTGGCGGTCTGAATTTTGCACTCCGAATTCATGGATACCTAACCCTAACCCTAACTTCATTTTCTGTAAATGGGATTTTCCCGTTTATTTTGCCAGGAAATATACAAAACGCAGGATCGATAAACATGCACTCTGCTAACCATACCGATGGGCTACGAATCCATTGGCGATCTCCATTTTGCTCTCCGAATTCATGGATACCTAACCCTAACCCTAAGTGGATTTTCTGTAAATGGGATTTTTCCATGTATTTTGCCACGAAATGTACAAAAGGCAGAATGGAAAAGTATGCACCCTCCTAACCATACCAATGGGCTACGAATCCATTGGCGATCTCCATTTTGCTCTCCAAATTCATGGATCCCTAACCCTAACCCTAAGTGGATTTTCTGTAAATGGGATTTTCCCATGTATTTTGCCAGGAAATATACAAAAGGCAGGATCGAAAAGTATGCACCCTTCTAACCATACTGATGGGCTACGAATCCATTGGCGATCTTCAATTTGCACTTCAAATTCATGGATCCCTAACCCTAACCCTAAGTGGATTTTCTGTAAATGGGATTTTTCCATGTATTTTGCCAGGAAATATACAAAAGGCAGGATCAAAAAGTTTACACCCTAATAACCTTACCGATGGGCTCAGAATCTATTGGCGATCTCCATTTTGCACTCTGAATTCATGGATACCTAATCCTAACCCTAAGTGGATTTTCTGTAAATGGGATTTTCCCATTTATTTTGCCAGGAAATATACAAAAGGCAGAATCGAAAAGTATGCACCCTCCTAACCATACCGATGGGCTACGAATCCATTGGCGATCTCCATTTTGCTCTCCGAATTCAGGGATACCTAACCCTAACCCTATGTGTATTTTCTGTAAATGGGATTTAACCATGTATTTTGCCAGGAAATATACAAAAGGCAGGATCAAAAAGTTTACACCCTAATAACCTTACCGATGGGCTCAGAATCCATTGGCGATCTCCATTTTGCACTCCAAATTCAGGGATACCTAACCCTAACCCTAAGTGGATTTTCTGTAAATGGGATTTTCCCATATATTTTGCCAGGAAATATACAAAAGGCAGGATCGAAAAGTATGCACCCTCCTAAGAATACCGATGGGCTCCGAATCCATTGGCAATCTCCATTTTTCACTCCGAATTCATGGATACCTAACCCTAACCGTAAGTGGATTTTCTGTAAATGGGATTTTCCCATGTATTTTGCCAGGAAATATACAAAAGGCAGGATCGAAAAGTATGCACCCTCCTAACCATACCGATGGGCTCCGAATCCATTGGCAATCTCCATTTTGCACTCCGAATTCATGGATACGTAACCCTAACCCTATGTTGATTTTCTGTAAATGGGATTTTCCCGTTTATTTTGCCAGGAAATATACAAAAGGCAGGATCGAAAAGTATGCACCCTCCTAACCATTCCAATGGGCTACGGATCCATTGGCGATGTACATTTTGCACTCCGAATTCATGGATACCTAACCCTAACCCTAAGTGGATTTTCTGTAAATGGGATTTTCCCATGTATTTTGCCAGGAAATATACAAAAGTCAGGATCGAAAAGTATGCACCCTCCTAGCCATACCGATCGGCTACGAATCCATTGGCGATCTCCATTTTGGTCTCCGAATTCATGGATACCTAACCGTAACCCTAAGTGGATTTTCTGTAAATGGGATTTTCCCATGTATTTTGCCAGGAAATATACAAAAGGCAGGATCAAAAAGGTTACACCCTAATAACCTTACCGATGGGCTCAGAATCTATTGGCGGTCTCCATTTTGCACTCCGAATTCATGGATACCTAACCCTAACCCTAAGTGGATTTTCTGTAAATGGGGTTTTCTCGTTTATTTTGCCAGGAAATATACAAAAGGCAGGATCGAAAAGTATGCACCCTCCTAACCATACTGATGGGCTACGAATCCATTGGCGATCTCCATTTTGCTCTCCGAATTCATGGGTACCTAACCCTAAGTGGATTTTCTGTAAATGGGATTTTCCCATGTATTTTGCCAGGAAATATACAAAAGGCAGGATCGATAGGTATGCAAACTCCTAACCATACCGATGGGCTACGAATCCAATGGCGATCTCCATTTTGCTCTCCGAATTCATGGGTACCTAACCCTAACCCTTAGTGGATTTTCTGTAAAAGGGCTTTTCCCATGTATTTTGCCAGGAAATATACAAAAGGCAGGATCGATAGATATGCAAACTCCTAACCATACCGATGGGCTACGAATCCAATGGCGATCTCCATTTTGCTCTCCGAATTCATTGGTTTCTAACCCTAAACCTAAGTGGATTTTCTGTAAATGGGATTTTCCCATGTATTTTGCCACGAAATATACAAAAGGCAGGATCGAAAAGTATGCACCCTCCTAACCATACTGATGGGCTACGAATCCATTGGCGATCTCCATTTTGCACTTTGAATTCATGGATACCTAACCCTAACCCTATGTGTATTTTCTGTAAATGGGATTTAACCATGTATTTTGCCAGGAAATATACAAAAGGCAGGATCAAAAAGTATGCACACTCCTAACCAAACTGATAGGCTACGTATCCATTGGCGATCTCCATTTTGCTCTCCGAATTCATGGATACCTAACCGTAACCCTAAGTGGATTTTCTGTAAATGGGATTTTCCCATGTATTTTGCCAGGAAATATACAAAAGGCAGGATCAAAAAGGTTACACCATAATAACCTTACCGATGGGCTCAGAATCTATTGGCGGTCTCCATTTTGCACTCCGAATTCATGGATACGTAACCCTAACCCTATGTTGATTTTCTGTAAAGGTGATTTTCCCATGTATTTTGTCAGGAAATATACAAAAGGCAGGATCGAAAAGTATGCACCCTCCTAACCATACTGATGGGCTACGGATCCATTGGCGATCTTCAATTTGCACTTCAAATTCATGGATCCCTAACCCTAACCCTAAGTGGATTTTCTGTAAATCGGATTTTCCCATGTATTTTGCCAGGAAATATTCAAAAGGCAGGATAGATAAGTATGCACCCTCCTAACCATACCGATGGGCTACGAATCCATTCGCGATCTCCATTTTGCTCTCCGAATTCATGGATATCTAACCCTAACCCTAAGTGGATTTTCTGTAAATGGGATTTTCCCATGTATTTTGCCAGGAAATATACAAAAGGCAGGATCGAAAAGTATGCACCCTCCTAACCATTCCAATGGGCTACGGATCCATTGGCGATCTTCAATTTGCACTTCAAATTCATGGATCCCTAACCCTAACCCTAAGTGGATTTTCTGTAAATGGGATTTTCCCATGTATTTTGCCAGGAAATATACAAAAAGCACGATCAAAAAGTAAATACCCTGCTAACCATACCTATGGGCTCTGAATCCAATGGCGATGTCCATTTTGCTCTCCGAATTCATGGATACCTAACCCTAACCCTAAGTGGATTTTCTGTAAATGGGATTTTCCCATGTATTTTGCCAGGAAATATACAAAAGGCAGGATCGATAGGTATGCAAACTCCGAACCATACCGATGGGCTACGAATCCAATGGCGATCTCCATTTTGCTCTCCGAATTCATTGGTTTCTAACCCTAACCCTAAGTGGATTTTCTGTAAATGGGATTTTCCCATGTATTTTGCCACGAAATATACAAAAGGCAGGATCGAAAAGTATGCACCCTCCTAACCATACTGATGGGCTACGAATCCATGGCGATCTCCATTTTGCACTTTGAATTTCATGGATACCTAACCCTAACCCTATGTGTATTTCTGTAAATGGGATTTAACCATGTATTTTGCCAGGAAATATACAAAAGGCAGGATCAAAAAGTATGCACACTCCTAACCAAACTGATAGGCTACGTATCCATTGGCGATGTCCATTTTGCTCTCCGAATTCATGGATACCTAACCCTAACCCTATGTGTATTTTCTGTAAATGGGATTTAACCATGTATTTTTCCAGGAAATATACAAAAAGGCAGGATCGATAAGTATGCACCCTCCTAACCATACCGATGGGCTAGGAATCCATTGGCGATCTCAATTTTGCTCTCCGAATTCATGGATACCTAACCCTAAGCCTAATTAGATTTTCTGTAAATGGGATTTTTCATGTATTTTGCCACGAAATATACAAAAGGCAGGATGCAAAAAGTTTACACCCTAATAACCTTACCGATGGGCTCAGAATCTATTGGTGGTCTCCATTTTGCACTCCGAATTCATGGATACCTAACCCAAACCCTAAGTGGATTTTCTGTAAATGGGATTTTCCCATTAATTTTTCCAGGAAATATACAAAAGGCAGGATCAAAAAGTAAATACCCTGCTAACCATACCTATGGGCTCTGATCCCAATGGTGATGTCCATTTTGCACTACGAATTCATGGATACCTAACCCTAACCCTAAGTGGATTTTCTGTAAATGGGATTTTCCCATGTATTTTGCCAGGAAATATACAAAAGGCAGGATCGATAGGTATGCAAACTCCTAACCATACTGATAGGCTACGTATCCATTGGCGACGTCCATTTTGCTCTCCGAATTCATAGATACCTAACCCTAACCCTATGTTGATTTTCTATAAATGGGATTTTCCCATGTATTTTGCCAGGAAATATTCAAAAGGCAGGATCGATAAGTATGCACCCTCCTAACCATACCGATGGGCTACGAATCCATTCGCGATCTCCATTTTGCTCTCCGAATTCATGGATATCTAACCCTAACCCTAAGTGGATTTTCTGTAAATGGGATTTTCCCATGTATTTTGCCAGGAAATATACAAAAGGCAGGATCGAAAAGTATGCACCCTCCTAACCATTCCAATGGGCTACGGATACATTGGCGATCTTCAATTTGCACTTCAAATTCATGGATCCCTAACCCTAACCCTAAGTGGATTTTCTGTAAATGGGATTTTCCCATGTATTTTGCCAGGAAATATACAAAAAGCAGGATCAAAAAGTAAATACCCTGCTAACCATACCTATGGGCTCTGAATCCAATGGCGATCTCCATTTTGCTCTCCGAATTCATGGATACCTAACCCTAACCCTAAGTGGATTTTCTGTAAATGGGATTTTCCCATGTATTTTGCCACGAAATATACAAAAGGCAGGATCGAAAAGTATGCACCCTCCTAACCATACTGATGGGCTACGAATCCATTGGCGATCTCCATTTTGCACTTTGAATTCATGGATACCTAACCCTAACCCTATGTGTATTTTCTGTAAATGGGATTTAACCATGTATTTTGCCAGGAAATATACAAAAGGCAGGATCAAAAAGTATGCACACTCCTAACCAAACTGATAGGCTACGTATCCATTGGCGATGTCCATTTTGCTCTCCGAATTCATGGATACCTAACCCTAACCCTATGTGTATTTTCTGTAAATGGGATTTAACCATGTATTTTTCCAGGAAATATACAAAAGGCAGGATCGATAAGTATGCACCCTCCTAACCATACCGATGGGCTAGGAATCCATTGGCGATCTCAATTTTGCTCTCCGAATTCATGGATACCTAACCCTAAGCCTAATTAGATTTTCTGTAAATGGGATTTTTCCATGTATTTTGCCACGAAATATACAAAAGGCAGGATCAAAAAGTTTACACCCTAATAACCTTACCGATGGGCTCAGAATCTATTGGTGGTCTCCATTTTGCACTCCGAATTCATGGATACCTAACCCAAACCCTAAGTGGATTTTCTGTAAATGGGATTTTCCCATTAATTTTTCCAGGAAATATACAAAAGGCAGGATCAAAAAGTAAATACCCTGCTAACCATACCTATGGGCTCTGATCCCAATGGTGATGTCCATTTTGCACTACGAATTCATGGATACCTAACCCTAACCCTAAGTGGATTTTCTGTAAATGGGATTTTCCCATGTATTTTGCCAGGAAATATACAAAAGGCAGGATCGATAGGTATGCAAACTCGTAACCATACCGATGGGCTACGAATCCATTCGCAATCTCCATTTTGCTCTCCGAATTCATGGATATCTAACCCTAACCCTAAGTGGATTTTCTGTAAATGGGATTTTCCCATGTATTTTGCCAGGAAATATACAAAAGGCAGGATCGAAAAGTATGCACCCTCCTAACCATTCCAATGGGCTACGGATCCATTGGCGATCTTCAATTTGCACTTCAAATTCATGGATCCCTAACCCTAACGCTAAGTGGATTTTCTGTAAATGGGATTTTCCCATGTATTTTGCCAGGAAATATACAAAAAGCAGGATCAAAAAGTAAATACCCTGCTAACCATACCTATGGGCTCTGAATCCAATGGCGATGTCCATTTTGCTCTCCGAATTCATGGATACCTAACCCTAACCCTAAGTGGATTTTCTGTAAATGGGATTTTCCCATGTATTTTGCCAGGAAATATACAAAAGGCAGGATCGAAAAGTATGCACCCTTCTAACCATACTGATGGGCTACGAATCCATTGGCGATCTTCAATTTGCACTTCAAATTCATGGATCCCTAACCCTAACCCTAAGTGGATTTTCTGTAAATGGGATTTTCCCATGTATTTTGCCAGGAAATATACAAAAGGCAGGATCAAAAAGTTTACACCCTCCTAACAATACCGATGGGCTCCGAATCCACTGGCAGTCTCCATTTTGCACTCCGAATTCATGGATACGTAACGCTAACCCTATGTTGATTTTCTGTAAAGGTGATTTTCCCATGTATTTTGTCAGGAAATATACAAAAGGCAGGATCGAAAAGTATGCACCCTCCTAAGCATACCGATGGGCTACGAATCCATTGGCGATCTCCATTTTGCTCTCCGAATTCATGGATACCTAACCGTAACCCTAAGTGGATTTTCTGTAAATGGGATTTTCCCATGTATTTTGCCAGGAAATATACAAAAGGCAGGATCAAAAAGGTTACACCCTAATAACCTTACCGATGGGCTCAGAATCTATTGGCGGTCTCCATTTTGCACTCCGAATTCATGGATACCTAACCCTAACCCTAAGTGGATTTTCTGTAAATGGGATTTTCTCGTTTATTTTGCCAGGAAATATACAAAAGGCAGAATCGAAAAGTATGCACCCTCCTAACCATACTGATGGGCTACGAATCCATTGGCGATCTCCATTTTGCATTTCGAATTCATTGATACCTAACCCTAACCCTAAGTGGATTTTCTGTAAATGGGATTTTCCCATGTATTTTGCCAGGAAATATACAAAAGGCAGGATCGAAAAGTATGCACCCTTCTAACCATACTGATGGGCTACGAATCCATTGGCGATCTTCAATTTGCACTTCAAATTCATGGATCCCTAACCCTAACCCTAAGTGGATTTTCTGTAAATGGGATTTTCCCATGTATTTTGCCAGGAAATATACAAAAGGCAGTATCGAAAAGTATGCACCCTCCTAACCATTCCAATGGGCTACGGATCCATTGGCGATGTCCATTTTGCACTCCGAATTCATGGATACCTAACCCTAACCCTAAGTGGATTTTCTGTAAATGGGATTTTCCCATGTATTTTGCCAGGAAATATACAAAAGGCAGGATCGAAAAGTATGCACCCTCCTAGCCATACCGATCGGCTACGAATCCATTGGCAATCTCCATTTTGTTCTCCGAATTCATGGATACCTAACCGTAACCCTAAGTGGATTTTCTGTAAATGGGATTTTCCCATGTATTTTGCCAGGAAATATACAAAAGGCAGGATCAAAAAGTTTTCACCCTAATAACCTTACCGATGGGCTCAGAATCTTTTGGCGGTCTGAATTTTGCACTCCGAATTCATGGATACCTAACCCTAACCCTAACTTCATTTTCTGTAAATGGGATTTTCCCGTTTATTTTGCCAGGAAATATACAAAACGCAGGATCGATAAACATGCACTCTGCTAACCATACCGATGGGCTACGAATCCATTGGCGATCTCCATTTTGCTCTCCGAATTCATGGATACCTAACCCTAACCCTAAGTGGATTTTCTGCAAAATGGGATTTTTCCATGTATTTTGCCACGAAATGTACAAAAGGCAGAATGGAAAAGTATGCACCCTCCTAACCATACCAATGGGCTACGAATCCATTGGCGATCTCCATTTTGCTCTCCAAATTCATGGATCCCTAACCCTAACCCTAAGTGGATTTTCTGTAAATGGGATTTTCCCATGTATTTTGCCAGGAAATATACAAAAGGCAGGATCGAAAAGTATGCACCCTTCTAACCATACTGATGGGCTACGAATCCATTGGCGATCTTCAATTTGCACTTCAAATTCATGGATCCCTAACCCTAACCCTAAGTGGATTTTCTGTAAATGGGATTTTTCCATGTATTTTGCCAGGAAATATACAAAAGGCAGGATCGAAAAGTATGCACCCTCCTAACCATACTGATGGGCTACGAATCCATTGGCGATCTCCATTTTGCACTTTGAATTCATGGATATCTAACCCTAACACTAAGTGGATTTTCTGTAAATGGGATTTTCCCATGTATTTTGCCAGGAAATATACAAAAGGCAGGATCGAAAAGTATGCACCCTCCTAACCATACCGATGGGCTACGAATCCATTGGCGATCTCCATTTTGCTCTCCGAATTCAGGGATACCTAACCCTAACCCTATGTGTATTTTCTGTAAATGGGATTTAACCATGTATTTTGCCAGGAAATATACAAAAGGCAGGATCAAAAAGTTTACACCCTAATAACCTTACCGATGGGCTCAGAATCCATTGGCGATCTCCATTTTGCACTCCAAATTCAGGGATACCTAACCCTAACCCTAAGTGGATTTTCTGTAAATGGGATTTTCCCATATATTTTGCCAGGAAATATACAAAAGGCAGGATCGAAAAGTATGCACCCTCCTAAGAATACCGATGGGCTCCGAATCCATTGGCAATCTCCATTTTTCACTCCGAATTCATGGATACCTAACCCTAACCGTAAGTGGATTTTCTGTAAATGGGATTTTCCCATGTATTTTGCCAGGAAATATACAAAAGGCAGGATCGAAAAGTATGCACCCTCCTAACCATACCGATGGGCTCCGAATCCATTGGCAATCTCCATTTTGCACTCCGAATTCATGGATACGTAACCCTAACCCTATGTTGATTTTCTGTAAATGGGATTTTCCCATGTATTTTGCCAGGAAATATACAAAAGGCAGGATCGAAAAGTATGCACCCTCCTAACCATTCCAATGGGCTACGGATCCATTGGCGATGTACATTTTGCACTCCGAATTCATGGATACCTAACCCTAACCCTAAGTGGATTTTCTGTAAATGGGATTTTCCCATGTATTTTGCCAGGAAATATACAAAAGTCAGGATCGAAAAGTATGCACCCTCCTAGCCATACCGATCGGCTACGAATCCATTGGCGATCTCCATTTTGGTCTCCGAATTCATGGATACCTAACCGTAACCCTAAGTGGATTTTCTGTAAATGGGATTTTCCCATGTATTTTGCCAGGAAATATACAAAAGGCAGGATCAAAAAGGTTACACCCTAATAACCTTACCGATGGGCTCAGAATCTATTGGCGGTCTCCATTTTGCACTCCGAATTCATGGATACCTAACCCTAACCCTAAGTGGATTTTCTGTAAATGGGGTTTTTCTCGTTTATTTTGCCAGGAAATATACAAAAGGCAGGATCGAAAAGTATGCACCCTCCTAACCATACTGATGGGCTACGAATCCATTGGCGATCTCCATTTTGCTCTCCGAATTCATGGGTACCTAACCCTAAGTGGATTTTCTGTAAATGGGATTTTCCCATGTATTTTGCCAGGAAATATACAAAAGGCAGGATCGATAGGTATGCAAACTCCTAACCATACCGATGGGCTACGAATCCAATGGCGATCTCCATTTTGCTCTCCGAATTCATGGGTACCTAACCCTAACCCTTAGTGGATTTTCTGTAAAAGGGCTTTTCCCATGTATTTTGCCAGGAAATATACAAAAGGCAGGATCGATAGATATGCAAACTCCTAACCATACCGATGGGCTACGAATCCAATGGCGATCTCCATTTTGCTCGCCGAATTCATTGGTTTCTAACCCTAAACCTAAGTGGATTTTCTGTAAATGGGATTTTCCCATGTATTTTGCCACGAAATATACAAAAGGCAGGATCGAAAAGTATGCACCCTCCTAACCATACTGATGGGCTACGAATCCATTGGCGATCTCCATTTTGCACTTTGAATTCATGGATACCTAACCCTAACCCTATGTGTATTTTCTGTAAATGGGATTTAACCATGTATTTTGCCAGGAAATATACAAAAGGCAGGATCAAAAAGTATGCACACTCCTAACCAAACTGATAGGCTACGTATCCATTGGTGATGTCCATTTTGCACTCCGAATTCATGGATACCTAACCCAAACCCTAAGTGGATTTTCTGTAAATGGGATTTTCCCATTAATTTTTCCAGGAAATATACAAAAGGCAGGATCAAAAAGTAAATACCCTGCTAACCATACCTATGGGCTCTGATCCCAATGGTGATGTCCATTTTGCACTACGAATTCATGGATACCTAACCCTAACCCTAAGTGGATTTTCTGTAAATGGGATTTTCCCATGTATTTTGCCAGGAAATATACAAAAGGCAGGATCGATAGGTATGCAAACTCCTAACCATACTGATAGGCTACGTATCCATTGGCGATGTCCATTTTGCTCTCCGAATTCATAGATACCTAACCCTAAACCTATGTTGATTTTCTATAAATGGGATTTTCCCATGTATTTTGCCAGGAAATATACAAAAGGGAGGATTGAAAAGTATACACCCTCCTAACCATACCGATGGGCTACGAATCCAATGGCGATCTCCATTTTGCTCTCCGAATTCATGGGTACCTAACCCTAACCCTAAGTGGATTTTCTGTAAATCGGATTTTCCCATGTATTTTGCCAGGAAATATTCAAAAGGCAGGATCGATAAGTATGCACCCTCCTAACCATACCGATGGGCTACGAATCCATTCGCGATCTCCATTTTGCTCTCCGAATTCATGGATATCTAACCCTAACCCTAAGTGGATTTTCTATAAATGGGATTTTCCCATGTATTTTGCCAGGAAATATACAAAAGGCAGGATCGAAAAGTATGCACCCTCCTAACCATTCCAATGGGCTACGGATCCATTGGCGATCTTCAATTTGCACTTCAAATTCATGGATCCCTAACCCTAACGCTAAGTGGATTTTCTGTAAATGGGATTTTCCCATGTATTTTGCCAGGAAATATACAAAAAGCAGGATCAAAAAGTAAATACCCTGCTAACCATACCTATGGGCTCTGAATCCAATGGCGATGTCCATTTTGCTCTCCGAATTCATGGATACCTATCCCTAACCCTAAGTGGATTTTCTGTAAATGGGATTTTCCCATGTATTTTGCCAGGAAATATACAAAAGGCAGGATCGAAAAGTATGCACCCTTCTAACCATACTGATGGGCTACGAATCCATTGGCGATCTTCAATTTGCACTTCAAATTCATGGATCCCAAACCCTAACCCTAAGTGGATTTTCTGTAAATGGGATTTTCCCATGTATTTTGCCAGGAAATATACAAAAGGCAGGATCAAAATGTTTACACCCTCCTAACAATACCGATGGGCTCCGAATCCATTGGCAGTCTCCATTTTGCACTCCGAATTCATGGATACGTAACCCTAACCCTATGTTGATTTTCTGTAAAGGTCATTTTCCCATGTATTTTGTCAGGAAATATACAAAAGGCAGGATCGAAAAGTATGCACCCTCCGAAGCATACCGATGGGCTACGAAACCATTGGCGATCTCCATTTTGCTCTCCGAATTCATGGATACCTAACCGTAACCCTAAGTGGATTTTCTGTAAATGGGATTTTCCCATGTATTTTGCCAGGAAATATACAAAAGGCAGGATCAAAAAGGTTACACCCTAATAACCTTACCGATGGGCTCAGAATCTATTGGCGGTCTCCATTTTGCACTCCGAATTCATGGATACCTAACCCTAACCCTAAGTGGATTTTCTGTAAATGGGATTTTCTCGTTTATTTTGCCAGGAAATATACAAAAGGCAGGATCGAAAAGTATGCACCCTCCTAACCATACTGATGGGCTACGAATCCATTGGCGATCTCCATTTTGCATTTCGAATTCATTGATACCTAACCCTAACCCTAAGTGGATTTTCTGTAAATGGGATTTTCCCATGTATTTTGCCAGGAAATATACAAAAGGCAGGATCGAAAAGTATGCACCCTTCTAACCATACTGATGGGCTACGAATCCATTGGCGATCTTCAATTTGCACTTCAAATTCATGGATCCCTAACCCTAACCCTAAGTGGATTTTCTGTAAATGGGGTTTTCTCGTTATTTTGCCAGGAAATATACAAAAGGCAGGATCGAAAAGTATGCACCCTCCTAACCATACTGATGGGCTACGAATCCATTGGCGATCTCCATTTTGCTCTCCGAATTCATGGGTACCTAACCCTAAGTGGATTTTCTGTAAATGGGATTTTCCCATGTATTTTGCCAGGATATATACAAAAGGCAGGATCGATAGGTATGCAAACTCCTAACCATACCGATGGGCTACGAATCCAATGGCGATCTCCATTTTGCTCTCCGAATTCATGGGTACCTAACCCTAACCCTAAGTGGATTTTCTGTAAAAGGGCTTTTCCCATGTATTTTGCCAGGAAATATACAAAAGGCAGGATCGATAGGTATGCAAACTCCTAACCATACGATGGGCTACGAATCCAATGGCGATCTCCATTTTGCTCTCCGAATTCATTGGTTTCTAACCCTAACCCTAAGTGGATTTTCTGTAAATGGGATTTTCCATGTATTTTGCCACGAAATATACAAAAGGCAGGATCGAAAAGTATGCACCCTCCTAACCATACTGATGGGCTACGAATCCATTGGCGATCTCCATTTTGCACTTTGAATTCATGGATACCTAACCCTAACCCTATGTGTATTTTCTGTAAATGGGATTTAACCATGTATTTTTCCAGGAAATATACAAAAGGCAGGATCGATAAGTATGCACCCTCCTAACCATACCGATGGGCTAGGAATCCATTGGCGATCTCAATTTTGCTCTCCGAATTTATGGATACCTAACCCTAAGCCTAATTAGATTTTCTGTAAATGGGATTTTTCCATGTATTTTGCCACGAAATATACAAAAGGCAGGATCAAAAAGTTTACACCCTAATAACCTTACCGATGGGCTCAGAATCTATTGGTGGTCTCCATTTTGCACTCCGAATTCATGGATACCTAACCCAAACCCTAAGTGGATTTTCTGTAAATGGGATTTTCCCATTAATTTTTCCAGGAAATATACAAAAGGCAGGATCGATAGGTATGCAAACTCCTAACCATACTGATAGGCTACGTATCCATTGGCGACGTCCATTTTGCTCTCCGAATTCATAGATACCTAACCCTAACCCTATGTTGATTTTCTATAAATGGGATTTTCCCATGTATTTTGACAGGAAATATACAAAAGGGAGGATTGAAAAGTATACACCCTCCTAACCGTACCGATGGGCTACGGATCCATTGGCGATCTCCATTTTGCTCTCCGAATTCATGGGTACCTAACCCTAACCCTAAGTGGATTTTCTGTAAATCGGATTTTCCCATGTATTTTGCCAGGAAATATTCAAAAGGCAGGATCGATAAGTATGCACCCTCCTAACCATACCGATGGGCTACGAATCCATTCGCGATCTCCATTTTGCTCTCCGAATTCATGGATATCTAACCCTAACCCTAAGTGGATTTTCTGTAAATGGGATTTTCCCATGTATTTTGCCAGGAAATATACAAAAGGCAGGATCGAAAAGTATGCACCCTCCTAACCATTCCAAAGGGCTACGGATCCATTGGCGATCTTCAATTTGCACTTCAAATTCATGGATCCCTAACCCTAACCCTAAGTGGATTTTCTGTAAATGGGATTTTCCCATGTATTTTGCCAGGAAATATACAAAAAGCAGGATCAAAAAGTAAATACCCTGCTAACCATACCTATGGGCTCTGAATCCAATGGCGATGTCCATTTTGCTCTCCGAATTCATGGATACTTAACCCTAACCCTAAGTGGATTTTCTGTAAATGGGATTTTCCCATGTATTTTGCCACGAAATGTACAAAAGGCAGGATCGATAGGTATGCAAACTCCTAACCATACCGATGGGCTACGAATCCAATGGCGATCTCCATTTTGCTCTCCGAATTCATTGGTTTCTAACCCTAACCCTAAGTGGATTTTCTGTAAATGGGATTTTCCCATGTATTTTGCCACGAAATATACAAAAGGCAGGATCGAAAAGTATGCACCCTCCTAACCATACTGATGGGCTACGAATCCATTGGCGATCTCCATTTTGCACTTTGAATTCATGGATACCTAACCCTAACCCTATGTGTATTTTCTGTAAATGGGATTTAACCATGTATTTTGCCAGGAAATATACAAAAGGCAGGATCAAAAAGTATGCACACTCCTAACCAAACTGATAGGCTACGTATCCATTGGCGATGTCCATTTTGCTCTCCGAATTCATGGATACCTAACCCTAACCCTATGTGTATTTTCTGTAAATGGAATTTAACCATGTATTTTTCCAGGAAATATACAAAAGGCAGGATCGATAAGTATGCACCCTCCTAACCATACCGATGGGCTAGGAATCCATTGGCGATCTCAATTTTGCTCTCCGAATTCATGGATACCTAACCCTAAGCCTAATTAGATTTTCTGTAAATGGGATTTTTCCATGTATTTTGCCACGAAATATACAAAAGGCAGGATCAAAAAGTTTACACCCTAATAACCTTACCGATGGGCTCAGAATCTATTGGTGGTCTCCATTTTGCACTCCGAATTCATGGATACCTAACCCAAACCCTAAGTGGATTTTCTGTAAATGGGATTTTCCCATTAATTTTTCCAGGAAATATACAAAAGGCAGGATCAAAAAGTAAATACCCTGCTAACCATACCTATGGGCTCTGATCCCAATGGTGATGTCCATTTTGCACTACGAATTCATGGATACCTAACCCTAACCCTAAGTGGATTTTCTGTAAATGGGATTTTCCCATGTATTTTGCCAGGAAATATACAAAAGGCAGGATCGATAGGTATGCAAACTCCTAACCATACCGATGGGCTACGAAACCATTCGCGATCTCCATTTTGCTCTCCGAATTCATGGATATCTAACCCTAACCCTAAGTGGATTTTCTGTAAATGGGATTTTCCCATGTATTTTGCCAGGAAATATACAAAAGGCAGGATCGAAAAGTATGCACCCTCCTAAAAATTCCAATGGGCTACGGATCCATTGGCGATCTTCAATTTGCACTTCAAATTCATGGATCCCTAACCCTAACGCTAAGTGGATTTTCTGTAAATGGGATTTCCCATGTATTTTGCCAGGAAATATACAAAAAGCAGGATCAAAAAGTAAATACCCTGCTAACCATACCTATGGGCTCTGAATCCAATGGCGATGTCCATTTTGCTCTCCGAATTCATGGATACCTAACCCTAACCCTAAGTGGATTTTCTGTAAATGGGATTTTCCCATGTATTTTGCCAGGAAATATACAAAAGGCAGGATCGAAAAGTATGCACCCTCCTAGCCATACCGATCGGCTACGAATCCATTGGCGATCTCCATTTTGGTCTCCGAATTCATGGATACCTAACCGTAACCCTAAGTGGATTTTCTGTAAATGGGATTTTCCCATGTATTTTGCCAGGAAATATACAAAAGGCAGGATCAAAAAGGTTACACCCTAATAACCTTACCGATGGGCTCAGAATCTATTGGCGGTCTCCATTTTGCACTCCGAATTCATGGATACCTAACCCTAACCCTAAGTGGATTTTCTGTAAATGGGGTTTTCTCGTTTATTTTGCCAGGAAATATACAAAAGGCAGGATCGAAAAGTATGCACCCTCCTAACCATACTGATGGGCTATGAATCCATTGGCGATCTCCATTTTGCTCTCCGAATTCATGGGTACCTAACCCTAAGTGGATTTTCTGTAAATGGGATTTTCCCATGTATTTTGCCAGGAAATATACAAAAGGCAGGATCGATAGGTATGCAAACTCCTAACCATACCGATGGGCTACGAATCCAATGGCGATCTCCATTTTGCTCTCCGAATTCATGGGTACCTAACCCTAACCCTAAGTGGATTTTCTGTAAAAGGGCTTTTCCCATGTATTTTGCCAGGAAATATACAAAAGGCAGGATCGATAGGTATGCAAACTCCTAACCATACCGATGGGCTACGAATCCAATGGCGATCTCCATTTTGCTCTCCGAATTCATTGGTTTCTAACCCTAACCCTAAGTGGATTTTCTGTAAATGGGATTTTCCCATGTATTTTGCCACGAAATATACAAAAGGCAGGATCGAAAAGTATGCACCCTCCTAACCATACTGATGGGCTACGAATCCATTGGCGATCTCCATTTTGCACTTTGAATTCATGGATACCTAACCCTAACCCTATGTGTATTTTCTGTAAATGGGATTTAACCATGTATTTTGCCAGGAAATATACAAAAGGCAGGATCAAAAAGTATGCACACTCCTAACCAAACTGATAGGCTACGTATCCATTGGCGATGTCCATTTTGCTCTCCGAATTCATGGATACCTAACCCTAACCCTATGTGTATTTTCTGTAAATGGGATTTAACCATGTATTTTTCCAGGAAATATACAAAAGGCAGGATCGATAAGTATGCACCCTCCTAACCATACCTATGGGCTCTGAATCCAATGGCGATGTCCATTTTGCTCTCCGAATTCATGGATACCTAACCCTAACCCTAAGTGGATTTTCTGTAAATGGGATTTTCCCATGTATTTTGCCAGGAAATATACAAAAGGCAGGATCGAAAAGTATGCACCCTTCTAACCATACTGATGGGCTACGAATCCATTGGCGATCTTCAATTTGCACTTCAAATTCATGGATCCCTAACCCTAACCCTAAGTGGATTTTCTGTAAATGGGATTTTCCCATGTATTTTGCCAGGAAATATACAAAAGGCAGGATCAAAAAGTTTACACCCTCCTAACAATACCGATGGGCTCCGAATCCATTGGCAGTCTCCATTTTGCACTCCGAATTCATGGATACGTAACCCTAACCCTATGTTGATTTTCTGTAAAGGTGATTTTCCCATGTATTTTGTCAGGAAATATACAAAAGGCAGGATCGAAAAGTATGCACCCTCCTAAGCATACCGATGGGCTACGAATCCATTGGCGATCTCCATTTTGCTCTCCGAATTCATGGATACCTAACCGTAACCCTAAGTGGATTTTCTGTAAATGGGATTTTCCCATGTATTTTGCCAGGAAATATACAAAAGGCAGGATCAAAAAGGTTACACCCTAATAACCTTACCGATGGGCTCAGAATCTATTGGCGGTCTCCATTTTGCACTCCGAATTCATGGATACCTAACCCTAACCCTAAGTGGATTTTCTGTAAATGGGATTTTCTCGTTTATTTTGCCAGGAAATATACAAAAGGCAGGATCGAAAAGTATGCACCCTCCTAACCATACTGATGGGCTACGAATCCATTGGCAATCTCCATTTTGCATTTCGAATTCATTGATACCTAACCCTAACCCTAAGTGGATTTTCTGTAAATGGGATTTTCCCATGTATTTTGCCAGGAAATATACAAAAGGCAGGATCGAAAAGTATGCACCCTTCTAACCATACTGATGGGCTACGAATCCATTGGCGATCTTCAATTTGCACTTCAAATTCATGGATCCCTAACCCTAACCCTAAGTGGATTTTCTGTAAATGGGATTTTCCCATGTATTTTGCCAGGAAATATACAAAAGGCAGTATCGAAAAGTATGCACCCTCCTAACCATTCCAATGGGCTACGGATCCATTGGCGATGTCCATTTTGCACTCCGAATTCATGGATACCTAACCCTAACCCTAAGTGGATTTTCTGTAAATGGGATTTTCCCATGTATTTTGCCAGGAAATATACAAAAGGCAGGATCGAAAAGTATGCACCCTCCTAGCCATACCGATCGGCTACGAATCCATTGGCAATCTCCATTTTGCTCTCCGAATTCATGGATACCTAACCGTAACCCTAAGTGGATTTTCTGTAAATGGGATTTTCCCATGTATTTTGCCAGGAAATATACAAAAGGCAGGATCAAAAAGTTTTCACCCTAATAACCTTACCGATGGGCTCAGAATCTATTGGCGGTCTGAATTTTGCACTCCGAATTCATGGATACCTAACCCTAACCCTAACTTCATTTTCTGTAAATGGGATTTTCCCGTTTATTTTGCCAGGAAATATACAAAACGCAGGATCGATAAACATGCACTCTGCTAACCATACCGATGGGCTACGAATCCATTGGCGATCTCCATTTTGCTCTCCGAATTCATGGATACCTAACCCTAACCCTAAGTGGATTTTCTGTAAATGGGATTTTTCCATGTATTTTGCCACGAAATGTACAAAAGGCAGAATGGAAAAGTATGCACCCTCCTAACCATACCAATGGGCTACGAATCCATTGGTGATCTCCATTTTGCTCTCCAAATTCATGGATCCCTAACCCTAACCCTAAGTGGATTTTCTGTAAATGGGATTTTTCCATGTATTTTGCCAAGAAATATACAAAAGGCAGGATCGAAAAGTATGCACCCTCCTAACCATCCTGATGGGCTCCAAATCCATTGGCTATCTCCATTTTGCATTTCAAATTCATGGATACCTAACCCTAACCCTAAGTGGATTTTCTGTAAATGGGATTTTCCCATGTATTTTGCCAGGAAATATACAAAAGGCAGGATCGAAAAGTATGCACCCTTCTAACCATACTGATGGGCTACGAATCCATTGGCGATCTTCAATTTGCACTTCAAATTCATGGATCCCTAACCCTAACCCTAAGTGGATTTTCTGTAAATGGGATTTTTCCATGTATTTTTCCAGGAAATATACAAAAGGCAGGATCAAAAAGTTTACACCCTAATAACCTTACCGATGGGCTCAGAATCTATTGGCGATCTCCATTTTGCACTCTGAATTCATGGATACCTAATCCTAACCCTAAGTGGATTTTCTGTAAATGGGATTTTCCCATTTATTTTGCCAGGAAATATACAAAAGGCAGAATCGAAAAGTATGCACCCGCCTAACCATACCAATGGGCTACGGATCCATTGGCGATCTCCATTTTGCACTTCGAATTCATGGATACCTAACCCTAACCCTAAGTAGTTTTTCTGTAATTGGGATTTTTTCATGTATTTTGCCTGGAAATATTCAAAAGGCAGGATCGAAAAGTATACACCCTCCTAACCATACCGATGGGCTCTGAATCCATTGGCGATCTCCATTTTGCGTTTCGAATTTATGGATATTATTGGAAAATCCCAATTACCGTATTTTTCGGAGTATAAGACGCACCTTTTTCCTCCCTAAAAGTGGCTGAAAATTTGGGTGCTTCTTATACTTCGAATGTAGCTTTTTTCCCAGCCCTAACTAGTTGCTAACAGTTCTTCCCAGCTCTTATCTTGCAGGCTCTTTCATTGTTACTCTCTCCAAAGAATGTTTTTCCAGCCCTAAGTCTTCGCAGGGTTTTTTCATTGCTCTACTTGCTCTGAATAAGTTTTTTTCTAGCCCTAACAAGGTGCTAATGATCTTCCCAGCTCTTACTGGCTTGCATGCTCTTTCATTGTTACTCTCTCAGAAGAAGGTTTTTTTAAGTCCTAACCAGGGGATAAAATAATGTGCTGAAGCTGACCAGACGAAGGATGCTAGCCAGATGAATACCTTGTAGGAAGATTGTTTTACCCTATTTTCTTCCCCAAAGACTAAGGTGCGTCTTATACTCCGGTGCGTCATATACTCCGAAAAGTATGGTACAGAAAATCCACTTACGGTTAGGGTTAGGTAAACATGAATTCGGAACGCAAAATGGAGATTGCCATTGGATTCGGAGCCCATCGGTATGGTTAGGAGTGTATATACTTTTTGATACTGCCTTTTGTATATTTCCTGGCAAAATACATGGGAAAATCCCATTTACTGAAAATTGACTTAGGGTTAGGGTTAGGTAACCATGAATTCGGAGAACAAAATGGACATCGCCATTGGATTTGGAACTCATCGGTATGGTTAGGAGGGTGCATACTTTTCGATCCTGCCTTTTTTATGTTTCCTGGCAAAATACATTTGGAAATCCCATTTACAGAAAATACACATAGGGTTAGGGTTAGGTATCCATGAATTCAGAGAGCAAAATGGAGATCGCCAATGGATTCGTTGCCCATCGGTATGGTTAGGAGGGTGCATACTTTTAGATCCTGCCTTTTGTATATTTCCTGGCAAAATACATGGGAAAATCCCATTCACAGAAAATCCACTTAGGGTTAGGGTTAGGTACCCATGAATTCGGAGAGCAAAATGGAGATCGCCATTGGATTTGTAGCCCATCGGTATGGTTAGGAGGGGGTATACTTTTCGATCTTCCCTTTTCTATATTTCCTGGCAAAATACATGGGAAAATCCCATTTACAGAAAATCAACATAGGGTTATGGTTAGGTATCCATGAATTCGGAGAGCAAAATGGATGTCGCCAATGGATACGTAGCCTATTAGTATGATTAGGAGGTTGCATACTTATCGATCCTGCCTTTTGTATATTTCCTGGCAAAATACATGGGAAAATCCCATTTACAGAAAATCCACTTAGGGTTAGGGTTAGGCACCCATGAATTCGGAGAGCAAAATGGCGATCGCCAAAGGATTTGGAGCCCATCTGTATGGTTAGGAGGTTGCATACTTTTCGATCCTCCCTTTTGTATATTTCCTGGCAAAATAGATGGAAAAATCCCATTTACAGAAAATCCACTTAGGGTTAGGGTTAGGTATCCATGAATTCGGAGAGCAAAATGGACATCGCCATTTGATTTTGAGCCCATTGGTATGGTTAGGAGGGTGCATACTTTTCGATCCTGCCTTTTGTATATTTCCTGGCAAAATACATTGGAAAATCCCATTTACAGAAAATCCACTTAGTGTTAGGATTAGGTATCCATGAATTCGGAGTGCAAAATGGACATCGCCAATGGATTTGTTGCCCATCGGTATGGTTAGGAGGGTGCATACTTTTAGATCCTGCCTTTTGTATATTTCCTGGCAAAATACATGGGAAAATCCCATTTACAGAAAATCCACTTAGGGTTAGGGTTAGGTACCCATGAATTCGGAGAGCAAAATGGTGATCGCCATTGGATTCGTAGCCCATCGGTATGGTTAGGAGGGGGCATACTTTTCGATCTTCCCTTTTCTATATTTCCTGGCAAAATACATGGGAAAATCCCATTTACAGAAAATCAACATAGGGTTACGGTTAGGTATCCATGAATTCGGAGAGCAAAATGGATGTCGCCAATGGATACGTAGCCTATTAGTATGATTAGGAGGTTGCATACTTATCGATCCTGCCTTTTGTATATTTCCTGGCAAAATACATGGGAAAATCCCATTTACAGAAAATCCACTTAGGGTTAGGGTTAGGCACCCATGAATTCGGAGAGCAAAATGGCGATCGCCAATGGATTTGGAGCCCATCTGTATGGTTAGGAGGTTGCATACCTTTCGATCCTCCCTTTTGTATATTTCCTGGCAAAATACATGGGAAAATCCCATTTACAGAAAATCCACTTAGGGTTAGGGTTAGGTATCCATGAATTCGGAGAGCAAAATGGACATCGCCATTTGATTTTGAGCCCATTGGTATGGTTAGGAGGGTGCATACTTTTCGATCCTGCCTTTTGTATATTTCCTGGCAAAATACATTGGAAAATCCCATTTACAGAAAATCCACTTAGTGTTAGGATTAGGTATCCATGAATTCGGAGTGCAAAATGGACATCGCCAATGGATTTGTTGCCCATCGGTATGGTTAGGAGGGTGCATACTTTTAGATCCTGCCTTTTGTATATTTCCTGGCAAAATACATGGGAAAATCCCATTTACAGAAAATCCACTTAGGGTTAGGGTTAGGTACCCATGAATTCGGAGAGCAAAATGGTGATCGCCATTGGATTCGTAGCCCATCGGTATGGTTAGGAGGGGGCATACTTTTCGATCTTCCCTTTTCTATATTTCCTGGCAAAATACATGGGAAAATCCCATTTACAGAAAATCAACATAGGGTTACGGTTAGGTATCCATGAATTCGGAGAGCAAAATGGATGTCGCCAATGGATACGTAGCCTATTAGTATGATTAGGAGGTTGCATACTTATCGATCCTGCCTTTTGTATATTTCCTGGCAAAATACATGGGAAAATCCCATTTACCGAAAATCCACTTAGGGTTAGGGTTAGGCACCCATGAATTCGGAGAGCAAAATGGCGATCGCCAATGGATTTGGAGCCCATCTGTATGGTTAGGAGGTTGCATACCTTTCGATCCTCCCTTTTGTATATTTCCTGGCAAAATACATGGGAAAATCCCATTTACAGAAAATCCACTTAGGGTTAGGGTTAGGTATCCATGAATTCGGAGAGCAAAATGGACATCGCCAATGGATATGTAGCCTATGAGTATGGTTAGGATGTTGCATACTTTTTGATCCTGCCTTTTGTATATTTCCTGGCAAAATAGATGGAAAAATCCCATTTACAGAAAATCCACTTAGGGTTAGGGTTAGGTATCCATGAATTCGGAGAGCAAAATGGACATCGCCATTTGATTTTGAGCCCATTGGTATGGTTAGGAGGGTGCATACTTTTCGATCCTGCCTTTTGTATATTTCCTGGCAAAATACATTGGAAAATCCCATTTACAAAAAATCCACTTAGTGTTAGGATTAGGTATCCATGAATTCGGAGAGCAAAATTTAGATCGCCATTGGATTCGTAGCCCATCGGTATGGTTAGGAGGGTGTATACTTTTCGATCCTGCCTTTTGTATATTTCCTGGCAAAATACATGGGAAAATCCCAATTACAGAAAATCCACTTAGGGTTAGGGTTAGGGATCCATGAATTTGGAGTGCAAAATGGACATCGCCAATGGATTCGTAGCCCATAGGTATGGTTAGGAGGGTGTATACCTTTCGATCCTGCCTTTTGTATATTTCCTGGCAAAATACATGGGAAAATCCCATTCACAGAAAATCCACTTAGGGTTAGGGTTAGGTACCCATGAATTCGGAGAGCAAAATGGAGATCGCCATTGGATTTGTAGCCCATCGGTATGGTTAGGAGGGGGTATACTTTTCGATCTTCCCTTTTCTATATTTCCTGGCAAAATACATGGGAAAATCCCATTTACAGAAAATCAACATAGGGTTATGGTTAGGTATCCATGAATTCGGAGAGCAAAATGGATGTCGCCAATGGATACGTAGCCTATTAGTATGATTAGGAGGTTGCATACTTATCGATCCTGCCTTTTGTATATTTCCTGGCAAAATACATGGGAAAATCCCATTTACAGAAAATCCACTTAGGGTTAGGGTTAGGCACCCATGAATTCGGAGAGCAAAATGGCGATCGCCAAAGGATTTGGAGCCCATCTGTATGGTTAGGAGGTTGCATACTTTTCGATCCTCCCTTTTGTATATTTCCTGGCAAAATAGATGGAAAAATCCCATTTACAGAAAATCCACTTAGGGTTAGGGTTAGGTATCCATGAATTCGGAGAGCAAAATGGACATCGCCATTTGATTTTGAGCCCATTGGTATGGTTAGGAGGGTGCATACTTTTCGATCCTGCCTTTTGTATATTTCCTGGCAAAATACATTGGAAAATCCCATTTACAGAAAATCCACTTAGTGTTAGGATTAGGTATCCATGAATTCGGAGTGCAAAATGGACATCGCCAATGGATTTGTTGCCCATCGGTATGGTTAGGAGGGTGCATACTTTTAGATCCTGCCTTTTGTATATTTCCTGGCAAAATACATGGGAAAATCCCATTTACAGAAAATCCACTTAGGGTTAGGGTTAGGTACCCATGAATTCGGAGAGCAAAATGGTGATCGCCATTGGATTCGTAGCCCATCGGTATGGTTAGGAGGGGGCATACTTTTCGATCTTCCCTTTTCTATATTTCCTGGCAAAATACATGGGAAAATCCCATTTACAGAAAATCAACATAGGGTTACGGTTAGGTATCCATGAATTCGGAGAGCAAAATGGATGTCGCCAATGGATACGTAGCCTATTAGTATGATTAGGAGGTTGCATACTTATCGATCCTGCCTTTTGTATATTTCCTGGCAAAATACATGGGAAAATCCCATTTACAGAAAATCCACTTAGGGTTAGGGTTAGGCACCCATGAATTCGGAGAGCAAAATGGCGATCGCCAATGGATTTGGAGCCCATCTGTATGGTTAGGAGGTTGCATACCTTTCGATCCTCCCTTTTGTATATTTCCTGGCAAAATACATGGGAAAATCCCATTTACAGAAAATCCACTTAGGGTTAGGGTTAGGTATCCATGAATTCGGAGAGCAAAATGGACATCGCCAATGGATATGTAGCCTATGAGTATGGTTAGGATGTTGCATACTTTTTGATCCTGCCTTTTGTATATTTCCTGGCAAAATAGATGGAAAAATCCCATTTACAGAAAATCCATTTAGGGTTAGGGTTAGGTATCCATGAATTCGGAGAGCAAAATGGACATCGCCATTTGATTTTGAGCCCATTGGTATGGTTAGGAGGGTGCATACTTTTCGATCCTGCCTTTTGTATATTTCCTGGCAAAATACATTGGAAAATCCCATTTACAAAAAATCCACTTAGTGTTAGGATTAGGTATCCATGAATTCGGAGAGCAAAATTTAGATTGCCATTGGATTCGTAGCCCATCGGTATGGTTAGGAGGGTGTATACTTTTCGATCCTGCCTTTTGTATATTTCCTGGCAAAATACATGGGAAAATCCCAATTACAGAAAATCCACTTAGGGTTAGGGTTAGGGATCCATGAATTTGGAGTGCAAAATGGGCATCGCCAATGGATTCGTAGCCCATAGGTATGGTTAGGAGGGTGTATACCTTTCGATCCTGCCTTTTGTATATTTCCTGGCAAAATACATGGGAAAATCCCATTTACAGAAAATCAACATAGGGTTAGGGTTAGGTATCCATCAATTTGGAGCGCAAAATGGAGATCGCCAATGGATTCGTAGCCCATTGGTATGGTTTGGAGGGTGTATGCTTTTTGATCCATCCTTTTGTATATTTCCTGGCAAAATACATGGGAAAATCCCATTTACAGAAAATCCACTTAGGGTTAGGGTTAGGCACCCATGAATTCGGAGAGCAAAATGGCGATCGCCAATGGATTTGGAGCCCATCTGTATGGTTAGGAGGTTGCATACTTTTCGATCCTCCCTTTTGTATATTTCCTGGCAAAATACATGGGAAAATCCCATTTACAGAAAATCCACTTAGGGTTAGGGTTAGGTATCCATGAATTCGGAGAGCAAAATAGACATCGCCAATGGATATGTAGCCTATGAGTATGGTTAGGATGTTGCATACTTTTTGATCCTGCCTTTTGTATATTTCCTGGCAAAATAGATGGAAAAATCCCATTTACAGAAAATCCACTTAGGGTTAGGGTTAGGTATCCATGAATTCGGAGAGCAAAATGGACATCGCCATTTGATTTTGAGCCCATTGGTATGGTTAGGAGGGTGCATACTTTTCGATCCTGCCTTTTTTATATTTCCTGGCAAAATACATTGGAAAATCCCATTTACAGAAAATCCACTTAGTGTTAGGATTAGGTATCCATGAATTCGGAGAGCAAAATTTAGATCGCCATTGGATTCGTAGCCCATCGGTATGGTTAGGAGGGTGTATACTTTTCGATCCTGCCTTTTGTATATTTCCTGGCAAAATACATGGGAAAATCCCAATTACAGAAAATCCACTTAGGGTTAGGGTTAGGGATCCATGAATTCGGAGTGCAAAATGGACATCGCCAATGGATTCGTAGCCCATAGGTATGGTTAGGAGGGTGTATACCTTTCGATCCTGCCTTTTGTATATTTCCTGGCAAAATACATGGGAAAATCCCATTTACAGAAAATGAACATAGGGTTAGGGTTAGGTATCCATCAATTTGGAGCGCAAAATGGAGATCGCCAATGGATTCGTAGCCCATTGGTATGGTTTGGAGGGTGTATGCTTTTTGATCCATCCTTTTGTATATTTCCTGGCAAAATACATGGGAAAATGCCATTTACAAAAAATCTACTTAGGGTTAGAGTTAGGCATCCATGAATTCGGAGAGCAAAATGGAGATCGCCATTGGATTTGTAGCCCATCGGTATGGTTAGGAGGGTGTATACTTTTTGATACTGCCTTTTGTATATTTCCTTGCAAAATACATGGGAAAATCCCATTTACAGAAAATCCATTTAGGGTTAGGGTTAGGTATCCATGAATTCGGAGCGCAAAATGGAGATCGGCAATGGATTCGTAGCCCATCGGTATGGTTTGGAGGGTGTATGCTTTTTGATCCATCCTTTTTTATATTTCTTGGCAAAATGCATGGGAAAATCCCATTTACAGCAAATCCACTTAGGGTTAGGTATGTATGAATTCGGAGAGCAAAATGGGGATCGCCAATGGATTCGGAGCCCATCAGTATTGTTAGGAGGCATGTAGTAATTTTTTTACTACCACTTTGTGGGCGTGGCTTATTTTGTGGGTGTGGCTTGCCGACCATGTGACCGAGTGGGCGTGGCTTGCCAATCATATATTAATTATTTCAGAGAGATGTTACTACTATTTTTGCTATTTTATACCTTACATGAAAAGCTTTGCATACAAAGTGTGTGTTACACCATGGCAACACAGCAACCTTTATATGCAGAAAATGCTATAGTTAAAAGACAAGCAAGTCTCATACAGCATTTTTGGTTTTAGTCATGGATTCCTTAGACGAAAATATTGAAGACTGTTAAAAGAACAGTATCTTTAACAGTCCTCAATGTTTTCGTCTAAACAATAACATAATGAACAGTATAAAACTGTATAAAATTAACAGTATAAAAGGTTAAGCTTTTGGAAAATGCCCACTTTGGGAAGCTTTCGGCAAAAGCGAAGGAAAAGTGTCAAATTTGATCTTATTATTTTCAAGCGAAGGGATGGGAAAAGACTAAATTGTCAGGTTTTTAGTTTTTCCTGGCAAGCAGGCAGTTTACTAAGCAGCTTCCAACGGGATGCGGGAAGAAAAAGAGGAAGCACAAAGAAACTTTCAGGAGCAGGGGACAAGCAGGGGAGGATGGCTGAGGGAGCGTGTGAGATGCTGAAAGAACGGGCGGCAGGAGCTATAGCAATAGCAATAGCAATAGCACTTAGACTTATATACCGCTTCATAGTGCTTTACAGCCCTCTCTAAGCGGTTTACAGAGTTCAGCATATTGCCCCCAACAATCTGGGTCCTCATTTTACCGACCTCAGAAGGATGGAAGGCTGAGTCAACCTTGAGCCTGGTGAGATTTGAACAGCTGAACTGCTGAACTAGCAGTAGCCTGCAGTGCTGCATTTAACCACTGCGCCACCTCGGCTCTTATCTCCATTCCCCTCCCTTCAGCATTCCAAGAAGCCACGAACGTGTGGTGATAATCCCAGGCATTTTCGCACGTTCGAGGCTTCCTGAGCTGCTGAGAGGAGGGGGAATGGGCGGCAGGACCTATATCAGTTCCCCTCCCTTCAGCAGTCCGAGAAGCCACGAATGCGTGGTGATGATCCCAGGCATTTTTGCACGTTCGAGGCTTCTCGAGGTGCTGAGGGGAGGGGGAACGTGAGGCAGGACCTATATCAGTTCCCCTCCCTTCAGCAGTCCGAGAAGCCACGAACGCGTGGTGATGATCCCAGGCATTTTCGCACGTTCGAGGCTTCTCGAGCTGCTGAGGGGAGGGGGAACGTGAGGCAGGAACCTAGTATCATCGAATGGGGAGAAGCATTCAGGCCGGATGGAGCCTTCTAGAAGAACCGCTGCCGCGGTTTGCTGCTCCCGCTGCGGGGCAATGTCCCCTCACTTCTCCGGGCGCTGCCAAGCTGCCTCGGCTGCCGCCATCCGGCTCCTCCCACCCCTTCCCCACCTTTAATGAGCCCGGGGTGGGAGAAGACCCCGGGTTTGCTCGCAATGGGCTCCAGGCCTGTCCCTGCAGAGCCGCGGTGGAGGCATCGCCGTCAATACTGCCGGGAGTTTCCCTCCTCTGCCGCAACCTCTGCAGCTGCCACTTCCGGCCGGGCGACTGAGCACAGTGGATGAAGGCGACTCTCTCGACAGGCCCGAGTACGAAGAAGAGGAGGTGGCCATCCCACTGAATGAGCCCTGCATGAACCAGTGAGTATGCCCCCCACTGACCCTCGCCCCATCCAGGCTAAGGATTCAGATGAGGAATAAGTCCTGGTTTCTCCCCAAAAGTCTCGGTTACTAGCAACGCACCCAGTGGAAGTGTGTTGTACTGAGCAAGTCCTGAAAGTTTCTTTGTGCCTCCTCTTTCTCTTCCTGCATCCCGTTGGAAGCTGCTTAGTCAACTGCCTGCTTGCCTGGAAAAACTGAAAACCTGACAATTTAGTCTTTCCCCATCCCTTCGCTTGAAAATAATAAGAAGCTCAAATTTGACACTTTTCCTTAGCTTTTGCCTAAAGCTTCTCAAAGTGGGCATTTTCCAAAAGCTTAACCTTTTATACTGTTAATTTTATACAGTTTTATACTGTTTATTATGTTATTGTTTAGACGAAAACATTGAGGACTGTTAAAAGATACTGTTCTTTTAACAGTCCTCAATATTTTCGTCTAAGGAATCCATGACTGAAACCAAAAATGCTGTATGAGACTTGCTTGTCTTTTAACTATAGCATTTTCTGCATATAAAGGTTGCTGGTGTAACACACACTTTGTATGCAAAGCTTTTCATGTAAGGTATAAAATAGCAAAAATAGTAGTAACATCTCTCTGAAACTAACTAATATATGACCGGCAAGCCATGCCCACCCAGTCAGATGGTCGGCAAGCCATGCCCACCCAGTCACATGGCTGGCAAGCCACACCCATGAAGTAAGCCACGCCCACAGAGTGGTAGAAAAAAAATTAGGAACCAGCCCCTGTGTGTATCCAATAATTATTTTGGCTAAAAAATTTCCGCTTATCCTAAGTAAAACCATTATTGGCATATAATGGTATATACTGTATTACATTAGAGGAACATGTGAAGATCCTCTACTCTTATATGTGAAATTGTTGGGGCTTGTGATGGTGCTGTTGACATAAATATGGGGGCAAACTAGTCATCTAGCTTTGTTGCAGAGTCATTGTTAGCATTGTTGTCTTTTGCAAGAATCTACTTCAGGTTGGATGGTTGTCCGAATGCTAGTATAGGCCTCCCATTCAATTCCTGAGAAACTGTAGTGCCATTGTCTAGTGCACAGAGTCCCCAATACCATGTCTGTGGACCGCCACTGGTCCACGGCATATCAGCAACTGGGCTGCGCAAACAAGTGAAGCCCCATCTGTAGGGCGCATGTAGCACAAAAAACCACACTCCCTTTGGTTTGCGGAAAAACCATCTGCCCTCCAGTCCGCGTAATGGGTCCCTGGTGCCTAAACGGTTGGGGATACTGGTCTAATGGGGCTGTAGCTTATTAATAATGCATTTGAGTTGTTTGATCTGTGTGACAAAGGTGACAAGCAATGGTATTCTATTGTAATTCTATTTTTGTAATAGATCCTCATTGGGAATAAATTCTTCCTGGGAATCGATTTTGTTAATGTATTAGCAGAGTATTCCTTGTGTTACCAAGGTTGTGCATACAGAAACGTTTAGATTGAGATCAGTTGTGAATAAGTATTCAGCCACACACAGATACACTAACTTGAATTAAAGTTTACTTTGAGAAATAGCATGTTCCTATAAACAGTCCAAAGTCATACACTTAATAGTCATAATTACAATCCAAGTATTATCCAGTACAAATACATTTTAGCTATAATACATAACTACAACACAGAGAGAAATGCAGAGCATACATACTCTAGGCCTTGCTCTAATGAGTAGCAGAGAACACACTAAGTAGTAGAGACCAAAGACAAACAGAGAGGGACTCCCATAGAAATAAGCTGTGAACTCTAGCTCCCTCTTGTGGCAGTCTACAACACCTAAGCTAAACAGACTTATAGCTGTTAAAAGCTAGACATATATTGTTCTATCCAATATTAGTTATGGTCAGAGACCTAACATTCTCCCCTTTGGGTAGATCAATATATAATACCTTACATCTTTAAACCATAGTTTTCACAACACTCTTTGTGTTTAATTGCACCTTGCGCTTTAGTGAAATGATCTGCAATATTCTGTTCAGTCATGCAGTATTCCAACTTAACCATTTTATTTTGAACACATTGTCTAACATTCAGATATCTCAAATCAGTATGTTTCGACCTTGTTTTCACAGCTAAACTATTAGCCATACTAATGGCAGATTGATTGTCTTCATACACAATAAATGGCTCCTGTACAGTAATTCCTATATCCTTTAACAATTGTTTATAATACACCAATTCTGTACACATTAATGATAAACTCGAGAATTCTGCTTCCATAGTGGATAAACTAATATGTTGTTGCCTAATAGATTTCCACCCTATTAAAGCATTACCCAACATTACCACTATACCTGATGTTGATTTGCGAGTCATTGCATCAGTAGCAAAACTTGCATCAGCATATGCAGTTAACACTAATTCATTTCTCGGTTCTAAATACAAAGAATAATGTATTGTGTGCTTTAGGTATCTAAGTATTCGTTTAGCTGCTTGCCAATGCCTTTCATTTGGTTCAGCATTATATCTAGCCAGTTGATTTACGCTGTAAGATATATCTGGTCTAGACCAATTACTCAAATATGAGAGACTACCAATTAGAGACTGATATATCTCCTTATCAAACACAGGACATTTACTATCACTATTTGTAAATCCCTGATCCATTGGTGTCTTAGCAGTTTTACAATTCTCCAGATTATATCTTTTTAACAATTGGCTAATCTTCTTAGCTTGCGAAATTTTGAATCCTCTATTTGTCTTCATTATATCAAGACCCAAATAATGTTTAATTTCTCCTAAATTTCTAATCTTGAACTTTCTTTGTAATTCAGAAACAATATCATTTGCTTCTTGTTCAGTCTTTGTTATAATCACTATATCATCTGTAAATAATAGCAACAGAGAAATCAAACCATCTTTCTCTCTCCTAAATAAACAAGGATCAGCTATACCAGCTTTAAAATCCATGGAAACTAATTCTTTTACAATGCATTTATTCCATTCATAACCTGATTGCTTTAAACCATAAAGACTTTTCTTTAATTTCCAATAATCATTTTTTCCATCATCTTTTAAACCTAATGGCTTTTTCATATAAATGGTATGTTGTAAAGGTGCATGTAGATATGCAGTTTCGACATCTACATGATTAATTATGCATTTATTCTTAGCTGCCCAAACTAATGCTCCTCTCAATGTATTTGCTCTCAGACTAGGTGCAAATACCTCATCATAATCCTTATCTGATTGAGCAAATCCCTGAGCAACTAATCTTGCTTTATGGGTAACAGTGCCATCCACACCAGTCTTTAATTTATACACCCATCTGCAACCTATTGCACGCTCACCTGGTGGTAACCTTACATCTTCATATACCTCAAGATCCTTTAAAGATTTTAATTCCTTATTCATAGCTTCCTGCCAAGCTACCTGTTCCTTTGTTGGATACAGCTTAAGTTCATTATAATTAGACGGTTCCACATTAATCTGGCATACAATACTTGCCTGATATCTATCAGGTGGACGTCTCTCCCTAGTTGACCTCCTAGGCAATTTAGTACAAGTTGTTGGAATTTCCTCTTCCTTTTCCTCCCCTATCGAAGTATCTTCTACATCATCCATAGATGGTTCCTCTATTGAGGATTCTTTCACTATCCTATCATCAGTACTTTTCTTATCAGAATCATCAGGAAACAATGGATCCTCAACAACGATACTATCTTGTTCCTTGTATTCCTGTTCCAGTTTACTCCATCCAACATGCTCAAGGAATTTAGCACTTGCACTACAATATACTCTAGTAGTACCTGGCTCCCAGAATCTAAATGATCTATGATTAGATTCATACCCTACAAAACATAATTTCTGTGCTCTGTGTTGTCCCTTTCGCCTTACTTGTGTGGGAATATGCACCCATGCTGGTGCACCAAATGTATGCAAATAACTAAGATTTGGTTTCCTACCATACCAATGGGTAAATGGCAATTCACCAGTTGTTGCATTCACTACATTGTTCAAAACATGGTTAGCACACATTATAGCTTCACCCCAGAGTCTTTCTGGTAAACCAGAATCTGAAATCATGGTTCTAGACATAGCCTGTAATGTCTGACCTCTACGTTCAATATGTGCATTATGTTGTGGCCGAAAAGGAGCAGAAAGTTTATGTTCAATACCAGCTCTCTTTAGCATATCTTCAAATCTCTTATTGGTAAACTCAGTACCGTTATCTGTTACTAAACTAACCAGTTTCTTATTCATTTTTCGTTCAACAAACCTTAACCAGTTTACAAAATGCTGATATGTTTCTGTTTTTGTTTTCATCAGATAACAGAAACCATATCTAGAAAAATGATCAACTATGCTCAATATATAACAGGCTCCACCTAAACTGGGTTTCTTAGGGCCAATGAGATCAGCAAATACAACCTCTAATGGTTCCTTGGTTTTAAATCCATTTAACCTGTTTGCAGGAATTACCTTGCTCTTTTCCTGATTGCAAGCATTACAATTTAAATATCTAGCACAAGGTTTTAATTTTATACCATTAGATAACTCAACAGTTTTCTTTAAAATTTTGAAATTTAAATGTCCCATACGTCTATGGAGCAAATGAATACATTCGTCATGAGGCTTTCTATTTTCATAAATTGAATTAGCCTTATTTAATGGACTATCATGGATAATGTATAAGCCATCATGCAATCTTGCAGTAACTCTTTTACCTTGTTTTTCAATTAAACATTTATCTCCCTGAAAAGTTACCACAAACCCTGCTTTTACCAATTCTCTCACAGATAGTAAGTTATTTTTAAGGTTAGGTACATATAACATTGGTAAACTTTCATTAATACATGAACAATATGCATTACCTTCTCCAGATACTCTCAATTTCCAGCCATTTGCTAATGATACATGCTGGTTACTTTTAGTCATATTAACAAATCTCTCTTTACTTTTAGTTATACACTGAGATGCTCCACTGTCTATTATCCAGATATCATGGCATACAGTTTTATTTGTACTTGATATAGCTACACTAACATCATTATAAGCTCTCTGCATATTACTAGCATTCTGCTTTTTACCCTTTTTACAGAATCTGGCTATATGACCCTTAGCCCCACAAGAATAACATTTCCTAACAATATAGGCAGTTGAAGACCGTTGTTCTTCCTGTGGTGGTTTCTCTCTCAGTTGTTTTCTATCTTGCCTTCTTCTAGACTCTTCTAACAGTCTTCCTATTATGCCAGTCAATGTCAGTTCATCTCTGGCCAAAACTTCCAGTGAAGACACATAATCATCATAAGAGTCATCCAAAGAAGAAAGAATAATATAAACTTGATGCAACTCTGAGAAAATCAGTTCCTTTTCATGTAGCTCTTGTAATGTTCTCTTCATAAACTCCAAATGAGCTAACATGTCACCACCTTTTAACAAACGTGCTCTGAACAGTTTACGTGTAAGATGTATGTGCGCACCAACACTATCTCGAACATAAAGTCTCTTTAAGGTACTCCAACACTTGGCAGCAGAATCTTCACCATGAATATGGACCAGTTGCTGATCACTCAGTGTCAGTCCAATAATACTAAGAGCCTTTTCATTATCCCGGTTAAAGTCAGCTATTTTCTTCTTATCTTCATCATTTGTTGGATCCCAAGCTGTTATATCAGGTGGATTATTAACCACAGTCCATAATCCTTCTTTACGCAAAAGTAAGCTGCACTTCATAGACCAGGAAACATAGTTAGTTCCATCTAACCTGGTTATCAGGGATAAGCTAGTTGACTGTTCTTGTGCCATTGTTAATTTAACAGTAAACCACAAGTTAGCTGTCTGAGTATGAAACTGAATATTCACACTAACTCTCAATATCTCTCTGGGCCCATAACCAGTGTTAATGTATTAGCAGAGTATTCCTTGTGTTACCAAGGTTGTGCATACAGAAACGTTTAGATTGAGATCAGTTGTGAATAAGTACTCAGCCACACACAGATACACTAACTTGAATTAAAGTTTACTTTGAGAAATAGCATGTTCCTATAAACAGTCCAAAGTCATACACTTAATAGTCATAATGACAATCCAAGTATTATCCAGTACAAATACATTTTAGCTATAATACATAACTACAACACAGAGAGAAATGCAGAGCATACATACTCTAGGCCTTGCTCTAATGAGTAGCAGAGAACACACTAAGTAGTAGAGACCAAAGACAAACAGAGAGGGACTCCCATAGAAATAAGCTGTGAACTCTAGCTCCCTCTTGTGGCAGTCTACAACACCTAAGCTAAACAGACTTATAGCTGTTAAAAGCTAGACATATATTGTTCTATCCAATATTAGTTATGGTCAGAGACCTAACAGATTTATTTATTAATGATTAGTCTATTGATTTTACTGGATGGGTAGTGTAATTCTATTAACTGAACATCTCAGCCAAGCACATCCCAACAAATGTAGTTGTTATATGGCGTCTGGCTATAGATGATAGATTTGGTGGTATATTCTGGATAGAAGCTGGAAGTATGTAGGGTATGCATGGCAATTGTAGGTTTCCTATGTAATGTGATGTTTATGTCTCCAATGTGTAGTTTTTAGCCAAAGGGATCATTGTTTGTTTATTTAGTTTCATCTACTTTGTAAATGAAAGTTATGTGGAATTTGTTAAGATCAGGATGGAATTTGATGATAAATTCATTTCCATGAGTCCAGATAATGCAAATAGTATCAATGAATCTCACCTAAGGAGAAAAGTTGAGAATATATTGTTCTAGATCAGCCATGAAGATATTGACATATTGTGGAACCATATGTGTGGAAGTACCATAGATTTGCAGATATATACCAGTGCCAACTGTAAAATATTGGCAAGTATAAAACACGCAGTCTGATAATGTTTACGATGGCTTGAAGTCCCTATTTGGTGGGGTCAGGTGATAATATATAGTGCTTGAATATCCATGGTGGCTAAAGTGACATTTTTAGAATAATTGCCAATGGATTTCAGTGTTCTTAGAAAGTCTGTTGCCTTCATGGCTGAAAGGGAAATAATAGTGTATTTCACATTAAATCTCATATCATAGCCATATTTTCCTAGAAGTGAAGTTTTCATAATTTTTATTTATTGAAACTAAAGTTTTAGTTTTATGTAGCATACGTGAACCATCCAGATTCAGATTACAGTAAGAAAAATGAAAGAAAATTATTGCAGAACAATTTCTGAACTTGTACAGACAGAGCCTGGTATGCAGCAATTGTCAACGAGAGTAAACGGAGATCAGTTCCTAGGCACTGCCAACAGGGGTGAAAAACCTGTGCCCTTCCAGATGATACTGAATATTTCTCTCAAGCAGCCTCATTAAGCATGTCTACCATACAGGGAGTTGTAATTCATCAATATTTGGATATTGGAAAGCAACAGGTTCCTCACCTTCATGCCCAGCTAGGATAGTGCTATATTCCAAAGCATTTAATATATTTAGATTTACAATTGCCTCATTCCCATTCAATACTAATGTATTTGATTCCCATTTGGATATTCTAGAGCAGAGTGGTCTGCGAGAAAATTTTGGTGGTCCTCAGCGCACCCGGGTGGAGGAGCTGCTCCGGGATGACCAATGGGCCAATCCTGTGACTAGAGCACTGAAATATGGGACTGGTCAGGCAGCTTGTGGTGGGGCTGGAAATCTCCGCCGTAGAGGGAGGTACTTGTAACTTTGCAGGTGGTGAACGTGCAAGGGAAGCGCAGCCCTCGCCGGCCGGAATGAGGTAATGGTGCTGTTGTGGCAAGGGGGGTGGCGGCGCAGGTGGGCCGAAGCAATGGGTGGTGGCAACCCACCATTCTTTCATCCCCCTGCTGTGGCTTCCTGTGCAGTGACTCCAAGCTAACTCTACAATTGATCCCTCCTCCCGGACTGGCTGGGTTGTAAGTGTCAAAAAATGGTCATAAGTCACTTAGAAGCCACTTTGAACAGTCACTCAATGAACTATTGTAAGTTGAGGATTACCTGTAAAGGCAGGATATAAATAAATACTACATTTAAAAAATATATTATTGTGCTGCAGGTTTAATTTAGCTGCCATTCTTACAATATATAATACTGACCATATCCATATCCATATACTATATAGTGTATACTGTATACTGTAGCTAAATTAAACCTGCAGCACAATAATATATTTTTTAAATTTAGTATTTATTTATATCCTGCCTTTACAGGTAGTCCTCAACTTACAATAGTTCATTGAGTGACCATTCAAAGTGACTTCTAAGTGACTTATGACCATTTTTTGACACTTACAACCGTTGCAGCATCCCCATGGTCACGTGATTAAAATTCGGATGCTTGGCAACTAGTTCATATTTATGACCGTTGCAGTATCCCGGGGTCATGTGATCATCTTTTGCGACCTTCTGACAAGCAAAGTCAATGGGGAAGCCAGATTCACTTAGCAACTGTGTTAGTAACTTAATAACTGCAGTGATTTACTTAACAATTGTGGCAAGAAAGGTCGTAAAATGTGGCAAAATTCACGTAACAACTGTCTCAGCCACAAAAAATTTGAGCTCAATTGTGGTCATAAGTCGAGAACTACCTGTACTATTTTTATAAATAACTCAAGGCAACAAACCTAGCCTTCCTTTCTCCTATTTTCCTCACAACAGCCCAGTGAAGTGAGGGGCTGAGAGAGAGTGACTGGCCAAAGTAATCCAGCCAGCTTTCATTCCTAAGGCACGACTAGAACTCAATCCCCAATTTTCTAGCCCTGGTGCCTGAACCATTAGATCAAACTGGCTCTCTTGAAATATAGAGATACCACTTTATTAGCAAAAAGTAAGGAGGAGCTTATTATGGAAACAAAAATGGAAACTGAAAAAAATCAATTTTAATATTAAATTTTAATAAGATAGAGATAAGACCTACTTACATACTTAGTAAACTTAGAGTTGATAGTAAGAAAGTGAAAATAGTAGAGTTTTGTATTCTAGAATCTGTATTCTCCATCTGTATTCAAAACAGATTTAAAAAAATTATAGGGAAGAAAATAAAAGGTAAATTCTAAGAAGGAAGGTAATGGCAAATTAAAAAAAAAGAACATCATGTCCTGACAATATCAGAACAGTTAAAAGCATTCATTTATTTATTTAATAAATTTATATAGCCGCCCAACCCACACACAGTGATTCCAGCAGCATAGATTAAAGAGATTTCAAGTGTGCCCTGGAAGAACTACAAATGATTAATAAAGACAGAGCAAGATGACAGGGGTTTGTGACCAGTGGTGAAATGCAAAATTTTTCCCTACCGGTTCTGTGGGTGTGGCTTGGTGGGTGTGGCTTGGTGGTCATGTGACTGGGTGGGCGTGGCTTGGTGGTCATTGTCATGTGACCAGATGAACTCAAAAACCAACTTTCATACTTCACACACAAACAACACAAAAGCCACACAACTGACACACACAATGCAAAAGCAGCTGACTTCACACAAAATGGCTCCTGCAACAAGCAGGAACCTCACAGAGTCACAGAGAACTTAAAAACGAACTATCACACTTTGCACAAAAATAACACAAAAGCTACACAACGGACTCACACACAATGCAGAAGGCAGCTGGACTTCACACAAAATGGCCCCTGCAACAACAAGCAGGAAGCTCACAGAGTCACAGAGAGCTCAAAAACCAACTATCACACTTTGCACAAAAATAGCACAAAAGCCACACAACGGACTCACACGCAATGCAAAAGCACACAAAATGCCCCCTGCAACAATAAGCAGGAACTTCACAGAGCCACAAAGACCTCAAAAACCAACTTTCACACTTTACACAAAAATAACACAAAAGCTACAGAACTGACTCCTACACAACTGACTCACACACAATACAGAAACACACAAAATGGCCCCTGCAACAACAAGCAGGAACATCACAGAGCCACAAAGAGCTCAAAAACCAACTTTCACACTTTACACAAAAATAACACAAAAGCTACACAACTGACTCCTACACAACTGACTCACACACAATGCAGAAGCAGCTGGACTTCACACAAAATGGCCCCTGCAAGAAAGCAGGAACCTCACAGAGTCACAGTTCCAGCGAATAGGTAGTTTAATAAAAAATGCTTTAAAAAGGTAAAAAAAAAAGGTTCCGATGATTCCCTCAGCTGATTGTCAAAAAGCTGAGAGTCTGGACTTTTTTTTTAAACTTTTCTAAGCATTTTTTTACTACCGGCTCCGGGGAATAGGTAGTAAAAATGCTTTTTAAAAAGTAAAAAAAAAGGTTTATCAGCTGTGACAATCAGGTGCCTCGCGATTGTGGAAAACTTTTTTTTTAACTTTTTAAAAACATTTTTACTACCAGTTCGGAGAACCGGAAGTATTTGTTACTAACGGTTCGGGGGAACCAGCCCGAACCGGTAGCATTTCACCCCTGGGTTTGTCCATTCACCTTCTTGAGCAGTTGAGTCTGGGTTGAAGGTGTCTAATTTTCGGAGGAATCTGATTTTATATGACATTTGAATTGATGTCTTCACTTGTGTTTCTACAGTAGTGATATAAAGAGCCAAACTGTTTTTGTTTAGAAACATTGTCTGGCAGGGCAAAATCTGATTGATTGATTGATTGATTGATTGATTGATTGATCTGATCTGATCTGATCTGTTTTGTGTGCTGCCCATCTCATCTGGAAGCTTCCTACAATTACCATCTTTGTTCCTATTCCTTTTCATTCTTTATTCTTTTTCTTTTTAAAGATTATCTTGAACAATTGGATATACACAACACTCACTATCAAAATGTGATTGGTTATTTTATATTGTGCTATGAAACTTAAGGAATATGGTTAGTCATAAAGTCTGATGATTTGCACAAATTCAGGCAACTGAGTTAATTTAATAAACCACAGCTTAGGTACTTGTAGGTTAGTATGTTATGTGAACATGCACTGTACAATTATTGGGCTGGAAATGTATTTGAATAGTATAGCAGATCCTCAACTTATGGCTATAATGGAGCCTGCCCATCTTGATCGTAAGTTGTGATGATCATAAAGTGGGTCACCTACATGACCAACCTGATTTTATGACCTTTTTTTGCAATGGTCATTAATGAACACTACAGTCATAAAGCAACCACTATTGCTGTTAAGTGAATGCCACAGTTGGGCCATTTTTGCAGAAAGCCAGAAGTAAATGCTTCATAAAATCCAGTCATGTGAATGTGAGACTTTGCAAATGGACGCAAGTGTGGTCATGTGATCACAGTCAGGAGGAAGCAGCCATTTGAATTTTGAATCCAGGTTGTAAGTACCTTTAGGGAAGTCTGTTGTAGCTTTGAATTATCACTACATGACTGGTCTTAAGACAAGGACCACCTGCATGTACTGAATGTTCATAGGCTTGGATTGTAGGCAGTTATGACTGCAATCATAACTGTTTTTTTAAATGAGTCTAATTGAGCTATTAATGTTACTAAATGACCATGGTTTAAAAGGGATCTTAACTTTCGGTATCTTCATATTGTAAATTTTTTTCTCCAACCCAGTAGGAAGCAAATATTCAGGGAAAGAAAGAAAAAAAAGTGTTTCCTTGAAAAAAAAATTCAGCAATTGGGGTGGCAGGAAAAGACTATCTATTTGAGAGAAATGGCAAAGGGTCAAGTAGAATCACAAAACAGAAGGCTTGCCATGCAGGCAATATGCAATTAGTTTCCCTTACTGGCTCAGGCTGAAGCAAGTGAGATATTCATTCCTGAAACATGCTCTTGTTCAAACCCTTCTTTACTTGAGATATGAATAACTTGAGATATGCCTTCTACAGAGAATCCTTATAAGTGAGAGAGGGAAAATCAGGAAATGGATGAAAATTAATAAATAGTTATTCCCTTTGGCTTAGAGCTAAAGTGATAAAGTAAGTGAGTACAACTCCTTTCCTTTTGAATTAGGCATAAGGGAATTGAAACTAGTCCTGCCCATTTCCTGACATCTTAAAAGGCTTTGTAAACAAACCTTGAGGGATGTTATTTGTGCTACCTACTCAGTTTAGTCGTAAATAGCACTTCAAAGTTGCAACTCAGAATTTCTTTCCATTATCTTTGTATTTAGCATAGAACCTGGAGACAAAATATCCATATCTTCACTTGGCTTTCCCACCTCTATACTTTTTTTCCATTTTCATCCTGTCCCTGAATTCAGTCAGATTGCAATGCAGCAGGTGTAGAAGATACATAAAATCACTGAATTTATTACACCATAATGCAAGAAAATACGCCTGAAAAAGTATGGCAAAAGTTTGGCTGCAATTTTTACTTATATCGGGTTGTGCCCTAAAATACAGATGCATTGGGCATGGATTTGGTTACTTACACACAAACACACAATATTCTGTTTTGGATGAATACCTAGCTACTGGGATTCTTTTTCAATAGGAAGGAAGTCAATTGTTCTTTTGCTTACAGTTACTAAACTCTAGACAAAATGTATTCAAAATGTATACTAAAATATGAGAAATCTTAACAGTAAAGATGAAGTGGTCCTGATTCAAAGCTTCCTTAGCTGATGTTCTTTCTTCCTATACATTCTGCCAACGATTTTCCAAGACTCCATTAGCCTTGAGTGCTTATTTATTGAGGTAAGAAGTTTCAGTATTTATTTCAATAATCTATTTTGAATTGGATGTTACTTTTCTATTATCTTCGGTCAACTGACATTTATTTTCTCACTGTTTGCCATTTTCTTCTCTTTTAAGAGTGAGAGCTAGTTTGATGTAGTGGTGAAGGTGCTGTGCTAAAAACCAGGAAAGTGTGAGTTCTAGTCCCACCTTAGTCATGAAAGCTGGTTGAATGCTCTTGGGTCAGTCACACATTCTCAGCTCAACTCTCCTCACAGGGGTGGTTGTTGTGAGGAAAGCAGGAGGGGGAAGGAATATCAGGTATGTTCCCAACTTTGAGTTATTTATAAAAATAAAAAAGGAGATTAAAAATGAATCTAAGCTTTAAAAAAAAGAGTATGATTACGATATTGTATCTAAAATCCATTGTTTGAATACTGTTAAGATATATCAAAACTTACGTGGAAGGAATCTTTGTCTTGAGATTGCAAATTTAGGAATAAAATAACAAGCAAGGATATTGCTGTCTCATTTTTCCATTCTCTGGTGAATGTAATTATAATTTCTAAATTAAGTCCTAACAACTTAATTTTTAGGGTACTCTCATGCTTACAATTAATTGGACTTTTTCTCATTAGTAGTTACATTTTTGAAATATTTAAATATGACAATTTTATATGAGAACTTCCACAAGAAAATTTGAATTTTCAATTTTTCTGATTATGTCAGTGAACATTTGTGTGAGGGGAGGTAGGTGAGAGAAAAATATCTAGAGTTAGGGAATAATGCAGGAAAAGAAGGTTTGGGGAAACCATCTATGCACATTATGGCAATGAATTCCATAGTTCTGCACTATATATAGGAAGGAAGAAAAGGCAAAAATAATGATAGGGATAGTAAACTGAGATTTGTGTGTATGCTATCACATTTTTATTACCATGATCTCATTTTTATGTATAGAAAGAATATTTAATTCATTTATATCTCCATCATTACCTCCATTTATCTTATCAATTATCCTATATTTTCATTTATATTTAACAGAATAACAGAATAACAGAGTTGGAAGGGACCTTGGAGGTCTTCTAGTCCAACCCCCTGCTTAGACAGGAAACCCTACACCACTTCAGAAAAATGGTTATCCAACATCTTCTTTAAAACTTCCAGCGTTGGAGCATTCACAACTTCTGGAGGCAAGTTGTTCCACTGATTAATTGTTGTAACTGTCAGGAAATTTCTTCTTAGTTTTTGCTTCTCTCCTTGATTAGTTTCCATCCATTGCTTCTTGTCCTACCCTCAGGTGCTTTGGAGAATAGTTTGACTCCCTCTTCTTTGTGGCAACCCCTGAGATATTGGAACTCTCCTATCATGTCTCCCCTGGTCCTTCTTTTCATTAAACTAAACTAAACTCCTGAGGGAGTAGGGCGGCATAGAAAAGCTACCAAATAAATAAATAAATAAATAAATAAATAAATAAATAAATAAATAAATAAATAAATAAATAAATAAACTAGACATACTCAGTTCCTGCAACCGTTCTTCATATGTTTTAGCCTCCAGTCCCCTAATCATCTTTGTTGCTCTTCTCTGCAATCTTTCTAGAGTCTCCACATCTTTTTTTACATCTTGGCGACCAAAACTGGATGCGGTATTCCAAGTGTGGCCTTACCAAGGCATTATAAAGTGGTATTAACACTTCATGTGACCTTGATTCTATCCCTCTGTTTATGCAGCCTAGAACTGTGTTGGCTTTTTTGGCAGCTGCTGCACACTGCTGGCTCATATTTAAATGGTTGTCTACTAGGACTCCAAGATCCCTCTCACAGTTACTACTATTGAGCAAGGTACCACATATACTGTACCTCTGCATTTTGTTTTTCTTGCCTAAATGTAGAACCTTACTTTTTTCACTATTGAATTTCATTTTGTTAGATAGCGCCCAATGTTCAAGTCTGTTAAGATCCTTCTGTATCTTAAGCCTATCTTCCAGAGTGTTGGCTATTCCTGCTAGCTTGGTGTCGTCTGCAAATTTGATAAGTTCCCCATCTATCCCCTCGTCCAAATAATTGATGAAGATGTTGAAGAGTACTGGGCCTAAAACAGAAGCTTGGAGTACCCCACTGCATACTTCCCTCCATGTAGATGCAGTTCCATTGAGGACTACATGTTGAGTGTGGTTGGTCAGCCAGTTACAAATCCATCTGGTGGTAATGCTGTCTAACCCACATTTTTCTATTTTATCTAGTAGTAGGTTATGGTTTACTTTATCAAATGCCTTACTGAAGTCCAAGTAAATTATATCGACAACATTTCACATTCATTACTCTGGACAGCTTACAATAAGATAAAAAACTAAAATCACATACAGTACAAAAAATAAAAATATACAGCAGTCAGAATCAGAAAACAATTGTTAACATAGTCAGAAGATAGGCTCTGATACACACCTGTGGCCCCAGGCTCTGGCATAAAGCCAAGTTTCCAAGGCCTTGTGGAAGGTCAAAAGGGTTGGAGCCAATTTGATATGTAATTTGTCCCTATCAACTGTGGGAAATCAGTATTCATATAATACTGAACATTATAATTTATATTTTCTTTCGAGAATACTGTAAAGACTTGGGTTCCTCATCAATACTATAAATAGGTATTTAATTGAAATAATAGTGTGTAAATCATTATACACTGGCTATTTTCCACACCATACATTAAACCAAAAAGATACTTTATAATCTATGCTATGATGATCTTTATTATGTATGCATAATATGGACACTTATATTATCTGAATGGTGAGGCCACCATTTTGAGTACATGAAAAACAAAGTCTGTTGACAAAATATGTAATGTGAATATACCATAGTTGTAAGTAGATAATAAAACTCTGACTGCATTTTTAAAACCATCATACTGAAAGTATAGAAAAGGAAAACTAATTTATTTGGCTGAACAGGACTGGAGAATTTAGAAAGGTTATAAATATTGTAGTGATCAAGTACAGCTGTCATTTGTGATTTTTTGTGTGTGCTATAAACTGGTTTATGTTTATCCTTAATCTTTCCCAATCTACTGGGCTCCGGATACCTGGCAGTTGTGCAAAATAAGGAACAAAGAAATTATATCTTAAGTCAACTGGAGGGCTCCAAGTAGGAGAAATTCTGTAGTTTAAGAGAGAGTAAACAGATAATTGTAGAGGACATTTTGCATCTACTCAATCCTTTTACCTAGCCCTTCAATCCTATATCCTGCAACATCGTATAAAACAAATTTCTCTTCTTTTCTTCTGGCAGCGTACTTAATAGAAAAACAGCTTAAGCTAGAGTCCTGGTTTAATCAATGATTACATGGGAATTTACCTATCTTCTAAAGAACTGTTCTCGGTTGAAGAAGAAAAAAACAAAAAGAAAGAAAGAAATCTGGTACAGTAAGCTCTGGAAATATATGCTTTTGATTCAGTGCCCTAGACATTACATTTTTGGAGGAAATGAAATATACCGTATTTTTCGGAGTATAAGACGCACCTTTTTCCTCCCTAAAAGTGGCTGAAAATTTGGGTGCGTCTTATACTCTGAATGTAGCTTTTTTTTGAAGCTCTTTTTCCAGCCCTAACTAGGTGCTAACCATCTTCCCAGCTCTTACCTTGCAGGCTCTTTCATTGTTACTCTCTCCGAACAATGTTTTTCCAGCCCTAAGTCTTTGCAGGGTTTTTTCATTGCTCTATTTGCTCGAATAAGTTTTTTTCCAGCCCTAACCAGGTGCTAACGATCTTCCCAGCTCTTACTGGCTTGCAGGCTCTTTCATTGTTACTCTCTCTGAAGGTTTTTTTAAGTCCTAACCAGGGGATAAAATAATGTGCTGAAGCTGACCAGACTAAGGACGCTAGCCAGATGAATACCTGGTAGGCAGATTTCCCCCCCTATTTTCCTCCCCAAAATCTAAGGTGTGTCTTATACTCCGGTGCATCTTATACTCTGAAAAATACGGTACTTTCCTCCCAAAAGCCAATATTCATAACAGTCATAGTATATGCTGCTTAATATTTATGCTGACCTAGAAAAGAACTAAATTAGCTAAAAGGTGGCAGTTATATTATCCCCAATGCTTTAATACTTGTGTCTATGGAACACCATGTCATCAAAACACTATATACTGTAAATAATAAGGCTGATCATATAAAGGTCAAGCTAGCATTACTGTATGTTCTAGCATGTTTCTTCATTATCCACTTTTTCCTATTTAAAAACATACCGGTCTCTACTCTAATGAAATAAAGATTCTAGGTCAATGTAATTGCAAGCATTCCATACTACTGCCAAAGGCAATGTTGTAATTAAGCATAAACTGTGATGTTCTGCTATAAACATTTAACATTGTCAGGTGTTTCCTCTGTTCTTAATCATTGTGCTGTAGTGATGTGGATTTATTTACTTTGCTCATTTCAATATTGATCTCTTCCCATTAAACATGCTTATTCCATTTTCTTAATATAAGTTTTATCTATTGCTGTTAGCCAGCTGCATCTGCAAACCAGAATAATTTCATCAATGACTTCAGGATTAAAATAAATTAGATATAGATCAGGTTTACACACAATAGAGTATGCTGCCATTCAGATTTGTTTTGAGTCATAATTCATGGGAACAGGTGCTGAACATGTTTTCTGGGAATATGGAAGTCCTAATCCAATATGCATTCAGAGCAGTGGTGAAATCCATTTTTAAACTACCGGTTCTGTGGGCGTGGCTTGGTGGGCTTGGTGTGGCTTGGTGGGCGTGGCTTGGTGGGCATGACAGGGGAAGGATACTGCAAATTCTCCATTCCCTCCTCACTCTTGGGCCAGCCAGAGATGGTATTTGCCGGTTCTCTGAACTACTCAGAATTTCCGCTACCGGTTCTCCAGAACCTGCTGGATTTCACCCTTGGTTCAGAGCCCTATTATTGTACAGCCAGAGCATCACATACACTCCAGCCATTGTAATGCAGTTTCTGAACTCCTGGACTGGATGAGACTAAATTAGTCTAAAACAGGGGTCGGGAACCTATGGCTCGCGAGCCAGATGTGGCTCTTTTGATGATTGCATATGGCTCGCAGATAAAACAAAATATTCTCACTTGTTTTAATTAAGGTGACCAGACGTCCCGATTTTTTAAAACAATGTCGGGACATCTGGTCACCTTAAAACACCCACCCATGCCTTTCTCTCTGCAAGGCGGGCGCAGAGAGATGACGTCGCTGCTGTCGGCGCCCCACGCTGATTGGCTGTTGAAGGGTGAGCGGCGGCGGCGACAGCAGCAAGCCGGGAGCGCTCGCCCAGAATTGGAGTCAGCGAGCAGCCGGGCATCGGGGCTCTTCCCCTGCCTTCTCCATCCTCCAGGGTCGCCACTGCGGGGGTTCCGTCTCTCCGGTGGTGCCTGCGTTGGAAGGGAAGGGGGGGGAAGAAAGGCAGCCTGCGGGGCTTGGCACGGCTGGGAGTTACGAGGCGGCGTAGCAACCGGGCTGTTCCTCCGGGTGTGCTAAAGTGCTCGAGTTTTTTCTCTCTCACACACACATGCACAACCTTCGAATGACCGGGTCGGACTGGATCTCCCAGCACGTTGGATCTCCACGACTTCCCAGTCGTTGGAAGGTTGTGCATGTGTGTGTGAGAGAGAAAAAACTCGAGCACTTTAGCACACCCGGAGGAACAGCGCAACAGGGAGACATGCGCACAGGGAACCGCTGAAGCTCTTGGTTGGAGAATGGCAAGTCGTGGTTGCCCGCACCCTGGGTGGAGCTGCCTTGCAATGGGCCTGACCAAAAGAAAGGCTGACGGCCAGCCAGGCGCTCTACGCAGGCGCAAATTGGGAACGCGCGACAGGGAGACATGCGCACAGGGAACCGCTGAAGCTCTTGGTTGGAGAATGGCAAGCCGTGGTTGCCCGCACCCTGGTAATGCGCTGCTAGCGCTGTTTCCGGGTAGTAAAAAAAAAGGGTAAAAGCTCACCAGAGGACTAAATGGAAAGGCCTCAGCCCCCAAAGGAAATTTAGGTTTTGCAGATACCAGGAAGGGAGGTAGGGGAGAAAGCATCACGTGAATGCGGTCCGCGGCGGGAAGCGAGTTCAAGCGACCCTCCGCCGCTGCCGGCCTGCAACCCGGCACCCCGTCCTGCGTGCCCCGCCCCGTGCCCCGTATGGTGAGTGTTATAACAACATTATTTAAAAGAATAAATTCAGAGGCTTATTATACTGACATTTAGTTGAATTCACTTTTAAAATATATTATATGGCTCTCACTGAAATAAATTTCCAAATTTTTTGCTTTCATGGCTCTCTTAGTCAAAAAGGTTCCCGAACCCTGGTCTAAAACGATAGTACGATACCTAACTATTGCCTATGTTTGATCATTATGAATGTTTTTATTCTAGTAGAATTTGGTCACTTCAAATATTTACTTATGCAGAATCCTTCTGCTCCAATAATATAAATCCTGATTTATTTCATTCCTGTTGCAAAATCATTCTGTACACCATGTTCCTAGAGGCAAAATATTCTGAGGAGAAAAATCTCAGAGGAGGAGATGGGTACAGCTAAGCCAGCTACATATGGCCTCAGGCATGGCACTTCTGTTTTTCTCTACATGATTGCATAAAGGCCATTGTTTCATTTTATGTGGGCGAAAGTATATGGCAGTGTCCTAGGACACATTTGTGGGTGAAGTTACTCCTGTTTGTTTTTTAATTTTTACTGGAGAAAGATTGCAGTGTTTATTTTGCTGAAAATGTCACCTTCTAAAAGTTGTTTATAAAATGCTTAACGTTGTGAAAAACTTATTTTCCCAGCAGAGAGGAAAACATGATTAAAATGCTCAGGGACATTCTACACACATTCTCTTTAATTATATACTGAATTATATACTGCCTCCGGGGGCATGAAAGACATGCTGAATTGTGCCTTGACTGGGTCACAAATCCTATAGAATTCAGTAGGAACTACTGACAAATAAGCCACCCTTCACCTGGATAGCCCCATCTCTGTAATAGATTTTGTTTCTTAGTATCATGCTAGTAATTCAGTTGCCAACATGATCACCAATGTCCGATGACAGATATGGAGGAGGAGGAAGAAGAAGAAGAAGAAGAAGAAGAAGAAGAAGAAGAAGAAGAAGAAGAAGAAGAAGAAGAAGAAGAAGAAGAAGAAGAAGAAGAAGAAGAAGAAGAGGAGGAGGAGGAGGAGGAGGAGGAGGAGGAGGAGGAGGAGGAGGAGGAGGAGGAGGAGGAGGAGGAGGAGGAGGAGGAGGAGGAGGAGGAGGAGAAGAAGAAATAATTCAGTGTGATTTGATAACATAAACTGAGTTTTTAAGAGCACCGAGTTATTTCCAAAAACTATTCTTTTAGCTGAAATTCAGTATTACCTACGAGGAATTGCATATGGGGGAGAAAGAAGGAGAGGGAGAAGTGATTTCTTGGCTTTTTTCTTGTTTACACCTTCTCCACCTAATCATGCCTGCATTTTTCCCCCATTTGAGGAGAATAATAAAAATGATACCAGGGAAGAAGCATACCCTGTTCTATTAGTGTAGATGCAAACCAACCCTACAGCTGTTCATTAATATCCTGATTTTGCTCTTTACTTGCTATTTCTGTCTAACAAGAGGGCTACAAGTTCCTGGCAATCCTCCACATTTATGTGAGACCTTTTATTTTAAAACTGATTCTGTTCCTTAATTATTATTTTTTGCCATCAATTGTAGCCACTCTTTTCTTCCAGTTGGCAAAAACAGTGGGTTCAACAGAGCTTGAGTCTCAGTTGCTCAAGGTTCAAAGCCCAAGAGAGTCACCAAGATTCACTATTTGGCTGGTGCTTAAATTTGCCAGATGTCAATTTTTGAGGAAACTTGTCCTGGTTTTTTTCCTATCAGAAAATTCTAGAGGCTCAGGCAGAGGTGGGTTGCTGCCGGTTTGGACCGGTTCTTTAGAACTGTTGGCAGAAATTTGGTGCCACTTGCTGAACTGGCAGCAATGACCGGCGGTCCATGCACCCGAACGGTCCTCCGGTCCCCGCGGGTTGCAAAAAACCCCTCTGTGCATGCACAAAGGCTTTTGCGCATGCGCAGAGGGTCATTTCTGGGAAGGGACACGCATGCGCAAAACGTGCACTTCCTTCGCGATGTGAACCGGTGGGGAAGGTAAGTAGAACCCACCCCTGGGCTCAGGTCCAGAGCTCCAATACATGTTTTTGTTCATACTGAGGCTTTCCCCAACCAAAAATGAAATGTGTGTGGCTCAGACTAATACCTGTAAGCTCCTGATATGATTTCATCTCTAGGTCTATGCTGGAGTGAAATCAAAGAAGTTGTTAAGGATGAATGTAAAAAAAGACCATGAAAGAGAAAAAACCAAATTGGATGTCAGTAAATAATGGAAGCTGACAAGAACAGAAGAGAAACCAAAGCAAAGAAAGACAAAGATCTCAGAAAAGAACTTAACAAAGAATTTCATGTAGCTATTACGAGAGACAAAAAGTACTACGGTATCACAACATCTGTAAAGACACTGAAGTTAGAAATAAACATGAAAAAACTAGGAAAGATTTTTAAAAGATCTGAGAAGGAGCTTCCAGCCTTGAACTGGTATTCAGATGCTATACATAGCCCTGCCAAGATCACTGTTATTCCGGCAATAGTTGTCCTTGTGATGCTTTATAGAAGTGAAAGTTAGACTCTGAAGAAACAGTAGTATTGAAAGACTGTTGATGGTTTTGAACTTAGGTGTTGGAGAAGACTCTTAAGAATCATAATAGCAAAGAATATAGATCGTCCATAGAACAAATCAACTCAAGAGTTCTGATCTGAAGCACAGATATCCAGCTCCAAATTATCATATTTTGGACATGTAATATGAAAACCAGGTCTCTTGACAAGTTTATAATGCTTGGAAAGATGGAAGGGATGAGAAAAAGAGAAGAAGTGGTCAACCAATTCAATTATAGAAGTGATGAATACATTGGAAAATCTGAAAGGTGAGAAGGTGTACTATGTGGGTGCTAAGAATTGATACAACTTGATAGCACATAACCAATTAGAAAAAAATTACACAAGGTTAAGACTGCATGAGGCATAATAATTTCTCAGATCTGAAGCACAATCCTATCTCAGTATATTCTTTAAGTTATCCCATATTATAAACAAGAATGTACTGGTTTCTTTTGCACACTTGGCTAACTGGGGGATGAGGTAGGGTGGAGGCTAAGCTAAACTCTAACATTTAATTTAGCTCTAAACAAACTGAAATTTATTTCCTGGTGAACTAAATCTCAACCTTACTCCCCAGCACAGTATCATGCAAACTCATACCTGTAACTTAACTGTCACACCCGATCCGGGGTGAAATTCAATTTTTTTTCTCTACCGGTTCTGTGGGTGTGGCTTGGTGGGCGTGGCAGGGGAAGGATGCTGCAAAATCCCCATTCCCTTCCCATTCCTGGGGGAAGGATATTGCAAAATCTCCATTCCCACTTCACTGTGGGGCCAGCCAGAGGTGGTATTTGCCGGTTCTCAACTACTCAAAATTTCCACTACTGGTTCTCCAGAACCTGTCAGAACCTGCTGAATTTCACCCCTGCACCTGATGCCCATGATTGACATGAAATCCTAGAATTGGGCTATCATATCTAGAATGCAAAAATCTGAATAAAATATTCTGCCTCCTAATGGTTGTTTAGATTTTTGCAGTCCAGAGAGGTACCATGAAAATAGGGCCCAAAAAGTATATTTCTATGGCCATTTGGAAGGGTTAAAACCAGGTATGAATGCACACATCCTCCCAAGCAGCGGTGGTTTGCTCCCGGTTCAGCCTGGTTCTAAGAACCGGTAGCGCCAGCTGTGGGAGGCTCTGCCCACCCGCCTGGGACGCTTCTGCGCATGCACAGAAGTGTCACGAGCGTGCACGCAAACCGGTAGCAAAGGGTTTTAGAACCCACTACTGCTCCCAAGCCTATCTATATAGCACCAGCTCTGATTGTGTCACTGTCAGTTTTCTTTTAACTTCTGTAGGAAAAACAAAATCAGAAATAGGAAGGAAAGTGACAGCCTCATCCACATAAAATATATATAGTTATATATCAAAAAATATGGTTCTCTTGACCACTGCCAGTGATGTAACCTTTCATGTGCTAGTAGTGCATTGTAGTGAGTAAGTAACCAAAGGAGGAGATGACATGGGTAGGCATGTATGTTGTATATGTCCAACTTATAACTTTGGTTTATGGTCATGTGTTTAGCTTGCCCTCCTTTAAAAAGTAGTAACAACATTTCTTTCTCCCAAGTATTTTGCTAGCATCTAAAACATATGTAAAAATATAAAACCCCATCCCTAATCTGACATTCCTACTATTCTTTGGCATTAAAAAGTATACAGTAATGAATTTATGGAGTGTTTTTATTTAGTAGCTATGGTGACACATTACGCAACACAAAAGTATGAACATTTTTCTGCAACATCAGTGCTTTTCAAACATCTGACTGCTTAAACTGATTTTAGTTACTGGGGAATTAAAAAAAAGTATAGAAAATTAACCACTGGAAGAAATTGGTAGACTTTGGTTCTGAATACTGCATGCCAAACAATACACTGGTTGCCAATTCCTCAAACAGACCGTTTTTTTCTCTTTAACTCAGAATTGGCATTAGCACCTGGCAGCTATGGGGTCATAACTATAGTAGAATTCAGTATCGACACTGACCCCAAGCTAACCTTTTGTTAAACCTAGGGCTGTGAGCAATGTCAAATGCTGATTTATTTTTGTGTAATGGATATTTTTTTGAGAAGTGTAAAAAAAACCCATGTGATTTGGCATTTGTATCCCTAAACCCCATCTTTGCCTTTCATTCAGTTGCTTGATCCAGTTATTTGACACTGAGCCCCATTTATTTCTCTTCTTTAAAACGATTATCACAGCAGAAAACTGTGGGTTCAAAGAAAAACTGAGGTGTTTAAAACTCAGAATCTGTTATCCTCTTTAGATTTAGGTTTGTGATGGAATGTTTGGTATGACTCAGAAAAGGGAGACAAAAGTGCTAAACCATTACACATATTCTGTGTCCTGGAAAGGAAAGTGTGAAAAAGGAACTCAAAACAACTCCATCTGGTTTTGATAGAAATGGAGATAGGTAAGTTGACCTGGAGACATGTTACAGACTTTCAAGATTCTGTTGCAAAATTCTTACCACATTGAAGTGTAGTTCAAAACTCCTGGTTTCCAGACTGTGCCAACCTTGACTGGCTTGCAATTATCTTCCTTTTGACCTCAAACTTGTGTTCTGGTAAATGAGTATTATTTATGACTAACTAAGCTTATTGGGACGTGGTGGCTCAGTGGCTAAGACGCTGAGCTTGTTGATCGAAAAGTCGGCAGTTCAGCAGTTCGAATCCCTAGTGCTGCGTAACGGGGTGGCTCCCGTTACTTGTCCCAGCTTCTGCCAACCTAGCAGTTCAAAAGCACGTAAAAATGCAAGTAGAAAAATAGGGACCACCTTTGGTGGGAAGGTAACAGCGTTCTGTGTGCCTTCGGCGTTTAGTCATGCCGGCCACATGACCACGGAGACGTCTTCAGACAGCGCTGGCTCTTCAGCTTTGAAACGGAGATGAGCACCGCCCCCTAGAGTCGGGAACGACTAGCACATATGTGCGAGGGGAACCTTTACCTTTACCTAAGCGTATTACTTTATGTATATGGATTTTTTTTTCATCTGCAACACATATTCCATTTCAAATTTGCTTGCTCACCCCAAATGATAGGGAAATGCAAATGGTGGTCAAATCTAGCATGTTTAATCTAGCTATATTACTTTACCTAAGGAAGGAAAAGAAGCTACTGGTGCAACAGCACTCTTTTGAAATAGCAGGGTTAAATTAAAATAGGATTGGTACCAACCAGGTAAACAAAGCTGATAGATGTGAAAATAACTATGAGAAAGAGTAGAATAAAAATAATAATAGGCTGCTCAGCATTTGACATAGAAAGCTGTCAGTACACCAACTTTTCATCTGTCTATAGCAGCAGAAAATAAAAGCCACGAACAAGCCTTGACTCAAGGCCGACAAATACTGAGGGAGGGCACATTATTGAATTATGAACTATTGCCCTGGGTCAGCTGGGCATTTCCGTTTTGTACTGAAAGCAGCTCAGGCCTGAGTGAGCCTTGGGCCTGGGCTTTCTCCTCCCCACCAGACTCTGTTGAAGGCTTCCAGCACAATAGGGCTTAGTCATACTATTTGTCAGCCTGACTTGGCAGACAGGATCTTTAACTTTTGGCCTCTTTAGGAAGCAAATTCCTGATATGCTGCCTCTGAGGTGGAGTTTCCTGTAGGTGGGGAAACAAGGCTCTTGCGAAATGAGGAGAGTTGAAGTATGACTTGCTGGAGGCAATGAGCTCTAACACGTAGGTGAAGTCATATTGACAGTAGACGCTGGGAAAACCAGATAAGAGTGGTCTTCATCAGCCAGTTGTAGTTACTATATGATTCAACCTTATACTGTTTTTATTTTAAAATACGCTTATTAAGGTTTAAATCCCACTGATTCAATAAGACTTATATCCAGGCGATTGTGCATAGGATTGCCATTAATTGGTTTTTCAGAAGGATTTCACCATCAGTTAGAAAAATGCTTCTTTTATTAGTGTCTGTAACCAGATACAAGAAACAGTAAACAATAATCCTAGGAAGACTCGGATACAAACGTGACTACTTCATTTCTCCTTCCTTGAGTTCTCTATCTGGAGGCAAAAGAAACTGATTAAAAGAAGTCTGATAATAAGACATCTGTTGCAGCTTCAGTAAAGTGAGCATATGAATTAGTTACTATGTCATGACTTCTATCCTCAGAGGTTTGATAACAATCTTTGATTATTCACCCTACTGGATGAGATTTATGTGGTTATAATCCTAAACTATCAGGAAGCTGACTATTCCTGCTAAAGGGGGCCGGGAGGGGCGCCCCCCCCCGGAAAGACACATTCCTTAGCTCAGCAGAAATCTAGTACCTTTTCTTGTAAAACCAGTTGTCAAGAGCTCTGTGTGACAAACTTTCCATCTGGCCTTCTGGACCCTTAACATTCATGGATTACTGCGAAACACATGTTTTATAATGGTTTTTATTTATTGGTTGTTTTATAATATGAAGCTGATTTATATAAACAATTTTTAAAGTATCTTGGACTCTGTTGAAGAGTAAAGTATCAGCTAAATAAACTAATAAAAATATCAGTTAAATAAATTAATAAAAAATAATCAGAAAGATATCAATGGATCGGGTTTACAATTAATACTGTATATTGCTAATCAATTCCTTATATAACATATTGTTTTAACATATTGAAACAAATTGTGATTATTATCTAATTTACAAACGCTTAAAATTATATCTAGATATTTTCCATCTGGGAATATTCTGAATCCTGCAAAAGAAGAGAGAACATGAGTTTATATATAACACAAAATAATTTCATAAATATATGTTGCGTATTTTTAAAGCAGTCATTGTATGATTTTGCTTTCAGATTTTTGTCATTTTGAAGCTATTTATTATGCACCGGTATAAAGATATAAAATAGATTATAGTTGAACAAAGAACGTTTAACCATTTTTAAAATTAATTTTAGAACAGAACTATACTTTTCAAAGTTTCAAAATAGCAATTTAAATCTGCGACTGTATGCTGTGAGTTGTTAATACTTTTTCTGCTTTCTTCTTGTCCCATTGCAACCTGTCTATGCATATGTTTCAATTATATAATGTGATACAATTATATAATGTGTTAAAAAGAGATGTATTGCAAAGTATGAGCAACACATCCCTGCTCAAAGCATTAAGAGAGTTATGTTCTTTGGAAGACTCACAAAATTGTTCTAAGGGCTTTCCCCAGCTGTTTGTGTGCATATGTACAAACATAGTACTTTGCTTCACTAAGAATCCCAGCAGAAGTTATGTCCATGGATGAACTTTCAGATAGGATAGTCTAGGAAGCAAAGGTACCTGCAGGATCTGATGCTTCTGTCAAGAAATGAAAAGAGTGTTGCATCATCGTGATACCATTTCTGCCCCCATTATATTGTATGTGTGATGCGACAATGCAGATACAAGCTTGTATCATGATGGCACAGCATTGCTTTCATCATTGCACCTTTCATGCACCCTCCAGATGCTTCTATATAATGTAACTAAATGGTGCTCCATCACTGGAGGCTTTTAAGAAGAGATTGGACAGCCATTTGTCTGCATTGGTATAAGGTCTCCTGCTTGAGCAGAGAGTTGGATTAGAAGACCTGCTAGATCCTTTCCAACTCTGTTATTCTGTTATTCAGTTGAAATAAGAAAACTATTATGAACTTTTCAAAAACTGATGTACATTTCTCCTATTCAATAGTGACATCTACAGGCTACTATGAACAGCAGCTAATTTCATATTGTTCCGCATTAGGGTCATGCCTATCCAGTATCCCCAACTACTAACAGACACTGTCTATGCCTCATGTATTTACACATACAAGCTGTTTTGACCGCCTGGGCAAATTGCAAGAAGTAGATGAGGGTAGAGACTTTACAATCTTCTCACCTAATGTGTTAATTAAATGAATCTCTGTGTTTAAGAGACAAGGGAAACCCTTCCTTCCTTCCTTCCTTCCTTCCTTCCTTCCTTCCTTCCTTCCTTCCTTCCTTCCTTCCTTCCTTCCTTCCTTTTCAAGAGGTAGTTTAGAAACAAGTGAGGCTTTTCTGACCTCATGTCTTTTATTTTTAAGGAGCTGGCATGCAGATCAATAGTTCCCTTGTGCTTCATCCTACTCTCCTCCTATGCCCCATCAACCAATCAACCAGATTTGGGGGGGGGGGCTTTACCATAGAATTACAGGACTAATATTCTCCTGGAAGACAGATATGTTCTATGGCAAGAGAGAGAAGGAGAAGGAGAAGGAGAGAGAGAGAGAGAGAGAGCGCTAGCTGTCAGTCAAGGATGAAGCTCACATGGAGACAGAATTATCAATCAGGATGAAACTCCCTTAATACTATGATAAACTAGCAAACAAAAAAGTTGCTGACAGACCTATTCTGTATAACCTAAACATCTAATATTTCTTGAAGTTCTAGCTAAGAAGGTAGGGTCTGGCAAGAGGACAGGAGATCAATATTCCTATAAATAATAAGAGTAAAAAAGATAAATTTCAATCTTCGAGTTGATTGATAATAGGACAGTTAAGTCAATTCACAACTCTCAGAGGTGGGCCCAACAGGCAGAAATCTGGGGGAAGGTTCAGGGCTATTTCAGGCTTTTCTTGCTCTTGTTTGTAGTTGGTTTATCTCCAGTTACTGTAAAAGTAACCTTGAGGAACAGGAAGAAGAGACACAGCCAAGACAACAGTGAGATTAAAAAAAAATTGAGTCCAAAACAGAAATGTAATTTGAAAAAAATATCTTAGATTTGACTTTCCCTAGTTCTCACAAAGAAAAAGAGGGAGTGGAGACATATATTCAGATTGGAAAGATTCCTGTATTGTAATTGTATAATAAAAATAATATTAGTATTCATAACCTTGCTTTCTAGTGTGGTCTAAGGCTAACAGTGCATTCCTACTGTCCATCAACCTGTCAGCAAGGATTCTGTTTGTTTGTTTTTGGCTCAAGTATGCCAATCTCTTAGAAATCCAATGTTTGTTTGGAAAACACCAATCTTTCAGAAGATCAATATTCAGATCTCAATATAGTACAGAAAAGGCTATGCAAACTGATTGCCCTGTCTAGCTCATAGCCCAGGTCAAAATGGCCATTGATGGCAGCCCCCAACGACTTAAGGAGGGGGTATGTGTCTGTAGCAAACTTAAATGACTAGTTAGAGCTAGACATAGCCATGATCTGACTGTGTCATTGGCCTCATCACTGGGGCACTGTAGGTTGTATGATAAGATTTACATTAGAAGAGATGAAACATTACATTAACATCAGCTCTCTCTGTAATGGTCTGGGGATGAAATGTATGCATTTATTCATCTTAGATATCAACACTGCTATCCTCCAAAAAGACCTAGACTTTGTGTCAGAATGGTCAAACATCTGGCAACTCCAAATCTCAACCAACAAATGCTCTGTCCTACACATTGGCAAAAAAAATCAGAAGACCAAATGCAAGCTGAACAGACAAGACCTTGCAGACGACCCTCACCCTGTCAAAGACCTTGAAATACTCATCTCAAATGACCTAAGTGCCAAAGCCCACTGCAACAACATCGCCAAAAAGGCTTCAAGAACTGTTAACCTAATCTTACGTAGCTTCTTCTCTGGTAATATCACACTACTAACCAGAGTATACAAAACATTCGACAGACCAATCCTTGAATACAGCTCATCTGTCTGGAACCCACACCGCATATCGGACATAAATACATTAGAAAATGTCCAGAGATACTTTACAAGAAGAGTCCTCCACTCCTCTACTCACAACAGAATACCTTATGCAACCAGACTTGAAATCCTGGGCTTAGAAAGCTTAGAACTACGTCGCCTTCGGCACAACCTAAGCATAGCTCATAAAATTATCTGCTACAACGTCCTTCCTGTCAACGACTACTTCAGCTTCAATCACAACAATACACGAGCACAGAACAGATACAAACTCAAAGAGAACCGCTCCAAACTTGACTGTAGAAAATATGACTTTAGCAACAGAGTGGTTAATGCCTGGAACTCACTACCTGACATTGTGGTTTCGTCACCAAACCCCCAAAACTTTACCCTTAGACTGTCCACTGTATATTACCAACACGTACTTGACAAAAATAAATAAATAAATAAATAAAATAAATATAAATATAAATCTGATCTTCCATTTGAGAGCTCAAAGCAACATTCAGAATATCCCTCCTGTTTATTTCCACAAAAGCAGCCTTGTGAGGTAAGAGAGAGAGATGAAGGTCCTGTCATGAGACGGTGTGCTTTAAGAATTGTTGAAAGCTGCCTCATGCAATGCCAGGTAGTAGGCGAGGATGAGACATGCAGACTCCATAAAGTTCCATGAACGGAGCAGGAAGAGCTGCTTCATCTCTCTATCTCAAAGCAACTGGGATCCTTGACAGAAAGGAGGCAGTATTTGACTAAAGTAAGAACATGGGGAAAATGGCAGAATGATCTTGCTTTGGGGCCTTAGATCTGAATAAAGAGCCAACAGAACAACTAAGGCAGAGGTGGGTTCCTGCTGGTTCGGACCAGTTCTATAGAACCGGTAGTGGAAATTTCCCCCCGCTCACTGAACCGGCAATGACCCAGGCCTTCCACGCCCCCAAACCGGCTCTCTCCCGCCTATGGTGCCACCATCTTGTTTTTTGCTTCTGCACACACGCAGAAGCTGTTTTTTGCTTCTGTGCATGTGCAAAAGCTGGGTTTTTAGCATTGCGCCCTAAGCGTCAGGAAGCGAACCGGCAGCGAGGTAAGCCAGAACCCACCCCTGAACTAAGGGCTAGGTTGCCCTTCTCAGTCAGGGTCATAATCATTGACAGAGGTAAGCCATTTTTGGATGGCCATGGGCCAAATTTGAGAGGATGCAATGGGCATGGCAACGGGACAAATTTCCATCATACATATGAAAATGCTATCTCCCCCCATTTTATGGTATATTTGTTTGCTGTCATTCATTTGTATGTGCTGGCTGTTTCAGAATGGCGGGAAACAATTTCACTCATTTTGTTGCTTACGTTTGATGGTGGGCATAAACAAAACTTGTGCAGAGTCAATGGTTGCCTACCCATATGCCATAGAGATACCTTGGATATATCTATGAAGAGAGTTAGGTAAGGAGAGGGGTCATCTTCCCATCTTTAAAACCACTATCTAAAATAGCTGTTACAAAATAGAGGCAGGAGGGGAAAGCATCATTATTCAAGAATTGGTCGCTAGAAAAGGTGACAGCCCGAGGTATCTATGGAAGCAAAAAAAGTTCTGAGAATGATAATGGCAGAAGCATCACATCAGATAAATTGCTGAGGCTGCTCTGGATTGATGTTCTTTAATCAGTATGAGAAAAATCACAAAACATTGCATTAACAACTTTATCACTTATACCAGCTGTCATCACAGAGATTCCTTAATGCAAGGCCACTTACCGAGTCTCCGTATATCGAAGGGGCCTCCCCCTCACAGAGGAAATGTCTAATTCCAAAAATCTAGGAATATCTGGAAAGCCAGAGGTCTCAGACCATAGAAAAGACACAGGTGCTTTGGGTCCAAGGGGAAAACTCAGTTCTGTGATATCGGTCTTCCACAGTGATTCTATTTGCTCGCTGCTTGGCTTTCTTCTGTAGAGAAAATACAATTATAACACAAATGGAAAAATATTGGAGTAATCTACTATTTAATACAGTTTAATAAAACGATGTACAAATTCTTATATATTTAACATGAGGTAATAGCTCTGCAGAGAAGAAAAAACAATTAACAGGGAAATTGGCATGGTTTGTTTCAAGGTGTGTTCAGCAGTGGGTTGCCCCCGGTTTGGCCCAGTTCTGCGAACCGGTAGCGGTGGCAGGAGGCTCCGCCCACCCACCCGTGACGCTTCTGCGCATGCGCAGAAACGTCGCAGAGCGTGAACCAGTAGCAACGGGTTTTAGAACCCACTACTGGGTGTGTTGAATAAGATAAAATTAAGTGGATGTATACAATATAGAAAACCATGAGCCATGAACTATGTTTCTCAAAACACAATGGCTGGATTCACACAACACTATTAGCCAAAATGAAACCAACCAGATTATGTCTTAGCGTAATAAGTGATGCTTCATCGGCTCTCAACTGTCCACCCCCAGCAATTGGACTATTAGAACTTTCCTATAGGCATTTCTCTATAAGATGTATTTTGGGCATTAATTATTTCAAACAATACAGTGACTAAAAAAAAGTACACTATATTCTTAAAAATTCTGGGAATAATTTTAGAGCACCCTCTTCAACTTAGTCTCATCAGAAAAATTCACTATTAATTTTTCAAAGTATGAAAAAGTTAACACTTCCCTTTTATAAAGAGCTTCAGAAAATAATACAGCTGTGCAATGCTTCAGATGCAAAGATATTTTACAGCAGTGATGGCGAACCTATGGCTCACACGCCACAAGTGGCATGCGGAGCCATATCGGTGGGCACGCGAGCTCACGTCCGACGCATGTGCTCACTGGCCAGCTGGTTTACAGGCCTTCTGGGACCATTGTGAGTCAGGAAACAGGCTGTTTCCAGCCTCCGGAGGGGGTGAGGAAGGCCTGTTTTTTGCTCTCCCCAAACTCCAGAGCCTTTCTAGGAGCCTGGGGAGGATGAAAATGGCCTTCCCCACGCCCCATGGAGGCCCTCCAGAGGCCGGAAATGACTTGTTTGCCAACTTCCGGAAGTTGGGAAACGGGCCATTTCTGGCCTCCGGAGGGCCTCCAGAGGGGAAGGCTGCTTTCGCCCTCCCCAGGCTCCTAGAAAAGCTCTGACGCCTGGGGAGAGCAAAAAAAATGGGACTTCCGGTCCAACCAGAAGTCGGCAAATGGGCCATTTCTGGCCTCTGGAGGTCCATTTTCGCCCTCCCCAGGCACCTAGAAAGGCTCTGGAGCTTGGGGAGAGCAATAAAACAGGCCTTCCGGTCCAACCAGAAGTTGGGAAATGGGCTATTTCCTGCCTCTGGAGGTCCTCCAGGGGGGGAAGGCCGTTTTCGCCCTCCCCAGGTGCCTAGAAAGGCTCTGAAGCCTGGGGAGAGGGAAAAACAGGCGTGCCATTGCGTGCCGGGAGCAGGGGGTGGTGGTCACACGTGCATGTGCAGGCCCCCCCGCATGGAAATATGGGTGTGGGCATGCATGCGTGTGACCCCCCTGTGCTCCCCCCCTTTTGGCATGCGAACCAAAAAAGGTTTACCATCACTGTTTTAGAGCGTGCAAGAGCACAAATGTAGCATCTGTCTACATCACAGAAATTGTGATTTTCCAGATTTGCACGCAATCCTCAGAAAAGATACAGATGCTTTAAAGCAGTGGTTCCCAAAGTGGGCGGTACCGCCCCCCGGGGGGCGGTGGAAACCCTTAGGGGGGTGGTGAGAGGCAAGGGCCAGGGGGGAGGTAGGTGATTTGCCATGCTTTTGCACTTGAAGCTCCCTCACGTTCCTCGCTTTTGTGTGCAGGGCAGCCCATTCTGAAAGAAAACGCAAGATGTTTTCTTTCAGAATGGGCTGCCCTGCACACAAGAGCGTGGAATGCGACGGAGTTACAAGTGCTAGGTATGATGCCCGTCTTGTGGCCCGCCCAGCCCCCGCCCAGCCCCCGCTCCACCCCGCCCTGCCCCACACGATTGGTCACCCCAAACTGCGTCCCACCGTGCAACGGGCGTCCTACCTAGCACTTGAAGCTCTCTCGCGTTCCTCGCTCTTTTTTTTTTATTGAAAAAGTTTTATTAGTACAAAGACAATTCCTCGCTCTTGTGTGCAGGGCAGCCCATTCTGAAAGAAAACATCTCGCGTTTTCTTTCAGAATGGGCTGCCCTGCACCCAAGAGTGTGGAATGCGATGGAGTTACAAGTGCTAGGTACTGAGCATGGCACAGCAATGAGGGAAGCCGACCGTTCCCGAAGCTGCTCGGGCGAGAGCTTGCAGACCCGCGGGAAGGCCCCGCCGCGGAACCTGCGTGTGCGCGGACTTTCCCGCCCGGCATCCCCGGCGCCTAGCAACCTGGCACACGCAATTCGGCGGTCTCCCCTCTGGCATGGCGCATGGATCTCAGCCCAGCTGTCCCCCGACATCGACCCCACCAAGGCATGGCGCACGGATCTCAGCCCAGCTGCCCCCCGACATCGACCCCACCAAGGCGTCTGTGGCCTTTGGCCGCTGAGGCTTCCCCAAGCTCAATGAAGAGCTTCAGCACCCCGAGCTGCTGATATGGCAGCCAGCCTTGATGGCGCTCTGCGACCTGGTGCATGACCCGGAGAACGCTTAGCAAGCCATCAGCCTGGGTGAGCGGCGGCGGCGGCCTGGCCATGGCTGGTGGGAGGGGAGGGAAGGGAGGGAAGAAGGAAAGAAAAAGGAAAGAGAGAGGGAGGAAGGAAGGAAGGAAGAAAGAAAAAGAAAGAAAGAAAGAAAGAAAGAAAGAAAGATGGTAGGTAGGTAGGAGGGAAGGAAGATAGACAGAAAAAGAAAGGGAGGGAATAAGGAAAGAAAGAAAAAGAAAGATAGATGGTAGGAAGGAAGGAAGGAAGGCAGAAAAAGAAAGGAGGGAGGGAAGGGAAGGGAGGGAAGAAAGAGTGAGGGAAGAAGACAGAAAGAAAGAAAGATGGTAGGAAGGAAGGAAGGAAGACAGAAAAAGAAAGGAGGGAGGGGAGGGAAGGGAGGGAAGAAGGAAAGAAAAAGGAAAAAAGAGGGAGGGATGGAGGAAGAAAGAAAGAAAGATGGTAGGAAGGAAGGAAGACAGACAGAAAGAAAGAAAAAGATGGTAGGTAGGAAGGAAGGAAGATAGAAAGAAAGAAAAGAAAGAAAGAAAAAGGAAGATGGTAGGAAGAAAGACAGAAAGAAAAAGAAATAAGGGGGAAGGTAGAGAAGAAAGAACGAAAGAAAGACTTATGACCACAATTGAGCCTAACATTTTGGTTGCTAAGCAAGAGCGTTGTTAAGTAAATTTCACCACACTTTACAAGTTGGCCACGCCCACCCGGTCACCTGACCACTAAGCCATGCCCACTTGAGGGGGTGGGGTGGGGACAGTGAGGATGAGTTTATAGCACCAAGGGGGCGGTGGACTGAAAAAGTTTGGGACCCACTGCTTTAAAGTGTTGCAAGCAGGTGGTACATTCATGCTTCAAAGCATCTTTGCGATATCAAAGCACAGTTTTGTTACTGATTCAACTATCTTTTACATCTTTTAATGATTTATGCGGTTTGATGAAAATGGTATTGATGTTATTGCCATGAGCAATCTTGATGGTTGCATTTGATATTTTGCTTGAATATAACTTTAGAAATAATTTCCTACAGGAATTTAGGTTATCTGATATGAGGAATATAACTTAATGATTTGCCCCATTGTAGCCTTCCCTCCCTGTGTTTTTTCCCCCAGCCATACCTGACCATAGCTGTTACTGTGAAATCTTGGGATTTCTTCACCCTAATCAGGGGGCTTTTGTAAACCTTAGACTTCAAGAAATCAGGTCTAATGTCAGGCATGTGGAAGGTCTCCTTTATGCTATCTTCTGCTTTAACTATCAATAGGCATGGATAGTTAAGGTGGAGTTGGGCACTCGAATGGACCTATAACAAGGACAGAAAGAAAGAATAATTTATTGCACATCACTATGGATTATTAATTGTCTATTATTTTGATTCACCATACCATCATTTTGAAAAGTTGGATCTGAATCAGATTGTTGGTTTGGACTCCTAACTGGCTAAATCAAACACAAATCAAGAAAGTATACTTTTCTCTGTAAAAATACTTATCTACAAATTAATTCTAGCATGGGGATTATCATCCCTATCATGAACATCTGATTCCTATCTTTATTTATATTGCAAAATAGGATTTACTGACTGGATTCATACATCATGCTAAATCATCATCTATTCTTTAACCATCATTTTAATCAGCAACAATTAACTAGGGTTACACGCAATACACAATACCACATTGGGGCTTAGTAAGCTATATGAACATCTGATGTGTTTAAACTACTATAGCGAGTTTCTTTATTCTCTAAACTTTCCCCAATGTAGAATGATTGTGAATAATAAATTCATGACATCAAAGTTCTCCAACTTGGCAATCTGCGAATGAATTGGCAACCTCCAAACATATTATGATATTCGTAATAATAGTAAGTCTAAAAGATATTAGAAAGAAACAGACAGCAGTAAAGGATTTTTAAAAGCCATTGCTTGTAATCTGCACTTTGTATATATTACTTTTTTGCATGCATAAAATGTGTCTGTGCATACATACATGTAGGCAATTATAAAAATATAGATATGATAGAAGAACCATAAATAGGAAGGAAAATGGTTGACCATGGCTTTCCTGGAAGAGAAAAGTGGAAGGGCACAGCTGCAGGGGAATTGTCCAATGGAAGGATGTGGCAATCTGCAGTCCAGACTGACCTTGCAAGCTGCTGCCAAAGTATCTCAGTCCTGAGAGGATTTTCATAAACTCCTTTGAGCCAAGCCAGGATGAATACAGGGCAGGAACAGTGTAAGCACTAAGTGCAGATATGACAAGTGTCTCAAAATATCAGTGGACGGGGAATTTGATGAGTGCTTATGAGCTTCACAGAGCTGTGGAAAAGCAGTGGATTATTAGCCTAGGTAACACTTCTGAGGTTTTATGCTGTCAATTCATACTTGTAGGCAGGGGTGAAATGCTACCGGTTTGGGCTGGTTCAACCAAACCATTAGTAAAAAAATGCTTTAAAAAGTTTTTTAAAAAGGTTCCGCCGATCGCGCGATCGTCGGAACCTTTTAAAAAACTTTTTAAAAGCATTTTTTACTACTGGTTCTGGCGAATAGGTAGTAAAAATGTTTTAAATGTAAAAAAAGGTTCCGACAATCAGCTGTGACAATCAGCTGTGTTACCTATTCGCTGGAACCGGTAGTAAAAATGCTTTTTAAAAGTTAAAAAATAGGTTCCGACGATCATGCGGCACAGCTTATTGTCACTGCTGATTGTTGGAACTTTTTTTACTTTTTAAAGTTAAAAATGCTAAAAAAATTAAAAATGGCCATGCCCATCCAGTCACATGACCTCACAAAGCCACGCCCACAAAGCCACGCCCACAGAACCAATGGCAAAAAAAATTACATTTCACCACTGCTTGTAGGCTTACCTGGGCAAACAAATCAACCATTTTTGTAAGGCAGTGCTGGCGCAGTTTCTCTACAGCATGCTGTTTAACTTTCCAGTTGTCCAGAAGCTTTTTCTGATAAACATCCACATTGTCCACCATCTTGTACAAATTCTGCATTTTGGCACCATCTTTTGCTTCTCTGGCAATGTCTAACTGAAGAATTAAGCTATGTCTGTGAATTAGGAGTAGTGAGAATAAAGTAGGTACACATTGCAAGTAGTTTAGACCTAATGCTTTAATAACTTGAACCAAATTTAATACAATAAATAATTTTTCTTTCGCATTATCTCAATTATATGTATCTCAGCTGTTCAATATTGCTGTTTAATATTTCAATGTTAGAACAGTAACAATAATATGTTTCTTCCAAGTATCAATATTTAACTTTTATCATTGTTTACAGTTTAGGAAAGTGAAGCCCTACCCAGTGGTATTGGGTCTGTGTGTGTAGGGTCTGTGTGTGTGTCACGCTGATCAAAGCAGTACTATCTTGTCACCAGTCCTGCCCCTATCCTACATGTAATGTAGCAGAATCCTACAGATGCCACTGGCCTTGTTAAGTATTAACAAGAATAAGCTGAAGTTTTCCCTCAGGTCAAGCAGGAAAGACATTTCGTTCTCAATGGCTACTCATCTGGCAGCCCCCTATAAAAGGAACACTGTCAGATGGAAAGCTGAGCTGTCATTGTCAGAAATAATAAACGTGTTTGCTAAAAATCACTCTGGCTTTGTGTCCATTCATACACCTAGAATCTAACACTGGCAATGAGGGTGGGATTCGAATGGAACTGAGGCTGCTGAGAGCTGATCACCAACCCAATGAAAGAGCTGAGTCACTGAAGACGAACCACCGTGGCTGCAACTCCATTCACCATAGACGCATTCACCCAGTCTTCCGGGGCTCACAATGGTCTATTGGAAAATGGCTGCACTACCACTGTTCAATCCTTACAACCCAACCTCTGAAACATGGGATTCATACATTGTTCGCTTCAAATGCTTCCTCGAAGCAAATGACTTTTGTCCAAAATCTCGGACAGCAGAAAAAGAGCCCTGTTCCTAAACTACTGCGGCTCAGACATATTTGAGACTGTCAGCGCTCTGCTCGCTCATCTGGCCATACAGGCAGTACCATGGGACATGCTGCAGAGCAAACTATGAGACCACTATGTGCCCAAACCTTCGCGAATTGCTCGCTGACATGTTTCCACCACCAGAACCAGGCAGAGGGCGAATCCATCAACAAGTACATGGCAGCCCTTCGAAAGGCAGCACTGTATTGCAAGTTTAGAAACCTGGGTGATGTCCTTTTGGACAGGGTGCTCTGTGGAGTAAGAGATGTCAAATTACAGCAGCGTCTCCTCGCAAAACCAAACCTCACCCTGCAGATGGCGCTCAACAAGGCCCAAGTGGCAGAAACATCAAACCAATCAACAGCCAGAATCCAAAAATCGAGCAGTCCACCGCCATCGCAGAGAACAACTACCGGGCACCATGACAAAGTGGATCACGGGGAAACCACTGATGAGGACGAGGACGTCTACTGGCTCAAGTCATCCAAAAAGAAAAGTCTGGCCGCCGAGAAGAAGCAAACAGCATGCGTGGGCTGTGGTGGAAACCACCCGCAAATGGCATGCAAATTTAAAAACGCCATGTTCCAGTGGTGTGATAAGAAGGGGCATCTGGCCAGAGTCTGCTGAACAACACAACTGGCAACATGAACTGGCCCCAGAAGATCACAACAGAGACAACAGGATCAGAGAAAAGACTGCTTCACCATCTCAAGGGGCACCTGCCGGGCAGAAACAACCACCAATGGATGCAAAACCAAGCAGGACAAATCGTGAGGTGGAAATACCTGTTAAGTCCATTCTGCTCCTTTAAGGAATGCCTCCGTCTGAGTCTCCAATGCTGCCTCCAGCGGATCCTCAAACAACAGCAACCCGTCCACCTAGCCCAACCGCCGAGACTGAACTGCCCAGATCGGGGCGGATGAGATATCGCCCTGCATATTTACAAGACTACATATGCTCCATCTGCGAAGGGAGGGGTGTTAAGTATTAACAAGAATAAGCTGAAGTTTTCCCTCAGGTCCACTGTTCAAGCAGGAAAGATATTTCGTTCTGATTGGCTACCCATCTGACAGCTCCCTATAAAATGAGCGCTGTCAGACAGAGAGCTGAACTGATCATCGTTAGAACTAATAAACGTGTTTGCTAAAGTTCACTCTGGCTTCACGTCCATTCATACACCCAGAATCTAACAGGCCTACTCTTCTAAAATAATATATAAAATCTCTAACACATTGCTTTATAACAACTGCTGCTAATTTTTCTTTCTTTTTTTATTCTTTTCTGGAAATAGGAAGAAAAAGTGGGTAGTTCATTTATATTATATTTATATTATAATACTATATTATAATATTTAAATAGTAAAAGAACTTTAGGCCTTTACAAATTCCAGCAATAGAAGTCAGAATGGCAGGAAGTTAACATGTAAAGTAAAATTCCACTGCGATAAATGGGGCAGATTTCTGAATAAGTATGCTTGGGGTCAGAGTCTGATACTGGTTTTTTTTCACCATTGAGAAATAGTTTTTGTTCTTAAAAATTTCAAACACTGTAATTTAAAAATTAAGTATCACACATGTAGTAAAAAAAGTTTTTAAAAACAAAAACAAAAATTAATCTGAGTCTTTATGTTCAAAAAGTTTTATTAGTACAAAATTACATAGATGGTAGCTAAATATTAAATATAAAGTACAAGCATTTTTTTATTTTTACTCCCCCCTAACCCACCCCCTTCCCTCCCCGCCTCCCCCCCGGACTTCCCAGAGATAATACAGGGCATAATAATAAATTTAAATTGTTAATAAAAAGAAAAAAAAAGAAAAGAAGAACATTATTTTTTAAAAACTTCAACTCCAAATTATACACTAATAATATATCGTCTATGAATACAATAGTAAAGATACAAAAAAGAAAGAAAGGAAAGAAAGAGAAATCTCTTTAACAATACAAGAAAAACATAACTAAAATAAAGTAGAGAGAAAATAAAAAAGAGAGGAAAAAAAATAAACAAACAAACCTCCTTCCTCCTCCCTTCAATCCTTTACCTTATATAAAGTAAATATTATATAAATAATAACTAAATATAAAATACAAAAATCTTAAACTAATATTATTAACATTAAGAATAACCTCAAAGATAAATAAAACTTAGCTAAATGTTACGTAAGTAATCATTAAATATTAAATTTCATCATAATATTAATAACATAATATTATTCTAGATTAACTTATTAACTTCAAAAAACAAAAAATCTTTAAAGTCTTAAAAAAAAGAAAAAAAAAACAAATCTTCAACAAGTTGTATATATCTAATATTATTAACATTAAAAATAGCCTCAAAGTTATATAAAACTTAGCTAAATATTGCATAGATAATCATTAAATAGGGAAAAGGAAAAGTACAATCATATTAGTCTCTATCCGTCCAATATATTTCAACACCACATCTTTTTGTATCTTGATAGTTGCATCTTTTAATAACTCAATGATTTCGAATTTATCAACTCGTCTCCCATCTGGTTCCAAACCTCCATCTCCTTTTCCCCGACTGTCTGGCTCTGGCACTCCTTTTGGTTTTTTAAATCTATTTCCTTTTGATCCAGCAAAGATGGCTTCCCCTCCTCCTCCTCTTTTATTTTCATACATCCTTCCTCTGGAATTTTGGATATATCAGCCTTTAAAATATTTACATAAAATTCAGTAGCTTTTTTTATCGTATTAAGCCGGTATCTTTTTCCAGAAAATTTCACTGCTACTCCGACTGGCGCTTCCCATTTATATTGTAAATTTAATCTTTTGAATTCATCAATCAAAAAAGTGTAGCTTTTTCTGGCTTTAAGCATTTTAGAGGGGATTTCTTTCCAAATCTTTAATTCCTGACCATTCACCTTGAGATTATTGTTGAATGTTGCCTGTATAATTCTATTCCGTAGAGCTCTTGTGGTAAAATATATGACAATGTCCCTTGGTAAATGTTTTTGTTTAGCATACCACGAATTGATTCTGTATATTTTGTCGATTTGTGTAGCCAATTCCACTTTAGAAATTCCAGACACCTGATCCAATGCATCAACCATCCTTCCTTTTAAATCTTCATATAATCCCTCTTTCAAACCTCTGACCCTTATAGCAACTTTCATGGATCTAAACTGTGTCATCAACACCTCTGTTTCAAAATTTGCAATGTCATTTTGGATTTTATCTATGTATTTCACCGAGGTTGCCAAAGCTTGTTTATTTGTTTCAATACGTTCTGCCAAAACTTCAATATTTGTTGCTAAACCTTTGCAAACCTCTAACACATCCAATCTGAGTTGTTGATTCATATTCTTCAAAGCAGCCTGCATTTTTTTGTCTATCACACTAATTTTCTGATTAAATTCCAAAGTCAGTTCATGTTTCATAATCTTTAAATTATTTAATAAATTTTCAGGTGTCAAAGGCTGTGGAGGTGTTAACTCAGTATTAAGTTGCGTTTTAGAAATATATCCAGAGGGATAGTCATTTCTTTTAGTCAAAACAATCTTTCCAGATTTTGAAGCCATTATGGTGTTTCAAAAGAGTACAAAGAAAAAAGAAAAAGGAGAAAAAAAAAGCCAGGTGCCTGATTAAAGTTCTTTCCAGTTTCAAAACCAGGTAGTCTTTTATTATTAAAAATCTTTCAATTATAACTTTAATCCAGGGTTAGGAGACAGAGAAAGAAAAAGCCATTTTTCCAAGTTAAAAGTTTCCATAAGAGAAAAAAAAAGCCTCTGGGAAAATGAAAGTCACTTTCACTTCTCAATGGCCATATTGTTACTTTGTTTCCTTTGTTTCCTTGCCGAAGTGAAAGCTTACCCAGGAGTTGAAAAAAAAAAGAGGTTTCAGTACTTGCCCATCTCACGCCTGTTTCTCTCTGTCTGCTTCTATAGTTCAAAAGTAATTGTAAATCCCATTCTGGAAGCAGCGGCTGGTCACGACATCTAGCTCCGCAAAAGCGGAGGTTTCCTGATCCTCGGAGCTGGAGACAGGCTGCATGGGGAGCTCTCCCTTCGCGCCCCTAGATGGCTCCTAGGGCGCTGGGGGGGCTCTACCCCACCTGTCAGGCTCTCATCTCTCCCCTTTGCCCGGGGAAGAGATTTCAAAGCCACCAGACAGCTGTTCTGGCGGCTTTTTACGAGGATCGGAAAGGCGCCCGACAAAGGGACGTCCGCGATGGCGCGCTCCAAACCGGAAGTCCCAAAAATTAATCTGAGTCTATGGATGTCTGTCTTTGAAGACATTTCGCTACCCATCCAAGAAGCTTCAGAAAGTCCAGTCGCCTCCTGAAAAAGCACTTTTGGGACAATTAGTCAAAGAGTAAGCAATACCCAATTCTACTTTTTCATTAACATATTTGCATTTGAAAACAAATGGTAGAGGAAAGTATTTGTTGTGGTGGTTGGAAAGGAATGCTTAAAAATCAGTCATGAAGATCATGGAAAAACTAATTTTCAGCAAAAAAAGTATAGGAAGAATAGCTTTCTCTAAGAAAAAATGTTTATGCATAGTTATGCATAGTCATATGTAAATTTATGCATAGTTTATGCATAGTCATATGTAAATTTAAAACAATCCCCAAGTTTTTGCCTCATGTAGAATTTTGCTAACTACTCCTTATTGTTTTAATTTAGCATCTACAGGAATTACGATAGTCAGAAATATCTCTAGTTTTTCAGATGTTTGGCTGCTAATGCAGGAGCAATTAACTGAGAAAAGCAAGAATAACAAAGAATTTTTATCTGGAGTTGCCTGAAATTAAAATGCAGTTACTGCTTTTGTGAAAATTTTGTACTAACGCTTATATTACCTGCTTTAAATGTCTTCCTGCTTTCAATATTTTAAACTTTAGATAGATAGATAGATAGATAGATAGATAGATAGATAGATAGATAGATAGATAGATAGAGAGATAGAGAGATAGAGAGATAGAGAGATAGAGAGATAGAGAGATAGAGAGATAGAGAGATAGAGAGATAGAGATAGAGATAGATAGATAGATATAAATAGATAGATAGATAGATAGATAGATAGATAGATAGATAGATAGATAGATAGATAGATAGATAGATAGATAGATAGATAGATAGAGATATATAGATTTATATATAGATATAAATAGATAGATAGATAGAGAGAGAGAGAGAGAGAGAGAGATGATAGATAGATAGATAGATAGATAGATAGATAGATAGATAGATAGATAGATAGATAGATAGATAGATAGAGATATATAGATATAAATAGATAGGTAGGTAGGTAGGTAGGTAGGTAGGTAGGTAGATAGATAGATAGATAGATAGATAGATAGATAGATAGATAGATAGATAGATAGATAGATAGATAGATAGATAGATACATAGATAGATATAGATATAGATATAGATATATAGATATAGATATAGATATAAAATTATAAATATGTGCACCAAACAGAATTCAGAAATGCCAACAATTTAGGATACTACAAGGAAAGAAAGAGTTTTCAGACTAATACATATACATGGGCAGGCAGAATGAAACTGGCCAATATTTACTTAACAACCAGCAATGCATCATTCATAACTTAGTTACCAAACCAATCATATGAATATTTATTCAGCAGATAGCTTCTTTTTGATTAATAGAATGTATTCTCTGCATTGCAATCTCAAAAGTATTAAAGTGTTGCCGAACTATTTGATAACAGAATTGGTGAGGGGTAAAGCATTGAATAATCTCCATGACTTCCAAAGTCTCCCTTCGGTAAGAAAGGTATATCTTTTCAAACTGTAGATATTTTTTGTTCCCTCATTTAAAGTAATTAAGAGGCATAATAATAAATCCAGCTGATGTAACTGAGGTACTTGATGCCAGGAAAGAAAGGGTTTGGACCCACTTTGTACTGTTTCCAGAACACTTGGTTTTATTGTCTAATGCTAGGGGAACATAACATAACTGAAAACAGTTGAAGCCTATCAACAAGTGAAGCCTATCAAGGTTTTTGCAAATTATGAATAGGGCCCTCCACTATACAAATACAAATTATAAATACATGCAGTACTTCACAGAAAGAGAAAACTGCAAAGAGTTACACCCTACATTATTTCAACATTTAGACCTTGCTCTCTGATGGATAGTAAACAAAAAGTTGAAACTAGAAACCACGCCTTTTAAAACAAAAACTCAGCAATACCTTCATAGAGTTACAACTGGGATTTAGTAAATGCAATGCATGTTTACAGTATACACAGGAAACATTATTCTCCACTATTTATGGCATACATACAAACCTTTCCTATTACACATTCATTGATATTTAATGAGTAATATCTTCTTCCAAAATGGTGTTCATAATTTCTTATTGGTGTTCTTTTTTCTATGTTTTCTATGTTTTCTTCAAGAATAATATTAATTAAGAAATAATATTAAGAAATAATATTTTCTTCAAGAATAATATTAAAACCAAAAACTTGTAATATTTTTCCAAAGTCTGGGAGATTTATAAAATGGACCTTTCTATTCTTCATAGTTTGAACCACACTTTCTGCTTGCCTAACAATTTGTAAAAATTATAGACTGCTTGTAATATGAGTAGTTTTCCATTGTGTTTATAAATTGCTCAGGATATCTCCATCTTGTTATTACTCTTTAAAGTAACTAATGGCAGTGTATAAAACTGAGGCCTGTAAATACCAAATATTTGGGAAATAGTATAAAACTGCTAAGTCTTTTATGACCTTCAAGTTTGCAAATATCAGGTTTTCTAGAGTTTCTCTGACATCGATGCGACTCTTAAAACTTCTTTTCATTGGGAATATTTATTCTAGCAAAACTCCTAGCCTATTTGCAAATGCTAGGAAATTATTGCCATCACATAGTCTTGCATGACCTCCACATTTTATGATGTCTAAATGGCTGTAGGTTAAGGTGACCAGACATCCCGCTTTTGGCGGGACAGTCCTGCTTTTTAATAATTTGTCCTGCGTCCTGCGGCGTTTCAAAAAAGTCCCGCTTTTTTCGGCCGGGCCAGTCATTCGGCGTAGAGCCGATGGAACTGGCGGCTGTTGCGGCGCGTGGCTTCTCCCGCCTGCTTCCCCCACCCGGCTGGACGCCGCCATTCGGGTTATTTTGCCCTCTGTGCATGAGCAGAATTGCGCATGCGCAGAGGGCAAAATAACCCGAATGGCGGCATTCAGCCGGGCGGGGGAAGCGGGTGGGAGAAGCCCCGCGCCGCGACAGCCACCAGTTCCATCAGCTCTACACCGAATGACTGGCCCGGCCGAACCGGCAGGATTTCACCCCTGGCTCTGCGGCGACGAACAGGTAAGCCTGCGCCAGTAGGAACCCACCCCTGGCTGCGATGAAGGGGGGGTGCACAAAGCTGCAGGATAAGAGAGACGGACCCCTCCTGTCTTGCTCCCCTAGAAACCCCCCCCCCCGGTCAATGGTGTCCCGCTTTACAAAAAATAAAATCTGGTCACCTTACTGTAGGTGAAACAAGGATTAATTAATTCCCATAATATTGTAAGGCTTCCTTTTTAAACAAAAACAAAAACAAAGAAAGAATGGGTTGCATGTAATAGCCAACTATTTGGTGTTCATGTTTTGAGACATGCAATATACTGCTTCACTAATTTGAATGGCATCCAAATCAACTATAAGTGTTTTACCTGGACAACATTTTGTATATAGGTTTTAACTCATCATCTGGAGAAGAATTCTGGCAACTCATAAGTACCCAGTCCAAATATTTGCGATTTAACTGGAAATGAATAATTTATGACTTATATTTAGGCTGGAAGGATTCCTGTTTAAAAATATCTTTTCAAAACATATGCATGCCCACACTGCTGTAAAACACTCCATCTAAATTTGGACAAATTATTTGGGCATATTTGGATCTATTAGTGTAACCGGAACAATAAGCCACTGGCTTCAATAATCTATCATGATCTTGAAACAATGTTCGACCTGTTGCATGGCAGCATCAGTATTCACATCAGTATGTCACTATGTCTTCAGCTATAGCCTACAGAGAGATTTATTCCTAAAATCATTTCCATCTTCTGTGCATCTGGTTTACTCCATGTTTAATCAGGTTACGTTCCATATAGGTGTCATATTTGTTCAGTTTTAGAACTGCAGCTTTACCAGCTTTTTAGTTAGTTTTTGCTCATAGTCATCCGTGAGTAAGCTATACAGGTGGGGTTGTCCACAGACACCAGAATGCTTTCTGGGTGTGAGATAAACAAAGACATTTCCCTTTTGAATGATTTGGAAATAGCAGAATTCACACACACACAAAATAAGTGATTATATATTAAATGCTATTCAGAACTATCCTTTTGTATATTTTCCCTATGTCATGGATAAGATTAAAAAAGGTAAAGGCATTCCTGTGGATTTTACTCAGCCAGTTGTAGTCAGCTTTAGGGGGCTGTGCTCAACTCTGTTTCAAGGCCATTGAGCCTGAAGATATTTCCGCAGTCATGTGACCAGCATGATGTCACAGAGCACTGTTACCCTCCCATTGAAGGGATACCTATTTATCTACTCATTTGCATGCTTTTGAACTGCTAGTTTGGCAGGAGCTGGGGCAAAGATGGGGGCTCACCCTGTTACACAGTGCTTGGATCTCGAACCTGGGAAGTCTGTCGGCTTTCCAGCCAACAAGCCCAGTGTCTTAACTGCTGAGCCATCTGTTGCCCTGGATAGGGTTAATCAACTAAAAAATTAACTAGATCATTATACAATCTGTGTATGTGTTTTTACATTTAATTATTAAAGCATTTTATTTTATTATTTCTATTTTATTTACGTTATTGTTTTATTGTTTTATCGTATCTTATCCTTCTTACCCTTTGATTCTTATATTTTATTTTGTTCTGTCTTATTTGGGAATGTGATTTAGTCCTTGTCTACTATACTATATCGTATTTCACTACTGTACAGAGTGAGTTTTGCTTTTCTGTGTATACGCCATTACGCAAGGCTACAAGATTTTCATGTGCTCTCCTGGGGATGGGAGCAGGTGAGCAGTGTCCTTCTCTCTTTGATTAGATCTTGAGGTTGATGCAGTTTCACATATAGTATGGCTGCACAGATATTAGTATTTTCTCAAATAGTGTAAGTACCTGAATCTTTTATCTGCTTAATCTAGAGAAGAAGATAGAAATGGATTGCAGACTAAACCATACTGTTGTTAAAACGAACGTTGGTTGTTATTTGATTGACTAAGTGATTGACTGATATAACCTCCAGAATGGCACTAAGGGTAATTAGCAATTTACCTTTGGATTCAGCAGGACATCTCTTTCTAGGTTAAGCATCTATTTGTAATTTTTTATGCTTGTCATGACCAGGGGTGGGTTCCTCCTGGTTCGGACCAGATCGCCTGAACTGGTAGCGACCCGCTGGTGATGTCACGATGGCATCACGGATCCGGTTTGGTCGGTGCCGGTCCGTGGGTGCCACCATCTTTGTTGGGGATTTTTTTGCAAATTTTTCCCTCTGTGGATGGCTTTTCCTCTTCCACTGCTTGAAAAAGGGCCCTCCTTCCCACCCCCCTGGATTAATACTGACCTTTATTTCTTCACCCGAAGCACAGCTGATCAGCTGATCAGCTGTGTTTCGGGCTGATTCCTGCTACTGAGCATGTGCAAAAGCCAAACTGCACTCGGGGATGTGTGCGATGCGAACCGGTGTGAACCGGTGGTGAAGGTAAGTGGAAGCCACCCCTGGTCATGACCCATACTGAGAGTTCATTTTCAGAAGCTAAGTACAGCCTTAGAGAGACTGATGGGGACCAGGAGTTGGGACCTAGCAGGGCAAATTGAGAGAGACAGACTCTCCTACTGGAGAATTTGTGGCTCAAGATTCCAGCTAAGATTCTGTCTACAAAATCTACAATAACAGATCAAGACCCAGTTGCCTGAAACACACAGACATGCTGTAGACTGTAAAAAAATCTCCTCACAGAATATTGGGAAATTACTGTTATTCCTGAGGAATCTGGCATTTTCTGTTGAACAAATTCAGTTTATTTGGTTTCAGGAAAGTTCTGTATTTGGAGCTGACCAAATACAGTACTAGAAGCAATTCTTGTGTGCTCTTATAACTGCTTGCTGGAAGCCATGCCCCATTTTTTGTGATTAACTAGATCTTACTTCTTTTCAGACTTCTCCTATAGTAACCCAGACTGTGAATATTATGTATTAACTGTATACCGTATTTTTTGGAGTATAAGACGCACATTTTAACCCCCAAAAAGAGGGTGAAAATTTGGGTGCGTCTTATACACCGAATGTAGCCCCACCCACCCACCCACCCACCCCCACCCTTTGGCCTCTGTCTTCCAGCAATTTACCTGCTTGCAGGAAAGAGGGAAGAGCCTGTAAAGCCAAGCAAGTCAGTAGCAGTTTCCCGAGGTACAGCTGATTAGGTTTGCCATGTGGGAAAATGAAAGTGAAACTAATTGCAAAGAGGCAAATAGCTGGGAGAGACTTGCAGATTTTTGTTTTTTGCTGAACTGGCTGCAAAGGGGTAAGTGAATAACTATAAATGTCTGTAGAATGTTCAAATTATTAGACTTATTTTTTAAAGACTGCTTTATTATTGTTCTAGAGCCAGGGGTCTCCAATCTTGGCAACTTTAAGACTTGTGGACTTCAGCTCCCAGAATTCCACAGCCAGCTTTGTTAGCTTTGCTGGCTGTGGAATTCTGGGAGTTGAAGTCCACAAGTCTTAAAGTTGCCAAGGTTGGAGATCCCTGTAAATCTAGACAACTTAACAAAATAAAGAAGCTTTTTAAAATAAATGCTTGCTCTGAAGAGGCCCAGTGCTATTGTATCTTCTTTTAAATAATAGAGAATAATGTATACTTCCATAAATTTTAATTAATTTTAACAGCTCTGTACAAGCATAGTATGAAATGTAACAGTGTCCTGTTTAGTATTTGAGTTTAGTTACCTTGGAGTAGATCTATTTAAATAATTGGGAAGAGTTAGTGTGACTACATTTAAGAAAACTTTCTGGCATAATGTACATTTCTCCAATTCTTTGCTATTTCTATGGGTCAGGCACACATGCACAGAAATACACAGCAAACAGTGTATATCATCTGTGCTGTTTGCTGTTTGGCAAATTGCTGGGAGGCAGAGGCCTTTTTCCCTTGTTTTCCTCCCCCAAAACTAAGGTGCGTCTTATACTTCGGTGCGTCTTATACTCCGAAAAATACAGTGCATGGTTTCACCCAGGTCCAGCGTTTGAGCGGGAGAATGTTCAAACGGTATTGGTTGACGCATCTGACAGCTCCCTATAAAAGGGCTAGCTGTCAGACTGCAAGTTGCTGGTTGTACAGAGAAGTTGCCTAGTAAAGAAGTGTTCCTAGAAGTCTGTCTCCTGTTGCTATTCCCACAACTCAACAGTGAACAGTTAATCCGAAGAGCAAAGTCTCAAAACACAGATTAGCAATACTTATTTTAGTAGCTAAGAAGATTAAAGGTGCAATACCAGCAAGTACTCTACTTTCAAATCAGAAATCTATAAACAGGCAATTTAAGGTGGCAAGATTCTGGTTCCTTTTCTTATTCTTTTTCCATATAAAGAGCAGAAAACTTGTTGCTTTTGTGAAGACAAAGCAAAAGTACTTGATCATTGTTTTCGAAAAGGTCTAAGAGTTGGTCTTACACTGATAAAGGTTCAAATGACTAAGCACCTAGTTGTAGACTTCCCTAAAACTGTAAGACTTCACCCTAATGTACCCTGAGATAAATTGGTTCTAAATTGAGAGTTTCTTTACTAGCTGGAATTCTTATACCCCCATCCCACTCATCTCAATAAACTCTGCTAAAGTGAACTCTATGGAAATCACACTTGAAAAGAATAATTTTGGTTCAATTAGTAGTACCAAAGGATCTCCTAGAATTATTATCAACATGACAACCGAACGTCACACTATTCACTTGTACTTTCTGGTGTTTGGAACTCTTCCTAAAGTATCTTAGTTAGCTTCTGAATTATTGATAGATCTTTCTTCTATTTCATTCCTTGTCTGTTTTTGTTTTTCTCTGCAGTAAAGCCACTTGTCTAGCTTCTCTGAGCTTATTGTAGTACTGTTTTTATCAATCAAGGATTACCAAGGTATGAAAAATAAATAAAAAGAATTATATCTTTGACTGGTATTCTTTGAAAAACTGAGTTCCAATCAAGATCCTAGGAACTGACCAAGTAATATTCTACTGTGAAATTATAACATCTGCCCAGCAATATGGCTTCTATAAATCCACAGTTGATATAGTCAAACTTTTTAGTTCTTGTAATCATTTATTTAAGCCATTTATTATTTCACTGAATAACACGATAATAATTGTAGGGATGATTTTGTGAGATCTTTTCCATCAGCTACTCATTTCAATCTTTACATCCCTATATTTTGTATTTTTTCTATTTTTTTCCTTAGTTTCTTAGGTATTGGTACATATACAAAAAATATTCTTTTCATTGTTATTTTAACTGCTGCATTTATGTTCCAGATGTTCCAGAGTCACAGTGGCGCAGTGGTTAGAGTACAGTACTACAGGCTACTTCTGCTGACTGCCAGCTGCGTGCAATTTGACAGTTCGAATCTCACCAGGCTCAAGGTTGACTCAGCCTTCCATCCTTCCGAGGTAGGTAAAATGAGGACCCAGATTGTTGGGGGAAATACGCTGACTCTGTAAACCACTTAGAGAGGGCTGTAAAAGCACTGTAAAGTGGTATATACCGTATTTTTCGGAGTATAAGACGCACCGGAGTATAAGACGCACCTTAGTTTTGGAGGAGAAAAACAAGGGGAAAAGGCCCCTGCCTCCAAGCAATTTGCCAAACAACAAACAGCACAGATGATATACACTGCTTGCTGTGTATTTCTGTGCATGTGTGCTTGACCCATAGAAATAGCAAAGAATTGGAGAAATGTACATTATGCCAGAAAGTTTTCTTAAATGTAGTCACACTCACTCTTCCCAATTATTTAAATAGATCTACTCCAAAGTAAGTCAGGATTTAACTCTAATACTAAACAGGACACTGTTACATTTCAGACTATACTTGTACAGAGCTGTTAAAATTAATTACAATTTCTGGAAGTATACATTATTCTCTATTTAAAAGAAGATACAATAGCATTGGGCCTCTTCAGAGCAAGCATTTATTTTAAAAAGCTTCTTTATTTTGTTAAGTTGTCTAGATTTACAGGGGTCTCCAACCTTGGCAACTTTAAGACTTGTGGACTTCAACTTCCAGAATTCCACAGCCACCAAATCTAACAAAGCTGGCTGTTGAATTCTGGGAGTTGAAGTCCACAAGTCTTAAAGTTGCCAAAGTTGGAGACCCCTGGCTCTAGAACAATAATAAAGCAGTCTTATACAGACAGGAGGTTGAACAACTAATCTTGTGACTGGAACAATCTGGAACTGAACACACTCAAAACCATAGAAATGGTAGTAGACTTTAGAAGAAACCCTTCCATACTTCCACCTCTTACAATACTAGACAACACAGTGTCAACAGTAGAGACCTTAAAATTTCTAGGTTCTACCATATCACAAGATCTAAAATGGAAACCTAACATCAAAAACGTCATCAAAAAAGCACAACAAAGAATGTTCTTTCTGCGCCAACTCAGAAAGCTCAAACTACCCAAGGAGCTGCTGATACAGTTCTACAGAGGAATTATTGAGTCTGTCATCTGCACCTCTACAACTGGCTGGTTTGGTTCTGCAACCCAACAAGACAGACACAGACTTCAGAGGATAATTAGAACTGCAGAAAAAACAATTGCTACCAACCTGCCTTCCATTGAGGACCTGTATACTGCACGAGTCAAAAAGAGGGCTGTGAAAATATTTACGGACCCCTCACATCCTGGACACAGACCGTTTCAACTCCTGCCCTCAAAACAACGCTATAGAGCACTATAGAGCAACTAGGATTGATTGTACAGTTACAAAGTGTCAGCTTTCCCCATTTCCAAACACATCCAATTGTTTTCATATTTGACAGGCAAAGTAGGAAAGTATATTTAGTTAAGGGTGGTAAATGATGGGAGTTTGACACCCTTCAAAGTGTGAATCTAGTTTTTCAGGGAGTCAAAAGTTTTTATTTTATTTATTTATTTTTTGTCAAGTACATGTTGGTAATATACATAGATATAACATTGTTTATATACATAAGATGGGTATTGATATGAGAGAACATTAGAACAGGTGCACTTATGCATGCCCCTTACTGACCTCTTAGGAATTGGGTGAGGTCAACAGTGGACAGTCTAAGGGTAAAGTTTTGGGGGTTTGGTGACGAAACCACAGAGTCAGGTAGTGAGTTCCAGGCATTTACCACTCTGTTGCTAAAGTCATGTTTTCTACAGTCAAGTTTGGAGCGGTTCACTTTGAGTTTGTATCTGTTGTGTGCTCGTGTATTGTTGTGGTTGAAGCTAAAGTAGTCGTTGACAGGAAGGACACTGTAGCAGATAATTTTATGAGCTATGCTTAGGTCGTGCTGAAGGCGACATAGTTCTAAGCTTTCTAAGCCCAGGATTTCAAGTCTGGTTGCGTAAGGTATTCTGTTGCGAGTAGAGGAGTGGAGGACTCTTCTTGTAAAGTATCTCTGGACACTTTCTAATGTATTTATGTCCGATATGCGGTGTGGGTTCCAGACAGATGAGCTGTATTCAAGGATTGGTCTTGCGAATGTTTTGTATGCTCTGGTTAGTAGTGTGATAGTACCGGAGAAGAAGCTACGTAAGATTAGGTTAATAGTTCTTGAAGCCTTTTTGGCGATGTTGTTGCAGTGGGCTTTGGCACTTAGGTCATTTGATATGAGTATTCCAAGGTCTTTGACAGGGTGAGGGTCATCTGCAAGGTCTTGTCTGTTCAGCTTGTATTTGGTGTTCTGATTTTTTTTGCCAAAGTGATAGGATCCTGGTTCAAATAAATATATAAATCATGAGTTTATAGCAGTTCATTCCCAGCATTAAATGGGATGAGGAAATAAAGTTGCAAGAACTACTGATGTTTCCATTAGGGTTAATCTAGTCCCCATAGAAAGGGGCCTGTCTATGGTAGTTTATTTTGTTCTACCTACCTGGCAAATTGATTCACAATCTGGGATAACTGGTTTATTTGACTTAGTTCTGATATTAGAGTCAGACACTAATAACTAGACCAGTGATGGCGAACCTTTTTTGGTTCGCGTGCCAAAAGGGGGGGGAATGCGGGGATCACGTGTGTGCGTGCCCACACTCATAATTCCATGCACCCCCACACATGCACGCATGACCCCCCCTGCTCCCAGCATGCAATGGCACGCCCATTTTTCGCTCTCCCCAGGCTCCAGAGCCTTTCTAGGAGCCTGGAGAGGGCGAAAACGGCCTTCCCCACCCCCTTTGGAGGCTGGAAACAGCCTGTTTCCCGACTGCCAGTGGGCCCAGAAGGCCCGAAAATCAGCCGGCTGGTGCACACATGCACGCCGGACCTGAGCTCGCGTGCCCACTGATATGGCTCCGCGTGCCACTTGTGGCACCCGTGCCATAGGTTCGCCATCACGGAACTAGACTGATGGTCAGTGAGGTTCTTAGAGGGTCAGCATTCAACGGTAATGATTTTCTGACATTTCACACATTAACTTGGTTCTTTGGTTTGACTTTGCAGAAGTTACTTGACTAGATAAGAATCTTTATGGTAGATTAGATTGCTCATTACCAGTGAGTTATTTGCATGAACTCATTTGGAGTATTACACTTCTGATACTGTGATGCTTCTTCTTATATTCCAGAAATCAATTGGGCAATGCTTGGTGATCTTTAAGCTGAGCAGTACTATATGTTGCATATGTGCCATCTCTGGCCAGAGATTACAGGAGAGCTGCTAGAACCTGACTCAGTCTTCTCAAACCCAATTGCAAAGGATAGTCCATACAATTGGAACTGAATATAGAATGTTTGCCATATTTCTAAGATGAAGCAACAGGATGCAGCTTCATGGCAGAGCCTCTATCCTACATCCAGAAGGTCTTACTGTAGTTTTAATCCCTGGTCTTTACAGTAAAACCAGAAAAAATTCCAGCTTGAAATTTTGAAAAACAGTGCAGACCATATTAAACTAGGTAGATAAATAAAATGATTTGATATAAGGGACCTTCCCTTGTTCATATTCTAAAGAACAGGATCAAGTTGCCAAATTTATGAAAATGGATCTATTATTTCTTAAGACTGCTGTACTGTGTTTCTACCATGTAATATGACTCTTAAGGTATAACACATTTATAATACAAAATTGACAAATACGTTGCAACAGTGCATGCTATGCATGGAGTAATAATCATTCCTACACTGTAACTTTGCTTCTCTTGGAAAATATTTTATCAATACATGTCTTTATACCTGTTATGTACTTCCGTACGGAGCACAGATTTGCATAGCTGCCACTGATTGGCTAATCTAGCAGCGGGAGAAATAAACTGCTGTCAGTGGCCGGCTAGGCTACAGGGATGCCTTTAAAAGCGGCATCCCTGCAGCCTGATGGCAGTTCGCATTACAATCAGCCAGGAGAATAAAAGGTGCTGAACTGTTCCTGTGTCTCATTCCTTCTTTCGTGCCCAAATCTAACTCTGGCGATGAGGATGGGATCATGAAGAAGGACAACAGAACAAAGGCACCTCGTGGCATCCGCGGCCATCTTAGAAGCAAGCATCGTCCTGCTCCGGCCAAACTTGAGGATGGCTACTCACACCTCCCCTGCTCCAGCAATTTTCGACCCAAAGACGGAAGAATGGCACACCTACATGAGCCGATTCCGCATGTTCCTGGAAGCCAACAATTTACAGGATCTCCCCGACAACAGAAAGAGGGCTCTCTTTCTAACATACTGCCGGCCAAACATTTATAAGATGGCCCAGACCCTGGTGGCACCCATGGACTTTGAGTCCATTTCGTGGATAACTCTTCAGATGACATTAAACGAACATTACGCTCCAACAGCAACCTCAATGGAGAGCAGAAACGAGTTTTACCATCGCCGCCAATGAGAAGGTGAAACAATAAATTATTTTGTAGCCAAACTTCGGGAGATCGCAACAAAGTGTGAATTTATAAATCCCGAAGAGATGATGAAAGACCAGATCATTTTAGGGTTGCGCAATCTCAATCTCCAAAAGAAACTATTAATCCGGTGACGTGTGACGTTCAAGGACGTCGTGGAAGAAGCCAGGGCCGCCGAATCTTCAGACAATTCCGCAGCTGACATCCGAAAGATGAGCGGAGTCCATCATACCCACAGGGAGCCCAACTGGATGACCAAGGTCCCCGAGAATGACGACAAATTGGAGGAGGAATAACCAGTGCACTGTATCCACCCGGAAAAAAGGGTAAGCCCTAGAGACTATGAGACAAGGCAAGCCTGTTGTTCAGGCTGCCTAGGGGGCCATGTCAGGGCGGTTTGCAAATTCAAAGATGCCATTTGCCGCCGATGCCAGAAACGAGGACATATCGCTGAAGCTTGCCAAGCCACTCAACTGACTCCCTACCAGCCAGCCCCTTTCCAACCCAAACCACCCATGGGACCGGGAAGACAAGGGCAGAACAGATCAGGGGGCCAAAGAGGCAGACGCCAGGATGATTACCAGTACCAGGACACTCAGGGAATCTACAATACGACCGTGGGCCACTCCGACGCCAGCTTAGGAGAAAAGTTCCACATCACAGTGTCTATTGAGGGGACCCCCTGTAGAATGGAGCTAGACACCGGTTCCATGTTCACCATCATGTCCTGGGACACATTGAAGCAAGTCCAGCCAACCATCATGTGACAACAGCTTAAGCCGCAACGAATCCGGCTCAACAATTTCCAGGGGAACCCCATCCGAGATTTGGGAAGAGCTGAGATACCCCTACAATTCAAGGAATTCAGAGGCAAGCTACCCCTGACCATCATCGAAGGACACAGACCAACCCTACTCGGAGTGGAATGGCTCAAGCCTCTAGGCATCGGCATTACCAGCTTGCACCAAATAAAGAGGGATGAACTGGACAAACTGCTGCCGAATTTCCAAGACGTGTTCGACGGGAGTCTAGGTAAATATAAGGGCAAGCCCATTTCATTTAACCTAGACCCCAGCATCACCCCCATTAGATTAAAGCCCCGAAGAGTCCCTTTTGCACTCCAGCCAAAAGTGGATGAACAGCTGGACAAGTTAATCGCCCAAGGTGTCCTAGAGCCAGTTTACCATGCCATATGGGAGACCCCCATAGTCACCCCGATGAAGCCAGATGGGTTGATACGCGTGTGCGCAGACTATAAGTGCAAAATAAGGCACTACAACAAAATGCTTACCCAGTGCCCGTAGTGCAACACCTATTGCACTCCCTAGGAAATGGACAAATTTTTGCTAAACTGGACCTGGCTCAAGCATACCAGCAATTGCCAGTGGACACAGCCACCGCAGAAGCCCAGACTATTGTCATGCACAGGGGGGAGTTTAAGTGTAACCGCCTACAATTTGGGGTAAGCGTGGCCCCAGGACTGTTCCAGAGCATGATGGAACGCTTACTCCACAGCATCCCCAGAGTGGTTCCCTATTTCGACGATGTCCTCATCTCAGGGGACTTGAAGGAACAACTTGTGAGCAGGCTGCGCGAGGTTCTGCGATGTTTCCAACAAAGGGGCCTCAAAGTGAAGTGGGACAAATGTAAAATAGGGGTCCATAAAGTAGAATTCCTGGGATTTCTAATCGACGGGTCCGGCATTCGTTCCACAGATGCAAAAATAAAAGCCATTAAAGAAGCGCCAACCTCGGGGAATAAAATGGAGTTGCAAGCGTTCCTTGGCTTACTGAGCTTTTATGCCATCTTTTTAAAACAGAAGGTGACTGTTGCTGAACCACTCCACAGGCTCCTGGGGAAGACGGACATGTGGACATGGGGACCGAGGGAAGCCAACGCTTTTGCAGCTGTAAAGGACTTACTCTCTTCAAACAGCATCCTCATGCAATACAGTGAGAACCTCCCCCTATTGTTAATGTGCGACACATCCCCTTTTGGAGTGGAGGCCGTCCTCAGCCATCAACTTCCCAACGGAAGTTGCTCCAAAACATTATTACCAGCTGAGCGGAATTACAGCCAACTGGACAAAGAAGTGCTTGCAGCAGTGGCTGGCATCAAGCGTTTCCATGAATACCTATACAGCCACAAATTCGAACTCATAACAGACCACAAACCATTACTGGGTCTTCTTGCAGGCAACCAGCAAACACCCCAATACATGTCCCCCAGGATGACACGCTGGTTTATCTTCCTGTCTGGTTACAGCTACAAGCTGACCCACCGACCAGGGAAGAGCATCGGAAATGCCGATGCACTCAGCCGCTGCCCCACACCCTACTTCGTGGAAGACCCTGCACCTGTGGCCGAAATCTTACTGGTGGACATTGAAAAGAGCAGCCCTGTCACATCTCGGGACATCGCAGAACACACAGCGAAAGGCAAAGTACTGTCCAAAGTCATGAACTGGGTGTTAAGGAATGGCCACAGGAAGAAGAGGGGGAAGAATTTAAACCTTTTAAAAATAAACAGATCGAACTGTCCATACTGAATGGGTGCTTACTGTGGGGGGAGTGAGTTGTTGTACCACAGAGCCTATGGAAAAGGGTGGTGGAGATTCTGCACATAGGGCACCCTGGAATAGTACGCATGAAAGCGTTGGCAAGGAGTTACCTGTGGTGGCCTAAATTGGATCAGGATATTACTGAGTGGGTGGCGACCTGCATGCCATGCCAAGAAACCTGGCCGGCTCTGTCACGAACCACACCATTAGAATGGGAAATACCCAAAGCCCCTTGGTCAAGAATCCACATAGACTTTGCTGGACCTATGGCGGGGCAGACATTTTTTAATTGTGATGGATGCCTACTCTAATGGCTGGAGGTCGTGACCATGCACACCTCAACTACGGAAGACACCATATGAACCCTGAGGAGGATTTTTGCAACCCATGGCCTGCCAGACATCCTCGTGTCGGACAACAGACCCCAGTTGACAGCATAGCACATGGAGTCATTCCTGGCCGACCTGGGGATAATGCATGTGCTCGTTTCGCCATTCAGTCTGGCTAGCAATGGCCGGGCGGAAAGAATGGTGAGAATGACAAAAGAGACTTTAACCAGAATGGGCCCAGGGAACTGGCAAGAACGGATCAATCAGTTCCTGCTGGCACAACACATCACACCATGCGCGGCCACTAACCGGAGCCCTGCTGAGATGCTGATGGGATGGAAGTTAAGGTCCCAACTGGACAGACTGAATCCAAACTATCACCCAGAGACACCCCTCGATTCAAACAAGCTGACCTGGACACTTGTAATAGACGAGCTAGTGTTTGCACAGAACTATGCAGGGGATCCCAAGTGGGTGAAGGCCACAGTCATAGCAGTCACCGGGTTGAAGTCTTATCAAGTTAAACTTGACGATGGCTGTGTGTTGCAGAGACACATCGACCAACTCAGGAGTAGGCTGGGAGACTCCTGGCTTCGCCAACCAGAGGCGGCCCAACCGCAAGAACGTACAGCGCAAAGGCCAGAGCAACGTGAGTCTCTGCCCCGAAGACCATACAGCACAAGCAACCAAGAAGGCCACACCGAGATCCGGGCCCTGCCTACGAAAGACCAAGAGGCCCTATTCTCAAACCCGGAGGAGGAGCGCGAACCCTACCTGGAGATGCTGGAGTTCAGTGAAGTCAACCAGGACCGGAGGACGAAGACGCCAGGCTGTCGGCCGCCACGCCCAGTGGCGGTTTCCAGATATTTCCACAGGCGGGGTTGAGAGCAGCTACAGGCATGTCTGCTCCAGAAGAAAACTCACGAGGAACTGAATCGCGCAGGCCCAGTAGGACTTTATGGCGCCTTGTTTATTTATGGGACTACGTGACCTACGTTGATCACCGATTGAACTATCCACAAACCAATAGGGGAGGGGTGTTACGTACTGCCGTACGGAGCACAGATTTGCATAGCCACCGCTGATTGGCTAATCTAGCAGCGGGAGAAATAAACTGCTGTCAGTGGCCAGCTAGGCTATAGGGATGCCTTTAAAAGAGGCATCTGTGCAGCCTGCTGGCAGTTCATATTGCAATCAGCCAGGAGAATAAAAAGTGCTGAACTGTTCCTGTGTCTCGTTCCTTCTTTCACGCCCAAATCTAACAATACCTATGGTGATTAAAAACATAGGTTTGCTTTTAACTCTTCATTTATAAACTGATGGGTTTAAAAACTATCTATCATGCTTTAATCTAATAACATGTGTCTCTTAGTTGTAAATACCAGTATTTAGCCTCATATTTGATGTTTAATCTTACCTGACTTCCTGGAGATTGTACAAAGAACTGTATTTGCGAAAGAGCAAAGCTAGCCTCTCCACGTTGCTGTGTAATGCTTGCTTGATAGTTTCTTTAGTATCATTGTATAGATCTGGTGAAATACCAGCCCTCTGAGAAGCTTCCCGCAACAGTTTCAGGTTTTTCCTCTGGGCGTCCACATTTATCCAGTAGCGCTTCTCTGTGATGCCATATGTAGGAAGCTCTTCTATTTTGGTGATCATTTTAGGGAACCATGTAGTTTCTAATTCAGAGGAATCTTCCTTTAATGCAATACTAGAAGAGGGAGTGATCCGAGGAGTGGTAGAAAATATTTTCTCCTTAGAAACGGGAGGCATTTTACATTGCTTAACAAATATATCCAAAACAGAGCTTTCCACTACTTTCAATTTGGGACTCAAGGGCTTGTGTTCCTTCTGTATCAGTCTCTGCTTCTCCAGCACCTTGCTCTTCTGCTCCTGATCGTTGCTCTCTTGATCTTGCTGTTTTTGTATCTCCTGCTGCCAGCTTTGCAGTTGCTGCTGCCAGCGCTTCTCCCAAGTGTGTTCGAGCTCTTGTTGCTTCTTCTGCTGCTCTTTTTGCCACTGTTTATACTGCTCTTCTTGCTGCAGATGGGCTTGCCTCAGGGTCTCCATCTGTCCCTCGTGCTTTGCCTGTTGTTGCTGCCACTGCCTTCTCTTAATCGCATACTCCTTATCCTCCTCTTGCCAGGTGTCCTGCAGCTTTCTGTGCTCTTCCTTCAACTGGTTCCAGCACCACTGTTCTTTGGCCTGCTCCCCTTGGAGTATCACATGCTGTTTGTACTGTTGTTGCAGCTGTCTGACCTCCTCCTGCAACCTGCATTGCTGCTCCTTCTGCTTCTCTCGTTGCTCAGCCCAGTACTGCTGATAATAATCATTCTGCTGCTGCAGGCGCTGCCAGTGCTCAAGCTGCAGCTGCCAAAGATGCTCCTGCTTCTTCTGTTGCTCCTGCTTCTGCTTCCATTCCTCCTGCTGTTTCTGAAACAACCCCTGCCATTGTACCAGAGTCTCTTTGGCCTTTTCTATTTGCTGACATTCCCCCCGTATCCGTAACTGCTCTTCTTGCATTCGTTCCTTCTCTGTCAGTAGCTCCTTTTGAAGTTGCTGGCACCAAAGCTCCCTCTTAATATTTAACTCCTGTAAGCTCTTCAGTTTCAAAAGGCTCACTTTTGGGGATGGCTCTTTTCCTTCGTCAATAGTCTTTGGTTGCTCCTCAGAAATTGGTATAATATATTTATCAGGCACATGTTGCAGAGATTGCTCCTCTTTTGTGAGAGGTAAAGCCTTGGCCAGGTCTTCTTTCTTCTCTTGCCATTTAGGTAGGAGTACATCCTGTGGAGAGAACAATTCTTTGTCCTGGGGAGGTGGGACCAGAGTGGGTATCTCCTGGGGAGGCCGGACCAAGATAGGTATGTCCTTAGGAGGCGGAACCAGACTGGGTTTGTCTGGGGGACGCGGGACTAGGGTGGGTATGACCTGGGGAGATGGGATCAGGATAGGTATCTCCTGCGGAGGTGGAGGCAGAGCCAAGGTAGATCTCTCCAGAGGAGGTGGGACCAGGCTGGGTATCTCCTGGGGAGGTGGGACCAGGGTGGATATGACATGGGGACGCGAGACAAGGGTGGGTATCTCCTGCAGAGGTGGAGGCAGGACCAGGGTGGATATGTCATGGGGAGGTGAGACCAGGGTGGGTATCTCCTGCGGAGGTGGAGGCAGGACCAGGGTGGATATGTCATGGGGAGGTGAGACCAGGGTGGGTATCTCCTGCGGAGGTGGAGGCAGGACCAGAGGGGGTATGACCTGGGAAGGTGGGACCAGGGGGGTTATCTCCTGCAGAGGTGGGACCAGAGGGAGTATGTCCTTAGGAGGTGGGGGTAGGACCAGGGTGGGTATCTCCTGGGGCGGTGGGACCAGAGGGAGTATGTCCTTAGGAGGTGGAGGTGGGACCAGGGTGGGTATCTCCCGGGGAGGTGGGACCAAGGGGAGTATGTCCCGAGAAGGTGGAGGTGGGACCAGGGTGGGAATCTCCAGGGGTGGTGAGACCAGGGTGAGTATGTCCTGGGGAGGCAGAACCAGGGTGGGTATCTCCAGGGGAGGCGGGACCAGGCTGGGTATTTCCAGGGGAGGCGGGACCAGGCTGGGTATCTCCAGGGGAGGAGGGACCACAGTGGGTATCACCAGGGGAGATGGGACCATGGTGGGTATCTCCAGGGGAGGCGGGACCACGGTGGGTATCTCCAGGGGAGGCAGGACCAGGAGGGGTATCTCCAGGGGAGGCAGGATCAGGGGAGGTATCTCCAAGGGAGGCAGGACCAGGGAGGGTATCTCCAGGGGAGGGAGGACCAAGGGGGGTATCTCCAGGGGAAGCGGGACCAGGGGGGGTATCTCCTGAGGTGGGAATAGGGTGGGAGGTGGGACCGGGGGGGGTATGTCCTGGGGAGGTGGGGGCAGGATGAGAGTGGGTATGTCCTGGGGAGGTGGAAACAAAGTGGGTATCTCCTGGGGAGCGGGGAACAGGCTGGGTATGTCCTGGGGTTGCGGGAAAAGGATGGGTATTTCCTTGGGAGGTGTGACCAAGGTGGGTATTTCCTGGGGAAGTGGGACTAAGGGAGGTATGTCCTGTTGAGGTGGAGGTGAAACCAGAGTGGGTATGTCCTGAAGAGGTGGATGCAGGACCTGAATGGGTTTGTCCTGTGGAGGTGGAGGTGGGATCTGAATGGGTTTGTCCTGAAGAGGTGGAGGTGGGATCTGAATGGGCTTGTCCTGTGAAGGTGGAGGCGGGATCTGAGTGGGTATGTCCTGTGGAGGTTGAGGTGGGATCTGAATGGGTTTGTCCTGTGGAGGTGGAGGCGGGATCTGAATGGGTTTGTCCTGTGGAGGTGGAGGCGGGATCTGAATGGGTTTGTCCTGTGGAGGTGGAGGCGGGATCTGAATGGTTTTCTCCTGTGGAGGTGGAGGTGGGATCTGAATGGGTTTGTCCTGCGGAGGTGGAGGCGGGATCTGAATGGGTATGGCCTGTGGAGGTGGAGGCGGGATCTGAATGGGTTTGTCATGTGGAGGTGGAGGCTGGATCTGAGTGGGTATGGCCTGTGGAGGTGGAGGCGGGATCTGAGTGGGTATGGTCTGTGGAGGTGGAGGCGGGATCAGAGTGGGTATGGCCTGTGGAGGTGGAGGCGGGATCTGAGTGGGTTTGTCCTGTGGAGGTGGAGGCGGGATCTGAATGGGTCTGTCCTGTGGAGGTGGAGACGGGATCTGAATGGGTCTGTCCTGTGGAGGTGGAGGCGGGATCTGAATGGGTCTGTCCTGTGGAGGTGGAGGCGGGATCTGAATGGGTCTGTCCTGTGGAGGTGGAGGCGGGATCTGAATGGGTCTGTCCTGTGGAGGTGGAGGCGGGATCTGAATGGGTCTGTCCTGTGGAGGTGGAGGCGGGATCTGAATGGGTCTGTCCTGTGGAGGTGGAGGCGGGATCTGAGTGGGTATGGCCTGTGGAGGTGGAGGCGGGATCTGAGTGGGTATGGCCTGTGGAGGTGGAGGTGGGATCTGAGTGGGCATGGCCTGTGGAGGTGGAGGCGGGATCTGAGTGGGTATGGCCTGTGGAGGTGGAGGCGGGATCTGAGTGGGTATGGCCTGTGGAGGTGGAGGCGGGATCTGAGTGGGTATGGCCTGTGGAGGTGGAGGCGGGATCTGAGTGGGTATGGCCTGTGGAGGTGGAGGAGGGATCTGAGTCGGTATGGCCTGTGGAGGTGGAGGCGGGATCTGAGTGGGTATGGCCTGTGGAGGTGGAGGCGGGATCTGAATGGGTTTATCCTGTGGAGGTGGAGGCGGGATTTGAGTGGGTATGCCCTGTGGAGGTGGAGGCGGGACCTGAGTGGGTATGTCCTGTGGAGGTGGAGGTGGGATCTGAGTGGGTATGACCTGTGGAGGCGGGATCTGAGTGGGTATGTCCTGTGGAGGTGGAGGCAGGATCTGAGTGGATATTTCTTGTGGAGGTGGAGGCAGGATCTGAGTGGGTATGTCCTGTGGAGATGGAGGCAGAAGTCGAGTGGGTATGTCCTGTGGAGATGTATCTTGGGTAGGTATGTCCTGAGTAGGGGTGACATGAGTAGATGAAGGAATTTTGGTTATTTCTTCTCCACTTTTATCTTCCAATTTTTCCATGCTTTGCGAAATTTCTTTATCTTCCTCCAGATGAATAAAGGACTTCTGCGTTATCAAGAAGCATTCTTCCACTTTGTCCTGTATTGCCTTAAAGAGTTGTTGAACTTGTGGATCTGTGGATTGAAATTGAACTGATACTTTCCTACTGTCACGATGACCTTTCTTTAACTTTTCTAGCTTGTCCTCTAAACAAGCAAGAGTGGCTTCTTGAAATTCATGGAGAGCAGTTTCTTCAACTCTTGAGAGTCTCCGTTTTTCTTTTGCAGTATATGCTTGTTCAGCTGTATCAGGAGGCATTGTGGACTTTTTTCCACTGAATATTTTGGCAGGCTTGTCTGCATGGCGGCCTCCAGTCACTGGTCCTGCTGCGGTCTCTTTATATGATGGCTCTAATTCTTCAAAAATATGTTTGATAGTCTCTATATCTATCATACCATCCTTCTCCCTGGCAATCTCTTGCAACTTTATATTTAAACCATGAATCACTCCTTCTGACTTTTCTGCTTGCTTTGGGAGTTGTAATGCTTTACTCCATCGCTTCGTTTCTTTCTTTTCTCGGATCTCTTTTGATTTCTCTGCTAATTGTTTCGGGGCTTCTTCAACTTGTTCGATTATAGCTGTTTGTATCAGGTCTTTATCTTGGGATTCTGGCTCCTCTTTGGTTTCTGAAGTTGTTGTTGGCTTTTGAGTCAGTTCACCCCCAGGAATGCCCTGGGTAGGGGTGTCTGGGGTAGGAATGCTTGGGGTAGGTATTTCCCTGGCAGTCTCTTGCAACTTCGCTTCTACAACATGTCTTACTCCTTCAGACTTTTCTGCCTTTTTTGGGAGTTGTAACGCTTTACTCCATCGCTTCGTTTCTTTCTTTTCTCGGATATCTTTTGATTTCTCTGCTAATTGTTTCGGGGCTTCCTCAGCTTGTTCTATTATAGCTGTTTGTATCAGGTCTTTATCTTGGGATTCTGGCTCCTCTTTGGTTTCTGAAGTTGTTGTTGGCTTTTGAGTAGGTTCACCCCCAGGAATGTCCTGGGTAGGGGTATCTGGGGTAGGAATGCTTGGAGTAGGTATGTCCCTGGCAGTCTCTTGCAACTTCGCTTCTACACCATGTCTTACTCCTTCAGACTTTTCTGCCTTTTTGGGGAGTTGTAATGCTTTACTCCATCGCTTCGTTTCTTTCTTTTCTCGGATATCTTTTGATTTCTCTGCTAATTGTTTCGGGGCTTCCTCAGTTTGTTTTGCTGCAGCTGTTTGTGTCAGATCTTTATCTTGAGGCACTGGCTCCTCCTTGGTTTCTGAAGTCGTTGTTGGCCTTTGAGTCAATTCACCTCTAGTTATCTCCTGTGTAGGGGTGTCCTGTGTAGGAGTGTCCAGGGTAAGTATATCCTGTGTAGGGGTGTCCTGTGTAGGAGTGTCCAGGGTAAGTATATCCTGTGTAGGGGTGTCCTGTGTAGGAGTGTCCAGGGTAAGTATATCCTGGGTAGGAGTGTCCTGGGTAGGGGTGTCCAGAGTTAGTATAACCTGGGTAGGAGTGTCCTGGGTATGGGTGTACAAGGTAACTATATCCTGGGTAGGAGTATCCTGGGTATGGGTGTACAAGGTAAGTATATCCTGGGTACGGGTGTCCTGGGTAGGGGTGTCTAGGATAGGTATTTCCTGGGTAGGGCTGGCCGAGGTAGGTATGTCCCTGGCAATCTCTTGCAACTTTACATCTAAACCATGTCTCACTCCTTCCGACTTCTCTGCCTGCTTTGGGGGTTGTAATAGTTTTTTCCACCGCTTTGGTTCTTTCTTTTCTCGCATATCTTTTGATTTGTCTGCTAGCTGTTTCGGGGCTTCCTCGGTTTGCTCTGCTGCAGCTGTTTGTGTCAGGGTTTTATCTATCGTCTCTGGTTCCTTCTTGGTTTCTGAAGTCATCATTGGCCTTTGAGTTAATTCACCTTCATGTATTTCCTGGACTGTTGTGAATAGGGGAGTTATGTCCTGGCTAGGCATGTCCTGGGTAGGTGTATCCTTGGCAGGTGGGAATTTGACACTCTTTTTTGGTTTTACGGTCAGTACAACTTTATCTGCAGTACCTTTCAGTGATAACCTGCGCCTAACTCCTTTTTTATCTTTCTGGAGGCTTGAAATGTCTTCTGCAGTCGGTTCAGTTAATGATGAAGGTTCTATTGTAGATGGACTGCTCTCAATAGGCTTTTCATCACTGGATTTAGGAGCCACTCTATCAGATTCTGTGTCCAATGTTTTGTGACTAGTGAGCATCAGCTCCGATGATCTTTCAATGACTGTTCCATCCATTGGTGGACCTTTTTCATCTGTAGCCTTCGGTGGTTGCTTTGCTTTCCACTTGTCAGAAGCTGTTTTCTTCGGTTTAATTTTTATATCCTGGATGCTTCCAGGTGGAGTTCGTTCTCTCCCATAAACAGTTGGTAGAGATTCTTGAGAACCCTCTCCTTGAGAGTCCCATTTTTCATCCAAGGTTTGTCCTTCACCTTTGTCCTTTCTAAGTAGCTTCTTTTTAGGTTCTGTTGGGAGTTTTGGTTTCTCAGCTTGTTTGCTCTTTACATCTTTTTCAACACCAGGTCTCTGAAGTTTACCTGAAGTAACCCTGGGAAGGGTGATTTTATCTGCTAATGATATTTTCTCATTTGCATCTTGCAATTCTTTTTGAATCATTTCATTTGTGAGCAGGAGTGCCATGCACCTTTCTTCAGCACTTTGGACTTGCTTCTCCAATGCCGTCTTTCTCTCCATGGCCATTCTTAGGTCTCTCTGTAGGACTACAACCTGGGGATCTTGCTTCCTGCCGTCCACATTAGTTATACTGTCACACCTGAGTTTTAGGTTGCGGCACTGTTTAACTAGGAGGCTGAAGGCCTTTATAAGGTTTCCTACCATGGTTGTAGTGTACTTGAGGGCAACTATTTCTGCTTTGTTAAAAAATGAAGATTCCCCTAGTTCGTGTATCATGTTGTTAACTTCATGACAACGAGCAAAAGCAAGAGATTCATCATCCAACATCTGTTCGGGTGTCAAAGGCTCACCTTCCTGAGGTGTATCTGCCACTTTATCTCGCCATGCTTTAAACAGAAGGGTATATTTTTGACCTGAGGTAGAAAGGTAATAATAAGAGTAATAACAATAGCAATAAGAGGAATAGTAGTAGCATTGGTAATAATGTATAATTGAATTGAGAGATAAAAGATAATTGGACCAGAAATTCTTAAACTTTATTACTATAAGATTATATTAATAAACCATCTCATATGTCAAGAAGAATATTACAACTAATTGTACTTATGTCTGTAACATAGATTGTACAAGAACATGGTCAGAGAATCTATATAAGATATATTTAGAAAACAAAAGCAGCTCAGAGTCATCTCAAACTGTGAGATGGGTGGCAAATAAATTTGATAATAATAATAATGGGGAAAAAAGCTCTTCAGAATCAGCTTACAAACACTGCTAAACAATAGACTTGGGACACAGCTGGTAAAACTGCACAAACAATAAAAACTGGAACCAGGTGACTGGGATTTGTATAGTGATTAAAAAGACATCAGTCACACAAAGCTGAATGAAATGTACATCTTCCCTAGCAATATGCAAATGCTGACAGTGGCTTAGAGATTGATTCTGCTTCTGACATTGGGTCTTTTGTGGTTGATCTTTGCCAGATGATTGTTCTCAGATACATTTTGTAATTAAGCCGAAAGTATGGCTTCTAGTGAACCAACTACGTTTTTTTTAGGTACCTGATTTCCGTCGTGCCTTCATTTTCTCTGTAAGAAGTGGCTGGAATAGCTTGATCAAACGTAGAACGTTTTCTTCAATTCTTTCAATAAATTTCAAGAGAGCGGTCTCCATTTTCTCAATTATTTCTTCATGGGGAATTAGTTTTTCTTGTAATTCAACTTTATTCAGCATTCCACCTAGAGAGAAATTTTAAACTCAAATGGGATGGAAGAAAGATCCTTCTTAAATAACATTGAAATTCTTCCTTTGGAAAATATTCTATAGAGCAGTCCAACAATATGAAAATTATATGGAGAATTGCTTTTCCCAAGGCCTCAATTCTATGATACATTTGAGGGACTTCATGTTGCTAGATTCATAGTTCAGTTATACAGTTTTCCCACATAGAAAGCCAAACCTGTTTAAAGTAGGTAGTTTTTCTCCCACCTTTTAGTTTTCTTCAGGTTGCCTTCTCCTGCTCTGTTAGGTGAGCCTTGAACCCAGGTCCGGAGGCAAAACCTTTGGATTGAGATGCTACCATATCACCCATGAAAAAGAAGGACTGGGGTAACACGATAGCAGTGTTCAAATATTTGAGGGGCTGTCACGAAGAGGAGGTCCACCTATTCTCCAAAACACCTGAAGGCAGGACAAGAAGCAACGGATGGAAACAGAGGTGGTATTCACTTACTTTCCCTACCAGTTGGCAAATGTGAACATGCCCTTTCATGTGCTTTGCTCGCATGCGGGGCTTGCACACATGCGCACGGCTTCAAAATGTGCCTAAATAGGATGGTATAATGCCAGGGAGGGGGTGGGCCCACCCCACCCCACCCCACCCCACCCTCAGATCACCACTACCGGATCACCCGAACCGGTCCAAACCGGCTGAATACCACCACTGGATAGAAACTAACCACGGAGAGAACCAATCTAGAAACGAAGAATTTCCTGACAGTGAGAACAATCAACCAGCGGAACAGCTTGGCACTAGAAGTTGTGGGTGCTCCATCATTGGAGGCTTTTAAGAAAAGACTTAAGAGGGGTGGGATTCAGAAATTTTAGCAACCGGTTCTCTGCCCAGTCACTGGGTGGGCGTGGCCTACTCAGCCTCCTGCACCATGGTGGGGGGGGCATTTTCACCCTCCCCAGGTTCCAGAGGCTTTCCTCGAGCCTCCAGGAGGGCGAAAACAGCCTCCCCTGGGTTCCAGAGGCCCTCTGGAGTCTGGAAACGAGCCCATTGCCGGACTCCTGGAACTTCTGGGAGGCCTGTTTGTTGCCCTCCCCAGGCTCCGGAGGCTTTCCTCGAGCCTCCAGGAGGGTGAAAACAGCGTCCCTTGGGCTCCGAAGTTCCTCTGGAGGCCGGAAACGGGCCCATTTCTGGACTTCTGGAACTTCCAAGAGGCCCGTTTTTCACCCTCTCAGAGCCTCCACGCGGGCCCTGCACATAGCTGGTATCCAAAATGGGCCGCGTGGAGACTCCTGGGAGGGGCGGGGTGGGCGGGGCCAGCCAGTCCTTGCAACTACCGGTTTGGCGAACCAGATGTAAAATTAGCATCTGGTTCGCTTGAACTGGTCTGAACTGGCTGAATCCCACCCCTGGGTTTCCTGCTTGGACAAGGGGTTGGTGATGACCTCTGAGGTCCCTTCCAACTCTGTTATTCGTAATTATGTCTGAATTAAGTACCAAGCAGCAGATTATAGGAAGGACAGGCTGTTCTCTAGACATTTTGTTGGCTGATGTAAAGGACAACATTCAGCTTCAATATACTGGAAAGATAGGGCAATTAAATTTACTTGACTCTTCCAATAAAACTCTTGTCTTTTAGCACAAGTTGGAGTGGTCCAGCACTGATCAAATAGTATACATAATTCTTATCCTCCTACAAAAAAAGACCAGCTGGAATTCAAAAGAGAGCTCCAGGAGTCTGCCAGTACTACAGTGCAGGTAGGCCTCGACTTAACAATAATTTGTTTAACGGCGGTTCAAAGTTACAATGGCACTGAAAAAACTGATTTAAAACCGGTCATTACACTCACAACCATCGCATTAGCCCCACAGTCACATGATCAAAATTTGGGCACTTGGCTACCCAAACCATTTACGATGGTTGCAGCATTCCAGGATCATGTGATCCCCATTTGCGACCTTCCCAGGGGCCATCGGACAAGCAAAATCAATGGGGGGTGACAAATTTGCTTAACAACCATGATTCACTTAACAACTGCAGTGATTCATTTGACAACCATGGCAACAAAGATTATAAAATTGGACATCACTCACTCAACCGTCTTACTTAGCAATGGAAATTCTTAGCAATTTTGTTTTTTAAGTCAAGGACCACCTGTACTTCTTGCTATCTCTGCCTTGCAAGTAATTTCCTCACTCTTTCTTATAATAGCCTTGCCCCTGAAAAAGGACCCAAATTATTGGAAAGCCTCTTTATGGGCTCATAATAGAGAGTGCTGAGCTAGCTCAATAATAAGATTTACTATTGGATGATTTCTTGTAGCTATTGTTTCCAAAGATTAATAAGATTTGCATGTACAAGAATTAAGGCTGTATTTAATCAATTACTTTGTTTTAATCATTCCTGTGTGCGCATTCACATATTGGGAACTGGAAAGAAAGAGAGGCTTTATCTATTGAAATGACTATTAATCTTACATTAGGATTATTCATAGCTATCACACAATTAATATGAGAGAAAAATCAACAGGTGTAGATTTATATCCTGGCAATCTAAGAGTTTAAGATGCCTTTTCATTTTTTCCTCACAATAACAACCATATGAGATAGCCTGGTCTAAGAGAGAGTTACTGATTCAGAATCACCCAGAAAGTTTCCATAAGTGAGAATACCAAATCTGAATACTAGCCCACTATCTTTAATTCCTCTACCTCATTAGTTCTCACCCGGCGGGGCCGAGTGGGGAGGGTGAAAAATTAGATCAGATTCTCAAAGCTCTTTTTCCTCTTTTGAAAAAAACAATTTTTCTATGAGATAGAATTTTGTCAGAGTATCCCTTCCCACTGTTGATGTTACAGAACTTACTGCATTCTTTTAATGACTCCAGTACTAGACGTAATTCCAGTAATTTGTCCATGTTGACATTTAGCACACCATCAATTTCATCTAGCAAGTGAGATCGACGGTTTTTCTCCTCCCATGTTAATATGTTGTTATATTCCTTTTCTATTTTTGGATCGATGGCATCATCTTTTTTATAGCGCTCATAAGCTCGATTCACATTCTCCAGAATGCGAAAGAGTTTTTTAGAAACCTCCTGTAAGAACAGAACATATTTTCAGGGAAAAGTAGTGCATCGAATTGTTACAGGAATTCCCAACTCAGCTGTCTAAACCACTTCTTAGTTTTGGAGTTCTTTCAGTCTCCTATTAAAATTCTGGGATATTTCTAGATGTGTGAATGTGATCTTACTGTAATACATTAGTTGGTATGCTACCTGCTTTGTGTCCTATGAAGAAAGGGGATAGAAATGTATGTGAATTCTTTAAAAAATGTTAAATAATAGTGAAAGTCTCTTAGATTTTAAAATGAGCAAATTCATAAAAGATAGGCCTATCCATTTCTGCAGGTATTAATCTAACTATGTAAAACCTCCAGATTCAGAAATGATTACATTGGAAAAAAGAACATAATTATAAACTTAAAACTCTGCTTCTAGATTTCCTTGAAGCATCTCTCCCCCCCCCACCGCATTGTAAAAAAAATACCCCAAAACAGGACCTAGACTCTGCTTACTAGCAAGAGGAAGGCTTTGTGCTTTCTTTTTTCATTCAGGAAGGGATTCAATAATATAGCATTTTTCATGATGAAAGAACTTAATGTGGATGTTTTAGCATTTATTTGTGGAATAAATTAATATTTTCCTTCTTCCTACCTTTCAGAGGTGGTTGGAGATGCTCAACAAGGCTGAACCAAAGCATTGGGATATTTGAGGGGGAACAGCAAATGCTACTCTCCTCAAACTGCTTAAACTTCCCCAAACCCCCAAAACTTTAACCTTAAGACTGTCTACAGTCGACCTCACCCCAGCCCTAAGAGGTCTGTAAGGGGTGTGCATAAGCGCACCATTGTGCCTACCATCCCTGTCTTACTGTCCCTCATTTATCTGTCCTTACTTTGCTTATGTTATGTTTATACAAATACCTGCTATCTTGTACATGTTTGACAAATAAAAATAAAAAACTGCATTTTCTAGTATTCAAGACAAATCAGATGTTCCCCCCGAGATAGTAAATCCCATAAGATGCTGTCTCTGTATCTGGGAGATGTAGATGTAGATACATTTGTGACTTCTCTTCCCAAAAATATAAATGTGATGATAATGGTTTAAAAGCAGATTATAGTACTGTTAACAATAAAGTTTAAGAGCTGATCATTTCTTCCCCTTCATTAATGACCAGAATCAGATTATATTTTGCCTAATGGTAAAACTCTTACTGATTTGTGGTCCGAGAATATTTGTGCTTCATATGCAATTGATAGTCATCAATCTATGAGGCAAACCTAGATGCTATTGTGAAGAGTTATGTAAACTTAATTGTCCTTTTCTAGGGCAAGGTGCTACATTTTTGGTGCCTACCTTCTTGGCTCGTTCCAGTTGTTCCACCTCAAGTTTATCCAAAACACGCTTTACAGGAAGAGGAATTTCAACTGGACATTTAGGCATGGTTTCTTTTTTGGTGGTTTTAACTTTGGACCCAGCAAGACCTTCTGATTCATATTCATTCAAACTTCCTGATTTTGAGGATGAAGAGTCAAAGTCATCAGATTTTGTCAAGGATGGTAGATTTTCCCATGCAACAAATCTTTGGAAATGCATGATTACTGCACAGAATGATCCAGATAAGCCTCCTGTACTCTTTATCACATAATTTGTGTTGGTAGGTGTAGGTGAGTGGATGGGTGAAAACAAAGAGATTTACATTTTAAAAAAATATTGTTTTTTTACAGTTAAATGGAAAATCACTCAGAGAGGAGCAGATTCTGTTTATAGAATTGATGTCTCCGTTGCCATTCCATGGCTTCTAATCCATGATGTCACTAAGCAAGCAACAAACATTTGCATATAAAGAAGCTTCAGGGAAAAGAAGCTCATAATTCTACATATTGAACAGGAAGTTTCATTAACAACATGTCCCACCATATATCAGACCTTTGGAAGGAAAGCAGCTTTGGCAGCATTGCAGTGCTTCAGTAATGTACAATAGTAGTTGAGCATTATAATCCTCAATTTAGCTAAAGACATTTTGAAAATATTGAATATATTTGTATATTGGCACTGAACAGAGTCCCTTTTCAATCCTGGCATTATTTCTCCAAACTTGAATTGACAGTGTAAGCCATTATCAAATGTTACAAAATATTTAATGTTATAACTTTTGCATAACGGGCAGCTGATTTGAAGCATCTGTCACAGATAGAATGGCAATGTTGAAAACTGATTAATTTGTTATTGCATGTTTACTGCAAGAGACAGAGAATCAAAGAATTACAACTACTTGGAGGATTTTTTTGCACTCACAACTTGGATACTTTGGGATATTTTATTCCATGACTTGGAAAAATAGATAGATTATATGTATGGGCGTAGGTACTGGTATATATATTGTATGTATGTATATAGCATGTGTATATGTGTGTCTTTTGAAAGCAGGTAACAGAATTTCATTTTTAAGTGTGTCAGTATGCCCACAGTAAAAAATTACAATAAAGATTATCTTATCTTCTTTCTCAACATGTCATGAGCCAGAAATGTTGTTTACATTAATCTCCTCCCCCAAATAACAGAAATTTTATTAACAAAATTGTCTGATCTTATTTAATTATAATTGAATCAAACCCTGGTGCTGCATAGCTAAGAGATAAAATAGTATTTATTGTTCAAAATGATTTATTTATACAAATTTGAATAAGTGGGAAAGCTTACAAACCTCCTACAGCACAGAATTTCAGCTTCATAAAAAATAGAATCAACATCTATCTGTTCTATCTGTTCAACCACTGTTGAACTTCTTGCTGGAAACTGAAGGAAATTAAATTTTAATTTGGGGTTTTGACAATTAGAGCCATTTATGATTACAGAAATATTGTGTATTGTTGATTTTAGAGTAAGAGGTTAATGTACCGCATTTTATGTCTGTATCTGTACCAAAGAAAATTGGAAGCTATTAGGATTTTTTTTCTTTTCCTTTGCACTCCTGATTTTGCCTTTTTTAAACTCCCCTTTTCCCAGCCCTTTTTTTTTGGATTTTATTTTTTGTCATTTAAAAAAAAATGCTTTGAGCATTGCACATACGAGGACACTGTGATCAAAATAACTCTATTGTGCCAAATCCAAAAATTATTTGTGCACAAGATACTGTAGGAAGTTAGCACCCACCCCTCTCCTAGAAAAATGAAATATCCTAGGAAATATTAAAAGGCAGAATATATTCTATAGAATATCCTTGTAAACATGCTTTTAAGCAGACAGAAGACTCCTCTTAGTAGCCCCCACTTTTGTCAATGGACCATTAAGGATTGGGCCCAGCAGCAGTCTTCTACATAACAAAGATTTATCTCCTTCAGTCATAGCCATATTAGGAATTGCCCAATATTTTTTTTGGTTTTTTTAATATATATATATATTTCTCTTTTGTATTGTGTTTTTTATATTTTAAACAATTCAATAAAAAAAATTTTTTTTTTTAAAAAATGGAATTGCCCAAGGCCCTTTCATTCAGCCAAGCCTGGGACAGACAAAAGCCTATAGCAGTGGTGGCGAACCTTTTTCGACTCGCGTGCCGAAAAAGGGGGGGGCGCGCTCGCGCGTGCTTGCGTGCCCACACCCATTCCCTCCCCCCACGCATGCGCACAACACCCCCCCATGCTGCCCCCGCGCATGCGCACACCCCCCCACCCCCGCACAAAGGCTTACCGGAGCCTGGAACAACGAAACCGGCAAACCGGAAGTGCGTAAAAACGCACTTCCGGTTTGCCGGTATGCTGTTTTTTGCACTCCGGAGGGTTCAGGGAAGCTCCCTGAAGCTCCGGAATGCAAAGAACTACAAAACGGACAAACCGAAAGTGCGGAAAAATGCACTTCCGGTTTGTCCGTTTTGTAGTTTTTTGCATTCCGGAGCTTCAGGGAGCTTCCCTGAACCCTCCGGAGTGCAAAAAACAGCACACCGGCAAACCGGAAGTGCGTTTTTTCGCACTTCCGGTTTGCCGGTGGGAACCCTCGCGTGTCGGCTTCTATGGCTCCGCGTGCCAGCTCTGGCACGCGTGCCATAGGTTCGCCACCACGGGCCTATAGACTCCTGGGAGTCTGACCACCAATTGGAGTGCATTACATACACAGGAACAGGAAACTAAGAGGTGGGGCCCAACAGAGGTCATAAAACCAGGAGACTCAGCATCTTCTCATCCCTTTTCTCTTCACCCACATCTGGAAGCATGTGATCTACCTTTTCTGTACAGGGGCTCATGCCATGTGCTCCTGCCCACCATATTAAACCTTCTTTCCAAGCAACTTCCATGAAACCAGTGTTCCTTTTCCCCACTTGGAACTGAACCCAGAAGTATATTCCTTACAATACAATGCAGGAAAGTTGTTTACAACACTTTCTGCCAGCAAACATACAGGTGAATAATAAAAAGGGTGATAATATTATATACGTTTCAGTTTTGTCTTAATTCAGGACACCAAGTTCTGTAACTTCAGTGCAATGAAGTTTACGAAAAAGGGCGCCTTCATCAAATAATTACGTGATCAAGATAAACAGCACCCCCGTCCCCGCCCCCGCCAATAGGTTAGACACAGGAGTTAAAATAATAGCTTTCTTGGTCTTCAAGATGCTACAAAATTTTAATTCTAGCATACTGGAGTGACCGAAGGAAGGTACCGTAAAAAGAAGCATTTTTGCAAGTCGTCGTACAAGCTCTGGGCAAAAAAAACCCTACGCTTGCGAAAATTTAGCTGGATTAAAGTACTCAATCGTGAGCTTAGTTTAGCCGAAATAAAATAACGCGGAGACAGTACAAGATAGATTTTCAGGATTGGCTGGGTACAATAAGGCGGTTTGCGTATCTTGCGGGTGTTTTTCACATTCCTGCATTCCCTACGGGCAAAAATAATAGTTCCTGCGAAGAACAGGTGGAAGAATGGCACTCCCTCCCCCTTTCAGCTAATGGTACATTCTGCCGCTACCACGGTCGCTTGTCACCAGAGGGTCATTTCTCTGAGGTTTGTCAGCGAAGAGCTCGTAGTCCGGAAGCATTTGTGGAAATTGCCCCGGAAGGGGAGGGGGAAGGGTTGCGTGTGGCGGCAGCGGCGGCGGCGGCGGCTGCTGGGGCTCGGCCCTGGTGGTGAATGGAGTGATAGCGGCGGCAGGAAGGAGGCCGGAGGAGGCGGAGCTCGCGTCTTTTTGCGCGGAGTCAGGCTTTCGTTGCCGGCAGTGGTGGAGGAAGACGACCTCGGCGGCTCGCCTCGGGGGCTTCGGTCGGGGTCGGGAGGGTCAAAGACTGGCCGGGGGGGAGGCTGGAGGAAAAAGATGCTGCTCTTCATGGAGGTGAGTGGGGGTTGAGCCACGTGACTCGCCAGGGGGGGCGCGCCCGCCCGCCAGCTCGCCGCCCGGCTTGGGGGGGGATGGGGGCTGACACAGCAAATAGCCCCCTCTCGCGCGTAGGCACCGGTGGGAAGCGTTTCTTGGGAGGGGGGGTGTTTCCGGGCGGGAAAGGAGGGAGGTTGAACGAGGGGAACGGCGTTCCCGGCATACTTGCCCGCCATGGTGCGCCATAGGAGCAGGAGGAGGAGGAGGAGGATCACGCGGCCGCCGGCGGGTAATGGGGCGAAGCGGGTTTCGGGACCCAAGCGCCAATCGGACACGCTGGGCCAGTGGGTGGGTCTCCCAAGGTCAAGCTTCGTGAGCGGCCCCGGAAGGCCTGTGAATTGGGGCCGGGATCTGCGCTCGTGTGGGCGAAGGGGACAGGATGTGGAAGCGTGGCTTGCCGCGTAAAGGTGAAGTAGGCCTAAGGGGAGCGCAGTTCAGGGGACCGTACCGAGGAGTTTTAGTGCGTTCGTGGACGAGTTGTGTTAGCTGCTTCTGTCTATTCCTCGGTGTGGGTGTGGGTGTGGAAGAGAGTCTGGGCGAGAGGAGAAGGCCATGAAAGACGTCGCAATGACCTTTCGTAAAAGTTCTCCCTGATGGCTGCTGCTTGGAACATGGCCGGGCACGTGTGAAGGTTACACGCATATCTGAGGCCCGCGCCGTGGAGGAAACGTTCTGGAAGCAGTTTTCTGCCTCCCTATCTTGCCTCTTGTTAAAATAATTTTAAAAAAATAATACGTGGGAGGTCATCCACTTCCAACTCTCTCTCTCTCTCTCTCTCTCTCTCTCTCTCTTAAAAAACTGCAGGCACATGGCAGGAGTACAATATATAGTCAGCTGACTGCTGGCTTTCTTTTTCCCTTGCCTGGCTAATGCTTTGAGTAGATTCCAGATTGTATTCTTATTGTAGAAATGTCAGACTAGTAAAACTGTAACTTAGCAACGTGGCACTGGTTTAACTGTGCCCATATAAACAGAGCTTTTAAGAGGAAAGTGGTGTATGTTCTTGGTGCTAACCTGGCTTTTAAGGCTGGATGTTTAAACTATTTCTATCCTTCAGAAATTGCTGAAGGAGGAGCTTCATAATATTCGTTTCAACTGAGCGACACAATTTCACCTTTTTAATTCCATATAAATTGCAATATATGGAAAAGTTTTTATACTACAGTGAAGTTCGAATAGAGGCAGCAGTTTAAGATAATTAGTCAGTTAAAAATCCTTTTTAAAAATAAAATACTTGTTTGGAGTTATCTATTTTATAGAACAGGCTTAAAGGTACAAAGTTTTATTCATAAATGTGCATGAGACTGATTCTGGGAAATAACACATAGGAAAAGGCTTATGGTTTGATAGTTTGTTCTGCAAACTAATTGATTTCTGCATATATATGTGTGTGTGTTGGGGATATATATGTATGTATGTATGTATGTATGTATGTATGTATGTATGTATGTATATGTATATGTATATACTAGAAATAGAGGCATGCAGACTTAACATATAATGACATTATGTTTGCCGCCTTATTATACTCAAGGTATGCAAAATGTCAACTGCACCTAAATATGCTTGCTCTGAAGCAAGGCCCACTGAATTCATTTGGGCTATAGTCTAGGTAAGTGAATATAGGATTCCATCTTAAGTCAATGAATGCTCCAAGAAATGGGACTGTCATGTATTAAAAAATTATAAAGTGAGAGTCTAATTTACAAATTTACAATAAATTGGACGGAGTAATAACTATTAGCAATACTTTTATGTTATTGTAGTGAAATATGTGCAATCATTTAATATGGGGATAACTGGAGGAATAACTTACCCTGCTGTTACAGTTCTTATAGAGAAATAATATCCCGATGTGCCATGACTCATCATTTATTACTATCAAGATGATTTTCAACGTTTGCAACTTAATCCTTTTTTATAAAAGAAGGTGAAGATAAATATTCCCAAGGCAGGAAAAGGCATACAAACTTAGGCAGACACTTATCCTGATCTTTTGACTACAGCTGTTAGAAAAGTTATAATCCTAAATTTTTACTATCAGCCTCAGGTGCAGTAGCTTTTTGTAATATGTAAAATCATTTTTTTAATGTTTAAAGATCTGTAACAATTCTCAGAAACTTAGCTACAATTATAAATATGCTTTTTTACAAGTAAGGCTTTTTTCCAGAGAGCTTTTAAGAGTGCAAGCTTGGAATCAGAGTATTGAAATCTACTAAATGATGGTATCTGTGAGTTGTCATTATACAGTTCTGTTTGACAAAATTGAATAAAATTGTGTTGGTTCTTTCACATAACACTTTGCTATAGCAGTGATGGCAAACCTTTTTCTGGTTGTGTGCCAAAAGTGTGTGCGTGTGCCCACAATATCGCGCACGTGTGCTGGCACCCACAATGCAGTGTGTGCATGACTGCCCCCACCTGCGCATGTGTGCATGACTACCCCCCATGCATGCACGCTTTCCCACACATGCGCCACCCACACATGCCCCCCCAGCCCATTTTGGGCCTGGAAAGCCTCCTGCACCAAACTTTTGCCAGTGTGAACGGTCTGCCGCCGCTGCTCCTCATCCTCCTGCCAGCCTTGTGCTCCGGGCAGCGTCCAGCATGGCTGTTCGCGCCGGCAAATGTGGTGCCTTAGACTTCTTCTAAGGGAGCATTCCCAGCCAGCGCGCCACTTACCGCAGCTGCTGGGGAAGCGGCAGTGTGAGAACTGCCGCCGCCAGGCACAAAGGGGTGGGGGCGGCAGGAACAGCAGGCTGGGGTTTCTCTCCCTCCCCGCTAGAGGCTTTTTTCCTTTCCAGACCAGCTCCAAGCAAGCTGTGCACAAACGTCAGCAGCTCTTGCGCCGCCGCCTGCACCACTTGCTTGGAGCTGGTCTGGAAAGGAAAAATAACAGTCGAATTAGGCAGGACTCGCCCCACCCAGGTCCTTCCGAAAGGGTCTCCCTACGTAGCCTTCCCACTGAACTACCCCAGTGTTCGCCCACCCAAAAGGAGCCCGCCCTCCGATCTCTTCTGAGTGCCCGCTCTTTCCTGCACGAACGAGCTGGGGCACGAAAAGCGCTTCCCCTCTACTTGCATGCTGTTACCGGCTCTGCACCCCCTCCAAGACCAACAAGACGCCGCTACCCGGGACCACCGACCTCTACCTCTACCTGGGTGCAGAAGGGGGGGGTGAAGAGCCGCTAATAAACTACATGCAGGTAGAGGGGAAGAGCTTTTTGCGCTCCCAGCTCATTTGCTGCAGAAAGCGGGCGGTTGGAAGAGCTCGGAGGGCAGGCTCCTTTTGGGTGGGCGATCAATGTTGGGTCGCATAATTCAGTGTGGAGGCTACGTAGGGAGACCTATTCGGAGGGACCTGGGTGGGTGAGTCCCTTTCAGAGGAGGAGGAGGACAGGAAGGCTACGACCCGGCCAAGCCTGCCTGCCTTTCAGATTTCGCCCTCCTCTCCTCACCACTCCAGGATGGAAACAGCAGCGGCGGGTGATGGCTGGAAATGGCTGGGAGGCTCGGGGTCCTTTTCTCCCTTTTCCTGCTTGGGTTTCGGGACACCTTCGTGGAAACCCTGTCCCTGGCTATGGGCGAAGCGACCAGGAAGAAGCAGGAGGTGAGAGGAAGCACAGGCGGTGCTCAGCAGCCCAGATTCTGCTTCGCCGCCAGTTCCAACCAATTCCAATCACACTTGGCCAATAAAGAATTCTATTCTATTCAGGAGCTCTTCGTCTTCTCGTGGCTTGGAAGTCTGGCTGGAAGGGAAGGGGAGGCGGCGGCCGGCCTGAAAATGGAGCCAGAGCCGCTGCTGCCGCCGCCACCTTCCTCCTCCCCCCAGCTCTGCCTCTGCCCAGTAGGAGGGAGCCTAAAAGCTGAGTCGCTAGTCAGGCTCCCTCTCGAGGTGGGGAGACACGCCACCAAAGCCCACCGTGGTCACTACGGTGAGGAGACCACCCCGGCTGGCCTCCCCACTTCCCCACCCCAGGTTTTGGGAGCACTGGCTTGGCCATCCCCTTGCCCCCTTGTGTTTTGTTTGTGTTTTGAAATGAGTTCGGCACGTGCACTCGTGGAAGCAGCAGCAGCAGCGGTGGTGGTGAAGGTGGATAAGAAGATGAGGTGCGCGAGGGAAGCCCGAGAGGAGGGCGAGGTGCACCTGAGCGGGCTGGTAGCTCTTGCCCTTCCCCCTACAGCTCCTGCTGCTTTTCTGGGGTGGCAGGGCTGCGCAGGAGGAACGCTGGGAGCTGACTGAGGCACACGGGGCAGCATTTGCTGGCTGGGCGGCCACCTGCCCGCCCGCTGCTCCTTCCTCGGCTCGGCTGGTGGCGGAGCGGCAGGCATGGTGGGGGTTGGGTGGCGGCGGCGCAGCGCCTGCGGTTCACTTTGCACCTCCACCATTTTTATCGAGCTCCCCCCCCCCCCCAAAAAAAACCCCGGACTCCAACGAACATCCGTTGTTTCAGCCAAAATGGAGTTTGCCTGTCACTCCCTCGCAGACTGACTCCAGCCCTGTTGGTGTCCCAGCCCTTTACCTTTGGTGTGCCTTCATAGCTGCTCTGCCAGGCCCTTTCGGCTCTGGTGTCAGGAAACGGCTGACATCGCCTCGCTTCGTCCCTCTGACGGGGCAGCCCAGCTCTGGCACTCCGCAGCTCGGCACACATGCACAGCTTTTGAAGAAGGCTTTCCTGAAGCCTGGGGAGGACGAAAACGGCCTCTCCTCTCCGGAAGGCCGAAATTAGATGGTGGAGTTGACAGGGCAACGCCTCGCGTGCCCTCAGATATGATGGCACGCGTGCCATAGGTTTGCCACCACAGTGCTATAGTACAGATTGAATTAGAACATTGGCCACAGCAGTATGCCAATTGTTGAGAATTCTAGTTTATATGTTATAGATCAGTGATGGCGAACCTTTTTTTCCTCGGGTGCCGAAAGCGTGTGTGCGCACACTATCGCACATGTGCGAGTGCCCACACCCATAATTTAATGCCGCTGGAGGCCGGAAATGGCTCATTTTCTGACGTCTGGTGGGCCCAGTAGGCTTCCCTGGAACCTGGGGAGGGCGAAAATGCCTCTGGAGGCCCTCCAGAAGCCAAAAACGCCCTCCCAGAGCCTCAGCGTGAGCTGTAAATCAGCTGGCCAGCATGCACATGTGCGTTGGAGCTAAGCTAGAGCAACGGCTTGCGTGCCGGCAAATATGGCTCCACGTGCCACCTGTGGCACGCGTGCCGTAGGTTCGCCATCACTGTTATAGATAATGGACCTGTGCAATGGGAATATTAAACTGTGGGTTACAGAGGAGATAAAAGTTCCAGTTAGATTGAACTTGTGCTTTGGATTGTTAAGGAAGGAACAAAATTATAAATCCTAAACAAAAAAAAAGGCATTTTCTGGCTGGTTTAGTGGCTTTTGCTATTGGAGGAGTAATGCAGAGATAATTCATAGCAATTCTGGATTAGTTTTACTTTGAATGTGGCTACCTTAGTGTTGAATCCTGAATTCCATGGTTGTCTTTTCTCTGCTGTGACTAGCAGCTCTGTACTTGAAGGAAGCAAGATAGAGTTTGTGGCCTTTTGCGAACTATACAGGTATCTTACAGCTTCATCTTAAAGCTTCAGTCAATGCATACATGGTTGCCTAGTAACTATATGAGCATTTTCTCCTGTTTTTTTTCCTATCACAATATTTACTAGCTCATCTAATTTAAAACTGGTGAGAAAATAGCCATCTCTTTTTGATTTAAAATATTGAAGACTATAAAAATATAATCCTTGGCATCTCCCACTGACATAAAGTTAGGTTATTAAGGAAGATGTGCCTGATAGAAAAGATAGTTTGGATCTGGTGTAGGTGTGGTTGATATATACATGTGGCATCTTAAAAGAAACTCCACATTTTCCTGGTCTTGTAACTGTATAGCCCCAGAAAAAAATACTGTATTTGTTCAAGAAGTGTTACAGAGATTGTGATAGGGCTGTGATGGCGAACCTATGGCACACATGCCACAGGTGGCACGCAGAGCCCTCTCTGTGGGCATGCGTGCTATCGCCCCAGCTCAGCTCTCTGTGGCGTTTCTTTCGTGAGCTTCTGTTTCCCTGCAAACGATGAAGCAGAAGCTCACGAAAGAAAAAGATCTCACCTCTGGCAGAGCTGTGGGTATTGGGATGCCCCGCCTCCTGCTGGCCAGCTGGTCTTTGGGTCACTGCTGCGCATTCATGCATGCGAACACAGTTTGAACACTCGGTGCCTAAAAAGTTCACCATCACTGTGATAGGGTGATGATACCCTGTTAATGTTTCTTTTAACTCAAACTTGGGAGAGATTTATGACACCCCCCCCCCAAAGTAGATTTTGGATTGGTACAAGAAATGTGCTCATGATATTGAATGAAAACTCAATATTTTAAAAAATCTGTATGCTGCATCAGCATGTTCTAATTAATGTAGATTGTTTAGCTCATCTTGAATTTTAATACTGAAGAACAACAATATAGAATGCTGTTTCTTGTGTTATTTTTGTGGCTGTCTCATAAACATGCTAGACATTTTGGAGAACAGGATGCTTAGATCATAAAAAATTCAAAACAGCTCTTTTGCTGTTTATTTTCTGTCTATACAAAAATAATCTGGAAAGAAAATGTGAAACAGTTTACTAGAGCTGTTAAGTCAAGAACATTTCTTGTTGCTGAGTGTTTGAATTTTTGTGCAAATTGATTAAAATGCACTGATAGATTTGAAGAGCAGGTATTATAAGTAAATTTTGTCATATTTGGCAGTTATAATGGAAGAAACATGCATGCACTCTTGCTTATAGAAATTTGAAGGCAATTTTAAATCTTGCACTTTAAATATTAACTGAATTGCTGAGTTAAAAATCAACCCTTCATTGTCGGTGATGCAACTAGTTTGTTTAACTGAGTTTTGTAATACAATACTCTCTGTGTTGTTAAAGTTAGATATTTAAATCTTTTAGCAAAGCTGGATTTGAGTTTTGTCCATACAATCAGAGAAGTGCCATTGAATTGTCTAAATAAAATACTTTGTTTAGCTCTGCCTTTTCTAGGAAAGTTCAAATGATTTTTGCTTCGTTTGAAGCCAGAACCTATTAGTTTTCTGCAGTTGAATATTATGTATCATAACTAACCTGATAGTGAATAAAGTTGATTCTCCTGAGCAAACATTAACTAATTTTTAAACCCACTAATATTTGTCATATATCTTTCCTTCCCTTGTTGCAATTTATCCATGAAACAGATGTGATAATTGTTATAGCAATCCTGAGAGATCACTAAATACAATTTAGAATGTCTCCAAACATTAACTATTGCCCATAAATCCTCTCAGAAAATATTTGAGCGTTAACTAGCTTAAAGTCCAGTACCAATCGGTTATTGATGCTTTTGTCTTACAGCGTATTGAATTTATCTAAGATGTAGCTTTTTATTTTATGATAATTTAAGGACTGGCATTGCCTGAACCATATTGGGAAATGCTGATGAATATTTTCAGGTTGTGGCTTATTACCAGAACTGAAAGTATGAAGGAGAATAAAATGTTCACAATCTGGTACTTTATACCAAAATCAATCATCCAATCATACTTTTAAACCAATTTAGTCATGATGATCACACACATATTTTTGCTTTAGTTCTAGGCAGATTTAAGTAATGCTTTATCTGACATCCACATCCCATAAGAGACTTGACACATCATTTAGGTGATCACTATCAGCCCAAATAATCAAGAAATTCAGGTTGTTTAATATCGGTGCACTAAAATTTAATTTTGACTGGAAAATCCATCATTCTCCACAGCAACTTTGCCATTTTTTTTATAATTGATACAAGAATACCGATCATTCCGTTTCCAAACCTTTGTGACTTAATCAAGTATGAACAAGTGTGAACAAGCTATTGATACCTGATTCACACATGGTTGTCTAATAATTTATCAACCAATAGTGTTTTTGTTGAGAAGATAGTTGTGCTTTTAAAATACTATTTAGAGCAACAACAGAGGAATTATAATAGGTAGAAAAGTATTGCTGTTTTTTTGGTTAAGAAATCATCTGGAGGGTATGATGAATTTCAGTATATTAAAAATTAATTTTCCAGTCCCAATTGTGAACACAAATCAAGGACTATTTGTATTTATTCAGAATCAGTTATGTTATGTCCAAAGGGATTACTTGTTTAATAAGCATGTCTAGAGCTATAACCTGAATTGGATGTACATTTTAAAAAACATGCAATACTTATTGGTGACATAGCTGATTCAAGGATGGTATTTTAGGATTATTATAACAGATCATTCTGTTGTGTATTGTTTTTGAGAGAGTTGTAGCTTTGGTAGTCTTCTTGATAGACATGGGCTCCACATCTGCTTGATTTGTTGAGTGGGGATACATCTCTTCATGTTCTATTACTGTAAAAGCTGTATGAATTCTGCATTCTTTTTTTAATTTTTGCAATAATTTAAATATTTAAAAAGGGGAAAGTATTATAGGCTGACATAGGCTGTATAAAAATAGAAGCTATGTTATGAAATATTTTCACTGAAAGATAGCCTTGTGTAACAGGTTCTTAACCCAAACTATTGAATACTTGGACATACGAAACTATTTTCGTTTTCAAGGATGCTCAGTCATGAGTTGTCAGCACATTGTAAAAGTAAGCTATAGTGTTGGCTTTAGATTTCAGCTGAATCTTATATATGAAAATTTGGGATTGCTAAAAGAAGCAGGAAATTGGTACAAAGAAACCATGATTTTAATTATGGTTTGAGTTTATTCATTAAAGATTATTGTTAGTAAACATCAATTTAATTTACAGTTAAACAAATGTTTAAATTATTTCAAACCCTCAAAAAGTAGTATTATAAGAAAGTCCTGCCAACTATAAAAAAGCTATTAGTCATTTCAAAATATGTACAGTAATCACCTTTATAGAATTATTATTTATCCACTTGTAAGATTGTGGATTTGGATTGCTCTTTTAAAAATGGGAGTATTTATTTCAGAATGATAATTAGCAATGCCGTTAGTAGCAATTCACTGAATTGTTCAAAATCATGGCATTTTTGCTAGAAGAGGAAGATAAGTGTGAGCACATGCTGTGTATTGTCTTTTTTTGGACATGTTGGGTCAGTTCTAAATAAAGCTTTGGGCGTTATTAAATGCCCATATATTAAAATTCTGTTTTATTTTTAATAATGCCCATTGGCCTGTATATAGCCAAAACATTGATATACTTGAGGCTGGTGTTTTATTATATCTGCATTCAATTTCTATAATTACATTAAAATGTATTTTTCTAATACTGAATGATACATGGGTAATATCAGTCATGTTGCAGAATCCAGAACTAAATGACTCCTGCAAAAAAGCTACCTGTGCCTGAGGAATACTCAGCAAACATTTATTTTACTTCTACTCTTTTTAGGAGTATTGGGATTTATGTTGAGCACTTGTTATACTTTGTACTTAAAATATAATGACTAAATAGCATTGTTTTCCCTGCCAGTCATTTTAATGTGAATTTCTGCCTTTGGAATGCACTTCTTTATACATTAGCCAATTAAATCGGGTTTTATAATAGTCACACAGTATGTAGAAACTTCTGTTTGATCAGAAACACAGGTGCTTCTAGGAACTAATGTTATGAAACAAGGATGCACTAATTAAGTTCTGGTTTGTTTTTTTGCTGCCCTAGGTTAATTAATTAATTGATTCTTATGGAATTAATGTGGAGAACTGTCTTTTAAAGTTTTACACATTAATTTCATTTTTAAGAATGTTTTTGGGGCAAATGTTAAGGGAAAATATAGATAAACTGTATTTTAAATACAATCTAAGTGTGGGTTACTTTTTCAAAATAACTCCCTCAAATATCATAATGGAGAGATTTTAGGACAAATTGTGTAGGTAGTTTATTAGTTGCAAAACTATACCGCTGTTACAATTTTTGAACTTGTATAGGAGCAAAAGTATATTAATGGCCATCCAAACTGTTTCCTTATGTCCTATTTTTTTCTGTTCTATGGACAGGGGATGGTACTAAAACTACTCCTTGATGCTAGAGAGACTCCAGAAGGCTAGACTCTGGAAATTCAACTTCCTTATTCTCTGGCTTATGCTTCTCTGTGGCAAGATGGTCAGTGCTTGTTTAGTATCGTTATGCTGCCTTAATAAAGAGGCTTTTCTTGTGTTGTATTTTGAGATGTGATTTTGTTCAGGAAAGTATTATTTCAGTGTATAAGGTTTGGGCTTTCACAAAAGAGAATGAAAAGGCTGTAAGCAAGATTGCGGGGGCGGTGTTTGGGAACGACACCCTAAAATCTTTGAAGAACTGGGCTTTACTGCATGCCAACAGTAAAACCTGAGATGTGCGGATGGTTGAATGACCAGAAGAACTTTACAGTATTTTTATACTCTAAACTCAGTGCTTTGAGATTGAGGAATAACATGGAACCTAAATTTATGCATGCAATGATAAATCACAAGTGTATTTATTAAACAGTGTAGATTGCCTGAGTAGAATAATTGAACAGCAAAGAGCAATAAAAACAACCCGAAGTTATTTTCTGAAGTTTTTATTATTTTCTAATGCATATCTTCTGTTTTCTCAGCAGGTAACCTCGAAAGGTGCCAGCTTAAATCCTAATGCAAAGGTATGGCAAGAAAGCATGCAGGGAAACCCAGAAGCTGCAGCAGTAACTAACGGCACTGAGCAATCATGGCAAGAGGCAGCAGCTGTGCAGGGTAATTGTACAGAAGGTAAGATGTCAGGTTGATATATCTAAATGCTACTTAATTCCTTTCTTAGTTTTGAATTCTAGATGTAACTCTAGTACCAGAATTTAGTAGTAAGAAGCAAGTCTTGTTCTCAACAGCCTGTGATAGCTACTGAATGCCAATGGCATCTAACTTGAGTCATTAATTTCTGAAAAGTTACTAAGATATTTGAATAGTAAGGGTAATTCTCTTAGGACTGTAAGTATAGTGGCCCAGTGATGACCAAGTATCGCGCTAAGAGGGAATCATGTTGCTAAAGGTACATAAATGATCTCTTGACTTATTCTTTCTCTTTCCTCTCCTGTTTCTTTTCTTGTCTCACTTTTGTCTTGATCTTTTTCTCATTTCTGTACCTTAGTGAACACGACCCTATGAACAAAAAGATTATGAGATCTGAGGGCCATGTACAATCCTTCCTACTTCCTTAGAATAATGAGCAATTTAGTAAACAATTTATTACAGAATCAGAGACCATTGATTTCATCATCAGTTATTTGCACTGTGAATAAACTTCATTTTGTTATTTGACATGTAGCTACTAAGTAAGAGATTACTGACGCTTAAGTATCTTGTATTTATGTGAATTAGTTTGGCTAATTGTTGCTGGGTGATGAGAGGCTAAGGAGAGAATATAGAAATATTTATTAATCAAATTTATATGGCCACCCATCTCATTGAAAGTGATTCTGGGCGGTGTACAACAATCCAATAAAACAATAAATATAAAACAAATATAAAATAATTATTAACTAAAATCATTATAAATTATTAGAAACATTAAAAACTATAAAATAATAATTTATGTATATAAAATATATATAATTGTACTTTATATTTCCTGAACAATGGTAAGATTCCATGTACATTTTTGCTGTTTTAATTAATTAATTATGCTGCCCATTTTCTTTAAGGTGACTTTGGGTGGTTATTTGTATAGTTTAGCCATGCATCTCTTTGTTCCATTATATTTTAAATTATTTCTTTAAAAAGAGCCAGTGTTGCAGTGAGCAGACTCAGAGCAAATTAACCTAATTAAATTTAAAATTAATTAAAATTAACTGAATATTTTTTTTTGATCTCACTGCAACAAACTTTATATGCAGTTGATAAAATTTAAATGTACATAGTGGCTTATGAGAGTTGTATAATGACACCATCATAATGATGTTAATTGATAGATGTTACCATTTGTCCAGTGCCATCACTCAAATGATGTAAATCACCACTATAATGCCCTTCCTTATTTAGCAGACATTCACGAATAGCAAATATTTCTTCCCTCTAATTGGTCCATTAAACTAAGTAGTATAATTGCTTCCTTTGTGTTTAATATTTTTGTCACAGTAAAAAATTTAATATAGTAGCTCATATTTGGCATAGAGCCAACTTCGCTGTTGTAGTTAAGGTGCTGGACTAGGAAACAGGAGACTCTGAATTTTAGGCCTGTCTTATGCATGAAAAACCAAGTGGATGTGACTTTGGGCCAGTCACTGTCTCTGGCCAACCCACTTCATAGGATTGTTGTGGGGAAAACAGAAGAAAGGAAAGAATATTAGGTATGTTTGCTGCCTTGAATTACTGATAAAGTAATAAAGGTGAGATGTAATCTAATAAATAATGTTCAAGGGGTTATGAAGCTCACTTAAAATGTTGGTGTTTTCACTGGTGCCTTGGGGACTTTGGTTGACGTGTTTTGTCTTTGTGGTCTCCAAATATCTGTAGAAAAGATCTAAATATAAATCACTGAATCATAGTTTGCCTTTTTTGTCTTTTGAAACAAGCTTTTGGAGTTGTTTCACAGCTGTAATCTGAAGAATGAAGGACATGTAGAAAGGATTACAAGGTTGTAAAAAGGAGGAGAGAGAGAGAGAAAGTGGTGTAATTCTTATTGTCTAGTATCCTTGACAGTCCTTTAAGCTGTCATTTATATAAAAATGTTGGGGGGGGGAGCCAAAATTGGTGGATGCATCCAAGTTAAGTTAACCTATATATATGAGCACTTCGGTAATTAAGTATGTTTAAAAAAACTTGTACTTAGAGGTCTCACAGGTTCTTTTAATTATACCCAATTTACAACTGTTCCTACTAGTGCTACTCTTAACTACTACTCCTTGAGACAATTATCTCTTATCTAACGGATTTGCTCCCACATAACACCACCAGCTGCCTCTCAGCACAGCTTTTATATCCAAGGTTGCAGTGCTGGCTACCGAGAGCGCTTAAAGAGACAGGATTACAACAACACAGCCATTTTCTGGGCAGCCTGCTCTCTCACAAGAGGTTCTTAAAAATTAGCTTTTTATATAAGGATGGGATGTTAGTAGACTTTATTTCCCATTGATTGCTCTTGTACTCTTTCAGGCAATACTGAAGCTGCAGAGGATTATACTAAACAATATGAAGCAATGTATTCATCTTGTGAATTGTCAAGAAACAGTTCATGTGCTGAAGAGTCAGCTGCTAATGGTCTGGTCTTAGCACATGAGGAACTTGGATATCCACTCTATGATGTTTCGGGTAAATAATCTACATTGTGAAAACCTACATTGATTAAAACTTGAAATAGCAATGAAATGTGATTCCAAATGCATTGGCAAATTATGCAGTATATTACATAGGTTCTGAAAGTACATACACACTATATATACCCTCCGTACCAGTTATGTGTAGTGTATGAGATTATTGATATCTCGGGACTTGGATAGTGGCAGTAGGGTTTTTTTTTTTTTGGCTACATCCACCTAGCATAGTTGTCTAAAATGGTGATTCTTTAATATTTTGGTAGAATCTGGAAAAGGGCATTATACCCTGTTTCCCCGAAAATAAGACATATCCTGAAAATAAGCCCTAGCATATTTTTAAGTGTGCCTAATAAAAACCCTATCCCCAAAATAAGCCCTACTTAAGAGCCTGCGCTGCTAGCCGGCCATTCTGTCTGGTGCTTGCAGTGCTGTGGCCACGAGGCGGAGGGGGGGGTGGAGCTGCCCCACGTGCCCGGCACCGCCTTACCTCGGGGCTCCCACAGCCAGTTCAGCCATGCCCCGACACCTGCCTTGCCTCGTAGCGGCAGCACCAGCAACCATGTGCAGCAGGAGCTCACATGCCTGCCGGCCCACTTCTGCTTGCTCACGGCCACAACGGATCAGGAAGCCGAGCATTATGCTGGTGCTGCGGTCGCGAGCCAAGGCAGGTGTCAGGGCATGGCTGGCTGGCTTCGGGGGCCCTGAGGTAAGCCAGTGTGGGGCAGCTCCACCCCCAGACTCGCCTCGTGGCTGTGGCACCGGTGCATCGGTTGGCCTGCTTCATTGCAGCCATGATCAAGCAGAAGTGGCCCAGTGGCCACTCGGAGTCCTATTGGACAGGGCTGTTGGAGCCACCACCGTGGGGCAGATGTCAATGCAAGAAGCATAGTTTCCAAATAATAATTAATACATTTAATTTTGTGTTTCGTTATTTATGTTATTTTGTTATTTTTATTATATCCCAAAATAGACAGTAGTTGCCTAGTTCTGTATTTTAAAGGAGTTCTGGAGAAACTGGATCAGTTTCCAGTGAGCAGGAAGGAGGAGCAACAGAGATGACTAGGGAACTAGATTCTAATTGATTCTAATTGCTATGAGGAGGGAGGGAAGGACCCTTGTTTGTTAAGCTTTGAGAAGCAAAAACTAGACATATAGCACTGCCCAGATTCCTGAAAGTATGTTACACAGATTTACGATTGTGATCCTCTCGTTACTATTCCAGAATGTGAGGATTTGTTACAAGAAGGTAGATTTCAATTCAATGTTAAAAGTGTATTAATAGTGAAAACAATTGATAAATGGAATCAAATACCCAAGGAAGTGGTGTGATCCACTTCAGCGGCTGTATTCTAGTTGAGGCTTGATAGCCAGGCTTTAATTTGGATTCCTTCACTGAACAGGGACATAGTGACCTAAATGGCCGCCTCCTACTTCGTAATTCTAGTGGAGGTATTCTGTATATATTCTGAGGTACAGTTCTTTCAGTTGTTTGCTTTTGAAGAGAGATACCAAGGAAGAATATTGCAGCTTTGAAACCACACCAAAATGTTTTTAAAGTGTTAGAATTCCAGTCCCCACCCCACACACCATGTTTAAGGGATTTAATGAAAAGTTGAAAATTATAATTTAGTTTCCCAGCAAGACAAGGTCCTGTTTTATTTCTCTTCTTTTAAATTCTTTTTAAAGGACACTAGATTGAAAATAATTTCAGGACAAATGGTTTGTTCTTTTTTCATGCTTTCTGTTTACTATTAATCCAATGTATATTTTTTAATTTCTTCTTTGATAGCTTGGTGTCCTAGTTCAATTTTGTGCCATAGTCTCATTTTGTATTATTTGTGCTTATGCAACAACAAAATGGGAAGCCTGTTTAATTTTATTGTTTGTGTGTAAATTGCATGTAAGATTTTCTTCCAGGTGATAATTGTTTTTTTCTTCTTCAAAACATTTGAATTCGTATCTAAAGGCAAATAAACTATTGCAAGTATTTGTGGGTTATAGATTACTGGTAAAAAGCCCTGTATATTCTGTGTTTATCGCTATCACATTAGCTCTAATTTGATTGCTTTATAGACCCTAAGTGACAGCAGTAATCCTATAAAGAGTGTTTCAATGCAATTGATATTAATAGAACAATCCTTTGTTCAAAATATACCTAGAACACCATAAATACTACAAACCAATGTTGTATAATTATTAAAGTTAAAAAAGAAGGAACAGTAATTACTAGATGCAGTTACAAATAACTGACTGCAGCCCAGGTATTGCAGATTTGGTATCATTTGTTAAGTTTGGTGTTCTTAACAAATCTGCCCTACTTCCACCAGTTCTCCATGAAGAAAAAAACTTTTTGGCTACTGATCTCCTTTGATCCAACACTGCTAAAAGGAGAAAGGAAGTAAGATACATGTTTTCAAAGCCTCTGCTTTCTAAAAATAATGTTAATCTTTTTAACATTAATCTTCAACACCATATTCTCAGAAGGGTGTTAGGAGCTAGGGGGAAGTGAGTTACAACTGCTTTCTGTCAGTAGGGATAAAAACGGAATATAAGTTCCTGGTTTTAGACAATATATTCTTGGAATTCTTTTCTCAGGTGAAGGCAACCCTGTCATTTCTACAGAAGATTTAAAAGAATGCTTGAAGAAACAATTAGAGTTCTGTTTCTCACGGTATTGTGCCTTTTGATTATATTAGTGTATGCGTGAGGTTAGTTTCAGCTAAATAGAGCTACTTGGCATGCTTTATGGATATTTTATAAGAAATTAATTTGAAAATCTAATGACAGATATCTCTAGAGCAGTGTTTCCCAACCTTGGCAACTTGAAGATATCTGGACTTCAACTCCCAGAATTCCCCAGCCAGCGAATGCTGGCTAGGGAATTCTGGGAGTTGAAGTCCAGATATCTTCAAGTTGCCAAGGTTGGGAAACACTGCTCTAGAGGCTCCCAGTGCTAATAATAAGATCTAGATATAGTTTCAAAGTCAGATTGAGCTAAAAACACCTCAATTAAAATACCCTGAAATAAAATAGAGAAATAGTTTATTTTTCTAATAACTGTCCCTGCTTTCTTGGGGATAAATAAGTTGGATACTTTAATTTTAAATATAGTTGCCAAAGATGTTGAAAGTAAAACTTTAGCTTGCTGGACTGTGATGCAATGGGGTTCATATGGAACAGACCATTGCAGTTTACATAATTGGTGTAATTATATCATTTATTTAATTTATTTATTAGTGAGAGTTATATACCGCCTCAAAGTGCAAGCACTCTCTAAGCGGTTTACACCAGTAAGCAGTGTATATTTATATTGCCCCCAACAATCTGGGTCCTCATTTTACCTACCTTGAAAGGATGGAAGGCTGAGTCAACCTTGAGCCGGTGAGATTTGAACCGCTGAACTGCTGATCACAGTCAGCTAAAGTAGCCTGCAGTACTGCACTCTTAACTGCTGCGCCACCTCGGCTCAATTACACAAATGATCCAAATTATTTGCTTAATTTCACATTATTAATGACCTAAAATGTATAATTTGTGTTGCTATGATAATGTACTCTTTGATATAGTTGATTCAGATAAATAATGGACTCCCTTTCCATCCAGGTTTTTTATTTTTTATTTTGCTAAAACTAGGTTTTCTGCAAGCTAGTCAGGAATGATATTCATAATTTAGTGTAATGCATTAATAAATGCTTGCCAAAACCAGCTTGGAACAATCTGGATGATGTGATGTGGGAGCAAAGAAATACTTAAAATGTTTACAGCTGTCTACTTTTTCACCCTAAATCTGAAACTATTTTTCAGTAATAATATCAGATTATATTGCTATGGTGAAACTTTAATTTGGGAATATGATCAAGATTTTGTTTAAAAATAGTACATCCTTTAAAAGTAGTTGGGTTATATTATTAACTGCTTAAACTGTTTCTGGGGTTAGTAGCTTAATTTCTTTTGAAAAGAAAATAGTACCGGTATTTGTTTTTTAAAAATTTCCATAAAATGTTTATTAATTTATTTCTAGTGAGAATCTATCCAAGGATCTTTACTTGATGTCTCAGATGGACAGTGATCAATTTATTCCAATATGGACTATTGCCAATATGGAAGGAATTAAGAAACTGACAACCAATATGGATCTTATTGTGGAAGTACTAAGAGGTGTATAAAAATCTCATTTCTGTGTGAATTCTATAGAATAATTATTCTCTATGAATCTCTTGTCCTGACCTTGTTATTACATAGAAATGGATATAGAGGTATTCCTTGTTTAGCAACTACAGATGGGACCAGTAGTTCTGTCTTTAATTGATGATGTTGCTAAGTGGGAAATCACATGCCTGTGACTGTGTTTCCCTTTTCCTCTCACCCATCCTTTGGAATGATCACTCTGGCACTTGGATAATTAGCAAGAAGGGAATTGATGTTTTTAGTTACTTTCTTTGACAAAAAGGGATGACAAAAATAGGTCAGGTACAAGGGAGGCTAACTAGATATTGTTTGCCCTCCCCATTGAAGTAATCTCTGCCCTACCAAGTTTATTTTTTTTAAAGCAATCTCTTTGGTATCTGACCAATTTGTTCTCTCCATTCCCCTTGCAGAGTAAAGAGATTGGAGAGAAAGGGATTACAAGAGAGTTAGCAGACACACTGCACTGTGTATGTATTCAGAATTGGCACCAGTGCATTCCTTTCAATATGTATTCCCCGTTGTGTGTCTGCTAACCCTCTTGCAACCCTTTCTTCTCCCATATCTCTGGAGGTTAAAAAAATGAAAATGAATCCCTGTGAATTTTACTCTGCTAGTTGTTGCTGAGTATAAGAGGCGGTGCTCATTTCTGTTTCAAGGCCATTGAGCCAGCACTGCCTGAAGACATTTCTGGTCATGTGGCCAGCATGACATCACATAACACTATTAACTCTCTGGAAGGGACAGAATATAAAACCAAAAGTTCAGACACAGGGTCACATACTGACTACAATGGCAATCATGTGACTTACGGCATACACTGAAGGCATAAATGCAGGCATTGGTCATAAAGCTACTTGTTCAGCACTATCCTAACTTTGAATGGTTGCTGAATGAGGCAAGAGATAAGCAAGGTTTTCCTGGATTTACAACCAGTCATTTAAAACTTCCAGTTGTCATAAAACATGCCCACCACCACCACTCATAGTGGTTGCATCTGAGTAAATTGACAACTTGTTTGTACTTATAGCAATAGCACTTAGACTTATATACCACTTCACAGTGCTTTACAGCCCTCTCTAAGCAGTTTACAGAGTCAGCATATTGGCCCCAATAATCTGGGTCCTCATTTTACCAGCCTCGGCTGAGTCAACCTTGAGCCTGGTGAGATTCAAACTGCCAAATTGCAGGCAGCCAGCAGTAGTAACCTGCATTCTAACCACTGTGCCACCGCGGCTCTTATTTGCCAAGTGCCCCATGATCATGTTATAGCCATTTGCAAGAAAGTCAATGGGGAAGCCAGCAGAGAAAGTTGCAAGCTGTTGCTGCCTGCCAAGAGGATTCTCTCTCAGCTGAAGGAGCAGCCTGCCAAGAGAAACAGAACTCCTTCAGAGAAATGAAGCTCAGGTCCCAAAGGTCCACGTTTCATTCCCACAGTCCACCAGAGAAGTTCCCTTCCCCACACAGAGGAGAGCTGAATTTTATACAAGTGGAGCTTAGATCCTGAAGGTCCACACTGTGTTTTGTAACCCACCAGAGAAGTTTTCTTCCATGCGCAGAGGGGAGCTAATCCCAGCAAGCAGTTCTTTTGCTGTGTCTGCTTAATGACCCAGAAGATTGCTTAATGACTGCAACTGGGAATGCTGGGGTTGCAGTTATTGAGTAAAGCAGTCACACGGGCTTCTTGCTTAACTGCTTTGCTGAGTGACTGAGATTCTGGTCCCTATCCTGGTAATAAATTGAGGACTACCTGTAGTTGACCAAAGATGTATTTTCTAAAATACACCTGAAGCTTGCCCCAGTACAGAGTATTATACCCATAAATACTGAATAGTATTTTAGTGGCATACATAAAATCTGTTGTGCCAGATGACTACACTCTAACAGAAGAATGAGCAGAGTTACATACATTGAGTACTAAACAGTGACCATATTGTTTTAGACTAAGTTGAAATTTGAAGAAAGAGATTTTCATCATGCTTTCTCAGTGTATTTTCAATAAACAGAGTTCTGTTCTGTTTAATTTAGCTTCTCCTATAGTCCAAGTGGATGAGCAAGGAGAGAAAGTTAGACCAAATCATAAGCGTTGCATTATTATCCTTCGTGAGATCCCTGAAACCACACCAGTAGAGGTAAGTGTCTTTTTAAATGTATTACAAATATGACAATGTGAAAACAAGTTCATTTGCAGGACAATAACCAGTAGGTTAAAGTAGTGTTTATATTTGATACAAGTTTGCAACTGAGAGATGGTAATGTATTTGAGCTACATCTTGGTTTTGAGCTAGATTTGAGAGAATAGAAATATATGGCAATGATTGTACTTTTAAAATACCTGTATTGTTTACCACATTCTTATAGCAAGTATCCTCGTGTAATTTGCCTTTTAAAAAAGGTATAATGTCAGCATTGCTAGTTGTAAAGAATAATGACTTTTTCTTAGCTGTGAATGAGAATTATTTTTTAAAAAACATTGTTAATTTCCTAAGCACTTTGATTTGGAAAGTCACAGAATGATTTAATATACTTAATATTAACCATTGTTTGGAAACTAAAATGAAAACAGTAATTTTCAAACTTTCGTTGCAGAAATTAAAATCCCCTCCAGCATAGATAGGATTTTTAAAAACATAATTGTTAACATAATTCACTGAAATAGTCTTTATATATTTAATCCAGGAGGTAAAAGCACTGTTTAAGAATGAAAGCTGTCCCAAAGTTATAAGTTGTGAATTTGCTCACAATAACAACTGGTACGTTACATTCCAGTCAGATACTGACGCGCAGCAGGTAAGGATATCGTGCGTTCTGAAGTTCATTGCACTAATGAATTCTATCTTTTTCTAGTGTCTCAGATAAGTCAAAGTAGTTTGGAATTCTTGCTTTTAAATATATCAATTTAATAAAAATAGATTGTATTTATAAATTTAGAAACAGGCAGAGCGAAAGCATTGGGATCTTAATAAAGCTTATAGGAAAATTACTTTCTTAAGACTATGAATAAACGACCTACTCTTAACCAATAGCACATATGCAAACATGTTTTTGCTATCTTCCCCTTCAAGCATGTTCTCATACAGTTAATCTGAAAGTGGTTGGAAATACTTTGGTGTTCGGTCTCTTCAGTGTGGCAAGAAATCCTTTTGTTTTCCAAAGCTTGCAATTGGAAATGTAAACTGCTCTTCATAGAAGTCCTTTTGTTAAACAGGCACATTGAATTTTAGACTCTCAGCATTTCTATAGACTGCTGCTCTTCAAATTAGGTGCATAAGATTTCTGCAGTTCTACAGATGTGCTGGTATTTGCAGCTTTGAAAATGAAATTATTTAGAACATGGTCAAATCAAGACTAAAACCAAACCAAACAAGACTCCCATTTCTAGGAAATTTCTTTGCTGTATTAGAATCCTGTTGATGTGACCTGTTATATTTTGTACTTTCTTTGAATCTCACTAATGGCTTTAGGTCTGTATGTAATTTCATTCTGGAATTTTCTCTAGTTTAGTTGAAAAGTAGTAGCCCCTTTCTCCTAAACTAGTTATCTAAAACCGAGTTCACCAAAATTCTGTTTTTTGTTATTCTGATGACCTTGTGAGGATCTTTTGTTTTATATCTTGGTCTGAGATTTTTCTTCCATTCTCTAAAAGCAAGCAAAACTGTGTTAGGATCTGTAGTTTTAAACTGATTATTGGTTATCTTTCCCAGTCCCCAAATATCTAGTTTTGCTTTGGAGAAATCATGCTCCTTGTCAGAATTGCTTACTACAGATATACGGGTCAATTGCTTTGACTCTATCCCTAGTTTACAGGGTTCCAACCTCCACTCATTCATACCTACTTCCAATTTCACCAAAATCATGTACAATGGCAAAGCATTTGAAATCTTAAGTTGTCTGCACTCCATTTGGGCCCTATTACCCAAGCTTAGCAAACAGTACCTACGCTGACTGCAGCCCATTAATTGCTGCTTAATCCTACCTAAGAGTCCTTGATACCATCAATCCCAGCAAAAAATCTCTTTCCTCCACTTTCAGTATTCCAAAAGGTAAGGACATTGATTATTGTAAGCAGCTAGGTGATTGTAAAGAGTCAGTAAATTGCAGAAAATGTGTCACTGCATACATTGCTGTTTTCCAAAAGTCCAGATGAAATTCTTCCTGTCCCAGGATCACAGACATGGTTTCTTCAGTTCCACTGATCCATTTGGTACCTCTTCCACTTTCTTTAGCTCTCATTTCACAGCAAGAACAACTTGTGTTCATCTGAAATGTGAAATCAGGAGAACTTCCCAGCAGGTTGGTGTTGAGAGAGACCTCACTCAGAATACCACTGTGCCTGAATGTCAGACCCTATATATACAACTTATATGTAAAATGTAATGTATCTCCCATTCAGTTTGGTGAGACATTGTGTGCTCAATCTCAGACACAGTGCTGGTTCTTCTTTTGGTAGAATTGTGCTTTCCTTTGCCCTCCCCTCTGCCATCGGATAAGCTCTTTAATCTCCTATTGCTCAGCTAGAGAAAATTCCAGAACTTTCAAAATGCATTAGTTTTGAATACACTGATGACATTGAATTTCAGTTAAAGGTAAGCTAACTGATGTTTTATCATTTATCTTAGGTATATTGTTTTGCACAGGTCTTTATTTCTGTATGTGATTCATAACTTTAAGTAGAAAAAGTACTGTTTGTTTTAAAGAAAAATCTACACATGATTTTTGAGAAAAGATTTGTTTCAGAAAATATGGGAAAGGAAGATGGTGTAATTTTCTTAATGCTTTAATAAATACAACAAAGTTGAAATGTTGCAGAAGTAACAAAAGAGTACTGTAGAGTTACTTATACTGTATTTCATCTTGAAATTGATCCTGGAAGTTCTTTAATGTTTCTGAAATGTTGTTATACTGATCTGTCATTGGATATTTTTATATCTGTACAGGCTTTTAAATATTTACGGGAAGAAGTTAAAACCTTTCAGGGCAAGCCAATAATGGTAAGTTTTATTATCGTATATATAGCTCAAGTTATAGTTTAATACTTAAAATAGTTTAAAACAGTAAGTTATATTTATAACTTCTTAATCACCATTAGATTTTCATTAGTATAATTATTATAACCTTTATGATTGTTTTTCTATAGGGTGTCATAGATATAATATTTTGAAGCACCAACTTTAGTTCTGGTTTAATTCAAAGTTAACTATGTTACGGTTAACAATGAATAAGACTACAAAGGATTATTCCTCATATAATTTTGTGGCAGTTTTAATTGCAAGAGTAATCTTTCATGGTAAAATCTTGATAAAAATTGAACATGAGAGACTAAAAAAAGAAGAAATATTTGTTCCAGACAATGATTGAAAAGTGTATCTATTAAACTGAACTGCAGTTGCTCCCAAGATGTTCTGCAAAGAGGCTCAGCAAAGAATCTAAGTTGGTTGTAGAAATAGTCAAGAACTAATTTGAATTGCCATTTTTAATTGCAGATCCCAAAATTTTAACAAAAGGTATAAGTAAAGCTACAGACAACCTGTTAGGAAATAGATGAAATACAAATAGTAACATTTGTGTCCTGTAACGGTCTTTATATTTGGTATGATAAATATAGCCCAGTTTAAACTTTCTTATACAGGCCAGGATAAAAGCCATCAACACATTTTTTGCAAAGAATGGTTACCGGGTAGTGGATTCCAGTGCTTATGTTCAACCGGTTCAAACACAAGCACAGTTTGCCTCACCACTGTTCATGCAGCCTATATACAGTCCACAGCAGTACTCCATCTATAGTATTGTGCCTCAGACATGGTCTCCAAACCCTGCACCTTATTTTGAAACACCCCTGGTAAGTACTTAATGTTTGTGCTTTGCAATGTTTGCTTTGCTTCAAAATATATATCTGTGTCTTAAATAATACCAAGTCCCCTGTCCTGTAATGAACGTCATTTGACCCTCATACAGCATTTAATTGCATATTTTACTTTTTGTGGCTTGGGAAATGGAACACTGATAACTCCAGGGAATTATACATAGTCATTTAAATTCCAAATAGAAAATATTTATGCTTATAGCTAAGTGGGGTTTCCAGAACCATATAGATTGGCAGTGCAACTATTTGGCAGACAAAAGCGTTCTTCAAAAATTCAGGATGCTACTCTGAAACTAAAATATAGTGGCACAAATTAATCATTATCAAATATATAAACAACTATTTTCATTACAGGTAGTCCTCGACTTAACAGCAGTTCCTTTAGTGACTGTTCAAAATTACAACAGCACTGAAAAATGTGACTTATGACCAAGTTACGACCTTTACAGCATCCCCATGATCATGTGATCAAAATTCAGATGCTTGGCAAGTGGTTCATATTTATGATCGCAATGTCATGTGATCACCTTTTGCGACCTTCTGACAAGCAAAATCAATGGGAAGCCAGATTCACTTAACAACCAGCTTACTAACTTATCAACAGCAGTGATTCACTTAACAATTGTGGCAAGAAAGGTTGTAAAATGGGGCAAAATTCACAGCAACTGTCTCACTTAACAACAGAAATTTTGGGATTAATTGTGGTTGTAAGTCGAGGACTACCTGTATTGATAGAACTCTAATAGAAAATAAAGTCAGATCTGTTTTAACAGTGAATATAATGAAATGCAATTTGCATTGTCCTAATTTTATATTTTTGAACTGTTTAGATATTTGAACTCCACAGGGTTGTTGATTCCAAAACAAAAGCTTGTGTTTCATGAGCAGGTGTTTACTTTAAATGATAATCTGGTTTGCATTTATCTTTTCACTGCATTGCTATATCAATATTATTTTAGAAATGATTTTCCAAAAATAATAAATTGGAGAACACCTCCAACCAATGCATAGGCATCCAAGTTTATATTGTAACAACAATTATTGTGGAAATTATATAGGTGTAATACATACAGGTAGTCCTTGACTTTAACTCTAATAGAGCCTGGAATTTATGTTGTAAGTCATGACAGTTATAAGTCAAGGCCTTCACGTGACCAACTCAATTGTATGGTTGTTTTTGCAGCAGTCTTTATGCTAACGCTGTAGTCATAAAATGAATCAATTCATTCCTATGGGCAGTTTTTGTTAAAAACCAGCAAAAGCATTGCAGTCACGTGACTGTGGAATGCTGTAACTGGCTATAAAGGTAGGCCGGTTTCCAATTGCCTGAAATATGGTCATGTGACCATGGTGGGAATACACCAGGGGTGTCAAACTCAAAGCCTGCGGCCCGTGGGGTGCTTAGATTTGGCTTGCGGGGCTGGCCTGAAAACACCAAACGACTGCCACGCAGTGCCTCTGCAAGCAAAAATGGAGCGTGGGGGGCTGCGCCCACCCCGGCCAGCCCCACTCATCCCCGGTCCTCTAAGGTCAAACACAACCCTGATGCGGCCATCAATGAAATCGAGTTTGACACCCCTGGAATATGCTGTCAGAACTCCAGAACGGGATCATAAGTAGATTTTGGAGGATTCTATCATAACCGTGACCATTCATTAAGCAAGAAGTATTACCTGTACTTCCTTGGTTTTAGCTGTGCAGCTGTTAAAATTGCAGTTCTGAGAATTTGTATTCAGTTACTTGTTTGCAGTGAACCTCATGATATATGTCGTGCTTACTTCAGGCTCCGTTTCCGAATGGTGGATTTCTGAACGGCTTCAGTTCACCAGGTTCATACAAGACAAATACTGCAGCATTGAGTATAGGTCGCCCATTCCATAGAAATCGGTAAGAAAGTTGGCACCAACATTTTTGGAAAGTAAAACAACTGTGTTTATATTGGACAATCACCAAACTGGTTTAATAAAAGAGTGTGGTTATTTTATCTGTTTATAAGTGAATTCCTGTCAACTTCTTCAATTTCATATCTGTATTATATTTTTCTTCAGTTTTATATTTTATTTTCTTCATATCTAAAAGAAGTAGTTTTGCTAAAATCTACAGAAAATTTAGTTGGATTTTGAGATTGACAGCTGCAAACAAAGGCCCTTTGTTTTTGGCTTTTTTAGTCTACATATTATGTTTGATGAGAAGAATAATCTTTAACTTACTCATGGCAATATTTTGGTCTACATTTGTTTTAAGCTAAAACTAACTTCATTTTTTTTAGTTAATTTCATTGTGGTGTTCTTCTTGTGCCATATCCGTCATTAGACGTTGGTGATCATGTTGGCGATCCATTGTGTTAATTATGATACCCAAATCATTCTTTTCTTTTTAAGTACTGTATTTTTCAGAGTATAAGACACACCTTTTTAATTTAATTTAATTTAATAGACGTTCTTATAGGCCGCCCAATCCCGTGGGACTCAGGGCGGCGTACAACAGAATAAGAAGCGTACAATAAAAACAATTATCATAATTTAAAATTAAAAGGCATAGTTAAAACAATTATAAAAACAACATTCAAGGGGGGAATCTGATCTTCCTATTCACCCCGCCTGCCGGAAGAGCCAAGTTTTTATGGCTTTACGGAAGGCCAGCAGGGTGGGGATAGTCCGGATCTCTGGTGGGAGTTGGTTCCAGAGGGACGGGGCTCCCACAGAGAAGGCCCTCCCCCGTGGCCCCGCCAACCGACATTGTTTGGCCGATGGGACCCGGAGGAGGCCCTCTCTATGGGACCTAACCGGTCGTAGGGAGGTATGTGGTAGGATGCGGTCCCGAAGGTACCTTTTTGCCCCCCAAAAGAGGGTGGAAATACACCGGTATTATACACTGAATGCAACCATTTTTGGCCTGCCAAAGCCCCGCCCCTGCATCCCATTTTTGCGAAAAATGGGCCAGTTTTTCACAAAAATGGGGTGTGCAGAGGGTTTGGGAAGCCTGCAGAGTGCTCCTGGGGGCTGGGGGAAGGCAAAAACACCCCCGTGCCTTCCCCCACCCCCTAGGAGCGCTCTGCAGGCTTCCCAAAGCCTCTGCATGCCCCGTTTTTGCAAAAAAATGGGCGAAAAATTGGCCGTTTTTTGCAAAAATGGGGGTGTTTTTGCCTTCTAATTACCCCATCTAGCATGACTGGAGGAGGAATTCTGGGAGTTTAAGTCCACTAGTCTTAAAGCTGTCAAGTTTGAAGACCCCTGGGTTAAGGGTTAGGGGTGCAAGGGTCTTCAAACTTGGCAAGTTTAAGACTTGTGGACTTCAACTCCCATTCCTGAGCTAGCATGACTGGAGGAGGAATTCTGGGAGTTTAAGTCCACTAGTCTTAAAGCTGTCAAGTTTGAAGTTTGTAAAAAGTGTACATGGTTGTAAAAAGTATTCTGCTACACTGGTATTTTATTAAATAATATATTACTACACCATTCGGTTCAGAATACTTTTTTCCTTGTTTTCCTCCTCTAGAATCTAGGTGCGTCTTATACTCCGGTGCGTCTTATACTCCGAAAAATACGGTATCTTCTGACAGCAGGTCATTTTAAGAAAATATTTTTGAAATATTTTTTCTTGAATTGAAAATTTTTCGTTTGCTCATTGCTTATAGAATTTATTTTCTTATTTTCCCTAAGAAATCATTTTTCACAGCTATGATAATTATTTGTTGCATTATTTTGTAATCCTAACAGTTTACCTAAATCCTGGTGTTATTGAGGCAGCCTTAAATGAAACAGAATAAACAGGAGGAATTCTGGGAGTTTAAGTCCACTAGTCTTAAAGCTGTCAAGTTTGAAGACAGCTTTGATTGATACAGATTGATTGATCTGTATCATGATTGATCTGTATTTGATTGATACAGATCATTTCTGTCCCCAGCAATCTAAAATTAATAGGGTTAACAGTGCACACAACATATCAGCTCTGCTGTCAAGCAAAGCCAAGCATTTAATAGTGAGTGCCATACCATGTGCACTAATCAAACAGGTGGCAAGAAAGTAGGGGCAGTCAGGCACAACACGGGTTATGAAGACAATAAACAAAGGGTCAATCAAAACGGACTTAAATGTCTATACACCAATGCACAGAGTATGAGGAATAAACAGGGAGAATTAGAAATTCAAGTAAATGAGGGAAGATATGATATAGTTGCCATTACAGAAACTTGGTGGGATGAAACTGACAAATGGAATATACAGCTAGAGGGATTTAAATTATTTAAAAGAAACAGACCAAATAAAAGAGGAGGGGGAGTTGCACTATATGTAAGAAATAACTACATCTCTACAGAAATAGAGCACAACAATAATGAAAATCATCTTGAATGCATTTGGGTCAATATTAAAGGGGGGCGAAATGACATTGCCATAGGTCTATATTACAGGCCACCCAACCAAACAGAGGAAGTAGATGAACTTTTTGCTAGTCAGCTAACTAAGGTATGTAGGAAGCACATCACAATAGTAATGGGGGATTTTAACTACCCTGACATCAACTGGGAGACAAACTGCACCAAATGGAAGATCCAACAGGTTCCTAACAAACCTAGCAGACAACTTTGTTATCCAAAAAGTAGTGAAGGGAACAAGGGGATCAGTTATATTGGACTTAATTCTCACTAACAGAGATGAAATGATAGAAGGTGTTGAAGCTACAGGAACTTTGGGGGCAAGTGATCATGCAATATTGGAATTCAACATTATGCAAACACAAGCAGTAGAACAAAATCAAACTAGACTCTTGGACTTTAAGAGAGCTAATTTCAATAAACTTAGAGAGAACTTGGGAAAGATTCCATGGATGAGAATCCTCAAGGGGAAAACAACTCAAGAAGCTTGGGAAATTTTGAAAAGTGAAATTATAAAAGCCCAGACTAGCACAATACCAATGAAGAAGAAAAATAATAGGTCTCAAAAGAAACCAGCATGGCTGCATAAAGAACTCTCTGACAAATTGAAAGACAAAAAGGACAAGTATAAAAAGTGGAAAGAAGGGGAAATAACTAAGGCAGAATACCAGCAAATAGCCCGAGCCTGTAAAGATGAAGTGAGGAAAGCTAAGGCTCACAATGAACAAAGGCTTGCGACAAAAGTAAAAAGTAACAAAAACTTCTTCCAACATATTAAAAACAAGAAAAAAAGTCAAGGACACAATTGGTTCATTGCAGGGAGAAATTGGCAAGAAGGTGACAAGCAACAGGGAGAAAGCAGAGCTACTTAACACGTTTTTTGCATCTGTCTTTACACAAAGGGAAAAAACAGTCCAACCTATCAAAAACAGCATCACAAAAAACATTAGGAACACAAGTTAAAATAGGGAAGAAAATGGTAAGGGAACACCTGTCTACCCTAGACGAATTCAAATCACCAGGATCAGATGGATTACACCCCAAGGTTCTGAAGGAACTGGCAGATGAGATCTCAGAACCACTGAACTATATCTTTCAAAGATCCTGGAGCACCGGGGAACTGCCAGAGGACTGGAAAAGAGCTGATGTAGTTCCCATCTTCAAAAAAGGGAAAAAAACAGATCCAGGAAACTACAGACCTATCAGCCTGACCTCAATACCAGGGAAGATTTTGGAAAAGATAAGCAACGAATCAGTGAACACCTAGAAGCAAACACAGTAATAACCAAAAGCCAACATGGGTTTGTCAAAAACAGATCATGCCAGACTAATCTTAATGCATTCTTTTTTAGTGGACCAGACATTTAGTGGACAAAATTAGTGGACCAGAGGAATGCTGTCGATGTGGTTTACTTGGACTTCAGTAAGGCATTTGACAAAGTAGACCATAACCTACTACTAGATAAAGTAGAAAAATGGGGGATGGACAGCAACACCACCAGATGGATTCAAAACTGGCTAACCAACCGCACTCAACGTGTAGTGCTCAATGGAACTGCATCTACATGGAGGGAAGTATGCAGTGGAGTACCCCAAGGCTCTGTTTTAGGCCCAGTACTCTTCAACATCTTTATCAATGACTTGGACGAGGGGATAGATGGGGAACTCATCAAATTTGCAGATGACACCAAACTGGCAGGAATAGCCAACTCTTCAGATGATAGGCTCAAGATACAGAAGGATCTTGACAGACTTGAACATTGGGCGCTATCAAACAAAATGAAATTCAATGGTGAAAAAAGTAAGGTTCTACATTTAGGCAAGAAAAACAAAATGCACAGGTACAGTATATATGGTAACTTGCTCAACAGTAGTAACTGTGAGAGGGATCTTGGAGTCCTAGTGGACAACCATTTAAATATGTGCCAGCAGTGTGCAGCAGCTGCCAAAAAAGCCAACACAGTTCTAGGCTGCATTAACAGAGGGATAGAATCAAGATCACGCGAAGTGTTAATACCACTTGGTAAGGCCACACTTGGAATACTGCATTCAGTTTTGGTCGCCACGATGTAAAAAGGATGTTGAGACTCTAGAAAGAGTGCAGAGAAGAGCAACAAAGATGATTAGGGGACTGGAGGCTAAAACATATGAAGAACGGTTGCAGGAACTGGGTATGCCTAGTTTAATGAAAAGAAGGATCAGGGGAGACATGATAGCAATGTTCCAATACCTCAGGGGTTGCCACAAAGAAGAGGGAGTCAAACTATTCTCCAAAGCACCTGAAGGTAGAACAAGAAGTAATGGGTGGAAACTAAACAAGGAGAGAAGTAACTTAGAACTAAGGAGAAATTTCCTGACAGTTAGGACAATTAATCAGTGGAACAGCTTGCCTCCAGAAGTTGTGAATGCTCCAACACTGGAAGTTTTTAAGAAGATGTTGGATAACCATTTGTCTGAAGTAGTGTAGGGTTTCCTGCCTAGGCAGGGGGTTGGACTAGAAGACCTCCAAGGTCCCTTCCAACTCTGTTGTTATTATTATAAATAAATAAATGAATGGCGGCAGAAAAAAAAATAACACCAGTTCTTTTACAAACTGTCTTGAGTTGTAAAAGAACTTCGCTATAGTAATTAGAAACCTATACTCACATTTTTCAGTTTGAGATTGCAACGCATAAGCTTAGCAGTTCCCTACCCATGTATATCATTGAAACCAAATCATAGAATTGCTTGTTTTGGACCAAGAGTTTGGTGGATTGGGGCGGGGGGGAAATCCCAGAATGTGCCAAATAGGTTTGTTAAACTTTTGGGAGACATATATCCCTGTGATATTGTAAGGTCAAAGCACTTTTTTAAAAAGTCTGCCTGTGGCAACTTGGCAGAGGGCTTTTTTTAGTGCAGTGATGTGCTATTTCAAATCTACATAAGAATCCTTGATAAGGGATTGGAACTCTGCATTGGAACTTCTTAAGGAGGAAGAAATATATTTGTTTTGTTTTATCCTGTGTACAGATAGTCCTCGACTTATGACCACATTTGAGCCCAAAAGTTTTGTTGCTAAATGAGATATTTGTTAAGTAAGTTTCGTCTCATTTTATGAACTTTCTTGCCATAGTTGTTAAGTGAATCACTGTGGTTGTTAAGTTAGTAACATGGTTGTTAAATGAATCTAGTTTTCCCATTGACTTTGCTTGTGAGAAGTTTGCAAAAGGTGATCACATGATCCCGGGACATTGCAAATGTCATAAATATGAACAAGTTGCCAAGCGTTCCAAATTTTTATCATGTGACCATGGGAATGCTACAATGGTCGTAAGTGTGAAAAATTAACGAGTATTTTGTCAGTGCTGTAGTAACTTCGAACAGTTACTAAACGAATGGTTGTAAATCAAGGACTACCTGTATTTTATCTATCAACTAAGTTTCAAATTATTATACCACTGAATAGGGATAGTGGGAAAGGAGGATAGAGAGATCCTTGGTTGTCTAAATTTAGATGGCTGTCCAACCCCCAAATGAAAAAAGGAAGTATTTGATTATTCCTTAAATTCAACTCTAACTAGAAGAGGAAAAGAAAATGAAATAAATGTGAGAATATTTATTTAAATTTAAGAAAGAAATGGACAAGATTGTAAACCCAAGTGGGGAGTGTTTATGTAATTGAAAAATGCGATATTGCATACTTGTGTGGTCATGTCTTTCTGCTCCTAAGTATATGCTCAGTGTAATCTCTTTTACATCCATAGCAATACACTTGCCATCCATATACAGTCTTGTTTTATGTGATTGAATAGTTGTAACTTAAAGTGCATTACCTGAGGTGCAAGAAATAGTTTTTGGAAATTTTTAGATTTACTGAACATTGTTCTATTATTCATTTCTATTATATGATATTCTTCCTTCCCTTCCCTTCCCTTCCCTTCCCTTCCCTTCCCTTCCTTCCTTCCTTCCTTCCTTCCTTCCTTCCTTCCTTCCTTCCTTCCTTCCTTCCTTCCTTCCTTCCTTCCTTCCTTCCTTCCTTCCAGTAAGTTAGTAATACATTTATAAATTACCTAGGGAAGAGATGTGGTTGGATAGTACCATTTAGGAATTGATTTGGAGAAATGTGCTTGCCAGTTCTTGACAAACAGATCTATGTAGTTACAATAAGAAAAAAAAATACTGGCACATTTCCTTGATTCTTAAGACATCAACTTCCTCTGAGCTCTTTGGGGAAATTTATTTTGTGTTGTGGGAGGAATTTATTCACTTGTTTTTATATATCAATCCAGCATGAAGTCTCATTTCCGGTTGACAAATAGCTCAGAACACTCATCAGAAGGACCCTCCACACTCAGTGCTGTCTCAGTAGGTGATGGACACTTGCATAGAACCACTTTACGGAATTTTCAGCCAGAGCGGCAAACAAGTACACTATCAGGACATCAAGAGCCAAGCTACACACAGAAGGAGTCTCAAATTACTCACGTAGAACAAAATGGTGATTATGGCATGGGAAGAGGCAGGTAAGGTCTTCGTATTATTATGTCATTAATCCATATCACATATAAAGAAACATAAAACATATTCACAGAAGCTTTTCTTTACTAATTTTCAGAAGAAATATTTTCAGAGGTCGGAGGAGACGGGAAGATGACAGGCTATCAGTAAGTATTTACTTTTACTGCAGTCGTATCAGTCACCAGCTGTTGAGAATGATGCTAACATCATGAGAATTGTATGTGAATTTTAAAAAATGCTTTATAATGTAAAAGATTTTGCACTATAAATTGGACTACAATAAGAATTCAGGCAATCAAACTGACTTTCAGAAGTATCACATATCTTACTTTTTCTGTTTGTTAAATATTCGTTTATATGGCTGCAGAAACATTATCACATAAGCAAAGAAATCCATCTTACATGTGCCTGAAGTTATGATGAATCCCCCCTCCCCCCAGGTTCTTATGACCCGATTTTGAAGTTCCCAAGACTGCGCGCACACAGACAGCATACACACATCCTTCTGTGGTCACATGATTGTATTTTGACCACTTGACAACTACCTTACCTTTACAATCATTTGCACCATCCCATGGTCATGCGACCACGGTGTTTGATGGTTTTTGCAGCTTCTAATGTTTTACTTGTCATTTCCAGCAAATGGGTAAAACAGATTAGCTTACTGACCATGTTTACTTAACAGCAGCTGCAAAAGTTGTAAAAAATCAATTACGGTCATATTGTGACTTATTTAATACCTGCAATGACTTATGATTGTAATTGTGGGCTCAATTAAGGTCATAAGTCAAGAATTAGCTATATTCTGTAATACAGATTTAAACATAATACCAGACTTAATCACCCAGAGTCTCTTGATGGACAGCATATAAATTTAATAAATAAACCAGTGATAGTCTAGAATCAGATTCTAAGCAGCAGCAATTTCTACCTAAGCTCTCATCAAAAGAACTGATCCTTTATGAAATTGTAAGAATTATTATACCGTGTTTCCCCGAAAATAGGACATGTCCTGAAAATAAGGCCAAGCCTGATTTTTGAGGTGGGTGTAAATATACGCCCTCCCACGAAAATAAGCCCTAGTGAAGGGGTGGGCGTGGGCAACAGAGGAGGCAGCCCTTCCCTTCCCCGGTCAGCTAGTGGCAGCTGGGCACCTTAAACCAGACCCGCGGATTAGCTGAGCTGATCAGGAGCTGCCTCTCTGTTCTCTCTCCCCCCAGTGTGTTTGGCGCTCGCCTGACTCCCATCCATCCCCCTTGCCTGGAAACTCCTGCCCAACTCGCAAGAGAGCAGCCGCCCGGCACCTCCCACCACATAGTGCCCACCCAGCGGACACCCCCCCCCTCCAGCCGGGCAGAGTGCCACTCACCGACCGAGCGGTAAGAGGCCGGTCGGGCCAGCTGCCTGCTGCCGAGTCTTCTGGGAGCCGTGGCAGAGTCTTCTGGCAGCGGCCACTCTGTAAGTGCACGTCCCGCTCTATGGTTCCAGATCCATGCAGGGCTGCGGCTCCCTTCGCCCTTCACTGCCTCTCTGCCCCAGCTGCCAGAAGACACGGCAGCAGGCGGCTGGCCCAACCGGCCTCTTCTCCGCTTCCAGCAGCTTCTAGCCGGGATTGACGTCTCGCGGCCCACCCCATCCCCCGCATCACCTGCCACCCGCAAATTGCATCCCTAAAGGGGGCGTGTGGCTAAGCAAGGGGCAGGAGCACTACCATGCCTGGGGGGTGGGGAGAAGAGACAGCATGTTCTCGCTCCACACGTCTCGCTTCTCCCCCGCCCCACCTGCCACCCCTCTCAATAAAGAGAAGGCGGGGAAGGGAAGCAGCCAGGCTGCTGCTGCCATTGGGTCAGGGTGGGATGTATTGGGCTGCGAGATGCGCGTCTTACCTTTCCAGCTCCGTCACGTTCCACGCTGTTGTGTCTAGGGAAAAACAAAAAAACCTCGCGAGTTCGAGAAGTTTGATTGAACTCGCGAGAAGTTTTCTTTTACAATGTGCTTCCCTGGACACAACGGTGAGGGACACGACGGAGTTACAAATCTCAGGTAGGACACGTGTCTCGCAGTGGGTCGTGCTTTTTGGGGGTGGCAGGTGGGGTGGGGTTGGCCGCGAGACGTGCGTCCTACCTGACACTTGTAGCTCCGTCGCGTTCCTTGCCGTTGTGTCCAGGGAAGCATGTTGTAAAAGAAAACTTCTCGCAACTTGTGAGAAGTTTTCTTTTACAACGTGCTTCCCTGGACACAACAGCGAGGAACGCGATGGAGCTACAAGTGTCATGTAGGACGCGCGTCTTGCAGCCCAACACGTCCCACCTGCCAGAAATGAGTCTTTGTGAGACTTGTCGTGCCACCGCTGCTGCCTCGTGGAGCAGGACTCTGCAAGGCTTGTTGTGCCATTGCATGCACGAACTGCAGCACTACTGCGAGGTTCGACATACCAGCACAGCCGCGAGCGGCAGGACGCCAGCTGTGCTGGTATGATGAAGCTCGCGGCAGTCCTGCAGTTTGTGCGTGCAACGGCACAACAAGCCTTGCAGAGTCCTGCTCCATGAGGTGGCAGTGGGCCGGCTGCTCGGCCGGCGCGAAGAACAGGGAGGGGAGGAGGCGGCGACGGGACATCCAGTCCCACGCTCGCCACCTACTGCACCCCCAAAATAATAAGCCCCCCCCCCCCGATAATAAGGCCAAGGCCATATTTCGGGGGTCAAAAGAAAATAAGACTCTGCCTTATTTTCAGGGAAACATGGTAGCCAGGCAAAATAAGTTACTTTGGGATGTCAGAAAACCTGGGAGTTTGAACTTACTGCCAAAATATATGTTTCTGGATTCATGAGCTAGATGTGTGTGATTGTTCCTGTTCTACAAAACCTTTGCAGGATATGTTTCAAACAGAGGTTAATATGTCATTGTCAACATTTTTAGGCAAAGATAAGCAGTAGTATTTCAGGTTGAGTTCTACAGAATTGTCCATTGTGAATCAGAAAGTGTAACGGTGAGGTCTGTTTTCTATTTGAAGTACAGTAATCCCTCGTTTTTCGCTGGGGTTACGTTCCAAAAAGAACCCGTGATAGGCGAAATCCGTGAAGTAGGAACCTTTATTTTTAACCTTTACAGCCCAACAACCTGGTGGCGTTCGTGGCGCGGGGCTTCCCCCGCCCGCTTCCCCCGCCCGCCTGTACGCCGGCATCTGCGTTCTTTTTCCCTCTGCATAAGCAGAACGCTTTGCGCATGCGCAGAGGGCAAAAGAACGCAGATGCCGACATCCAGGAGAGACTGTTTAGCCAATCAGAATGCAGAACACAATGCCCGATGCAAATCCGTGAAGCAGCGAGACCGTGAAAGGTGAACCGCGATATAGCGAGGGATTACTGTATTTAAACTCCTGGGTTTAGAGACTGAATGTTTCACTGTCCAAAAAAAGGTTTGGGTTTTTTCCCTGAACGCAATGAGACAGCGATGTTGGGGATGATATGATAGTTTCCTAGAAAGAAGTATTCTGGAACAGGAAATGGTTGGCAGGACTCAGAACAGGTTTTCAGATCAGAACACCTGAATTGACACATTCTAGGAGAATAAAAGAAAAAAAGAATTTGCCAAGAAACAAGAGAATATTTTTCATTGGAATGGTGAGATTAGCAATAGTAATAGAACTTAAGACTTATATACTGCTTCATAGTGCTTTACAGCACAATGGAGTATAACCTATTATATTGATGATAAACTAGAGATGATGTAAAATGGGGAGACACGGAAGTTTTATTGGAACTCAATTTGCTATAATTCAGTTCAGGTAATATACAAGAGGATCCTTAGAGTTGTAATCTTGAAGTAATCAGGTATGCATGTAGTCCTTGACTTGCAACCATAATTGAAACCGGAACTTCCACCACTAATGATGCAGTCATTAAGTGAGTTGCACTCGACTGAACCACCTTTTTTCCAATCTGGCTTCCCCATTGATTTTGCTTGTCAGAGCCCCCTGGATAGATCACAGATTGTGATCACGTGACTCCGGGATGCTGCAACCATTATAAATACTGGTTGCCAAGCACCCAAATGTTGATCATGTGACCGCAGCGACACTGTGTCTGTCATAACACCCCTCCAATCTAGCTAGAGATGCCATCACAAAGAGGCCTCAAAGAAAGCCAGGTCTCCAGCTATGTAGGACTTCAGAAGTGGTCATAATCCCCTTGAATTATACTCTGGTGGAAACAAACTAGCAAATGGTGCAGTTGTAATATTAGTGTTATATATCAATATTGGGTTGTCCTGGTTAATATGAGAATGGTTTCATTGTGTACTAATTATAATTCTAGGTGGTCTTTAAAAACAGCCCCATGTAGAGTGCATTAAGTAATCCACTCTTAAGGACCAAAACCATGAATGGCTAGTCAGCATTGACTATTCTAAAATTGACATCTGTCCATCACCAAAACTGGGCAGAGGCCCTCCTAACCATAGCTTTGACTTGCTCCATTAAGAGCAGTGCATAGCCTGTTGGCATAACGGCTGCTTCTGGGAAAAACAAGCTGATCTAGAGCTATAGCAAATAATGTTCTAGAGTCAGTCGGCTTTTGAATCTTCAACCATTCCAGAATTGCCAATGCTAAATTGCTCCCTAATAATTGGGATTGGATACAAACGTTTGATGCAATTCTCTGGTTTTTGCAAATTAGATTAATGAGAATAATACATATTAACATGCTACTTCTCTTTTTTAGCGACCTCAGGCTTCAGTTGAAACCAAGACTTTGACACCAAAGTTTGACTTGCTAGCCTCAAATTTCCCTCCATTGCCGGGCAGCATGATAAAAACACAAGGAGATCCTGTTCTGGAGAATAGGATGTCAGATATAGTTAAAGGAATAAGCAAAGAAAAGGTACTTAATTGTATTTTTTTCACATTCTCTCTCTCAATTTTAATCTTGCATGACTTTTTTTTTATCGTTACATTATTTGACAATGTTTTATTTATTTATTTATATTTGTATGCCGCTCAACTCAGCAGGGACTCTGAGCGGCTAACAACAGTATAAACGGTATAAACAATATAGTATAAAACAATTTTAAAAACATAGCTAAAAACATAATAAAAACATTAAAAGCACTCAGTCACTCACATACTCATGGGCCTACATCTATCAACTATTAGGCCCGGGTTTGCCGGAAAAGCCAGGTTTTCACAGCTTTTCTGAAGGCCAATAGGGTGGGGATAGTCCGGATCTCGGGGGGTAGCTGATTCCACAAAGTAGGGGCCGCCACAGAGAAGGCCCTCGCCCGAGGGCCCGCCAGCTGACATTGTCTAGCCGACGGAACCCGTAGCAGGCCAACACTGTGACATCTAACCAGTCGTAGGGAGGTATATTGTAGGAGATGGTCCCGAAGATATTAAAACATGTTTAATTCATCCCTACTACATTTGCTTGAATCCAAACAATAAATATTGTTTATATTATTATATTACCTTATAGGAGCAAGAGCAAAACTGATAGCTTTTGCAAAAGTTGCTTTTTGCTTAATTTATATATAAGTGTATATATTGTAAAATTAAAGCCTTAGTACATTCTGGGCTTGCACCAGTACAGTGTAGGAAAATGAAATTTTATTCTAAGGTGTTCTTTTCACATCCAACAATAAACAAAAAATTGTTGAAAAACATGGCTTACAGTTCCAGCTGCACACTACTGCCCAATAACAAATGAACAACTTTCAATTGGGACCTGCAACTTTGTTGCTAAGTGACATGGTTGTAATTGAAACATCTCATAACTGCATAACGTGTCTGTTCCGCTGCATTTGTTAAGTAAATTACCTGCAGTTGTTGAGTGCAACAAGACCTGAGTGTGACTTGCCAGCTGCTGACTTTCTCAGTGACTTGGTTTGTGACAGGCTGGCTGTGAAGCATCACCCACCTCCTTTGTGCTGATCCCCCACTGGAGCCCCAAGCCAACTGGCACAGTCCTGTCTTTAGGCCCTTAGGAAAAGATAGGCTGGTTGGGGCCAACCTCACATTGGGAGTCAAGATATTCCAGAGGGCAGGAGCTACAGCAGAGAAGGCCCTCCTCATTCCCCCAATCCCATTGCTCTCTGTCTTCAATCTTAGATGAAGCTGTACTAAACCTTAAGATAGGGATTGATGGAGCCCCTTGTTCTTTTTAAAATGTTTTTGGATTGAGACTTGCTCATATTTGTGATTTATTTCCTCTTTTTTGTTATTGCACTACCCACTTTGATCCTTGCTACTCTGGCCATAATAAGTTGTCTGTTTTTGATCTCAATGTTGTGAGGTGGCTTGTGGCCTACATGATATCCAATTTTTCTTTTTTGTAATAACACGTTTAGTTTTTAACCCGTACTTTTGCAAACATTCTTTCTTCCCTTTTTCTCTGTTTAGGAAAACAAAGATTTGACAGTTAGTTGTCTAACATCCACTCAGGAAGAGCAGGGCCAAAGTGTTGTTCAGCCTGTCACGAATGCCAGTTCTCCCTATGGGATTGATCTTCCTGGATTAAGGTATGGAGATTGGTCTTCCAATTACAAGTATTACCAATAATTATTTTGTATTGCAAGAGAAGCACAATACATTTTTGTGTGTTTTTGTTCTAACACCAGTAAAATTTGTAAGTTTTCTCCTAACATAAACCCCAGATCAAAAATACTATGCAAGTTTGATTCCTTTTGAAAAATTTAATTCAGGTAGCTGTCTTAATCAACCAACATTGAAAGCACGTAACAAAAGTCATAGTTGCCTTTATTTCCAAAGCAGAAAATTAATCTGTTTGAAAATGTCTGTGAAAGAATGCTTCAAAGCAATGCATTTTGTGACTTTGTTTTTAAAAAAGTCTTTGAATCTGCAAGGTGTCACACAATTCTGTTAATGCTTTTTCTAGTGCCACTCAGCAAGAGAAAAAACTAGAAGAGGTTCATGTGCACAAGGAGGCTGCAAGTCAAACTTCCCCACCTTCATCTGTATGCCCCCCCAGTACTGTAAAATCACCCAGGACAAATACCACTTCATCCACAACCAATGCAAACCCAATGCCTGCTGTAGTGATACAGGTAAGTTTGCTTTCAATCATTGTGGATAGTTTTAATAAACCACCTTCCAGATATAATAGAGGTACAGAATGTAACCTTTAAAAATAGCCTGAAATAAAAATGTCAGATTCACTTGGATGAAAATGGTAGAACAACAAATATAAGTAGTCCTTGACTTATGACTGTAATCGAGTCTGTCCATTATAGTAGCAAGTCCTGATGGTTGTTAAGCAAGGTGCCCAGATGATTGCCTTGCTTAATGATCACCATCTCTGCTCTCCCGAACACGATCATTAAGTAGAGAACCGGAGGTGGGTGGATCTTAAGGTTGGGCTAAGCCCATGAAAGCCCATCCAAGGACCACCTGCCCTAAGCTTTTCAAGGTCCCACCCCACCCCGAGGCACCCTGTGCTACTCTATCCGTCCCTTGAGGTACTTTCAGCCCCTGGGCCTACTTTCCTACTCCACTGGGTCTCCACAGGGTTTGGGACTGCTTCCCACCTCATTGGGTCCCACACACCCTCGTCCCCAACCCCCGTCGCCAATTGTTTATTTGCCCTCTAAAGAGCTCCCAAGCTCACATTGGAAAAGGAGAGTAAGCTACTCCACCCCCTCGGCATCCCTAGGCTGCGTGGCTTCATCCTGAAAGCTAGCACCATTTTTAGAATAGCTGCAACATGGCTACTCTGAAAATTGCCCACTTCCTGGATAGTGCCATGAAGCCCTGCAGGTATGCTGAGGGGCAGAGCTGCCTGCTCCCCTTTCCCAATGTGATCTCTGGACTATGTAGGAAGGTTCCATGGTGCAGCAGCTTCTTCCAGAAGATTACACTGAAAGGTAAATGACAGGGTGATGGGGCTAGGGAGGAGGGTGTGGGAGACGGTGGGGTGAGAAAACAGGCAGGGCAGGAGGAGGAGGAGGGAGATAGGCTACAGTCCCTATTGGTCAGAATCCGCCTGAATGTTGTTCACATGACCGCAGGGTTGCTGCTGGAATTATAACTTTGAAACTAGGTTGTAAGTAGCTTTTCCAGGATCCACCGTAACTTAAAACAGTTGCTAAGCAACTAGTTGTAAATTAAGGACTAACTATGTACAATTGCTAAATATAGCTTTAATTTTAAATTGTCACTAGCACATGCCCCTTGATTTTGTTATATTAGAGGCATACTAAAGTGTTTTTCTTTTGGTAAGGAACCTCGGAAGCTCAGTTATGCTGAGGTCTGTCAGAAACCTCCAAAAGAAGTACCTTCTGTTCCTGCTCAGCCACTTAGGGAGCTGCGTTCTAATGTAACCTCCCCTGCCAAAACAGAAGAAAATGGCACCCATGAGAAGGCTGGGGAGAAGGCACATGAAAAGTCTGAAGGACGGATGAATGACTTGGCTGTTTTCAGAGGCAATGGGCCTCCCAAAGGAGCTGCAGGAAAAATCAGGGAACAGAGGCGCCAATGTGGACGTAGGTCTTCTCCTCAGGGAGCGCCTCGGCGAGTTGGCAAGGAACAGTATATGCCACCGCGATCACCAAAGGAAAATTGATCAAACTTTTTATTTAATCAGAACTGTGAACTAAAGAGCAGTAGAGGAGAAACTGGCCAGCTCAGAGAATTATAAATATAGGAAAAGTGGACAGTAAATTGAAGAGCACAGGGTTTGCAATGTGAGAGAGCTTAAAGGGATCCCAATATTCATCTCGAAGTGATACAAAATGCTGGAGAAATAGAATCAATATAAATATGATAAAGATTATAATTTTTGTAACTTTCTGTTTTTAATTTCCTGTTTGAATTAGATTTTTGCATTAAGAACTAGCTTATTAAAGATGAGGAACAAATACACATATTAGCATGTTTCTTACTTGAAGAGGGGGCAAATATTTTTTTTGGAAAAAACCTGTAAAAGTTATAAATTACTTCAAAAAATCTATTTAAGGTATGGCTTGTAAGATGACATGTATGCCATTAATGGCCTTGCATTACAATTCAGCCCCAAAACTGGCATGCTTGGTCAGTATGAATGAGTGTAGCCATATTAGCTGTTATGTCATGATTTAGTCACTGATGATAATTGATTGTACTACTGTAGGATTTTGTGTTTTGGAAATATAGTCTTTGACTTTACTAATTTTGGTCAGCTTTTAAAACTATGATTTTACTCTGGAGTATGCAAACAGCAAGATTAGTAAACAAGAAATAGTGGGTAAGATTTTAATTTGTTCCAGCATTTTCTCTAATTAGGGATAGCATTGTTTTATTTTTCCATTGCTTTAATATTTTCTCTGATCCTTTATTACAGAATTAAGCACATCTAGCTGGAATGTAGTTATTCTGATACTAATGCAGAACTAAAAATAGGGAATGTGAAACTTCGTAGTAAACATTACCTTGGTGCATTGAATTGAGATTTTCAACTCTTTAATATTCTCAATTCTCTAGAAGGAGGTAAGATAATTGGGGGGGGGGGTGTCTGACATCAGTTTAACAAATAGAGTGGCCACCCTAAGGCCATACTTTGATATACTGAAAACACCTTTTCTACTTGAAGGAGTTTCAAACTATACCAGAAATCAGGTTTTATTTAATGGGGAGACAAAACAAAGATTCTTAAGTTTCCCTGTTCGATAGAGCTGATAACTGAAAATTGACATACTTTGAAGAATATTGGCAAGAATATTAGGATAGATTTATGTTAATTAGAATAACAATGTGCAACAAGCAGTGTGGTTTACAAGCTGATGATTATAGAATTTAAGAAAAGAACTAGGACAATTACAAAATTAATCTTGCGAAATCAGCACGCTAGACTTCAAAGTTCTGTATTAAAGTGTTAGGGGAAAGTATATTGGATTCTTTAGTTGGTAGCAAATATACAAATTTAAAGACATTAGTTGTAAACACTGGAAAACTCAGTTATGAGATACCACCATGCATTTTTAGTTTGTGTGTTAGTGATAACTTTAAAATGTCAGTGGCAGATAAATAATTAACTGTGAAAATGGTAATCTTCTGATTTTTCTTAGCCAGAAAACTTTTGGCAGTTTCTTATTCTGTAGGCATTCTCTATCAATGGCTTTGAGCGCACGCGCGCGCGCACACACACACACACACACCACACACATACATACATACATCATATATACATACATACATATACAAATATATATGTATGTATGTATGTGTGTAAATAGTCAGATTTGTCATTTCTCTAACTTATTCAGCTTGGCAATCACTTTTTTATTTGATTAAGAAGTGTAAATGTACTTAAGGCAGTTGATATTCTTTTTCTATCCATGTTATTAATCATTTCTCATTTTGAAGTAACTGCTGGCCTTGGCAGACTTTACATTAAAACAAATAATTGATCACGTCTCAAGTACAAACCCACTTTGGTTTACTCATAATGCTATTTTTGCTGAATATGACACAAAAGGTGAAGTACTTAAAAATGTTAGGAATTCTGAAAAATGTATAAATACTTCATTTTAAAAGACCCATAATTCTGATTATTGCACTTGGAATGAAAAAAAGGTTGAACTGCTATACTTTACCGTAGTTGTTTTTAGGATAGATAAAAGCACTGTGTCATTGCAAACTAAAGATGGATTTGAATTAACAGTTGCTGGGAGTTATTTAAAAATGCTTCCTCTTCAAGAAGAATGCAATTCTGTGGGAAGATGCTACTTTAAAAGTTACTTGGCAATGCAAGGATGTGAAATCTAACTCTGTTTATATATCCATGCTTGAATGGAATCTAGTATTCAAAGACAGATCAACTAAATGTAACTCTTCTTTACTGGATATTGAAGCAAACATAGCTCACAGATATTTTTTGTGAGGGAAAAAATTGTGGGAAAGGATGTGTTGTACATCCTGAAGCTTATGTCTGCGCATGTGTGCTTTCCCCACACAAGTGGCTCTTGTGCAATGTATGTGTAAAGTGTGTAAAAGCAGCTTTTCCAATGTCAGATTAATACCTTGGAGGGATTTACTAAAACTGAAGTGTTTGATAAGCGTTTCCTCAGTTAACATCTTCTCCACTCTCCTCCAATATCCCTGTCTATTTTGTTATCATAAATACCTAAATCTGTAAATTTAGATAGAAGGAATGACGAAGTAAAAGAAAAAGAACCATATTGCTATATGCTGTTAATTGCAATTACTTTTGAGTAACAAAGGTATTTGGACTAATCATTATTCTCAGAGAGTGAATTGGATTTTTATCAGTCTTCCCATATTACTTTAGAAATGAGACACAATAAGTTTTTAGATTCAATGTCTGGGCAATTTTACTATCTTGCTGTAAGGATGTGCAATATTGGTAGTGTTTGTTTCCTGCATAGCTGTGCATTAAATGTAAATGAGGAAATCGACATTGTTAAAACAAAGTTGATATATTGACCAACTTGTAAATCATTATCCTCTGTCTCAGCAATGGTTGAATGTAAATGACATTGCCAGTATGATTTATACTGGTAAATGTAATAAAAAGAGCATTTTCATTGTAAATATTGAAACAACAGAGATGAAGCTGATGTTTGCATTTCATAGAGCATCAGTGCCAAAACTATCAACTAAGAGAACAGTTGTATTTCCCTTTTAATAGGTCATCATTGGACGTACATGCCTTTTACCCTTAAACGTTTGATGAAATATAACAATATGCAAGATGATAAAGATCACAATTACCATTGTTTCCTGAACTTGTGAAAGAAGATCTTCATTAACAGGAAATTTTGAATTTTTTACACATTCTGTATCTTTAATTTTATTCAATAATTCTGAGCCATGGTATTGTACTTCTCTAAAAGGGAAAAGGAGAAGATTCTCTGGGTGAAATTTGTATTTCTATTTGTTTTCTCTCCCCCCCCCAAAGTAGCTTGGAAAGTTGTGATGCTGTTTTAACAGATTAAAATCAAACTCTTCTTATTGACCTGAAGATATGAGCAGATCAGTAGCAATTAAGTGACTTAAGCAATGCTTTACTATAATTTAAATAGCTATGGCCTTATTACTTCGTCAGTATCAGCTAAATGTCTGAATATATCCACTATTTTTATTGTCGAGTAAACATTCACTTGGGTAAAAATTCCTGCTACGTGTGTACAGATTATTTTAAATTTATAAAATGCTACATTGTATACTGATACAAATGCAACAGAAATGCACTTCGGGGTTGGGATTGCTTAAACTTTTGTAAACTGTTGATTACAAGAAATATGCAATAGGTTTTTCTTTTAACTTTTGATATTTTCTTCTGAAACATAAGATCACCATCAGTCTGTAATGGTCTATCATGCTCGTGTGTGTATGTGAGAGAATCTATTATATACCATTGGCTTTCTTTAGGATGGTACCTCTGATTTCCCTCCCCCCCCTTTTGTTTTGTTCTTTGGATGAAGGTTATTTGCATCTTCAGCCCTCGACTCTTGAAGAGATGGGAATGAGTGTATTAATGTAGATTTAAAATTTAGCATATGAACTAATCAGCCTCTGAACTAACCTGTTAACAACTTCAACACTTTTATTTAATGACTTTTTAAAAAAAAAATCAGTTATGGATAAAATTTTCCTCAAAAGAAATTTCAAATATAAGTGTTGGTGTGCAAATGGCTTCTGTTTTAATAAACCAAACTACTCAGCTATATCTTTCCTCCCAAAAGTTTGACTTCTGTGATACATCTAGTCTGACTTAGCAGAGTGATGGCTTCATATATATCTCAATTATTTGGCTTATCTATTTCTTATCAGTTTGGTTTATTCCTGTTGTCAAAGCTGTCTAATCCAAGAAATTGTGTGAAGTAGGTTCATGCTTAATTGTTAAGATTATACATGTATTTGTATTTGTTTTTGACATTGCCAAGGTGCTATGGGAAATTGAAATAACAGTTAGAAGGAAATAATAAAAGCCACCTTAAAAAAACAACTTTGTCTGAATGTTATTTGGTGTAATAAAGAAATAGCAAGAGAAAATATGTTCAAATCTAACAGGCTAAAAACTGAGAGGGGAGGAAACGCATTGATTAGTGAAAGAAATCCATGAAATTTATCAATGAAAATGAGATCGATCATTTCTTTTATTTCCATATGTAAGTTAAATAAGAGAAAGTAGGTTAACCCTTTGAAAAGTCATTCTATAGATTTAAGTCATATTCCATTCTGTGGTCTGTTCAGAAATTCTTATGAAACCCATTAGATATTTTTTTTCTATATAAACGTGTGAGTTTTAAATGCCTTTAGTTTTGTTTGCATTAGCCTGCCATCCTAACTGGTAGTAAAGATCCATTTTTTCTCTCCAATACATTGTTCCTAGATTCCACTTGGGGCCAGAAGTAAAAATTGGATCTTACCTTCCCTGGAAAGAAATAATTTTAAAAAGGGAATGGGTATTGGGAAGAGATGGCCCAGGGCACATTTAGTCCTTTGTGATGCTGATCCCAGAGGTAGATGATGGGCTCAAAAATACCCCATTCTGTTGCAAGGAGAAAATCTTAAATTCCATTCAGATGATCATGATCCATTTCCATTAATACACTATATGATCTGTGTGTGACGGGCATGTCTTTGTTTTTATTTTTCTTCAGAAGAGATACAATTCCCAGAACTCTTATTTTCAGATTTACTACTTAAAACAAAATAAAGGGTGATTGACCAAGAGCAGAAAAAAGTAAACATAAAAAGTAGATCACTACAAATTCTTTGCAACAATTCAGCTTGCTATTAGCCTTTTTCCAGGTTGTCTTTAATTTATTCAGTTCAGGCCTGGAATTCCCAGGTGGTTTCTTATCAAAGGACTAATGAGGCCTGACCTTCAGCTTCTAAATTCAGATAAAATTGGGTGGGTGTTGCTGAGAATAAGTCCAAAAAGGCTGAGAACCTGGTTTAGGAGTTAAAAATGCATTTAGATAGAATCCTTAACTTCTTTAATCTTTCCTAGAACAATAAGTCATATGGGCAAACAAAAAGCTGAGACATTGCATGGATCTGAAAGTAAAGGGGAGAGTTGTTCGTGAGAAATACTCCAGTTTATAGATAAATTGGGGCAAGGCACAAAAGAGCAATAAAGGACTAAAGACAGATTTTCTTCAAATTCTTCCTGTCCGACCTCTATAGTCTTAATACGTTTTATTGTCCTTGGTAATGAATAAGCTATTCAGCAGAGAACAAACATACTTTGGTTTGGGATATTGTAAAGCTGAGGCTTGCTGAACAAAACAGCCTGATTTGCATAATGGCTGAGCTTGCATAATCTAGAATAAAGTTAGCTGGTTTGTAGCTCTGCGTTGTATGAAATCAGGAAATTGCATTAATTCAAAAAATAGTTTCAATTAGCCACGAATTGGTAAATTGTGCAAATTCAGTCGTTCTGGCCCTGAATGTTTTACAAAAGGCATAGGACTGTTTTATTGCCTATTGCCTATAGTTTATTGATTATTGTTTTAGCCACGTTTGCATATGGAAGACAGCTGCCCAGAGTTGATGACTAAGCCAGTAATTAAATAAATAAAATAACAAAAGCAGAGGAGGCTGAGAATCTGACTATCTTTGTAGTGACTAAAACACTACGCAGATCTGCCCTATTTTACATTTATTTCCCTTAGATAAATTTAGATTCTGCTATTATATTTTTGGAGGCCGAACTGTGATGATGCTTACAGAATTCATTAAATAATCCTTCGTAAGTGCTTTAGTGATGTGTTAATCAGGCCCAGAGCTTTATTTGACTTATGCCCTTACATTTTTTATCATGATGATTGCTTTCTTAACACTCTTATTTTGGACTGGTCAGTGACCATAATAAAATGCTGATGAAGATGATTACGATTAAGACAACACACTCTTCAATTAGCTCTGTTGACGTATTCCTGTGATCCAACACCAAAGGGAAAAGAGCAACGACTTGCCTGAATTAATTGGGAGCAGCCATATTGGATTATATCCCAGAGTTTTTTGCTACTGATTGCTCATATTCTTTTTTTAAAAACAATGTATAGTTCTTTAAAATGTGGTGGCCCTACTGTATGTGGAGCCACTAGGGACAGTTTGGGAGGAGGCTCTTGACTCCTTTTATGTCTTTCTTTCCATTTCACATAAAAATACTGTATACTTTGGATGAAGCTGCCCTTTTTCTTAGACATTTTTAGCCCCGTATCTCTGTTTAATGTTTATGAACCATGGTGGCACAGTGGTTAGAATGCACTATTGCAGGCTAATTCTGCTCATAGTCTGGAGTTCAATCCTGACCGGCTCAAGGTTGCCTCAGGCTTCCATCCTTCTGAGGTCAGTAAAATGAGGACCTAGATTGTTGGGGGCAATATGTCGACATTTGTAAAATGTTCAGAGAGTGCTGTAAAGCTCTACAAAGCGGTACCTAAGTCTAAGGGCTATTGCTATTAAGAGATACTCCTGCTTTTTTTAGTTTTCTCCTGCCAAAGAGTCCTTGGATACGAATACTATCATTTTAAGCAGAGTAATTGATAGACAAAAGGACTGACAACCCATCTTAAAGGGACTGTTAAGGTGTTCCTGGTTAGCATGTTTGCAGGACCAGACAAAAAAAAAACAAAAGCATTAATATAAAATTGGGTAGTGGGACAAATCCTATTAGGAAGCAAGGCTTGTGAAAAGGATCTGGGTGACTTGAACCAACTCACTTCAAAATATGATGCAGCTAAACCCCCCAAATGTATCAACCAAAATGTAGTATCACAATTAAGAAAAGTAATTGTTCCACTCTGCATTTGTCAGACAGATCCTAAGTTGCATTAACAGAGGAATACAATCAAAATCAAGTGAGGTACTAATACCACTCTATGAAGCCTTAGTAAGACCACACCTAGAGTACTGCATCCAGTTTTAGTCCCCACACTATAAAAAAGATGTTGAGACTCTAGAAAGAGTGCAGAGGAGAGCAATCAAGAGGATTAGGGGACTGGAGGCTAAAACATATGATGAACGATTGCAGGAACTGGGCATGGCTAGTCTAGTGAAGAGAAGGACCAGGGGAGACAGGATAGCAGTCTTCCAATATTTGAGGGGCTGCCACAGAGAGGAGGGGGTCAAGCTATTTTCCAAAGCACCGAAGGCCAGAAGAGGAATAATGGAAAGTGAACAAGGATAGATTCAACCTAGAAATAAGGAGAAATTTCTTGACTGAGAGCAATCAATCAATGGAACAGAAGTTGCCTTCAGAAGTTGTGGGAGCTTCATCAATGGAGGCTTTCAAGAAGAGATTGGACTGCCATTTATCAGAAATCGTATGGGGTCTCCTGCTTGGGCAGGGGGGTTGGACTAGACCTATAAGGTTCCTTCCAACTCTGTTAAATCTGTTAAATCTGATCCAAAAATATTTCATCCATTTTTGAGCAGCACATTTTCAAATGGACATTGGCAAATTGGTACCTTCCAGAAGAAAGCAACCAAAATGAATAAAGGCCTGGAAGAAAAAAAAGTTTGGTGGTATTGAGAATACAATATAAAATAGAATGCAATCTTCACTGCTTTCATTGATCAGTCTGGAAGCATTGGGTATTTTTAACTTGGAAAAAAGAATGATGGGAAATTCCATGGTTTTAGCACAGGGGTGTCAAACTCATCGTGGTGTGATGTACCACAACTTTTTTCCCCTTTGCTAAATCGGGGTGGATGGGGTGGCCAGCACGTGACACATCTGGCCGGCGGGCCACGAGTTTGACAGCCCTGTTCTAGCTGAAGGGATGTTATGTAGAAGGGACAAAATTCAGTTGCATATCAAGAAAACGTTGTGTTAGCTATTTAGCAATGCAAAAGACAACTTCTGAGGGGTGGACTCTCTTGCTAGAGAAATTTAGATTGAAACCAGGTGGGAAATGGCATTTATTGGGGATGCCATAGTTATGGTTCCTTAAACTGTGCAGGTGGGCTGATGGTCGAGTTTAAAGAAGCTCTTGGGAACTGAGAGCACATTAAGTGCTAAACCAGAGGTCTTAAAACTTGGCAACTTTAAGACTTGTGGACTTCAACTCCCAGAATTCCACAGCCAGCAAAGCTAACAAAGCTGGCTGTTGAATTCTGGGAATTGAAGTCCACAAGTCTTAAAGTTGCCAAGTTTGAGGACCCCTGTGCTAAACCAATTTCTCAGTGTGCACTTAAGTATGCATAGATTAATAATAACCACAAAACAAACATGTTGACCCTTAACTGGCAAAAACAGTTCTAAACAATCCTTCTGAACTGTTGGAGGCAAACATCTGCCATTTGTTCACAATTTCACACAAACTCCTAAAAGGGTTTCTATAATTTTTACTTAGCCACTATACCTAGAAAGGTTGTCTTCAACTTACAACAGTTCATTTAATGGCCAAAGATACAATGGTACTATATAAAGTGACTTATGACCGTTTATCAGAGTTATGCCCTTTGCAGCATCCCCATCAATGGTGGGTTCCTGCCAGAGCTGTCCAGTGCATAGCTCCGATAGGGAGCGGCCGATTGCACAATTTGTGTGCGACCGCTCTGGAGCCCTCTCTGCCGGTCTGTCGCACGCGTCACCATCTTTTTCTGAGAATTTCTGGCTTCTGCGCAGAAGCAAAATCGCACCAAAATCTCTCTTGCGCGCGTCCCCTCGTGAGATTTTGGCGCGATTTTGCTTCTGAGCATGTGCAGAAGCAAAATTGTGCGAGTGGGCGCGCGCACATAACGAGGGCGCGACCGCCCAAAACGTGGAGATGCGCGCACAGCGCACCGGCATGGGTGAGCAACCCTCCCCTGATCCCCATGATCATGTCACCGAAATTCAGAAGGTTGGCATATTCATATTTATGACTGTTACTGTGTCCCAAGGTCATTTGATCCCCTTCTGATAAGCAAAGTCAACGGGATAGCCAGATTGCTTTAACAACCAGGTTACTAATTTATCAAGTGCAGTGATTCACTTAACAACCGTGACAAGAAAGGTCATAAAATGGGGCAAAACTCACTTAATAAAGGTCCTACTTAACAACAGAAATTTTGGGCTGTTGTGGTCGTAAATTGAGGACTACCTGTATTAAAACCATCGCTTGCTGCAGTTTTATACATTCCGCGTTTGTCTTTGGCTGCGTTTGTGAACTACTGCAGCCCTTAGCCTAAGTAAGCTGATCATTTTTCCAGTCGACAGTGTTCCGCTAATCCAGACATTTGGGGTAAATCGCGACGTCCATCGGGGAGAAGCCTGGCGGGGTCGTCGAAAGCCCTTGCACAGTTTGAAAGGCTCCAGTGAAACGCAATTGTGCCGGGAGGGAACCGCTCAACACGCAGCCGCCTCGCCTGGCCTCCTACGGCCGGCGGCAGTCCGAAAGGGCAGGCAGTTTTGTGGGAGGAGACCGGTAGAGGACGCCCGCGGCACAGGCCTGGCTTCTCCCAGCGCTGGGCCTGCCCTGCCCAGGGCGGCGCTTCCCCCGTCTTTTCGTGGGGCGGGGGAGGAAGGCTGGCGCTTGGGCTGGGCCTGACCGCCTCTCTCATGTGACTTAGCCGGGCTCCTTCAACGCGGCTGAAAGGAGGAGGAGGGTGGCGGCGGCGAGGCTGAAGGAGAGGCTCGGATTATGGCCCCGGCAGTGGGTCTCGTTGCCGCCTCTGTTGGGCACGGCAAGACCCGGACCTGCCGGCGCTGAAAAGGGAAAGGAGGAGAAGTCGCCGAAGTCGGGCACTTTTCGTTTCCCATCATGGCTGAGCCGCCGGGCGGTAACGGCGCCGTTTCTCCTCCGGTCGGCTTGCCCCGAGAGGTCCGTGAGCAGCTTGCGGAGCTGGAGCTGGAGCTTTCGGAAGGTGAGCCCCCCCTCTCTCCCTTTTCTCTCTTCTCTAGGGCGGAAACCAGATTATTGGCAGCTTTCCATTTCTCCAACGGTGGAGAACAGGGAACATATTTCTCCCTTGGGCTTCCCGGTTGAATTGATTGATTTTTTTTGCTGGGGGTGGGGGTAAGACGGATAAACGGGGGAAATAAGAAAAGGCCCCTGTCTCTTGTCCCCCCCCCCCCCCCCCCAACGTGCGCTCTCTAGTCTGTTCCCTGGTGGTGGCGTTTACATTTTCCTTTAGGGTTAGCATGGATCTTCCTATTGAGTGTCTGCATGAAAGCTGGATAAAACAGATTAGGTCATTTTGGGTTTTTAAATTTTATTTTAAGGTTGACTAAAATAAATACAGCCGCTTGTGTATACGCACACTTCTGCACACCCCCACACAAATGTTTCAGTTTATTTTTTCCTTCTCTTCCACAAAGACGCAATTTCCTCTTTCTTTCTGTGGCTGCATAGATGAGATTTCCTTTCTTTTCTTTTTTTTTACATTTCCCTCTTCCCTCAGCCTGTGACTTAATTGTGACTTTCGACCTGCATTGTAACATAACTCCCAGAATCTACAGTCATGGGTAGGATGTTGCTAAACAAATACTTTGCTCTTGCTGTAAATGGGTTTTTGGGGAGCAGTTTGGTGATATTTAGATTCATACACATCCTTATGAATTTTTATGTAGGATGCATTGGAGGCCATGGTTAAATCACAGTTTACTTCTATCTCCACTGACTGTCATGGATCTGATGTTTTTTGATGCTACTGTGGCACAATAAGGTGGATTCAAGGTGCATATGCTCCTGATTTTTGCATGAAAACTTCTATTAAAATAGAGGTCATAGTTATCTGTTCAGTATAATGTTCACTACAATAACATTGCTGGCATATATAAAAAGGCCAAAAAACATACATCTGAATCAGAGATTCCTGTGAATCCCCCAGGTTTTGCTTGGAATCAGGTTTTGCTTGGAATCCTTCTGAAACAATTATCAGAACACTAGTCTCATTCTGTGCAGACAAATGTGCCATTGCAATCATGTATCTGTCCATTTTTGTCACTGCGTGTTGTAAAAATAGATCCAATGCAGTGATCATCATAGAGCATCACCATTTTATATGGAACACACCTGAAATCACCAACAAATCATAGATTACTTTTTTTCTGCACAGACAGAATCATTATAATCATCAATCTTCTCATTTTGGGTGCTTAGTATCTCTCTGTAAAGAAATGGCTTCAGTCCAGTTTTGAGATTTAGTTTTAGAAGTACAGTAACAATAAAATGTGTTTTTTTCATAATTTGGTAAGATGTCCCTCGAGATTTAGGGTCCCCCCCCATTTGTTAATAGTTTATAATTGCCAGGCAAAGTTATCTTGGAAGTACTACTTGACTAATTAAGCTTTTTTCTGAATCCGTCCTTTAAAGAAGACTCTTGACCCATCGCTTCTACATCATAATTTAGAGAAATGCTTAGGCAGAATATGATGGTTGAGGATGTAACAGTCGCTGAGAGAACCAGGTCACATTCTTTCCATTCCTCCCATTCATTCCACTTGTATACATCTGACCACACTAGTGATGGATATAATCTGCAGGTTCACATGGATTCAACATAAAAACAATAAGAATCCACCTTTTTGCATAATGGGTGCAAATATCATTTTGTGCAGAAGGATGGAATCTGTGATTTGTAAGTGGTACTCAGTAGTTTCCATGTAAAAAATATGAGGATCCATTTTAACCCTGCCTGGATTCAGGTTTTAATTTCTTCCATTTGGGTAGTCATATGGACCTTTTGGAAAAAAAAATATTGGTTTGTGGGAAGCTCTGCTGTTGAATGAGAATTACAAATATGCTTTATGCAGTTAAGAGCTGCTAGCATGATAGGCCATTTGTCTGCCTGGATAATTGCTGCAGTTTCTGTTTTATTCCCCCTGCATATATTAATTCAGAAAATGTTATATGTATCTTACCACTTGGTGCAGTGATATCACAACTTGTGTTAGAATATATAGGGAATTCCCTTACTACATCAGCAATATTGCCTGTCAGTGAACATCATAGTGGGTAGACTTGATAATCAGAATTTGGTAGATAAGAGAAAAATGTGAATAGTGTAACCAGTTTTACCATTTTAAAGATAGTCCAAAAACTGTTTTTGAAGTGAATAGTTGTATTGTTCAAATATACGAAGTTTAAAGATAAACCAGAAAGCCTTTCATACATATTCTGAAGTATGAGAGTGACATGATGCACCATTTGTTCTTGATATGATATCGCAGACCTGGGCATTTTACGTAATGCTGGTCAAATTTACACCTTTGACTGTCCTTGTCTGGCCCGTGATATTTCTAGCAGGGGGTAGGGCATCAGCGCCAGGGGGCAATGGTGTTGGAGGGAGTGGCATGGTGCAGGGGACAGGACAGCAGTGGCCCTCCCCATCAGTCCCAGTTTTTCATATGGTTCTTTAGGAAAATAAATTGCCCACTCCTACCCTATAATGGTTCAAATGTATACATGCTTAAATGCACATATAAGCTAGTGACTCCAAAACTACAGTTTGAAGATAGGAAAGTTGGTGAGACTAAACAGGAGTTTATTTTTGTGAGAAATGACTAGGAATTTCTTCTGGGATTGAAAAGCATTAAAAATTTGAACTAAGCATTCTTTAATTTTTAAATGTATGTTAGTTGCATCCAGGTCAAGGGTCTCAAAATAGAACTCACTTGACTAAAGCTTATCCATGACTACTAGAAATGATTTATCTTCCATATACTGCTGATTGGCAGGGCAGTATCTCTTTGATAGGAATATGAGTTTATATGGTTGAGGAGTTTAGAAAACAAGACTTTTTTGAGCTTTCTATGTGATCTGCAGCCTGTTTCAATGCATATGTAAGTACTTTACGAAGTTCCTGTTTATGCTAAAAACAAAACCTGAAATTGTATTTGAGACATAAATGGCACATTTCCTCTTTTTCAATATTTCCCCTTTTAGTTGTTTTCTTAACTCTCCAGGTTGTTTTCTGCTCACTGGCTGTTGAACTATTGTCTTCTGTCCTCATAAAATGACAATTATAAGTGAATTTTATGAAACAAAAGAAGCTGTTGTAAGTTAAACAAGAATTAATAAAACATACAGAATTCATTGTTACTGTGCCTGAATTTCCTTTTGGGACACATGTATGAATCATTTTTCAAAACTCAAATGGTAGTCTCATTTCTGCAAAGCTGTAATTTTCTGAGGAGAATACAAAGTTAATTATTTCAGAAGGGGACATTTTGTGAATTATTTTACCCTGATAATATATTTGTCATGACAGGCTGGATTCTAAGCAGTTACTTAATTAGTTCAAGGGATTGAACTAAGGAATTTTTTTTTGTTCGGTGTAGAGGGTACCTCCTCCCATATCTATCATAATTCTTTTATAAAAGCTCTTTTTGTTCTTTTTTGTCATCTAGTTTGTGTTAACATTAGATCTGCCGTTCATTTTTTTTCTTCTGTTCAATCATGTTTGATTCTCAGAGACTGCCTGGACAAGTCCCTGCAGTTTTCTTGGCAAGGTTTTTCAAAAGTGGTTTGTCATTGCCTCCTTCCTAGGGCTGAGAGAAAGGGACTAGCCCAAAGTCATCCAGCTGGCTTTGTATATAAGGCAGGACTAGAACTCATGGTCTCCCAGTTTCTGGCTTGATGCCTTAACCACTACTACAAACTGACTCTCATTCAAATACCACAAATCAACCGTATAGTTGGCCAAGTGGAATTAATTTTTGGATCTTGAATGAAGAAACTTAAAGAGATAACTGTTTTAAGTGTCCTATATTATATGATTTTGCACTATAAAATGTGTACTGTACAAAATTAATAATTGAGCAAAGGCCACATGTCTTGCTTGTATAATGCATTACATTTTAGTAATACTGGGCTATAGAGAAATCATTAAAACTAAAGGCCTACTGATATTCAAATATTAATATGCAAGTAAGGATACAGAGAAAACAGGTAATTCTGTACAAATCATTAAGGGATGTTGCTGTATTTCTGTACAGTGGTCTTTAAGGAGAATAGCAATCTATTCATTATTGCTGCTGTTGCTTTGCTTTTGCTGCTGCTGCAGAAACTGTTCAAGTCTGGTCCATGGTTTTCTTCTGCACAATATTTGGGGAGGAAGCAATAATGTTATATTGTTATATAGGAACATTATCTTTGTAAACGTTCATGAAAATCTGTATGTACAACTTTAGAGAAGGAACGTTGATTATTTAATAGCAAATTTATACAATTTTCTTGAGTAAGCAATCTATGTACTAAGATTGTTCTTGCCCTTGCCCTTCATATTTCTGTTCATCCTATTATAGTTTTTTTTTTAATTTTACCATTTTTATATGTTTTCCCAATCATCAGCTTTCAGGGCTTTTTTTTGTTATATTGTTGGTTTTGTTTTGTTGATGTTTTCTTGTTATAGTCTTCTTGTTTTGATATGTAGCTCTGCAATATATAAATATAAATTTCCAGTGTCAAATTTGATTGACCCAGTTTCATTTATGGAAATCTCACACAAGCAATTCATTGAAATCGTATTACATTTGGAGAATCATGAAAAATATTCCTTTTTATATCATTTTCAATAAATCTTACATTGCGAATATACCAGCACATTTGGCTGATTTTTTAAAAAAACGCCCAGTTTTTATAATGTTATAACTTACCTTACACAATTTAATCTTTTAAAGTATGCTGTGGTATGCTTATTCTGCATTGTTTGCATAGCATCTGATCTTGATACGGTATCCCTGAAGCTGCAATTCAAAGCACTGCAGTGCTTTTTCAGCATAGCCCAGTAAGGATGCTAATTCAATATGGAAACATGTTTACATAGGGATGTCTGTCTGTATCGATAGCACGCTACTTGCCCTGCATATAGGTACTTCTTTGTTGCATTCTGATTATTGTTGAGTGAAAATTATATATACAGAGAATGAAAACTCATGTAAACCAATAATGTTTCCTCCCTGGGGAGTTCTGATTCTTAAAGAGAATAAAGATTTTTTACAGAATAATTTCAGCACCTTTGAGCCAACTAAATTTTCCAGAAAGCTAAAAACATCAGATTTCAGGTAAGCATTTCTATTAAGAGGGACCTTTGTCTACATGGATTAGTTGTTTACTGCTATTACTGATGTCTTGGGGATGGTTTTATGCCAAGGATGTGGTACTTTTCACTGGAATTAGTATAAGCAGAAGCTCTATAAAACACTACAGGCTTGAAGGGGAATACATCAACCACTTCTGCATCATGCTACAAAAAAGGGTGCCAATCAAAAGCCTTGACTGTGATAGTTTTTATTTGGCATCCTGCTTAGCTACGTTTGTGTGCGGTAGTAGATTGTTTGTTACATCTTAATCTGGTAAACCAGTGCACAAATTCTAAGCCAGCCACCCACCCATCCTTGCTTCTTCTATTGCTTAATCTATTGCTGTAAATTAAAGCAGTTCAGAAATTGAAGTGCTGGTAGTGATTTCCAGCTACCAGTAGATACATGAAGTTTGGTTTCCTCTAGTCATACTGGCATGCATTTTGTGATGTACAAGATATAAATATAGGATTGTATTCTGACTTCTGTTTTAGATCTGTATTTTTTTATCATCTTGCTTTAAGAATTTGCTTATTTTCACTAGGTATTGTTTACTATGCATGTTATCAGTAAGGGCCTTGTAATAGCAACCATGTTATTTCCATTTTGTTTCTCTTGGTGGATAAATCAGTATAGGTGTCTACAAAAGAATACTATATGGGCACCATGTGAAGGTAATCTATACGTGATGTTGGTGTACAAGTGTACAATGTTATGGGTCTCTCAGGAAGTCATCATATGGTGCAATGATTTGTCAAGATCCCCAGTTTCTGTTTCTGACTATTGAACAAAATGTCTAGTTGTCCAGCCCTGACTAAAGTTTGACCATGTGCCAGACCCTGCATGTTAACCAAGGAGCCAAGGCTATTTATGTTTAAATTATGTCTTTAATAATTTGTGGCTATAACCTTGACAATTTTTATGTTATCAGAAGCACACTGCAGGACCCTGTGCTTTTGTCAAAATAAAGTAGTTTTGTGATGCTATCTAAACCCCCTTTGAATGTGGGTGCAACAGAACAAAATGTGTACAAAAGGGGTAGGGCTTATGGCTTAACACTGCTTTTGTCATTTGCCCTCCTTCCCATGGATGCCTCTGTATCCCACTGTTTCCTTGACTTGAGAACTTCATTTCTTCTGTGCTTCTTCTCTTTTAAGCTTTGTAAAATCTTTCAGAAGCTTCCTATAATAATTTATTCCCATCATTTGCTTATATTATTCATGCATAATTTGCTTTCACTAATTATAGAGGTGACTTTTTTTCCTATAACATTATGTGTGTTTTTATAGTGCGATAAGTGTGTGTGTTTTTAAATCATTGAAAACATTAATGGGCAATTAGCCAATTTAATACCTCATGTGAAGAGGGCATTTATTATTCTTTGGCAGCTTATTAGAGCTATTGATTTTGTAGAGGTTTGGAACATAAAAAATTGCTGCCTTTAATTTCTGTTTTGCCTTTTGCTTGTAAATAAATGTGCTGCTGGTTTTGATTGAAGTTCCTTAGCATTAGTCCATCATTACTTCTTATTGGGGGTGGCTGAGGGGAAACTCCCTCTAATCCAGTGTTTCCCAACCTTGGCAACTTGAAGATATCTGGACTTCAACTCCCAGAATTCCCCAGCCAGCATTCGCTGGCTGGGGAATTCTGGGAGTTGAAGTCCAGATATCTTCAAGTTGCCAAGGTTGGGAAACACTGCAGTCTAATCGAATTAGCCAATGAGAAGCAGTGAGAAATAATCCATGCCATAGAGATGCTGCATCAATTTGAGTGGTTGCAGAAATAAACAGATGTTTAATAATGATTATTTTAGGTATTGTGTCTGTTTGAAAATTTGAAAAACTTATACTGCAGTATGAAGTGTGTCGTTAGGTACAATTTTACAAATGCTCTAGTGCAGAATGCAACTTGACAAAAGTCTTGTCTGGAATATTCCTTAGAGAACTGGATGGTGAGAAATTCAAGACAGAAAGGGAAGTACTTAGTGCATGGTTACATTTTGGTTCTTGATTTCTAAAGATACAATTATAGCAGCTTACTTGGCCATTTTAATGAAAAAGTGGACAAATCTAGGGAAAGTAATTATTCCTTCTTTTAGGAAAAGGAAAGTAATTCTTCATAACAGCCACTTCATAAACATGTTTAACATAAGATGTAATATGGGTCTGAAATTAAGTTATTTTATAATAATCTGTTGTGTACTTTCCAGGTGTTCCAGCTTTGGGAATGAATGAAATGCTGGATTAGGCCTTTCATTGGATCCAGTGTTCTACTTCTAATCAGTATAGATTAAGATATTTCTACCCAGCATTCTTTATCTTGGTGAGATTTTGTAATTTGAATGAATGCTTCTTGTGAGATAATTCGCTGTATGAGAAAAGAGTTTGGAAAGAATAGTATTTAAAGATAAAAGAACTGGCAAGGCAAGAGTAAAAATTCTTGTTCTCATACTTGGGCTTTATTCATCCTCTCACCTCTGTCACCTTCTTTAGGACAGAGCTTGCTTGAGCTCATATGCTATTGATTTCATTTATTAGAAATTATTCTAATTAATTTCTTAAATAATAAAAATTAATTAAATAATAAAAACTATTTATTATTCTTGATTTCATTTATTAGAAATGTATGTTGCTATTGAGTTTAGTTGTGACAATGAGGAGAAATAGAGTATCTGTTGTAAACTCCAGAGATAACTTCTGTCACCTGTATAAATAATAATAGGCTTTGTCTGGATAATCAAGAATTTAAAATTATGTGAAATAGGCCTCCTTAATCTCTGTGAAATTATGCAATATTAAGTAGTGTAAATTCAACCTTGATTCACAGTACTGAGCTCATAAGTAACAATAGATTAAAAAATAGGTTTAGCAGAAAAAAAGTTAAATAATATTATGGTATATTTCAGGGGTCCTCAAACTTGGCAACTTTAAGACTTGTGGACTTCAACTCCAAGAATTCTCCAGCCAGTATATCTGCTGGAGAATTCTGGGAGTTGAAGTCCACAAATCTTAAAGTTGCCAAGTTTGAAGACCTCTGGTATATTTAAAATAAACCATATTATGGATTGATTGATACCTTTGAGTCAATTTTGACTCCTGGCAACTGCCTCAACAAGTTCCTGAAGTTGTTTTGGTAAAGTTTTATACAAGTGGTTTGTCTTGCCTTCTTCTTAGGGCTGAAAAAAGAGTGATATGGCCAAGGTCACCCAGATGGTTTCATGCTTAAGGCAGTACTAGAACTCACAACTTCCGGGTATCTAGCTTGACGCCTTCACCACTAACATAGACTGCCTTATACTTAACAGTTAAGGATAATTAAATAGCTTGCAGAGGGAGAGCATTTAGGACTCAACAGCATGACCAGATCTTAGGTCTTCATTGCTTATCAGCTGCTCATGGTCCAAAGAAAATTTCAGACACAATGTATTTCTATTGAGGCTAGGGTATAACTATTTGATAGGCAAATTCAATTGACCAATGAATACTCGGAGTAACATAATTACATTTTCCTCCAGTGGATTCCTGTTCCTATCTGTTTAACTAAAGGTGAGTCAAAGGCGGAATCAACTTTTTGGATGTGTCTGGGCATGTTATTTGCTAAGTTGTGTTCTGACTGAAGAGAGGAATGGCTGCGTTATAGGACAGCTATTTTCCAAAACACAGACACGCACATTAGCATTAAGAGGGTGTTTTTTGTTATCTTTAATGAATATGTAAGAAAAATCAGAATATTCAATAAGGATGTTTATTTATTTAAAGATTTGTGTGGCCATGGATCCTAGAATGCAACTCCGGGCAGCTATACATATTTATAATAGTGTTTAAAAGTTTGAGAACCCTTTGGATGTTCAATATTTCTGCATAAAAATGACCTAAAGCTTGATCCGTTTTCCACAGAAGTTCCTAAAACTGGATAAATAGAACCCAATTAAACAAATGAGTAAAAAATATTATGCCTGTTCATTGGTTTATAGAAGAAAATGATCCAAAGCTACATATTTGTGTGTGACAAAAGTTTTGTGAGCCTTTGTTTTCAGTAATTCGACGATCAATTGCTATTATGTGAGATATCTTTCTATTCAAATGGACAATCTTATTTTAAAATCTAGTGATCTTTGGATTTAGTTAAATCAAATACAGAACAATTCTATGTGTATTAAAACTGCACTTATTATATTCCGTACTGTAATCTGAGTTTATTCTTGATTTCATTTATTAGAAATGTATGTTTTTGCAAAATTTTCTTTTTAAATTATCAAGGATTGATTTATTCATCTATCTACATACTACTAAAGCTCTCATGTCCTTTTGATACTTTGTAATCCTCAGTTGGCCAAAACACTGTATCATAGGACAAAATTTTGTCAACAAAAATACCTAAAATGAGCTAACCTGCAGAATGCTGGCACCCAGTAATTTTACTTATTTGTCTGTTTATTTTATTTATTTAGCTATATCCCACCTTTATTATTTTCACAAATAACTCAAGGCGACAAATATATCCAACACATCTTCCTGCTATTTCCCACACAACATCCACCCTGTGAAGTGAGTTGGGCTGAGAGAGAGAGAGAGAGAGAGAGAGAGAGAGAGAGAGAGAGAGAGAGAGAGAGAGAGAGAGAGAGAGAGAGAGAGAGAGACTGGCTCAAGGTCACCCAGCTGCCTCTCGTGGGTAAGACGGGACTTCTGCTTTTTAGCCTAATCCCAAGGGAATGAATCTTGGGGATTTTTATTTTATTTTATTTTTTGGCTGCTTCAGTGTTGCTGCACTGCTGCTGTTCAGACTTTGCTAGCGGGAAGGTGGCAAGGAGCATCAGCAATCATTTCAGATGCTTCTGTTCCCCATCAACTTGTGTGAAGCTGTCTGGAAACATTGGAAATGAGAATCACATGGCCGCAGCTGAGTGCAGTCACATGGAGGTGGCATGGTTGTGGAAAGCTTGCAGGGAGAAAATAAATGGAGAAAAGGTATACTCTCCACCAATTCCTCTGTGTTTCGCATAGTGCTGGTCACTAACATATCCCCTTGCTCCCTTCCCTACCTGGCAGCAACCATTTACCTACTTACTGGGAAGGGAAGGAATGCGGGAGAGGAGGGAGGGAGGAAGAGAGAGAAAAGGGAAGGAAGGAAGGAAGGAAGGAAGGAAAGAAGGAAGGAAGGAAGGAAGGGTTACGGTTACGGTTATGGTTATGGTTAGGGGTTAGGGTTCTCGGAGAAGTTAGGGAGGGAGGGAGGGAAGGAGGGGTTAGGATTAGGGTTAGGGTTAAGGGTTAAGGGTTAGGGTTCCAGGAGAAGGAAGGAAGGAAGGAGGGAGGGAGGGAGGGAAGGAAGGAAGGAAGGAAGGAAGGGAAGGAAGGAAGGGAAAGAAGGAAGGAAGGAAGGAAGGAAGGAAGGAAGGAAGGAAGGAAGGAAGGAAGGAAGGAAAGATTTCTGATGCTCACTGCTATCTTCAGACAAGGAAATGGGAAGCTGTCAGAAATTTGGAAGTTATTCCTGCTCCCATGATTTTTTGTCCACCTGTGATTCTTCTGTTTCCATGTTTAGATAAGAAAATATCTGAAATGATGACCCCACAGGTCATGAGTTATCTAGTACATTCTATTTCTAGCGTATGTTTAATTCAGGAAATCAGGAGGGCATATAGAGTTTTCTCTCTTTATATTTTTCCCCACAACAACTCTGAAAAACAGGTTGGGTAAAGAGATTGTAACTGTCACAATGCCACCCAGTGAGCTTTGGTGGCTGAAGATGAGAACCTCAGTCTCCTCACTCTTACTTCAAAATAGCTGCTTTAAGAGGAACGGAAGTCCTGCTTTGAAACACTGGGAAATTTTACAGAGTATTTTAGTCAGCATTAATTTGAAGGACGTCTGATGGGGCTCAGTAGTATTTCCTCTTATTTATCTAGGGTGGCTACATGAGTTAGATACTTTTTGACTTCTGTTATATTAGCACACCTAAATATGCTTTCAAATATATAAATATAATTAAAGTTACAAGAGTTGAGATTCTCAGGAACCCAAATCTACATTCAAGTAGGATGACAGAAAATATATAATCTTTGGTGGATGTTTTTGATGTTTGGTGGAAAGAATTTGATGCAAGTCCAAACGCAACTCAGTTTTTCTACAATCGTGTAATGACAGATTGGGTCATCAGTAGTGTTCAAACAGTTCTGCCAAGATCCTCACAACTGCGTTTAAACAGGTGGCAGAGATACCTTGTGGAGAAAATAGGAATTATCAGTATGCCATGACATATGTGCCCTAGAAACATTGTTTTAGCCAGTAGCCTAAACCTTAAATGATTTCAAAGTTAAGGTATTTTTGTAATGCCTGCAAGTCTGCGTTAGGAGGAAAGGGAGAAACTCTTGTTAAACCCTCCTTTAAGAGGTTTGGGAAGCTGAAGTGGGAAGGGGTGTTTTTCTATGGGACAGCCTCCCAGTAGAGAACAGGCTAGCTCCCACTTCGTTTATGTGTCAAAAGCCACAACATTTGCCGTCGTTTCAGAGCTCCTTCCTCTGATTTTATCACACCAACTTTAACTTCTATTTTTAGTGCTTTTATTCTAATATTTGGTTGGTGTTATTTATTTTTATTACTTTTCTTCTGAAGATGGCACCAAGGAAACTTTCATTGGTTTTTATATTTTATGTAAGCTCCTGAGAACTTTTTTTTTTTACTGCAGCAGGATAGAAATGTGATAAATAAAATCAGGAGGAATGTCTCCTTGCTGCTAAGGAGTTGGCTTAGTCCCTTTGTTGTGTTCTATGGAGCAGTTTGCTTTAGATCATAATATTTAGAAAATTCTGTTCCCTGGTGTGGCAATTTTGATGAGTAAGATGGAGAGAAGTACAAGCCACATCCCCTGTGCAAATCTCTGCTGGCACTCACCAAGATCAGCTCCCTGGTGATCGTATCTCTGTAATTGTAATGCAGTTACATAGCATCCAGAGTATAATGTAGTTTTCCTTGTCATAGGTGAGGCCAGTTTGTGACAAATAGTGAGACATGATCTAGCAAGTTCTTTTCTCATATTTTTTGTTTAAATTTGCAAGCCTGGAATTCTGAAATAGCGATGGATATGAATGAGTGCTTCTGCAGGCCTTCTATGCTTCGGATTTTAAACACCTAGTGTTGTTTCGATCATTGTTTTTTTCCATTTGGTTTGCATATCGGTCGTCAGCTTGGCTGTGCAATTATAACAGTAAGCACTATGTGTCTGCTGTTGTGTCTGAGTTCTGTGCCCAGAGTAAATTATGCAGATTTCATAAACTCTGTCCAATATTCAAAGAAATTGTATTTTTTTAAAAAAAAGATTGCCACAACAACAAAAAATGTAAGTGGTAAAATGAATGCCAATAGAAGTAAGTAAACAGTAATTGATGGGGTCATTTCATAGCAGATTGAAGGCAAAAGAAAGCGATTGTATAGTTAGTTATTGGTTAACTCTTCTGAAACTGTTACTTGCAGTTATTGGTAAGACTTTAAATAAAAATTATCTCTATATCAGGGCTGGGTAATTAATTTTCCCAAGGGGCCACTTAAGAAACTGGGAGTATTTTGGAGGGCCAAACCAATAGGGCTGTGTAAGTGTATACGCATGCATGCACACACATACCGTATTTTTCGGACTATAAGACGTACCAGTGTATAAGACGCACCAACATTTCGAAGAGGTAAGTAAGAAAAAAAAAGTTTTTGTCCTCCCCGGCCCCCAGGAGCACTCTGTAGGCCTCCCAAACTCTCTGTGTGCTCTGTTTTTTTGCAAAAACAGGCCCGTTTTCACCTGTTTTTGTGAAAAACGGCACAGAAAGTTTGGGAGGCCTGCAGAGTGCTTCTGGGGGTTGGGGGAAGGCAAAAACGCCCCAATTTTTGTGAAAAACTGCCCATTTTTTGCTCATTTTTTTCAAATATGGGAGTGTTTTTGCCTTCCCCCAGCCCCCAGAAGCACTCTGCAGGCCTCCCAATCTCTCTGCACACCCCATTTTTGCGAAAAATGGGCCCATTTTTAGCAAAAATGGGATGTGGAGGCGGGGCTCCAGGAGGCCAAAAATGGCTGTATTTGGTGTATACAACGCACCAACATTTCCACCCTCTTTTAGGGGGGAAAAAGGTGCGTCTTCTACTCCGAAAAATATGGTACATAAATAGAAAAAAAAGCCTTCAAAATAAAAGCAATCCATGCGGGCCGGACAGGAACAGCTAAAGACTGGATGGGTCCCGGGGACCATAAAATGCCCAGGTCTACTCTATTCATTGGACTAATGTAATGTGATATATGTGGGCCTGTCTTTGGAGATGTCCCAAAACCTACAGCTAATATAAAATACAGCAGCTAGATTACTGATTACCTAGTAGGAGTGTCTGTGAATATAGAAAAATGCCAATCCTAAAGTAAATACATTTGTTGGTTTGGTTGGTTTATGACAAGTGTTGGCAAATCGCGTCTCGCGAGCCACAAGCGGCTCTTTGGGCCCTCTGCCACGGCTCCCTGTCCCATCACTGACTGCCCTGCCCCTCGCCCTCCCTTCCCTTGCCTAGCCCAGGGGCTCTTCCTAGTTTCCAAGAATACTACAGGGGCAGGAGGTCAAATGTCGCGTCCTCCGGCATCCGGAACGCTCCACGCCGCTCTGAAACCCCCCCACCCGTCTCTAGCCTTTGAAGGGGAGAAGGAGGGCACCCGCTGGGGGGTGGGGGCTGTAGGACAAGCTATGGGGCTCATCTCCCCATCTCACAAGGATTGGATGGTTCTCCTCGGAGCCCACCTCTCGGAGCTGCACACGCTTCTTCGCTCGCTTGCTCGCTCGCTCTAGCTGGGAAGGCGGGGGTTAAGCCAAGCGTCTGAATGCCTCCCCCACAAGAAATTAATCATCTCCTGAGCCAGGGTCTGGAGCAGCCTTGCACACCAGAAGCATTGAGGAGGGGCAGCAACAGCTGGCGTTGGCAGAGCCCCTTGCCTCTGCCTGCCCTCGCACACCAGGATTTTCCTTGTGGAACGGAGATTCCGCCTCCCCCCAGTGCGAATTGTGCACACGCCTCACCCCCCCACCCCAGCTGCACCTGAGAGGGGGGAAAGCCAAGCAGAGACCTCCCTCCTTCCCACGCAAAGCCCCTTAAAGCAGAGAAGAAGCCCGGCTGGCCAGCCCCTTTGCTGGAAGCTCCCGGGCAGCCCTCGAGCGAGCGAGCAAATGAGAGGAAGGAACGCATGAACCCGCCCCCATTGTGGGGGAGGGGGAGCCCCGGAGAGGCCATGTGCAGATAGATAGATAGATAGATAGATAGATAGATAGATAGATAGATAGATAGATAGATAGATAGATAGATAGATAGATAGATAGATAGGTGATAGATAGATAGATAGATAGATAGATAGATAGATAGATAGATAGATAGATAGATAGATAGATAGATAGATAGATAGATAGATAGATAGATAGATGATAGATAGATAGATATGGAGAGAGAGATAAAGAGATGGAAAGGGAGAGATGAGAGGGAGATGAGAGAGTGGAGAGGGAGGGAGAGAGAGAAGATAGATAGATAGATTGATTGATTGATTGATTGATTGATTGATTGATAGATAGATAGATAGATAGATAGATAGATAGATAGATAGATAGATAGATTGATAGATGATAGATAGATGATAGATAGATGATAGATAGATAGATAGATATGGATGGAGAGAGATAGAGATAGATAAAGAGATGGAAAGGGAGAGATGAGAGGGAGAGGGAGGGAGGGAGGGAGAAGATAGATAGATCTTCTACCTGCAGCCGCCTCCCAGCCCGTTCCCCATCACAAACTTGCGCAGCGAAGGATAAGGTTCCCGAAGCAACCTCTCACCCTTCTTTGGATGTATCCATTCGGGGGCACTTCCACCTCCCTGTCGACACCCAAAGGTATCTATGTTTCCTGCAAAGTGAGAATTCCGCCAGGGTCTCCCAAATCCCCTATTCCACGGTATCTGAGGTGGTAAGTACTTAAGACGCTGGGAATCCGAGTTGCTTCTCTCAGCGGGCTGCAGAGTACAGTCACAGGATGGTTCTCAGAATTGTATCAAGTATGGGTCATGGCAAAAACTGCTCCAGCAAAAACCAGTCAACAAATACAGGTATTCTATTTGCAACACACCAATCTAAAGCTGAATTTCCCCAATCGTAGAAGCTAATAATGTACATTTCCTTCCATAAAAGCAGAGTAAAAGTTTAGCAATCTTCTTATTACTACTGCTACACTATACAGTAGTATACACACATACATACATACATAGAGAGAGGAGAGAGAGAGAGAGAGAGAGGGTTGTTTTGTGGTTCCCAGTTCTCTGTCCTAATGACCGGCTGGGTAGGCGTGGCTACGGGGTCATGTGACTGGGTGGGAGTGAGTGATGTCGAGTTGGCCACGCCCACCAAGGTTTTGTGGCTCTTGGTGTGTTTTTTTCTGTGGGAAACGGGTCCAAATGGCTCTTTGAGTGTTTAAGTTTGCCGACCCCTGGTTTATGATATAACCTTTTAATTCCCATTTGTTGCAGTATTTGGATATATCAGCCAATGCTTTATCAGACCAAAATATGGTATGGACATGAAAATGCCTCTCCTTCCAAGATTCATGCCCAAGTGATAGGCCTTCTCGGTGATGGTTCTTATAATTTAGAATGCTACTTCCCTCAAGATATAGTCTTGTTCATCTTTTACAAACAAGTTAGCTATTCTCTGATTTTACTTTTGACTGTAGTTGTCCTTAGGCTTCTTGTTTAATGCATCTTTTCTTATTTATTGAGCCTTTTATTTTATGCTTCCTATCCAAAGTTTGTCTGAACCGGGGGAGAGATTCATAACTATTTTTCAATGGTATTTTGTCATTGGGTATTTTTCATTGATAGAGAATGAAGAGAAACAGATGAATATCTAAAGAAACAAAATTGATTGAGGATTATGGAGGGACAGAGACAAATTATGAATGGACAATTAGGAAAGTTTCTGAAGCTTTAAAAAAAAATTAAACTAGAAAGGGTTCCTGAACCGGATAAATTATGATGATGTCATTATAAATGTTTTGAGGATGTACTCTTAAAACTTTTACAAAACACAATGAACTCTATCCTACAGGAGGAAAGTTGTCAGAGAATTGGAAAGAAGCCAGTATACCATTAATCCTCAAAGAGGGACAAGATTTGAGTTTAACAAAAAACTATAAATTGATATCATTATTGAATAACAGCTATAAGTTGTTCACAATAATCCTAGTGGTAGACTGAAAATACTTTTGCAAAAATTTATTAATAAAGATCAGTGTGGGTTTTTAATAAAGACAGTTAAAAACAACGTCAGAACTTTGCTGCATATTCTAGAATATTAGAAGAGCATATTGAAAAAAAGCATTATTTTTTTTAGATGCAGAGAAAGTTGTTGACCATTTGAATTGAACTTTTCTATTTATGTTTTGAAAGATAAAATTAATTTATACTCAACAAAAGGTATGAATAATGGAGATTTAAGCAAACCATGTAAAATACAAAAAAGGAACAAGACAAAGTCGCCTATTGTCCATTTTCTTGTTTACAGTATTTTAGTTCTTGAAATACTGAATCGAGATATAAGACTCAATCAGAGGTTAATGAGTATAAAGATTAAAAAAGGACTTATAAATTGAGAGTCTTTGCAGGTGACTTGGTATTGGTTTTAGAAGACTTTTAATTGAATTAAAATATTAATGGGAAAACTAAAAAGTTTTCAAGATTAACAAACAGAAGACCGTGATGTTGACAAAAATATAATGGCACAAAATCAAATAGAATAAAATCAGCTTTAAGTTTGATAAGGTAAAATCCTTGGCTATAAATATGAATTGTATGCATTTTCAAAATAATTATCTTAAGACTTGGAATGAAGTTAAAAAAGATATGTTAAGATGGGACAAAACAATTCTCATTGGTGGGGAGATTTTATGATTAAGATGAATGATTTATCTAGAATTTAATTTTTGTTTCAGACAGTGCCTGTTTTGACATGGGGCACTAATTAAATAATGGCAGAATAATATATCTAAATTTATATGGTGGGGGAAAAACACAAGGTGGATATAGAGTGTTACAAGATGTAAAAGAAAGCAGAGAATTCGGTTTATCTGATATGAAATTATATTTTGCAGCTTGTTTAGTTTGGATGAATTATTGGATGCTGCTGAGAAACAGAAGGAGCTAGAAAGACAAGATCTGAGATATGGGTCGCATAGATATTTATGGTATGACAAAATGAAGGTTAATGTAGATTTTAAAAACTATTTTGTTAGATGTGCCATATTGAGATTATGAAACAGATATAAAAACAGGTTATGCCTGAAAATAACTTTTGTGGCTCTCACCACAAGAAGTATTTTATAAAAAATGATAAGTAGACATACATGGTTAACTTATTCTGATACACTAGAATTTTGTCAAGGAGAATGCAAAATCAAGAGAAGAGTTGGTGGTAAGAAGGATTACTTGTCAATGTCTCTCTTATGTACAGTTATTAAGATATAAAGTAGATAAAACAACTTTTGATTTTGGACATTGTAAGTCTGAGTTTGAAATATTACTGCTAAAATGTGTAAAGTTTTATTGAAACATGAAACAAAAGAATAAGTGAATGTTCTTATATTCTTTTAAAAATCCCCATCCATCCATCCATCCATCCATCCATCCATCCATCCATCCATCCAATCTATCTAATCAATCTAGTGCAATCTATGTAGAGAGGTCTGAGAGAGTCCAAAACATACTGGCAGGTTATAAGATAGAAGTAAGAACTGTATACAGTGAAAGGCACAACCAAGTAGCTACTATTGTGCAGGGGTGGGCTGCTGGGGATCAGCAGGGGTTTGGGAGAACCTCTAGCTAAGATTCTGTGCAGTTCGGAGAATCTCCAAATCCCACTCCTGGCTGGCCCCTCCCCTCCCAGGAGTCCCCACACGGCTCATTTTGGATGCAGGTAAGTGCAGGGTATGCGCGGAGGCTCAAGAAGGCGAAAAACGGACCTAACAGAAGTTCGGGAAGGGGGCCTCTGGAGCCTGGGGAGGCCGTTTTAGTCCTCCTGGAGACTCGAGGAAAGCCTCCAGAGCACGGGGAGAGCAAAAACGACGACCCCCCCGCCGTGGTGCAAGAGGGCGACTAGGCCACAGCCACCATGGTCACGCCCACCCAGCAAACGGGCAAAGAACACCTTGCTAAAAATTTTGAAGCCCACCTGTGCTATTGTGTACTGTAATAACTGCACAAAATATGAGCTAGACCCTCCCAGGTCCAGATGGGAGGTTACATAGCAGGTCACAGAGAATCTCCTGCAGATATTGATATTTGGAGCAAAAAGTAAGATAGTGAAATACAATTTGGGAATGGGTTATTGATTAGGTGAATTTTTCTGAAGAAAAATTCATTTTGTTAGTAGAATATAAAATATGATTGGTCCTTGCCAAGGAAAAAATACTAATTTTGGAATATTGCTTTTAAATGTATGCAGAAATACTTTGCGTGGGTGGGATGAGATGGGATAGGATAGGATAGGATAGGATAGGCAGATTTCTTAAGTGCAGTGAGATTTATTTTTGCTTGGTAATTAATTTCCAGTTATGCGTTCTGAGCTTCCCTGTTACTTAGAGAAACTATAATTGTCAAGTGACAGTAATTGTAGTACTAAAATCACTTTTGGACTTATTCCAGCCTCTCAGTAATAGCTGTGTTCTAAGTCACATGACTGAGAAGATCGCATAGATTGGAGGAATCACCAAGATGCTGAGATACTCTGTGCTGTATTTTGAGAATATATTTGGGGAAATAGTTTTTTTTAAAAAAAAAAAATTTCCACCACAGCGTCTGTGCAGATTTACAATCTTTTTGTTTCTCCCATTCTTTCCTCACATCAATTTGATTTGGTTCTGATCAGTTTTCAGAGACCTACTGTATTGATTAACAGTGTGCTGAACTCTTATATCATTTTTCCCTTCCATTGGTTAGAAAGGAGAAAATGGCTTCTTTCTTGAGATGCAATCTGTAGAGTGTAGACCACAGTAATGTGTTTCTCCATACCTCTCGACCTTACTTTTTTTTCATTTCACAACCGTGTGATGCACTCTGGCTTATGTTACGTATTTATTTAGATAGCTAGGGAAAAGGTTGGGCATCATAAACCCCAAGAAAAGATGCTATGGTATTTCATATGTATATAATACATTTATGGAATATGCTAGAATAGTATAAATGCAGTATTATCTATATTGTCTAGTGTTTGAGGTAAGGAGAATAATCAATATGATGTTGAGCCCTCATGTCAATAATAAGTAAAATAATGTGATCTGGAGGCAGAAAAATGATTGTTTCTGGATTTAAGTTACAAACTCTCTTCATACTCCACCCTTCATTGTAAGTTACTCACTGCAACAAACTCTTACTAATGTTGGGAGTGGCTATCTTTGAAGAGCAGCTGGTTTATGAGCAGCATTTACTTATTCTCTCACTGCCACTCTGATTGGTAGTTGAAACACAACTTCTCCTTTTAAAGGTTTGTAGTGAAGTTTTGCTCATACAGAGTTGAGAATCCTAAATGTTTCAAGGTAAGACACTTTTTCTTCATACAGTTCTGACTTCTGATGCTTTGAAATTTCATCTGTTTTCATCAGGTTTGTTTGTGGAATCATCTAGTGATTCGGTCTTATAAAGATGAAATAAAAATACACTGTGGATGAAGACAATCCTTGATGGATGTGAGAAAGTGGTGAATCCATAGCCTTGTTCATGTTGTTAGAATGCTGACTGAAGAAACAGATGCAAAGGTGTTGATTTTTGCTTGCCTAGCAGTAAATTTTTACTCAAAATTTTCATGATTCCATTGACCTTTTTACTCACGATAATTTTCTGGAGTATGTTAGATTGAAAGACAGTGAGTGATTTGCCAGGATTATCTAGTGATCTTCATAGCTCTCTAGATCCTGGAACCTGGTCTTTAGATGGTCAGACCCACTCACTGCTACTCTCATATATGATCTTACTAGCTGGCAGCCCCTTTCTAAGCTTAATGCTCCAGGTCATGATTTCTTCATGCTTGCTTCATCATGCTGTTGTAGGAGTTAAGGTTCCTGTTTATTTTTCAACTAAACATGAATTCGCCTGTCTAAATGCTAGTGCTGAATGTGATTCAGTGAATGACTTAATGCCTTCTTCCATATATCTGAAAAATAGGGACTGTTTTTCTTCTCTATTAATTTATTGTCTTGGGAGTCTCTGGGGAAACAAAGAATAATGGTAGAATTTATGTGTTGGCAGATTATTTATCTAAAGGATAAATTACCATTTTTTAAAAAATGTAGACAAGAAGTACTAGAGATTCAGAGACTGATCTTTTGCCAGAATTGTACAGTAGTTCTATCCGGCAATACTAGTCATTTTGCTAAATATGGAGAGAGATGCTTTAGTATGCCAGAATAGTAAAAATGCTTAGAAAATGTCTTTGATGGAATGATTGTCGCAGTTGAATGTGGAATTTAGTTCCACATCACTGTCCTTTAGAAGTGGCATGAAAGAAGTGTTACAATTAAAAGTGAACTGTAACACAAGAACTTCCAGTTGAAATTTCACTTCAAATGCCTCAGTGTGCAGAAGGCTAATTGATACTTTATGAACTGGAATAAACATTCTTCAAGTCTTTAATCCCTGTAACATGTCCTTTAACTGATGGATTTAAAGCTACAACTGGGTCCTAGTGAGCTGAACCAGAGTAACAGGAACATCAGTATTTGTTGTGGGAGGGGTGCCCACAACAGTTGGATCACAGATCTGATATATATATAGCTGATAAGGGAAGAGAGCCTGTGGCCTAAAGGTTAAGCTGCTGCCTTACAGGCAGACTGCCCAGGTTCAAATCCCAGTAAGGGTATGGCTATCTGATGAGAGCTAAATAGCTCGAAATAGATCTATAATAGTCTCCCTTCATTTTCATTTATCAGCAAAAAATGTTACACACACACACACACACACACACACACACACACACACACACACACACACACACATGTTTTCTGAGGTATATATATTTGATGTAACAAATTGGTGTGGGATCAACATGTATACTATTTCTTAAGGACATTACCATTATTATATCCCTTCTTATAGAAAAAGCAAATATTAATGGGAGAGGAGAGCAAGGCAGAGAATCATGGAGAAGATCTGCAGATATCTTCTGTTCTTGCCATTTAAATACGTCCTTTTTTGCTTTCTCCTAAAAGTTTTCTGCTAGAGGAAACTCCTCTTGAAATAATTGTAGAATCTCGTCCTGCGCTATTTACCTTCTGCTGTTGAAGGGAGGGCACTAGGGTATGTAAGGGCCCAAGGACGTGAAAGCCCCTTGTGTCTTCCGCTTGAGATGAAAATAGTGTTTTGAGCAAACTCTCTGTGAACAGTGTTGCCCTGGCTGACAATGTGACTGGCTTTTTCACCAGCGAGAGAAGAACTCCTGTCCTCTCAGCCTGCTACTTGTCACACTGGGAAATATGGAGGTGGAAAATGTTATCTAGGGATATATAATATCCTATGACAAATTGAGTTTCCATAGAGAATGTTCACCCACAATTCCTTTAGGTAGTATTTAGTAATTGTTGAAACGTATTTTGGAAGGCTGTTGGCATGATTTCTCATCTGCAAAAGACTTAACCTGTCTACCCCTCTGAAAACTGAGTCAGCGTCTGTATGACTTTTTGAAGGTCATTCTGAGTCAGTGGCGAGTCCTAACTTCTTGTGATGAGTCGGTTGCTTAATATTGATGCTCTAAAAAGCAATACAACTGAGTCACATAGACTTATCTGCCCTTTCTTTGGGTTCTGTTTTCTCTTGACTACCAACATAAACTGCACAGTACCTTGCACTAAAAGCGAATGACAAATACTAACAAGACACCCCAAAGGCATGAAACTACGTACCTTGTCCTAATATGCAATCTAATGGGAGGAGCTTTCTCCATTTTCTAGTGTAACTTTACTAGTCAGTGTTTTCCCACCATCTGCTTCTCAATCTGCCTAGTTATATTGCTGTTTTGATCCCAGTATCAAGACATAACTACTGTACTCTGAAGCAAATAGGTATCATAGTAGCAATCAAATTAAAATCAATCCCGTGTAACCCTGCCTTTTGGAATTGAAAGTTTCCATTTGTCCTAACTTTCTCTAGATACCCTATTATAAATGACAGCATATAAATCATAAAAGTAATAAATGGAGACACAACCCTCTCTTGCTCTGTATGTAGATAGATACTTTTTTGGGTTAATAAATAAAGCAGCAACTTGTTCAGTTTATACCAAAGTATCAGTAATGTCTATAATGGGATCAAACTTCCCTTGGAAGTTCACAATTTTGTCATTTCATGACAAAATAACTTCCAGCACTTTTAAGTATTTCTGAAGCCGGAACATTTGTTTTCATGATCCATGCCTCCTTTCTATCTCTTCATTCCTCCCCCCCCCCACTCCTTTTTAAATGTTTTATTTTCTTGGTTTTGCTGTTCAGAAGTGATTATTCAAGTTGAAAACGTTTCTGCAATAATGAATTTGAATTGTGTTTGCAAAAGGAAAATGTAAGAGATTGAAAGTAGGATACTTATTCCTAGTTTCCATACTTCTTGTTCCTATGCTTGAAGATTGATCTTGGGATCTCAAATTGTTGTGCCTGAATATGTGGGGCTAGCAAGATGGTAGACTTTTGATTTACTTCTGCAGCTGAACTCTTTTGCACTATTTCCCCTTTTGTGTTGACCTATATAAACCTGAGCCTGAGTAGCAATAAAACCTGGCCTACAGAAACTTGACAATTTGAGAGTGATGCTACTATGACTCATAATACCTTGTCCTCTTCATTCATTTACATCGTAATTGAAGTCTAACATTGCCTCCTGGACAGAACCTTGTATTTCCATCCCTGGTATCATCTCATTGTTACCCTTGTTTTTAAAGCAGACACAAAAATTTTTTAGAGACTAAACCTTTGAATGAAGCCATTATAAAAACGTTGCCAAGCGATAATGGGGCTGCAGTTTGGAACTCAGTAGACTTATTTCTAAGTAAATGTGTATAGGATCTCACGGTAAATAACTTCGGGCAGTGCAGTCTTTTGTATGAGTAAAAATGGAAAATGATTTAGGTTTTCCAGTACTCTTAACCTTTGGCTGTAAATCACTTTATTTTCTGAAAGCAAAGAATGATTGGCTTTGAATCTGCATATTTTATGTAAATCATGGATCCCTCTCCATGGCACCAAAGTACCTACTGAAACTTCCTTGACACCTTCCAGGCTTCATGCCTCATCTGGTTTTTAATTTTTTTTAAAAAAAGGGAAGCCCTTGCCTCAGGCACAACCTGAGGCATTTTGGCAATGCCTTTGGGCCTCACATAAACCATAGACAAGATAATAAATTGGTGAGTGTGAAACCTAGTGCTTTGTTTGAGGAATATGCACACCTTGTGGGAAAACAGGAAGGGAAGGGAAGGGGATGGGAAGGAGGGAGGGAGGGAGGGAGAGAGAGAGAGAGAAGTGGTAGAGATTATTTTGCTGAGCTAGAGAAATGATATAGTTTGAGTTTTGGGAGAATGTCTGTGACTTTTACTCAGAATGTTGAATGGGATATCCACCTCCCAAACATCGGGGACTTCTGATATATTGCATGTAGATTGTTTGGCACTTGCACGACTGATGAAGTGAATTAACATTGGGGGTATTAACATTGGTTTTACAAAATTGGGTGAAACAAAACAAAACAAAACAAAACAGTGGAACGTTGAAGCATTATGATATAAAAGAAATAGCTGGTAGTATTTTGTAGGTGTTCCAGTTTCATGTTTAGCAGAATACTCTTGCTAAACTCAGTTATGAACTTTTGATTATCTGGAACAATTTGGGAAAAGTGAAAAAGTTACACTTAATGGATAAATAGCAATAGCAATAGCACTTAGACTTATATATCGCTTCATAGTGCTTTACAGCCCTCTCTAAGCGGTTTATAGAGTTCAGCATATTGCCCCCAACAATCTGGGTCCTCATTTTCCCCACCTCAGAAGGATGGAAGGCTGAGTCAACCTTGAGCCGGTGAGATTTGAACAGCTGAACTGCTGAACTGCAGTGCTGCACTTTAACCACTGCACCACCTCGGCTCTGTAATACTTGCATCTGTAATACTTGCATCTAAAGAGAAGTTACAATTAATATTCAAACATACCAATTTTATTTTTACCAAGGGAAAATGCACTTCTTTGCTTGTAGCACTGAAATGAAGTTGCTCCTGCTCCACGGCTGTTTTTTTTCTAGAAAGGGATAGTAGTTATTTCTGTAGAAGAGGTTCTTACTCACACTTCTTGCTACATCCGTGGGTTTTAAACTCGATGGCTTCTTTGTTCACTGCTCAGCACTGTTTGCTCTGGAAAGAGTATGCCTTGTTTACGAATCCTTGCCCTTATCTACTTTCAAGCAAAAGAACTCTCTGTATAGGGTCAGTGCCTGTCCTTGTATTGTGAGTCATCTGTTAATATTGCAGTTACCTTTTCATGATGGTGCACTGATCATCAGACTGTCCTTGGATGACTGTGCGGGCTAGCATATTTTGTTTCGTTTCTTTTTTTTTAAACAGCTTCAACATTAAAAAAACAAATAGATTGCAGAACCATAGCCAGAATTTTTAGGCTTGGGACTTTCAAAAGTACCTGGAAGGAAGGAGTTCTCTCCATATTGAAGATGATTTCTTTAAACAAAGTGCTTATCAACCTTTCGGGTAGCTCTGCTGAGAACAGGTGTAAGTCTTAAGGAGCATCTGGGTAAATGTATTTATAGCGCTGTGATTTTTAAAAAGCTGCAGTACATTTTCCAAACATTTGATATTCAGACCAGTCTTCTTGGTCAACATTGGAGCTGAATTTCTGCTTCATACTATATATACATACCGTGTTTCCCCGAAAATAATACATGTCCCCATAATAAGGCCAATCAGGCTTTTCAGCGCATGCGCTGAAATAAGCCCCCCCCCCAAAATAAGCCCCCTCCCAACTACTTTCCGGGAAAGGGGGGACATGCCGGGAGCCGCTCTTTTTGCGGCGGGCACTCTTTTGGCCGGGAGAGCAAGAGCAAGAGCAAGCGAGAGGCAGGTGCGCGCACACCCTGCAGAACTAGCTCGGCTCCTCTGGGCTCTGCCTATGGCAATTTGAAACACGCTCCTGCCTGCAAGAAAGAGGCAAGCATCGATCCCCACCTTGCCGCCTCCTCGCAAGCAGGAGCGCGTTTCAAAAAGTTGCTGGAGGCAGCCCAGAGGAGCCGAGCCAGTCCCCCCCTCTCTCTCCCCAACACGTCCTACCTGCCAGAAATGAGTCTCTGTGAGACTCATCATGCCACCGCCGCTGCCTTGTGGAGCAGGACTCTGCAAGGCTTGTGCCGTTGCATGCATGAACGGCAGCAGGACCCCAGCTGTGCTGTATGATGAAGGTCACGGCAGTCCTGCAGTTCGTGCATGCAATGGCACAACAAGCCTTGCAGAGTCCTGCTCCATGAGGCGGTGGCGGCAGGCCAGCTACTCGGTTGGCGCCAAGAACAGGGAGGGGCGGCGGCAGCAGCGATGGGACATCCAGTCCCACGCGCACTGCCTACTGCACCCCCAAAATAATAAGCCCCCCCCCCGATAATAGGCCAGGGCCATATTTCGGAGTTCAAAAAAATATAAGGCCCTGTCTTATTTTCGGGGAAACACGGTATATATATTACTTGTTTAATTCCTTTAATTGGTGGTGGGATATTTTCCTCGTTATGAGAATCCAGTTATTTTTGGAATAAATCTTTTGGAATCCTGGAATAAGTCTTTTGGAATCCTGGCTTCCCTTTGTTCCCAGTCAAGCAGAGTTGGGGATTGAAGGATTTTCCTGCCTTAGCCTATCAGAGAGTCTGAGTCTCTCTCTCTTTTCATTAATAGGTGAACATTTTTCATTAATTGGTATATTGATGTATAATGGGGCTGTCTATGGAGATTCTCAGTCATCCAGCTCATGATTTGACCAAAAGGTGCTTTTTCAAGAGGCAACTGGATTTTCTTTGTCTTTCCTTGAAGATGTTTCGCTTCTCATCCAAGATGAGATCCAAGATCTTTGGTTCTGAAGAAGCTGCTTGGATGAGAAGCGAAACATATTCAAGGAAAAACAAAGAAATTCCATTTGCCTTTTGAAACAGCACCTTTCGTATAATGGAGCTTTTTTTAAAAAACTGGAAGACATGGTGGGGGAAGCAGCTTCCTCTTTTATTCTTCCCTCCAAAGTTATACACAAGCTATTACTCCCAAAGTGACTTTATCCAGATGTTTTTGGCTTACAGTTCTTGTCACTTCCAGCCAATATAGTCAATGGTCAGGAATAATTGTGTTTGTAGGCCATATAATATAAAAGCTGTGAAGATGAATAGCATTCACAGTATTGAATATGTATTACAAACATATAGTGTGCTTATTTGCTCCAGCAATTGATCTAAAGAAATTCATTTAGGCTATTGAATTTTTAATGAGTTCAGAATAGGATGCCAAGTTTCAAGAAAAGTATTTGGAGTAACCCATGCAGATCCCCACATATTTTACAAAAGGCTTTTTGACAGCTGTCTTCACTTTTAAAACAATAAAAGGATTTTGTTTACATCAAAGCATTGGTTGGGTGAAATATTAACATATAAGGCAGAAATAAACATTTAAAATATTTCTGTGATAGATCATTTATTTTTATTTGAGGCCATAGAGAGATCAGGTTATGAACTTTTAAAAGGGACTCATAAAAGAAACCTGACATAATGGAAACACAAGGGAATTTCCTGCCTCATTGACTACAATGATTTTTTTTTGGCCTGTAAACTTCCACTGCATTCAGGCAACCTGTTTTCTCCAGCTTGTATCCCCAGGGGATAGAAACAACACAAGAAGCTGTATATTGCATCTTCTAGACATTCTATAGTCTTAATATTGAAACAGCTGGATGGTTCGCTGCCTTGAAAAAAGATGTATTTTAATGCAGGAATAATGTCTGCTGCTTTCAACAGCTGGAGCTGTGGAAATTGGATGATTCTATGAATAAAAGCTCTTCTTTACTATCTCTTGGAGGGTCAGATGTTAAGTGCTAAGATAGATGGAGGGGACAAAGGCATTTTCTATTTGCTAGTTTAAAGCTTTCTGTGAGTCGTCTGTTGCTTTATCCCAACTGAACCAGTTTACTGTAGGCTTTCTAGGGAAGGTTTATCAGGATTTTATAGAATTAGGGGCTCAGCCCTACCTTGAAATATACCGCCATCTCATTATGAATCTGCTTAGATATCAAGAGCTACAAAGGAATCCCTAAGTCTAAAGACTGTAGATAGCAGCTTATCAAGCACAGGAAAAGGGCATTTGTGTGGCTCTCAGAGTGTGTATCGGATTTCTTTCCATTCAGGTTTTGCTTTTAACTTTTTCCAATTAAGTTCATCTATATTTTATTATTTATAAATAATAATGTTAATTAAACACAATTTCTCTTTTATGGAAGGAGAAAATATAAACTGAAAACACGGGTAAATAAATATAGTTACTTGCCTCTTTTTGTTATTCTGAATATATTTTCCAGCCTTCTGATCTGTCTGCGGGAAGATAGCGACTTGATGACTTGGGGGAGAAAAACAACAACAATGGCAACACTTTTGTGTGTGTGTGTGTGCTATTTTCATGTGTCATTCATCTGTCTTCTCAATCCAATATTGTCAAAATGGCTGTCAGCTGCGCTGACTGAAAATTATGAGAGTTTCAGTTCAGAATATTTGGAGAAGAGAGGTTTTTTTAAAAAAGGAATTATTATGCAAATAGTATTGTTTAACTCAAAGATCTAGTAAGCATACTAGTCCAAGCCTTGGGAAAGTATGGGAAGTTTCTGTATGCTACTAATTTCTTTTACGAAAATAATACAAGACAAGCATCCTATACCGTATCAGAATATCTCCTCATCAAACCAGCATTGTCTGTCTGGTATCTACTCTTCAGTATCCTGTGTTTCTTCATTTATTGTACTGGGAGTGCCAGGGACCAGATAAGAACCTTGTGTATTCAATCCTTGTACTTTAAAAAGAAAAACAGCTTGAATTGTTAGAGATTTACTTAATACTATTCAGTCTTGAATATTTCTAATTATTCCAGAAGGCTTGAATGTTCCCTTTTCTCTCTGATTTTCACTGTAAATTCTTGTATATAGCCCATACTGCTACTATGATGTCTGCGGTGGGGGAGAAGATATCACGGATTTACTATGAGAGAAGATAGCATAGGATTTCAGAAGGAAATAATATGACTTGGTTTAATATTTGTATTAAAAAATAACTGGCAAGTTCTCATCTCTCAATGTAATATCAATATAGATTAAAAATCCTGTGAGAATGGAAGCTACTTTGTTCAGGCAAATTTATTTATTAGATCTTTTTTCCATTTTTATTACTTTATAAATAACTCAAAGCAAATATATATATATGTAACATTTTTTTGCTGATAAATGAAAATAAAGGGAGACTATTATAGATCTATTTCGAGCTATTTTGCTCTCGTTAGATAGCCATACCCGTAGTGGGAATTGATATATATATATATATATAAATTATTCCTTCCTCCTCCTATTTTCCCCACAACAGTGCAGTGATAATGACTGGCCTAAAGTCACCCAGTCAGCTTTCATGCCTAAGGCAGGGACTAGAATTCACAGTCTCCTGGTTTCTAGGCAGCACCTTAACTACTGCACCAAACTAGCTCATAGTAGGGAGACTGCTTGATTCTAATTTTGAAGTCCTCAAGAATCCTTGGTGAGCTGAGGGACTCTAGACACTTCTATGAGAGATTTTGACCTAAAGGCTGGAGGGTAAATTTCTGAAATAAAAATGAGCATGAGGACTGTTAGAACTCTGTTCAAATGATTGGGTGTGCTAATATATGAACAAGCCACAAATCAATGTTATGTGTATATTGCTTTAAGAACATTGTAGGCTGATTACTATATAAGACAGCAAGAGAGCATGCTCTGTATGTGATTGTGATTGTCTCTGATTGTGTTTTATGATTGATTACCTTGTGTTCTGGACTGCTGAATCTCTCTGCTACTTCACTGTTGAGTACTGACTTAGTGTCTGTGTAGAATTACTTGAAGAGTTGCTGTATAAAGACTAACTATCTGTGATAGTGTAGAATTGAATGTTAGCTGTAATCTTTGTTTGTTAGTTAAACAAAGATAGGCAAGAAGAAGATTCTTCATATTGACTGAACTAACTGTGTATGACTTGGACTTCCTATTGAACTTTGCTACTACTAGAAGTAAACTATTTTGTAAATACTAAACGTATTCTGTTTATTGACTGAATAGCATTCATATCAAACTGCAACACAAAAACCACAATTACTATTCCCCTGTGTATGTGCTCAACAGCACAATAACTCCTTAACAAGGACCGAAAGTTTTGTTTAGCTTTGAGGGAAAACAGCTGGAATAGGGAAAGGATGTCATATTCTTCTAGAATTCAGGACACACAATAACTTGATATAAGTTAAGCAGTTAAATGGTGATATCCATTATTCAGAGAAAGGGTAAGCTCCCCATCATTGAATATGTCGAAGCCGATGCAGAACATCCACTTGTCTATCATGATAGATGCCTGCATTAAGAGATAGGTTACTGTGGTATAAATAGACTTTTCCAATTTAGTGATAATACGATAACTATTTTTGAAGCCCTCTCACTTCAGGATTTATATTGACTACTTCCATGCATCCTCTCTTGCAGAGGGGTGTGTAGCTCACATCTTTCAAGTTGCAGAATGCATACTTTTGCATAATTGTAGTACTCTACCATTGTCTCTTCCTTTTCCTTTCCTGATATCCCATCTTTATTATTTTTATAAATAATTCAAAGTGGCAATCATATCCAATATACCTTCTTCCTCCTTTCCCCCCCACAACAATAATCCTGTGAGGTGGGTGGGGCTGAGAAAAAGTGACTGACCCAAGTCAGCTGGCAGGACTTGAATTTATGGTCTCTTACTTTGTAACCCGATGCCTTAATCAGTAGACTAAACGTTATAATAGTTTGATCTATTTACCAGTGTTATCTTTTACCAGTGGGACTTCCCGTTGTCAGGAGACTTCCCCCCCCGCCCCCCAAAAATACATTACATCTGTCATCATGTTACTCTGCCTTAAATTTATTTTGTTCTCTTATTTAGATGATTGCTTCCTAGTTGCATGTAGACATGGCTGTTTATCCAGGCCTTGGGGTAACCTGGGATGGACTATCCTGTTTGTGACCTTTTGTTAGTTTGCTTGTTGGATTGCCATTTTAGGATCATTTTATAGAGGTTTTTTTAATGCCTTTTGGTTAATTGTCTATATTTTGCTGTATTTTAATGTTACAATATTGTCTTAAGCAGCCCAGAGTTGATTGGAGTTCGATGGCATTCAAATTAATTTAAATAAACAACCTGCTACATGAAGCATTTTATGGAAAGACTAGCACAGTGATGGCGAACCTTTTTTCCCTTGGGTGCTGAAAGCGTGCGTGCGCGCGCGTGCTATTGCGCGTGCACGAGTGCCCACATCCATAATTCAATGCCCCTGCCCCTGCGCGTGCAACCCCCCATGCTGTCCCGCCCCCCATGCATGCGCATACTACCCCCTACTGCTCCCCCGTTTTCTGACTTCTGATGGGTCCGGTAGGCCTGTTTTTTGCCCTCCCCAGGCTCCATAGGCTTTCTTGGAGCCTGGAGTGGGCAAAAACGCCCCCCAGAGGTCCTCCAGAGGCCGAAAATGCCCTCCCAGAGCCTCCATGTGAGCTGAAGATCAGCTGGCCGGCACGCACATGCGCTGTAGCTGAGCTAGGGCAACGGCTCGCGTGCCGGCAGATATGGCTCCGCGTGCCATTTGTGGCACATGTGCCATAGGTTCGCCATCACTGGACTAGCATATCTCTGCCCTTTAGTATCTGCCCTTTGGTAAGGAGCTGAGGTGGCGCAGTTGTTAAAAGCAGCACTGCAACCTACTTCAGCTGACTGCTAGTTCAGCAGTTCAGCTGTTCAAATCTCACCGGCTCAAGGTTGACTCAACCTTCCATCCTTCTGAGGTGGGTAAAATGAGGACCCAGATTGTTGGGGGCAATATGCTGAACTCTGTAAACCGCTTAGAGAAGGCTGTAAAGCACTATGAAGCGGTATATAAATCTAAGTGCTATTGCTATTGCTATCTTTGCCATTACCAGCAAGAACCTCACTTTGTTCTCTGAATAATAAGCATCGAAACTCTTTGAACCATTGTTCTACTGTGATTCACCTCCTCTCATGGATAGTAGGCTCTCTGGTAGCTGCAGTGTCTTGTTGAAGTGAAGGATTTTTTAAAAAAAAAATAAAGGAGCAAAGCAATCTACCTGGTATTCCCTTTCTTCCAAAGTCAATCTTGATCTTCCAGTTGCATCAAGACATCAAGGCTGCCTATCTTTTTTCTCTACTCTTCATCATCATTGGAAAAAAATTCTTCATTGGGGGGGGATTTGTCATGCTCTTTCTTTGGGTGTTTGTCTTGTCCTGGACCATATGATAACATTTCACAAGAAGCAGTGTTTATTTATGGCCACCCAGTGTCCATCTAGAGGGTATGTCCCCCCCCAGTTTTTCCAAACGGATGGTCGCAACTTCAAATCTCTGCATTGAGGTGTTGAAATATCCATTGCTTCTTTAGCTAGCAGTGGCAACATTGACAGCCTTTTTTAGGATATATCAAAGTTATGCTTTCCATCTTCTTCCAGCATTATAGATTGGATTGTATTCTCAGAGAGATGAAACTTGAGGAAAAGCCATGCGCTCTTTTGTGATCTTACGATAATCAGACCATGGAAGATATGGAAGAAGCTTGTTGTTCCCTCGTGTGTGTGAATCAGAGAGTATCTAGTTTTCCTGGTCATAGTCTATAAATTCGTACAACCTGCCCTCATAATGAGTTCGGGGTCAGGTAACTTAAATGCTCCTTCAGTTTTTTAATTTTTTGGAAGACAATATTTTTATCAGAATGTTTAAACAATACAGTTAATTACACAAGTGTCACATAGTAAGAAAACTAATAATTATTAAGTCCTTAAAAGACTATACCCCCCTCATCATAAAAGTAACCCAGTACTTTTCTGCAGTATCAATAGAATAGCAATTTACAAGTTTAATTACTTTCAATATATTTATATTTTAAACATTAACTGCAAACAGATTGCAAGTCAAGTTTTAAATAATTAGTTAAACTTGGACCATACAGAATCACATTATGCAAGTTTTGCCTCTTCATTGGCATAAATCCAGTTCAAAGACTGAGAACTGACAGATTTTGTTGAGCCAGCGTTTAGAATATGATATACAGAATTATTTGCAATCATCCAGGGTTGATATACCTGACTTTAAATAAATAGACAAGTTCCAAACTTTCATCACATTAATAGTATCTCACCAATAAGAAACAAATGCATCCAAAACACATGTATAATGTTCCTTCTGTTTTTGTATCTCCAGCTTAATGTTCCTTCAGGTTTTGTGTGTCAGTCACAGGAACTGAAGGGGCTTCACAGGAAATGTGTTTAGCAGCATGGTATGTGTGGGGGTGGAACTCCTGCATACATTTCTATAAGCGAAGATACCAAACCTGTGCATTACATATGTCCACTTACAGCTACACATAAGTAACCATCTCATTTTCTTCTCGGTAATTTGGAGTTACAAAAATAAATGTGAAAAAACCCTAGGTTTATGAAAATAAATTTTTGTTTTGAAATTTTATACTAATTTTTCTAAGAGAAACTTGCTTCTGATTAGGCAGTCTTTTGCAAAGTTCTTTTGCTGTTAACTATGTGATAATTTCTGCTTCATATTAGCCTTTCTAAATGTGTTGCATTTAATATAGAGTATTAACATGTCTGTGTTAATGTAGCTGGTCCTTTTCAGCCAAAGAAAAAACAGCATTAGTGGACAAATATTTTTTCTGAGTATAAGATGTTCCTTTTAAAGTGCAATTTTCAGCTCAAGGGGCAAGACCAAATAGCTTTATCTTTATTAGACCAAATACCTTGACTACTTTATTTTGTATAGTAACAATGCACTCTCAATTTCATCCCCTAATTTAAAAATAGCTGGAGGTCATGGAACACCACAGAAGTGTTGTGAGGCTTCCATTCTTTGTTTGCACGAAGCATTGCAATATCAAATGAAAAGTGGAAGTTCCTGCCAACTTTCTTGACATTTTTGTTCATAATATGCTTATGTCAGCAATGTAAGTTGGCCATGCTGGGTGTAATATAGAAATCTAATTCCTCACTCTAGATTTTTCTACAGCATGCATGGCTACTGGAGCTGCAAAGAATTGAAAAGAAGCAAATATATGGAGGATGGTAGAAAAGATAATAGAAATGTAAACTTAAAGGTCCCGCGTAAGTAAATATGAAGAGTCAGGTTGAATTGCATAACACAATAGAGTTATGTTGGAATAAAACTAGAGGTGTTGTATGGAACTACAGTAACACTATTCCCTGATTGTACAAATGTGGAAGGTTAACCTTAAACTGGTAGGATAAACTAAAAATTCACAACAAGGGTCTCTTCCACTACTCCAGGATTTCTTTGAGGGCCGCATCAGCCTTGTAGTTCGCTGCGGGTCGGCCGGAGGGGGGCGGAAAGAGACAGGACGGACACCTCCTGCAACACCCTGCTGGCCAAAATAGGGTGCAGGGGGCTGCCCGCAGCCCCCCTGTGTCCCGTTTTAACTGGCAGAGCGGTGCAGGAGGCCGCCCACGTGCGCCCCCCCATGCCCAGTTTTGGCTACCAGAGACACTGCGGGTTGCTCCTTTGCTAATTCCAGCCCAGCCTCATGGGCCAGATTTAAGCACCCCGTGGGCCGCATCCGTGCCGCGGTCCTTGAATTTGACACCACTGCACTACTATTTTTGTAGAATGATCAACCATAAAATCCTGGGGATTCATAAAAAAGACATAATATGATGTTCTTGTTGTTTGTTTCAGTATCTATTAATGAAAATATATGCAGTTATAGAGCTGACTTTTACTTTAGCTTATTTTCTCTGGAAATAGTCTTGTCTATTTAACTGTTATTATTTGATTATGATCTTGAAATCTTATAAGAATATAGCGTGCTTTTTAAGTGGCCCAAGTTGCCAGTGATCATTGCTGTTGTTTTTATTCTCATAAGTTTCTGAAACTGCTGTCTCAATTTTTGTTTCCATCTTAACAGTACAGGTAGTCCTCAACTTAGGACCACAATTGAGCCCAAAACCTATGTTGTTAAATGAGAAATTTGTTAAGTGTGTTTGCCCCATTTTACAACTTTTCTTGCCACATTTGTTAAGTGACTCACTGCAGTTGTTAAGTTAGTAACACGGTTGTTAAGTGAATCTGGCTTCCCCATTGACTTTGCTTGTCAGAAGGTCACAAAAGGAGATCCCGTGATCCCGGGACACTGCAACTGTCATAAATATGAACCAGTTGTCAAGCATCCAAATGTAAATCACATGACCCTGGGGATGCTGCAACGATCATAAGTGTGAAAAATGGTCATAGGTCACTTTTTTCAGTGCTTTTCTAACTTTGAACAGTCACTAGACAAACTGGTATGAGTTGAGGACTATCTATAATCTGATATCTTCTGTTGTGACCCGTTGGCCTTTCTTGGGGACTTACTAGTTAATTTAAACTGTGTCACAAGATATGTGAACTGAATGGATTTTGTTGCCAGAATGTAATTGTTCGAATTTATCAGTCACCATACAGGTAATCCTTTACTTATGATTTGATCACTTAGTGACCATTCAAAGTTACAATGGACTTCCCCCCCCTCCAAAAAAGACATGACTCAAATTTGAAGTTCCAATGGCTGCTCCCTCCCAGAAGTCACGTGATCACATCAGGCTGCTCTTTGCAACTAACTTGACAGAGTTTATCCATCCTGGTATTGGGACTGCAGCTCAGATAACCCTGCCCTGTGCCACTAGTTACAAGAGTTCAGTTTGCCTACTGCCCAACTGCTTGTCCCTGTCCATTCAGTGCCTTCATACCCTGTTTCCCCCAAAATAAGACATCCCCTGATAATAAGCCCAATTGGGCTTTTGAGTGCATGGCAATAAGGCCAAGCGCTTATTTCAGGGTTCAAAAAAAATATAAGACAGGGTCTTATTTTCGGGGAAACACGGTAGTAGAACATTTCCTTGCTGGGTTGCTTTTACTGCCCTCTCCATTCAGTGCCCATCTGCATTGAGTCCCTTCTGACTCTGCTGCCAGTCTTGGCCACGTCATCACATGCAGCCAGCTCCATTTGGTTGCTGCTCTACTACATAGTCAGGGTAGTCTTGCTCAATTGTCATAATTGTGAGCCATCCAGAGTCATTTGCTGAGATAGGCAGCTATAGAAATTGATCAATTGACCAACCAACCAATCAGTAAAAATGGAGATCCTCTACCTCCTGTTTACCAGTGCCTGGATTGTAGCTTTACTTAGCATAGAGGACCAGAGAGATGATCTTGAAGAAATTATATGGTGACCATTACCGTGTTTCCCCGAAAATAAGACCCTGCCTTATATTTTTTTGAACCCTGAAATAAGCGCTTGGCCATGCACTCAAAAGCCCGATTGGGCTTATTATCAGGGGATGCCTTATTTTGGGGGAAACGGTACTAAAACATGAACTTGGCCTGGGTAAGAAAAAAGACATGAGGAAAAAAAACAAGAAGTTTCTGATGTTCTTTGATATAGGGGAAAGAAATAGTCTCAGTGTTTCAAAAATTCTTGTAGCCTATTTTAATAAAATCAAGATTTAACATTTTTGTGGTTTCTTCTACTTGACATCTATTTCACCCCTACTTCTAACCTTCCCTAGATGGTGGCTTCTTGTCTTCTTATTTTTTTTCCTTCCCACCCTCTCTACAATTCTTTGTGTTCTTTGTGGTGTTACTTCAGGAAGCCAAGCTGCTGCTAATCTATTTCTCCTCCGGATACCAAGGATGACATGTAATTTCTTTCTTGAGGCAGCCAACACCTTTTAAAGGGACAGCTCCTCATTCCCCCTTGGGCAGAGTCCAGGTGAGAGGAAAAGTAGAGGGACTTTCACTGTGTGGTATCTCTTCTTTTGCAGGCTTTGTTTTTCTGCACCAATTCTTTTCTCTCTTATTTTTTAAAGGTACATGTAGTCCTTGACTTACAACAGTTCATTTAGTGACCATTTAAAGTTACAACGGCACCGAAAAAATTGACTTATGAACCATTTTTCACACTTATGACCATTGCAGCATCCCCATGGTCACATGATTTTCATTTCGGATGCTTGACAACTGACTCACATTTATGACAATTGTTGTGTCCCGGAGTCATGTGATCCCCTTTGGTGACCTTCTGACAAGCAAAGTCAATGGGGAAACCAGATTCACTTAACAACCGTGTTCCTAATTTAAGAACTGCAGGGATTCACTTAACAAATGTGGGGAGAAAAGTCATAAAATGGAGCAAACTCACTTAACAAATTTTGCACTCAGTGACATTTTGGGCTCAATTTTGGTTGTAAGTTGAGGACTACCTGTATTATTATTTTTAGCTCTTTTAACCTCTAATTGGCTTGCTTTGAAAATCAATCTACATCATTTGTGCAACTTTGCCTTATTTACAGTTGTTGATATTCTTACAAATAATTGAAAAACATTATTGAGTCAGGGCTTGTTAAAACCATATTATTTCCTGGAAGTTCCTTCTCCAGATAATGAGTAGTATTGCTAATTTTCTTATCTATATCCAGTTATAATTCTATGGGGAACTATGAAAATGGGAGTTTTTAAATATTCTATGAATTCAGAAAGTTTCATTTACCTACAGAATTCCCCAGATAGTTAGGCCAGATAGCTTTCTTTTGTGTGACTTTTTCAGTTCAAGACCGATACATAAAAGATACTAAAATGGATATTGATATTTTAATTTCATAATTGTAATTCCATTCATTAAGCAGTTATTGAGTGTCATTTCTGGACTTGTGTCTTTATTTTGGATACCGTATTTTTCAGAGTATAAGACGCACCTTTTTCCTCCCTAAAAGTGGCTGAAAATTTGGGTGCGTCTTATACTTCGAATGTAGCTTTTTTTTCAGCCCTAACTAGGTGCTAACAGATCTTCCCAGCTCTTACCTTGCAGGCTTTTTCATTGTTACTCTCTCCAAAGAATGTTTTTCCAGCCCTAAGTCTTTGCAGAATTTTTTTTCATTACTCTACTTGCTCCGAATAAGTTTTTTTCTAGCCCTAACCGGGTACTAACTATCTTCCCAGCTCTTACCGGCTTGCAGGCTCTTTCATTGTTATTCTCTCAGAAGAAGGTTTTTTAAAGTCCTAACCAGGGGATAAAATAATGTGCTGAAGCTGCTCCGAATAAGTTTGTTTCTAGCCCTAACCAGGTGCTAACTAACTTCCCAGCTCTTACTGGCTTGCAGGCTCTTTCATTGTTACTCTCTCAGAAGAAAGTTTTTCCAGCCCTAAGTCTTTGCAGGATTTTTTTCATTGCTCTACTTGCTCTGAATAAGTTTTTTTCTAGCCCTAATTAGGTGCTAACGATCTTCCCAGCTCTTACTGGCTTGCATGCTCTTTCATTGTTACTCTCTCAGAAGAAGGTTTTTTAAAGTCCTAACCAGGGGAAGCTGAACAAAGGACGCTAGCCAGATGAATACCTGGTAGGCAGATTGTTTTCCCCTATTTTCCTCCCCAAAAACTAAGGTGCGTCTTATACTCCGGTGCATCTTATACCCCGAAAAATACGGTAATTCTCCAATTTCTCAGAGAGCAATGATCTAAGTGTAAATTTTTTTCTCATATAATCTACGTAACTATGGGTTCCTATATTTAGATGAACTTTAAAAAATGCACATAATCACAATTGTGGTGACAATGTAAATATAGATGTAAATTTTATGGCTCCTTTTTTTGGTCCCTCCCTGTTTATTCTGTTGTTTTGTTTTTTAAATTTCGGGATTCCACCGAAAGGAAGTTGCCTTCATGTTTTTAATATTATTTGGATTTAGGGGAGGCTTTCTATTTTTACTAAGGCAAATAGTTGCCATTTTAAAGATGTAACCGGTATAGAATACTAATTCACATTTTTCTCCATGATTTATTTTGTAAACAATGCTGGATATAGCTCTATGGCTTAGGGAGCTGATAGGTGCATTCTGTTCAAACATTTGAAGCAATGGATATTAAATGAGGAAGAACATGCTGTTTGCTTTCCCAATGTGTATTTTGTTTTATTTATGTAGAACTCAATGTAATATATTTTTATGAAGGGAGTAGTACAGCCACCTGTTCACCACCTGATTTCTAGGGTCTACTTCCCTATTTATGGCATGACTACACAATAGGTCAGTGATGGCGAACCTTTTTTGGTTCGCGTGCCAAAAGGGGATGTATGCGTGCGCTAGCACGTGCACACGTGCCCACACCCATTCCCTCCCCCCACACATGCGCACCCCCCGCGCTGCCCCCTGCGCATGTGCACAACCCCCCCCTGCCCCTGCAATTGCGCACAGGCCTCACTGAAGCCTGGGACGGTGAAAAAACGGGCAAACGGGAAGTTCGGAAAAATGGACTTTCGGTTTGCCCGTTGTGCTGTTTTTCACACTCTGGAGGTTTCAGGGAAGCTTCCCTGAAGCCTCCGGAGGGCGAAATGGCCTTCCCCAAGGCAAAAAATCAGCTGGAAAGCCGCGCATGCGTGCTGGAGTCGACATAGGGCAACGCCTTGCGTGGCCTCCAATATGGTTCCGCGTGCCACCACTTTGGACATTATCACTTAGGGATGTACTCACTTTTGTTGCCAGCAGTTTAGAACTTAATGGCTGTGTGTTGCGTTGTTTTGAGGGGACAGCACATTTACACTGTTATACAAGCTGCATACTCACTACTTTACATTGTAGCCAAGTGTCATTTCTTCAGTGTTGTCACATGAAAAGATATACTTAAATATTTACAAAATGTGAAGTGGTGTACTCACTTCTGTGACATAATGTATATGTATATATGTGTGTGTGTATGTATATACAAACTCCAAACTGTTTCTGCAAGCCTGGGTTCCCCGCACGAGCGCTGGATGTCCGGTATTCCGGCGTACTCATCTCTGTTTCCCTCTGTGACCGGCCTTGGAAAAGCCTGCCCTCACAATCGCATGCCTGCAGCCAGAGCTGGGCTTGCAGTAGAGCAACAGTTTGGAGCTTGTTAAGAAGGACTGCTCCTCCACCCCAGCCATGCGTTTTCCAGTCCGGGCTGCTTGGAGTGAAAAGCATGCAATATGCTGCCGCTCCCGGGATTCCCTGAACGAGCACTGGAAGAAAATTGGCCAAAGAGCAGCAGACGGACTTCAGAGCAAACAATATACTCCTCAAGCTCCCAATGCCCGAACCGGCGTTCTGGAAGAGAGATTTGCCATTGTGCTGGTGAGTACGTACAGACTGAGTAGGCTTTTTGCTTCCCCCCCCCTCACGATCCAGCACGGCGCAGACAGCCCAATGGAGGCAGAAAACAGGGCTTTTCCATTGGCCCTTCTCTTCCCCCACCCCCCAGCCTCTTTTTGCCAGCATTCGGCAGGCAGGCTCGGCAGGCAGTCACAATCTTTGGATGGGCTTTTATTTTGTCGCCCAAGGGCGGAGGGTGAAGGGGCTAGGAATGGTATGTAGGAAATCTGTCTCTACAGCATCCATTGCTTGCCAGCGGGAAGGCAATGAGGCGGCAGCAGGCAAGCGCTCTGGGCCTCGGGGATCGTGGGGAAGGCAACATGGGAGGCAGCTAGGCCAGGATTCAGGCCTTGCTGCTTGCAGGCTCACCCAGGTTAATCTGGGTGCTCAGCTGGGTCACGCGGAGAGCGCTGCGTGAGCACGGAAGGCAGGCAAGCTGGCTGGGCCACGTGGGAGGCAGCTAGGCAGGGACTCGGGCCTTGTTGCTTGCAGTCACTCACCCAGGCAGCTCAGGGCAGCTCAGCTGGGCCGCGCGGAGAGCGCCACGTGGGATGCAGCTGAAGGCAGGCAAGCTGGCTGGCCCTCAGAGACTGTGTGGTCGAGGCAAGTGAGGGAGCCAGATAGAGAGCAGCAGCAGCTATGCCGGGCGAGCGGACAAGATGAGTGACTGGGTGGGGTGGTTTGAGGCCAGCGCAGATTTTAACAACCAGTTCGCCCAAACCGGCCCAAACCGGCTGAATCCCACCACTGGTTGTAAGTCAAGGATTACTAGTGCATATTTTAAACTTCATTCAGCAAATAGTTAAATTGAGTCCTTTTAACTTCTTGCATGATTTTGTTGATCAATATTTCAACAAAAGAAAATTCTAGGTGCGATAAAAAGTGCCTATGATTCTTACTTAGAACATATTATCCTGTGAGTATTATATTGAAGGCTGGGTAGCAAACATTTGAAGGTGATTGCAATTTATAACTTTAAGCAAGCTATTGTTTCCTTTTGTTACAGAGAATTTGCAAGGTGATATTTGGATATTTATAAAAACTGGTTTTTGATGGATCAGCTAGGACTTGTCAGGAATTTTTTATAGAATTATGATGCAGAATTATTAATAGGGATAATGAATTAGCAAAATGTATTATATTTGCAGAAGGCACTGTTCTTATAATTTGAAGAAGTATTCTATTCTGGATTATGGCTTTGGTTTGTTTTTTGGCATGCTTTCAAAAATGTATATGCCCAGACCTCTTGATATGTTATCTTGCACATATTGAAATATAGAAAGATATTTGCCAAGTTGGAAATTACGTGTCTGTGCTTGTGTGCACTAATTTGTGATTACCAGTAGAACTGGCTGGCATTTGATTTTGAAAGAATTGTGATGTTGGAACAAGATTAAAAGAGGTTCTGAGACTACTCTGAGATGCTATGTTTCACTATGGAATCTAGAGTATATATAAGATGCTTAATTTAATCAAAAGTTTTATGTATAAATCTAGCTCCTTGCTGAAAGACAGTACTAGAAGTAGGGAAGAACACAAATGATCAGCAAAGGTCAGAGAAAAGGTGGAACCATGAGACAAATTGAAAGACAGAACACCCCCCCCCAAAAAAAGAGTAATAAACATGGAAGAAGGAGAGAAGATGAACACATTTAAAAAGTTGCATAATTAATATGTTATTAAAAGCAACACCCAAGTATGAAAAGTTTGATAGTCATTGTATAGCTGTTGGCTAAAGATATGTGGAGCAGCTCCCTCAGTTTGATATATGAGGGATGTATTGGCTTACAATTCTAGTAATTCCCAGCTGCTATACCAAATGTGGAAAATTGTGGCAATTCCTGTTTAAAAACATTTGGAGGTCAGAAAGTTTGGGGAAGGCTATAATGAACTGATATAGATGCAGACCTGAATTTATCTCATGACATTTATTTATATATAATGCTACTTCAGTCATTAAAGTTCTAAGCAGCTGATAACATAAACTCAATGTCTTAAGCAGCATATAATCAAAACAATAAGCATATAAACTTCTCTTAATAATATAAAACCTAATTACTGCTCTTTAGCGTGTTCTCTAGTTAGAATTAACTTTTCTTTACTTCTTCAAAGGACTGCATGATTTGTCTCTGACCTAGATTTAATGTAAGTTGGATGCCAGTAAAATTGAATAAATGTAATGGCGTTGTGCCAAACCTAACCCCAGTCATTAGGGTTAACTTTTCCCAGAATTTCAGCTAAATTATTGGCTTTCCAGGTTTGATTCTTTCTTGGCAGGATGTTTTCTTTTTAAATACTGCTGTCAACTCCATATTAGAAAGAGCTCCTTAAAGTTCCTATATTTTTCTCCATGTATTTCAAACTGCCATAAAAAAGAGTCATCAGTGAAAAATGTATAGATGAAATTTTTTTAGCGATAGTTTTCTTATAAATCTATATAAATCTTTAGCAGAATAGTCTGGTATTAAGCTTGGGAGACAGATCATTGCTTAGACAGGAGAAAGAAGAGAAGCTGGATGAAGAGCCTGAGAAATGCTGTTGAACTACTAGAAAAAGTAGACCCAGGACCCAACATTGAAGTAAAGTCAGAGCTGAGTCTCACAGCTGTGGAATGTAAGGCCTCAGTAGATGTTGATACATCAGCACAGTCACCCAGCCCTCAGGAACAGTACTAATTTCAGGTGGAATCAGCCGTAGGGTATTCAAATTGGAGGATGGAAAGGCAAGAAATGGTATGTTTCAAGGGGAATTGCCTTGAGATAATGTTCAGAGTTGACAGCATATCTGATTTGGACATGTAAAGAGCTGGATCTTCAAATAGAAAACCCTGTTTCAGAACAATCCGTGGACTACAGCAGCTTTGGTTGAAGCTAACCTGTGTGACCATGGATATTGAATTAGAAGTAATTGCTCACTTTCTAGACACTCTTCCCTTGTCTTTGAGCACTATATTCTTGACTTTCCTTGTCCTGTTGTTTGATTCCCATATCTTTTATGGGTGGGACAGTGTCAGTAGATGCATGTCAGAGACTGTCTGAGACCATGTCTGAGAAAAAGAATTCATCATTTTGTGAGAGTGATCTTGTAAATGAAAAGTTGTGAATGTGTATTATTTATGGTATTCTCCTGACAAAAAGATATTCTAATGCAGCTTTTATTTTGCATATATCTCATAACCTTGGGGTCTGGATTATTTACCTGTTAAAGTCAGAAGTTGGTATATACAGGTAGTCCTCAACTTACAATCACAATTGAGCCCAAAATTTCTGTTGCTAAATGAGGCAGTTGTTAAGTGAATTTTGACCCATTTTATGACCTTTCTCGCCACAATTGTTAAGTGAATCACTGCAGTTGTTAAGTTAGTAACGCGGTTGTTAAGTGAATCTGGCTTCCCCATTGATTTTGCTGGTCAGAAGGTCACAAAAGGGGATCACGTGACCCTGGGACTCTGCAACTGTCATAAATATGAATCAGTTGCCAAGTGTCTGAATTTTGATCACATAACCACAGGGATGCTGCAACAGTCTTAAATGTGAAAAACAGTCATAAGTCACTTTTTTCAGTGCTGTTGTCACTAAATGAACGCTTGTAAGTCAAGGGCTACATGTACTTTCCTAAATGTTGAAATGGTTTAGATTAGATTAACAGAGTTGGAAGGGACCTTGTCGATCCAATCTCCCTCCCAAGCAGGAGACCCTACACCAGTGATGGCGAACCTTTTTTCCCTTGGGTGCCGAAAGTGCATGCGCGTGTGCTATCATGCATGCGTGAGTGCCCACACCCATAATTCAATGCCTGGGGAGGGCGAAAACGGCCTCCCCCGCTCCCCCGGAGGCCCTCTGGAGGCTGGAAATGGCCCGTTTCCCAACTTCTGGTGAGCCCGGTAAGCCCATTTTTCATCCTCCCCAGGCTCCAGAGGCTTCCCTGGAGCCTAGGGAGGGCAAAAACACCCTCCCCAGTCCCCCCGGAGGCCCTCCGGAAGCTGAAAACACCCTCCCAGAGCCTCCGTGTGAGCCAAAAATCAGCTGGCCAGCGTGCACATGCGTGCTGGAGCTGAGCTAGGCAATGGCTCATGTGCCGGCAGATATGACTCCGCGTGCCACCTGTGGCACCCGTGCCATAGGTTCGCCATCACTGCCCTACACCATTTCCGACAAATGGCAGTCCAATCTCTTCCTGAAAGCCTCCAGTTGATGAAGCTCCCACAAATTTCTCCTTATTTCTAGGTTGAATCTCTCCTTGGTCAGTTTCCATCCATTGGTATTATAGTTAAAAATAGCTCTTGGAGATTCAAAAGTATTCCTTGTTGCAGGAAGCAGATAAGTTGAAAAGAGTAAAGATAACACACATGTTAGATATTTACTGTTAAAGAATGATAAGACAGTTCTCTTTAAGTTGCAATCTTTTTCATCTTGATTGAATTGAAACCTTTCTGGTTCCATTTACAGGAAATGGCTTTTGGTGGAATTCTTAGATTCTAACAATGACCATGGACAGTTGTCGAGTTTACAATGTCCTTTCCACCATGTAGGAGATTATATATATTTTTTATTCCTGCCAAATCCTATATTTGCAGCAAAGTTTTTCTTTTGCTTGATATTCAGTATGCCTGTCATCACATATATTTTACCAATGGCAAGGAAGGTTATAACTCTTTTCATAATTGTATCAATTCCCGAACACCATCACTCTGCTAAACAAATAATTCCCTCACCACTGTCAAACTATTCACTAAGGCTGCATTACTATTACTATTAGTCTTCTCATCGTTCCTATCACCCATCTCCTCCCACTAATGACTGTATGACTGTAACTTGTTGCTTGTATCCTTACGATTTATATTAATATTGATTGTTTCCTGATTGCTTATTTGTACCCTATGACAATCATTAAGTGTTGTACCTTATGATTCTTGACGAATGTATCTTGTCTTTTTATGTACACTGAGAGCATATGCACCAAAGACAAATTCCTTGTGTGTCCAACCACACTTGGCCAATAAAGTATTCTATTCTATTCTATTCTATTCTATTCTATTCTATTCTATTCTATTCTATTCTATTCTATTCTATTCTGAGCAACAATTAATTCATATTCTGATAAATGTCCATAATATTACAGATCCAGTGGATTAGCTTGCCAGAACAACTTGATGAGAGTAAAATATTGATCTCTTAATAACTTATTTTTGCTGTTTCTTTTGTGGATAGAGATGAAGAAGGCAAACGCTTAGGTTTTCATTTGATTTCCTGAACATTTCTGGAATGTTTGAAAGAACTGTGGTATCTTCTTCAAATTCTTAATTGCTTCTGAAAGAGCAAATACACACTCTTTGAAATTGAACCTAAACCTCCTTACTCTCTACCTGTTTCAGGGTATTAAAAATGATTTAGGAAATGATTTCTACATATAAGCAATTTTTTGTACATAGCAAAATCTCAAACATTTTAGTAGACCTCCATTTAGTTTCAGATGGCAATTTATCTTTTATGATTTTTGAATAATTTTAGAATTGCTTTGCAATCTTCAAATAGAGCTTTCATTGTAGCCAAATGTATTTTGTCTTTTGCCAAGAGATTCAGTTCCTGAACAAAACAACCATACACCATTAAATGAGACCACGTTGCCTTTGATATTTGTAATTCAGTTTTCATGTTATTTTCACATTGTCATTCACAAGGGCCTATACTCTTTTTTTTTTAATCTGCACCTTCAGTTGCTTAACTCAAGTTGGCTACATATTTACCTGAGCGTTGAGAGGATTCAGGAGTAATTTGTCCTGAGGAATGCTGGCTTAGGTGTTGCTAACATAATGCTCAATAAAGAATTTCTTCATACATCAGTTCACCAATTTAACATTTCTAGTGTCAGTGATAGTGCTTAATTAATCTTTGGATCAATAACGTTGAAATTCTGTCACATTCTGTATCTAAAGGAGAATGTATTCAATGATTACACCAGGGACAAATTCATTTGCAATGCTCCTTCTAGTATTTATTTTTGGTTATGGAAAGAGGAATCCTATCTGCAAATACAGCTTGAGTGAAAATTTTATCTGCCCTTTTTTGAACATTTGATATTTTGTTCAGAAAAACCTTGACTATGTTGAAGAGCTACTAACAGGTTGTATAGCTAGTGGCACTAGCCTAGAAAAACATTGCGCTGTTTCTCCTTTGCCCTTCCCCACAACTGGCAGTTCACCACTTTAACTTTCCATGCTTGGCAGCTTTGCTGCTTCACCTGGGTTACCAAATTCCTGCAACAGGAAAGGAAGGGAAAGGAAAGGATTTTTACCTAATCTATTCTGGAGTTCAGTTATCAGCTGAACTCCAGTATGGAGATGATTGTAACTGGAAACTGTTATTGGTAAAGTTTTGAGGCCTTGAGTTATTTAAGCATGTTAGTTGGGTTACTAATGATTAATTCTTGAGATAGACTTTTTGCAGATATTATTCCAGCTTTTAATTGCAGTAACTTCTTGTATGAAGACTTATTCTTTCTGGACACTTTTTGTATCTTGTCCAATGGCCTTTCATTCTTGCTGCATCATTTACATTGGTTTCTCTCTAGTATTTACATTATCTTTTTTCCTTCTGTAGTTTCAGTAAAGTTTCCAAACACCAGGTGTTTTGGTAGGGGTAATGATACTTTCAAAATAAACCAAAGTATTATTGTATTTTTCGGAGTATAAGATGCACTGGAGTATAAGACACACCTTAATTTTGGGGGAACAAAAACAAAAAACAATTCTGCCTCTGACTACCAGCATCAAGATCAGCTACGTCCTCACTTCCACTCGGATTTTGATAACGAGCAGCACAGATCTTTTTATCCATTTAAAACAAACCCTATCACCATATGGGCATTTAACTGGAGTAGGTAGGGTGGCATTAAGGGCAAACTAACTTGCAAAAGAGCAATATGTCATTATTGATTAATTATAAATAAGGATAACAGCCCTTTGCTAATTTGTTAAAATAGGCTCATTCAACAAAGTGAGGATTTATTCCTCAGGATTTACTTGCATGTTTCTAGAATGGAATTTTATCACTGGGTCCATCCATAATGAATGATTAAGTGGTTTCCTCTTTTGATTTCTTCTAAGTGCCATAGAGAATGGACAAGGGTGCGAATAGGGGCAAGACTTAACTTTTGAAATGGGCGGCTGGGAATTACCTGCCCTCCGATGATGGAATGGGATACACAAAGGGGAAATCAACTAGGGCAGCCAAGAACAGGCTGTCCTGAAGTATTAAAGGCAACGTAAGCAGATCGGAGCTACAAGTGAGACCCCGGCGAGTCCGCTCTCCGCTTCCTGCCAGGAAAGAAATACACACAGGTGGTTCTTCCTCGGACGCGGAGAAAAGTCCAACCAGAGCACACCCCTCCCCTCCCTCCCGCGTTGTGCTGGCAGAGCAACTCACCCTTGTCTGTTCGTGCGGGAGAGTGTTTATCGCTCCGGTTTGGTTGCCATAAGAACGGCTCAGTGAGGGGTAGTTTCCAACAAGCCCCCTCTCAGATTTTTGGCATGCCCGGTCTTGGTGCGGGGCGCAGGCACGTCTGCGGCGGGCCAGAGACTGGACCGTAGGAGAGCGAGGGAGTTAATGGCAGCCACGTGCGGTGATTTTGCTAAATGGGCTGAAGGCAGCCTATCCTGCCTGGGACGTTTCGCAAAGCGCCCTCTCCTCCCCATCCAACTTTTGTTGATTCCAGGCATACACAATCCCCAAATCCTTTCTGACAACACAGAGGTAATTTTCAACAACTCTTCACTGATTTTTCATAATGCCTCAGATAATCTGAATTAATAAAAACTTCCATTTTTCCACTTCCAGCAGGTTGAACGGAGCCTACGCCATGGAGGAATCCCCCCACCCCATGCCTTCTCCCCCTCTCCCCCGCCGCCGGCAGCTTCACCTTGCTCTGCACATGGTGGGGAAGAGAGCATGGAATGGGGAGATCCGCCTGTGCAATTTTTATTCTGTTTTGCTCCTCTTCCTTTGTTTGTTTCTCAGAGATGAGCTGTGAAGTGCAAAAATATAACCGAAGTATAAAAACTTTCATTGCTTAAGGGCCACCTAAACAGCCCCCAAAGCTCGCTCGGCTTCAGGCTATTATTGACAGTATCCAGTGCTCTCCAGCCCACCTCCCCCATCACCTTTCCGTTCTCCGTTTTTGAGAATCCCTATTTTCAATTATTGTCTCGCTTCGCTTTTCCTCAGATAAAGTTCCCCATACCACGCATTGCGTCCCAGGCGTATAATAAACTGTCCGAGCCTCCGCTCCGCACTTTTTCGGTCGTGATGCCCTTCGGGCCAGTGGAGGATCCGAGCGGCTTCTCTTCCTGCGGGGCCAAGCGGGGACTCGGTTGCTAGGGCCCCCCATTTAACTCCAGTTAAATGCCCATTGGGTGATAGGGTTTGTTTTAAACCTCCGAGTGAAAGTGAGGATCCTCGCCACCTGGAACCGCCCAAAAATGCAACGCGTGGAGGCCGAAAACCTCCAAAGGGTGGGGGCTGGCGGGCGGGTGGGGCTACATTCGGTGTATTTTCACCCTCTTTTTGGGGGTAAAAAGGTGCGTCTTATACTCCGAAAAATACAGTATCTCAAATTTTAAGCAGATTTTGATACAAAGTCTTCCAGCTTTCATAGTTCACAAAAGAAATGAGATGGTGTCCTGTATGTATAGCATTGATATAAAACGGAACATTTTCTGTAATGGAATTTTTTCTGCTATTATTTTTCCCCCCACAGAAGGTTTTCCATTCCTAGACCTTGGTGGAAATAAACTGTGGAGTAAATCGGTGGATTACATTGTCCAGACATCCAGGGCTTCACTTCTACTAATATGTGCCCTATATTTTTTTAATACAGGTAGACCTCTCGATTTACCTCTACAATTGAGCCAAAAAGTTATGTTGCTAAGAGAGACATTTGTGTAGTGAGTTTTGCCCCATTTTATGACCTTATTCTTGCCACAATTGTTAAGTGAATCATTGCAGTTATTAAATTAGTAACACGGTTGTTAAGTGAATCTGGCTTGCCCATTGACTTTGCTTGTCAGAAGGTCACAACCCCGGGACATTGTAATTATCATAAATTTGAATTGGTTGCCAAGGATTTGAATTTTGATCAGGTGACCATGGGGATGCTTCAACGGTTGAAAGTGTGAAAAACAGTCATAAGTCACTTTTTTCAACGCTATTGTAACTTTGAATGGTCACTAAACAAACTGTTGTAAATTGAGGACTACCTCAATTATGAAATAATTATGAAATAAATAATTATTTTATGAATACAATTATGAAATAAAGATTCATTACGGATTAGTCCTATGTAAACATTTAATCTATGTTCTGATAAAAGTAATTTTCAAGTAGAAGCTTAGATTTTTAAAAACGTTTTACTAATACTAAGAACTATTTCTTCCACCAGAAAAAAGTTTCCAAAAGGCAGGATATAAATCAAGAAAATAAAGTAGGGATTGTTGGAAAAATAATTCTTTACTTGTTTATTTAATGCATCACATTTATATGGCTGCACATACATTTGTATGTATAGTGTTTAATTTTTAATAAGATGAAGTTATACTATGTTTAAAACAATGAAAGCCTTGTTTCTAGAAAATCCTCATGATTACTGAGTATGTTTGTTCTAATTTTTGGTTACCGTATGTTCCAGCATATAAGATGACTTTTTACCCCTTGAAAATCTTCTCAAAAGTCGGGGGTCGTCTTATACGCTGGGTACTGAAACTTCCGAGCCGGGGGGACCTAAAAAATGGCCACGGCTGCATCCCTGCCATTCTCCAGCCAAGCGGCCGAAGGAGCCCCAGAGCCCCGACGCTGCCCTGCGTCTTGGTCTCCTGCCGCCAGCGCCAGCTGCAGCCTTCCCAGCAGGTGGGAATACGCGGGAGGGACTGCAGAGCAGAGGCGCCCGGTGAGCTGTGCGAGAGGTGCAGGGATGCCAGAAATGGCACCAGTGGCAGCAGGCTCCTGCCCGCGTCTCCCACCTGCCTCTTGCCTTAAGCCGCTGGGCGCCTCTGCTCCACGGTCCCTCCCGCGCACGCCCACCTGCTGGGAAGGCTGCAGCTGGTGGTGGCGGCGGGAGACCGAAACGCAGGGCAGCGTCGGGGCTCCGGGGTTCCTTCGGCCGCTTGGCTGGAGAATGGCAGGGATGCAGCCGCAGCCGTTTTTGAGCTCCCCCCGGCTCGGAAGTTTCAGTACGATAGCAGCGGCGGCGGTAGCGTGCGCTCTCCTTCCCTCCCATGCGCGTTAACCTTGCCGGCATTGTGGTCGGGGACTCAGTCGTGTGGCTAGAGTCCTGCGGGAGACGGCGAGAGAGGCTCCTTCCTCCGAGGGGAGGGGAGGGGAGCAACCCACCCAACTACCTTGCTTCCACTTGGCGTCTTGGAGGAGGGCTGGGCGAGGGAGAAAGGAGCCACGGTGGGGATTGGAAGGAAGGAAGGAAGGAAGGAAGGAAGGAAGGAAGGAAGGAAGGAAGGAAGGAGAAGAAGAAAAAGAAGAAAAAGAAGAAAAAGAAGAAAAAGAAGAGAAAGAAAGAAAGAAAGAAAGAAAGAAAGAAAGAAAGAAAGAAAGTGAAAGAAGAAAGAAAGAAAGAAAAAAGAAAAAGAAAGAAAGAAAGAAAGAAAGAAAGAAAGAAAGAAAGAAAGAGAAAGAAAGAAAGAAATGTTAGGAAGGAAGGAAGACAGAAAGAAAAAGAAAGATGGTAGGAGGGGTAGTCTTATACGGCGAGTATATCCCAAACTCTATATTTTAAGTGGAAAAGTTGGGGGTCGTCTTATACGCCCAGTCGTCTTATACGCCGGAACATATGGTAAGTTTTTGTGCATTTTTAGATGCTAATTGAACTTCTAAACATCTTGAACGTCTATTTTACTGTCTTAAATCCCCAGTTTTAACAAAGGGTTTTAACAAAGGGTTACTCGGCATCCTGTTTATTCAGCTGTCATTTTAATTGGGATCTATCTTAGATTATATGGGTTCCATAGATGCTCTGGCTGGCTAACTGGCTAGCTCCTTCTCTTTTTGTGCTAGCCATATTAGCTATGAACTCCAAAAGCTCATGATGGAACCTGTTATACTTAAAAGTGAGGAGCCAATTTTGATGATGTAGATTCCGTTGAGGGCCTTCTTGGCTCTTCTAATTAAACACAATTAACTCTATTGCAATTAAACTGAGGTTACTTTAATGAGTGGTTGAGCCTAATCTCTTATCAGTCAGACTTGTTTTGATCTTTGGTAGATATGTATCCAAGTACTGGAATGATTTACTCAAGACAATGAAAACGTTTAATTAAATGTTTGGTGGAATTTTAAAATGCATACTTGCTTCTCTAATCACAGAGAAAGTTAGTTCTACAGTAAAAACTAGAGATAGAACTCCATGCAATTTCCCTCAAAATCATAGACTTCAATATTTGAGTACTGTTGATCATAGAGCCAGTTTGCTGTAGAGGTCAAGGTGCTGAACTTTAAACTGGGAGACGGAGTTCCACTAGTTATGGAAGCTGATTGGGTGACTTTGCGCCAATCACCTTTCTCAGCTTAGCCCACCTCACAGGGTTGATGCTGTGGGAAAAATAGGTGTATATCAGAGGTGGGTTCCTGCTGGTATGCTCTTACCTGTTGGTCACCGCAGAACCGAAGAAGCTGGTGGCGTTCGCAGCGCGGGGCTTCCCCCGCCCGCCTGGACGCCGCCATTTGCGTTATTTTGCCCTTTGCACAAGCAGAACGCTTTGCGCATGCGCAGAGGGCAAAAGAACACAAATAGGCGGACGGGGGAAAGCGGGTGGGGGAAGCCCCACGCCGGGAACGCCACCGGCTTCTTCGGTTCTGCGGCAACCAACAGGTAAGAGCGTACCAGCAGGAACCCACCCCTGGTGTGTGTGTGTGTGTGTGCGCGCGCGTGCGCACCCACACGCACGCACACACACACACACACACACACACACACACACACACACACACACACACACACACATATATATATAATTGGATACTGCTTTGCTGTCTTTTGCGGAGATAAATAATAAATAAATAAATAAATAAATAAATAAATAAATAAATAAATAAATAAATAAATAAATAAATAAATAAATAAATAAATAAATAAATATAGTAACAAACAAACAGTGTGTATATGTGTGTGTCCGTCCACAAAAGACAGTAAGGCAATACTCGATTATATAATAACTGAAAATGGACATGACATTTGAACATAATGAAGTGTATTTTTGACCATAGAAATAAATATAATTGTTGCTCTTGTATTTGAGTTTCGAACGTGCATATTAATTCCATGTGGATATTTCAGTGCAGATAAATATCAAGTAGGTGACTTAATTCAAAAGTTTACTGAAACACTTTTATTACTTAATACACTATAGGAAGCCATTACATTTTCTATTTTGGAAGGAGACTTATCCATTTGCTGCTTCTCTCCCCCCCCCCCCCCAATTACTAAATGTCCTTCTGAGGACCCAGATTGTTGGGGGCAATATGCTGACTCTGTAAACCGCTTAGAGAGGGCTGTAAAAGCACAATGAAGCGGTATATAAGTGCTATTGCTATTGATATTCTTGCCTAGGCATCCAGATGGTTACACAGAGAGTATAATTGATCTTCCATGGATTAGTGCTCAGAACTTCAGCCTTATCTTTCAACCTTTTCATCTAGGGGTTCTATCTCTAATTTACCTCAAGGAAATAGTGTGTTTGAAGATACTATGGAGATTAAATGGTTCAGAGATAATGGAACATACATTTCTTTTTTATCTATCCTTCTAAGAGATCAACACTGTATGACTCATGTATTCTCAAAGCAGTTTTCCAAGAAAGGTTATAGTGAAACATGATGGTTTTTGACAGCGAATCTCACTATTGTCCTAAACTTTCTAGACTTTTTGGAAGTGTTTTTTTTAATCTTTTTTTTCTCGAGATAAATAGGAAATTTTTGGAAAATTAACCTGTCTCTTCATCTATTTTCTTTATTTGTTAACCTTACTTGCTGCCTGTCTCACTGTGGGGGCTACTTTAGGCAGCTTACAACAATAAATGAGAAGAAATGAAAAGAGTGTAAACAGAACAGAAGTAAAATAATAGAACAATCAAATCAACAATGAAAATGAACACAATGAAAATACATCAATATGAATACATCTATAAAATAAAACTGTAGATAAATATATGGGTGCTTCTGCCAATATCTATTCTATTTACAGTTCTTTCAGACATTTACAGTTCCTATAATGGACAATAGGAGAAGAGGAGGAGAAAAGGAGAAACTTTTCCTGATCAAAGAAGAATTAAGCCCTTCTTTTGGTTGTGAAAATAAATGTCAGGCTCTCCTGGTGAAAAAGAGGCATTTGGCATCTACACTTTAGATGTTCACTTCTGAGTAATCCTGAAGGTAGTTTTACATAAAAGTTTTCCTACAATTTTTTAAAAAAATAATATTGAGAAATATAGCTTAAAACCCATTTTATGTCATTTAAAAAGAAAACTTCCTCATGAGTGTAAGAAATGGGGGGGCCCCTCAGGAACAAAACCCCCCCCACTATAGCAGGGTGTTAAACTCGCGGCGTCACATCATCACATGGCGTATTGTGACTTTTTCCCCCTTCACTAAACCAGGGGTGGGGGTAGCCAGCGCATGACGCATCTGGCCTGTGGGCCCCGAGTTTGACACCCCTGCACTATAGAAAGCCATCACACCTAATTTTCCATTTTGGAAGGAGACGTATACATTTGCTGTCGTCCTCCCTCCCCCCCCCCCACCAAAAGTACCGAATGTCCAATTCTTGCCTCGGCATCTGGTTGATTACACTGGACCCAGAATTATTTTTCATTTTATTTCTGTTTCCAAATGTTTCCAGTTCCCCCCCCCCCCCCCTCATCATGCTGCCACATACTGTAACTTGAACTTGAAATTTCAAATATCATAATCTGGGTTTTGGTAAAAAAAAATCTAAGCTGCTGTAAAGACAGAAAAAGACATGGGCCTCTTAAAAAAAAAATCTCCAAATGCCAACGTGTACATTCTCTTTTGTAGTTGTCACACTGATTTGATATTCCCTAAAGTTGACAATACAGTTATGTATTGTTAATTTGCTAGGAAGAAATGATGCTGTTGCTTTCCAGTAGGTCTCTGTGAAATGGTGGCTTCTCGTCATTCAGAATAGAATCTGTTCTGTAAAAAAAAAAATCTGTAAAAACATAATTTTGCCTAGGAGCCGCTTGTACTTCAAACTTATGCATAGTTCAGCTGAAATAAGGTTCCATTGTTCATTTCGAGTTGGTATTCTATAATAGGCATACTGTGTGCAAGGCCCTTAAACTCATTGAATGGCAACGGAGTAGTCACTATCTTTCAGCATGATTGCCTAAATAAAATGCATAATTCGTATGAATGTTGTCTCGAGTACTTTCGGTGACAATGGAGATGAAAGGATGTATTGGTACCCAGAGAAACCCATTTATTTACACTAAGGGGTGTGAGTATCAGTTCTTTATGCCTCCACTGATGCAACTTTTTGAATGGTAGAGAGACTCAGGAAAGAGGAAGTCTTGCATTTATATTTGGATGATTTCAGTGAAGCTTTAGAGCAGTGGTTCTCAACCTGGGGGTTGTGACCCCTTTGGGGGTCGAACGACCCTTTCACAGCAGTTGGGAGACTTCGCCCGGACGCCGCCATTTGGGTTCTTTTACCCTCTGTGCATGCACAGAATTCTTTGTGCATGCGTAGAGGGTAAAAGAACCCAAATGGCGGCGGCGGGGCAGGGGTCGTGGCGGTGGGCGCAGCGGCGGGGTGGGTCGCGGTGGGGGTGGGGTGCGGCATTAGGAAGGTTGAGAACCACTGCTTTAGAACCTAGCTATAATGCTTATTTTTATCACCTTTTCTTTTCTGAACAGAAGTACTCATCTTGTTTAACTAGTTCCTTCCTTCCTACATTAGGGTAAGTCATTTTAGGTTTGATTAAACAAGTTCGTTAGAAAATTGTTAGTTTTATTATTTTTTTTTGCAGTTGTCCTCTGTACTTCCAGGATTGTCAATCTGTTTTCACTGATGAATGGCTAACCACTTTCTTGGAAATGTGCGTATTAAACTGAATATTTGCAAAACTGAGTAACTGAATGTGTGCAAAAAGTGCTGCCTTTTTTTGTTTAGTCAAATCCAATGAGCCTGTGATCTTGAACTCAAATCCCAAGAAGCACCCAGTATCAGTAATGGGGCAGGTATTTTGCACATATTCAGAAACCCTTGTTCTACCTTTCACATATTTTTCTGTAACATCTACCTAAAACATGAGAAGTGGATGCTGAACCACTACATGATCAGAAAATTATTGTTTTAAACAACTTAGTTGAAAATAAACACCTTTTAGGGCATCTGTGAGTCCGATCAAGTCCATATTTGATGAGGCATCATACTGTGATGAAAATGTATCAATTACACGAGAGAAAAATGTATATTTAAAAGGCAGAACTGTGTCTAATGCAGGAATGGGCGCTGTGACTTTAGAGTCAACAGTGATCTCAATCTAGGTTCAAAAGCTTCGATGAACAGATATGGCAGAAGGAAAAAAAATTTGGGCATAGAAATAGCAGCAGGGGAGATAGAAGTTAGTGGCCCAAGGTAATATGGTTTCAACAGAAAATTGCATATAATTTGATTCATATAACATAACACAGAATTGGAATACATGCTCGGATGGGTGTTAAACTTCTAGCTATGTTTTCAGTTCTTTTTTAATCTTAGAAGAAGGCTCCGTTAAAGGTTTGATTTCAACATATTAATGTTTAGAGTATAAATATACATGACATTATTGAGAGACAAAAGTATGCTCATTTATCTTTGTTAGTGCACGTTTCATTAACTTGCAAAGCAACAATACAAGTTTGTCAGGCTTACGTAATTGAGTACTGCAATTGAGTGAGACTACTGAAATTATCCCAGAACTATTTGAATTTATTAAGTTAGGTTTGAGGGAGAGAAAAGGAGCATTAGTTCAATAATATATTGATTTGATTGGATCCAGTAAATCAATTGACAATACTTTTCCATGTAACATATCTTGATCCAATCCTTCATACAATATTTGCATACCCTATTTAAAAAGTGTTTGAGATAAGACACTTCTGCATTATTATGTATCTTGTTACCATAGGTTAATTGGCTATTAATTGCTTGCCACAATTAATAAAGGAATCGAATAAGAAATAAATTATTAAGAATGCATGTTATTACATGTACTTCAGAGTTAGTAACGGGATTGCTTGTTGAGGGAAAGGGGGAGAAAAGGCATCAACCATTGTCTTGGAATTCTGAAGTAATTTTAAGTCACTTCATAGATATTTGACTATTGCATCTTTTAAAGTACGTAGTTTCACACTGAACACTTCTTCAGAAGTTTAAGAATTGGAAGCAAAAGCCTCCTGTATGAAGCTAAGGGTTCCTGGCTCGTGATTGTGATGTCACAGAAAGCCGTGTCACATGATCATCATTTGCAAATTCTCTGCTGGTAAAATCAGGTCAACAGGGAAGACAGCAGGTGGGTTGCAAGTTGCTTTGTAAGTCACTCCTGCCGCTTTTTCTCCCAAGGATCTTGTAGCACCCGCTGCCCACTTGTACTCTGTAGAGCATGCTTGGAGTACAAACTGAGTTTACACATGCTTGGGATAAACACATGTTTGTCATCCGACGAAAATTAAAAAATAAATAAAAATTAATGAAATATAAAAGTAATAATTAAAAATGATAAAAACGAAACAAAAAACAAACTCAAAGGGCAGACTGATGGGCCACTATGCCTTTTTCTGTAGTCAGTTTTCTGTGTTTCTGCATACTCCACCGTCCTGCCCATGGCCTCCGCTAACCCACCTAAGGTCTCTGCTGGCCCTCCCACGGCACTTGCATATACCTCCCTTCACTCCTTAGCTGAGTTGTCTGCCCCTTCCTGTTAAATGACTTGTGCATCCTAGGTTTATGAAAGCAACTGAGATAGTTGTGATTGCCACTGTTAAGCAATGCAGTCTCATGATATCATGCTTTATGACTGCATTGCCTACCGAGGGCAATTCTAGTTTCAAATGCTGTTGTAACCTAAGGACCACCTCAATTGCTACCATATTTACAGTATTTATTATTTATTAGTGACATTTATATACCGCCTCACAGTGCAAGCACTCTCTAAGCGGTTTACACCAGTAAGCAATGTATATTTATATTGCCCCCAACAATCTGGGTCCTCATTTTACCTACCTCGGAAGGATGGAAGGCTGAGTCAACCTTGAGCCGGTGAGATTTGAACCGCTGACCTGCGGATCAGTCAGCTAAATTGGCCTGCAGTACCCCACTCTAACCGCTGCGCCACCTCCGCTCTGTTAATAATGGAGTACATGCATTCATTCAGTGATATGTAAAAGGCATATTCTAGGTTTTTTTAAAAAAAAATTGGGATGATCTTGTAAATATTTTTTTGCAAAAACAATATATTTATGACTTTTTCCTTAAACAAATCTGAAATTTCTTTTGATATCTCTTCCACCTAAATCACTTATTGCATACTGTAGAATTTACAACTGAGGAAAGTTCTATTATTAAATAAAAGCAAATTTTTGATTGCCTTTGTCAGCTTCTTTGTTAATGGCGATTTACAAGGGATAAATCATCAAAACAGGACATGATGCGCCTTAACCAACGGTTGTATAAATCAGGGGGACTAACTATGATTGTACAAAGAATATGCCTTCTGTTGCTGTTTACAACTTTTTGACAGCATAGATATGTTAATGAAGTAGAATGAAAATACATTCCCAAATGCACTTTTTCGGAGATGTAATGGGGCAGAGGACAGCTGTTGTGATGAAGAATACTGCCATGTTCAGCCTACAGTTTGTGGTGAATCCAGATGGCCCTATCTTTAGCATATTAAAAGGGCATGTTGATTCTGTTTGTGAAGCAGCAATATATTTAGAACAATCTATTAAAGTCTGTTTCAGGCAGCAGTTAAAAATTATCATTGCAGCAGATAAAGGATTACTCTGTTTTTCTATTTCCTGTATATCTTGCTTTATCAAAGCTCTGGGTAATATGTGTTCTGTAAGCAGACATAACAGATTGGTTACAAAAAGTATGGGAAGAAACGATTTAATAGAAGTTGTTTCCAAATGGCATAATTTTGCACATTGTTCTAGTGCAGTGATGGTGGCATGTGCGCGATAGCGCACGCGCGCATGCCCACACCCATAATGCCTCCCCCCTTGCGCATACGCACAACCCCCGTGCTGCCCCCCGCGCATATGCACAGGCCTCACTGAAGCCTCAGGACTTCCGGTAGGCCCGTTGGGCCATTTTTTGCCGTCCCCAGGCTTCAGGAGGCTTTCCTGAACCCCAAGGATGGCGAAAAATGGCCCAACGGCCCAACCGGAAGTTCATTTCCGAACTTCCGGTTGGGCCGTTTTTCACCGCTCCCAGGGTTCAGGAGGCTTTCCTGAAGCCTGGGGAGAGTGAAAACGGCCGAAAAGAAGGCCGAAAATCAGCTGTGCACGCTGGAGCTGACATAGGACAACGCCTTGCGTGCCCTCAGATATTGCTCCGCGTGCCACCTGTGGCACACGTGCTATAGGTTCGCCATCACTATTCTAGTGAATTGGTACATGCAACAACTATAGTTGATGGCTATTTGTGTTGATTATTAATTATATTGATTTCTACAGATAGGCCTTGAGTTACAACCCCAATTGCGATTGACATTTCTGTCATGCATTGTGGCAGTCATAAACCAAGATGTCAAGTGACCACATTGATTACTATTACTATTAGTTTTTCTTATCGTTCCTATCACCCATCTCCTCCCACTTATGACTGTATGACTGTAACTTGTTGCTTGTATCCTTACGATTTATATTAATATTGATTGTTTCCTGATTGCTTATTGTACCCTATGACAATCATTAAGTGTTGTACCTCATGATTCTTGACAAATTTATCTTTTCTTTTATGTACACTGAGAGCATATGCACCAAAGACAAATTCCTTGTGTGTCCAATCACACTTGGCCAATTAAGAATTCTATTCTATTCTATTCTATTCTATTCTATTCTATTCTATTCTATTCTATTCTATTCTATTCTATTCTATTTACAGTGGCAATCCCAGTTCATCCTTCTGCGGAGAGAAGATACCTGGGCAAGTGAATGCTTCCTGAGGCATGGCAAACAGCCACAGAGCTGGGTGGTTTTGGGGCTGCTTGCTGCTCTGCAATGCAGAGTACAGGCCATCCAAAAGGAGAAAAGTAGGGGGAGAGATAGCCAGGGGTGTGTATGTGTGTGTGTGGGATGAAGCATCTCTGTAGTTGTAAACACGGGTGGGCTGCTAAGTGCCATAATTTTGATTATGTGATGGGGAGTACTGCAAAAGTTTGAGCATGAGGTGTAAATCCATTTTTTCAGCACAATCATAATTTTGAATGCTCACTGAACAAATGATTGTAAGTCAAGGACTACCTGTATTCTTCCTCTAAAGATACAAGAGCTTCCTAGGCAGTTTACAGTTGCTTTCAAAATGTTTTAAGGCCACAGTAAAATAATACTGATATCATAAAATTTCATCAGGTTCCTTTGCATAAGGTAAATGATATTACTGGGCTGGTTTGGGGAGTGAACTCTGATATTGTCTTTCCCTGTTTCCCTGTATTCCTGTTAATTCTGTGACACGATAGCATGGGTGAATAATATTGTTAGGGCTGTATCTTCAGAAGAGAAAAGAATGAGTTACCTCGTTAAAGTAACTTTAAAATTCTAGTTATGACATTGAAGAATCAATCAATCTACTTCAAAAATGTGTTTTTCCACACATTTAGCTGTTTGCTATTGCAATAGTGCAAATTCACAATAGAGCCTGTATCCATGAACAGAATTCCCTTGCAGTTGGCCTATACACAAAGAAATAATTCATTTTGATTTCATATACTCCCAAGGAAAAATGTTCTAGGTCAACTCTTCAGTCTTTTTAAGTGGAAGTATTGGTCACACAAAAAAAGGAAAAAAAAGTAGCTGAAAGGACTAAGAACTAGAGGATAATGGACTAGTGAAAATAAGCCCATAATGTCATTTCTTGCCTCCACACAGAGGGAGATTGAACAAAGAAGGGTTCTTGTTTATAAGACTGAAGCAAATACCTGGAGTGAATTTCATGCCTTTATATTTCTTTCTGGCTGCAGTACATTCTGGCAGAGGGTTGTCAGCCTGGTATTTTGGCAGAAGATAGTCAGCCTGGCATTTACTTACAGCAATAAAGTTAATACACAAATCTTTTCAAAATTAATTTCCTCAGCATGGGTCCTTCTTGTCACTAGAGATCACTGGATTTCACATAAAATTGAGAGTGTTTGTAGCTTTTTTCATATTCAGAGTATTTTGAAATCAAAACATTTGCATGATCTTGATCTAAGATGTTATTTTAAACATTTTTTTTCAAGAAATGCAGTGCTTGCCACATCCTGAGCTATTCCATGTAAATAGAACATTTTTGAAACTTTGAAAAGCTGATGTAGAAAATGTTTTGGGGTAGGTAAAAAAGAAAAGAAGCCTTTTCTGCCTTGATCCTTCTGAAAATGAACGTTATAGTGGAAAGAATAATGGATTTGGCATTTTAGCCATGTTGATTATGTGCCAGTATGGTTTCCTTAGCAATGGAATTCCTCAAGCAGTGGTTGCTGATGTAAACATAATTGAATGCTAGTTGTGTGTCTTGCATACAGGCTGTGAATCTCTGCTTTTTAAAATGTGTGTGTTTGTAGTTTTAATTTCAAGACAGGTTAGAACAGGTTGTTTACTTTTCTCTCTTGTCAAGCAAGGGGACAAATCAGAGCCATTTATACTATTGAGATGTTTGCATTTAATTTCACTATGATATTTATTCCATCCCACATTTAGCCTTTCAATCTGCAGTTTAAAAGAAGTAGAAATCTTAATTCTAGAAAAACTAGGAATACTGGATAGATATTATTCTTTGCAGATTAGATCATGAGCCTGACTAGAACAAAGCAAGCAATCGTGAGGGCTGAAGCTAATGCAGGAGTCAGCAGTGCTTATGCCAGATGGCATGGTCATGTAAACATGGAGCTTTCTCTGTTGAGGCTGCAAAGAGAAGAACCACCAAATGTCTGTTGATCCAGAAGGGTGGGAGAAAAGGCCTAGGATTGAAATCCTGGAGTTATGTATAAGGCTTTATTCTTGAGTTTTTGCCTTAGAGCTTAGACATATTTTTTTGCAGATCTATATTTTCCCCCTGGATAATAAAATACTTAGTCTGCCCTTGTTGAGTCTGTGAAGCTTCTGCTATGCTAGTTGCTGAAAGCAGGTAGTTTCTGGAATAGAATTCTTTATTGGTCAAGTGTGATTGGACACAAGGAATTTGTCTCCGGTGCATAAGCTCTCAGTGTACATACAAGCAATAAATGATAAACCATGATCATAGTTATCGTAAAAATGCGTTCATCATAAATCATAAGATACAACACTTAGTGATAAGCAATCAACATAAATAAGCAATCAACATAAATCATACTAAATAAGCAATCAACATAAATCATACTAGGATACTAAATAAAATAATATAAATTGTAAGATACAAGCAATGAAGTTATAGTCATAAGAAGATAAGGAGATAGATAATAGGAAAGATGAGAAGAATAATAGTAATACATCCTTACAAGATATAAGGCAAAGATATACAGATAGTATATCTCGACTTACAACCACAAGTGAGTCCAAAATTTCTGTTGTTAAGCAAACCATTTGTTAATTGAAACTTCCCCCATTTTACGACCTTTCTGCCACAGTTATTAAGTGAAACTGGCTTCTCTATTGACTTTGCTTGTCAGAAGTTTGCAAAAAAAGACCCTGGGACACTGCAACCGTCATAAATATGAGTCAGTTGCCAAGCGTCCAAATTTTGATCATGTGAGCATGGGGATGCTGCAATGGTCATAAGTGTGAAAAATGGTCATAAGTCACTTTTCTCAGTGCCATTGTAACTTTGAATGGTCGCTAAATGAACTGTTGCAAGTTGAGGACTACCTGCATTGCCATTGTTAATATGAAACTTGCCATCACCCAGAACTGGAAGGGAAAGGCTTTTAGCAGGGCTTAAAAGGACTAGTATATTTGGGCCACGAATTAGTTCTTGGGCCCATTGGGATTAGGTGGTGGTGGGAAAATTGAAATTATTGGCAGAGGGATCTTTGATGGATGGCAGTAGGCAGGCCATTACTGGAAAGGGGTTGGAAATGTGGTGGAAAGCCTCTCTTCACAATTCACAATTGTAGCTATTGTTACTTAGCACCTGGCCTGTTTGTAATGAGACTTTGTTTCTCCACAAGGTAATTGTGGTTGGGTGAGGAAGGAGGGGGTTTCTCTGTTCCCAGCCAGTTTTCAGATTCTGCATAAGCCTCAACTTGAAGACTAGAGAGGAATTTATTCATTTGTGTAGATAACCTCTGGAAGGACCTAGATGGGAGTACATGTCCCTCTATAGTGAATGTCTTAGATCTTGGACTCATGCATGGTGGTTTGCAAACTACTACAGGGCCAGAGCATCTGAACATACATCCCATATCAGAAAAGAAAGTAGCAAAATAAATTTGAAACAATTCAAATTAATTTTAAACCCTTTTAAAAGCATAATTCCATTTTAGGCTTCTCTTGACACAAAGGTTTAATATTCTAACTTTCAAGTATCCTTAACTAAGGATAAATCTTTCACTATTTGGTCAGAAATTAGTATTTTTTTTATAATTTATACTGTGCTGATTACTGCTAATCCTATATAATTGGATTTCAACAATGACCTTCAGTTTTTGAAATGATATCAGATATTCAGTATGTAAACCCAATTAGTTATGTATTGCAAATTTAGTTATGTTTATGATATGTAAATTATACGCTTTGTGTTTTCTTTGCCTTTTTTGCCTCTTCTCTCCCCCTTTTATTCTCTTCTCTTCTTTCTTTTCCTTTCTTTATTACAAATGTGTAATAAAAAATATATTTTAAAAAACAGACAGTCAAGTAAGAAGATCGAAAAATTCCATCCCCAACAAGCTTATTGGTAAATGGAGTACTAAATTACACATATCAAGTTTCCAAGATTTTATAATCTAATCTTTTTTCTCCTTTCAATAAATCTGATTAATAAGCATTGTGAGAATCGAGAGCAGCTGTTAGGGGCTTAATCTCGGAAACTGTATATGTGTAATTAGTATAAGACTATATTATGGAATATTCATACAAAACAATTAGATAGGATTCCCATTTCCTCACCAACTACAAACTTAATATGTTCCAATAAAATAGAAATATAAAGGTGTACTTATTTGGATTTGTTTGTGTATATTTATCTACAATTTAACCATAATGTCTTTTTTGTGTATTTAGAAAATTAAAGATTTAATTTTTTTTAAAGATGTGAGAAATGTTAATATGATGTTGTGTTAAAATTTAATATTTTAGCAGAGTGAGTGCAGAGGAAACTGTAGTGAAACAATTGTAGTGAAATTGTGTGACAGGATATATTTGTAATGTTTTTAATGGGATTTATTAGAAGCATCTATCTAGAGCAGGGGTGTCAAACTCAATTTTATTGAGGGCTGCATCAGGGTTGTGTTTGACCTTGGGGGCTGGGGTGGGTGTGGCCAGGGTGGGCATGGCAGCTTGATGTCACTCGTGTCGGGGAAGTCTGTGGTGGCCTGAGGGCTCTGCCAGTAAAAACGGGCTCCTGGGCTCCATTTTCAGCCATGACAGCCTCCTACCGCCATCTGCCAGTGAAAACGAAACCTGAGAGGGCTGCGTGCGGCCCTCCCAAGCTCCGTTTTTACTGGCAGAGGCACTGCGGACTGGTCCTTTGCTTTTTCTAGTGCAACCCCATGGGCCTTGAGTTTGACACCTCTGATCTAGAGGAAGGAGCTAGCGAGATAAGTTGTGTTGACCAATTCTCCTTCTACCTAGGTAAATTTTCTTGGTATCTGTAGCATAAGGCCAGAATGAAGTCTTGGACCCGGGCATTTTCATAATCTTAGCTTCCAAGAATATTTATACTGTATGCAATGTATAATCTTCATTATACATTGCATACAATACAAATAGAGAGTAAGATTATGGGTATTTCTTTTCTTAATTTTGAGATTTCTGACATTCAGGGTGAACATAAAAAGTTTTCATAGGTTCTGTGTCCACAGATAATCCAGCCCTGTTCCATATCATTCAGAAATATTCCCTGGTTCTTTGCTCTAGGAAGAAAATGAGAGTGTGGGTAGCCTAGGAGTTAAGATGCTGGGTTTGTTGACCCGAAGGTTGGCAGTTCAAGGCCCAAACACCATGTGATGCCATGACGGGGTGAGTTCCCGTTCTTGTGTTGTAAACTGGAGATAGATGATGTCATATAACTCCCCCTCTGTTGAGAGAGGGCTATCCAAAAGAGTCCTTTCAGCAGTTCCAAGAAGGCTGCATACCCATTCGCAGTACTCAGGTGATCCTGAGGACACAGATAAACCTCCAAGTGGCCTCAACTACTCTCTAAAAGGATGCAAATGACCAGCTGTCTGCAAGGAATATAAATCCTCCCATTCCCCACCATCCAGTCAGAGCTGAAGAAGCTTCTTTTTTTTTGTACAAACTTTTTTATTTTCTCCACTTCATATACAATTCACTACACATGTACCTTAAAATATTACAATAAAAATACATATTTGTTCAATATAGTCAATATTATTATTCTTTTTATATAGTACTCTCTTCTAGGTACATGCTGCTATTTCTATCGTAACTCCAAAAAGAAAAAAGAAAAAGAAAAAAAAATCTTGGGCATTTAGTTTTCTGATAGAGCAAAGGAAAAAGCGATGAATAAAGAGGCTAAAGAATTGAAGGAAGCAATATGGCTTAAAACTAAGAGCTGAAGAAGCTTCTTGAATGAGAAGCGAAACGTCTTCAAAGAAAAACAAGAAAGCCCAGTTGCCTCTTGAAAAAAAAAAGCTCCTTTGGTTCAGTTTATTTATTCATACCTACACATAGGAGAGGAACCATTTAAAATGCATGGATTTTATGTGATATGAGGAAAGAATGAGAGAATTAGTGATTTATCACCATGGTGTAATCATGGATATATGATTCAGAAAAAGGTTGGCAGCATTTTAAGACATCAGCTGTCAAAACCTTCAGCTATTTCATCTATTAGGGATGCATGGCATGACTTGACTGATGTAGGACTTAAATATATTAAAATGGTGGAGTGAAGATAGGCAAGTTACGCAGATAGGGTTCCTTGAGAGGCAGGTTACAGGTAATCTATTAATTAATAGAACTGCTTTGTTAAAAAACCGTTTGTTTGTTCAGACCTTCTGAGATAGCCTGAAATCTTTTGATGTAAGCTAGCAGTCTCTCATTTAACTGTGCTGCCTAAGTTTCTTTGTTGTAAAATCACTACTTTGAAATCTGTGATAGAGCGTCTTGGGTAGTTAAAATACAGTTATGTCTCTGTTTTGAGTCCTGATGTCAAATTTGTGTGTATTAATTCTTTTGCATGAAGTCTTGACCAGTTCGTTCAACATAGAATCCACTTTGGCATTGCTGGCAAATGATAATATCTATCACAATTCGTGAAGATTATATGAAGATGCCGCTAATGTTCTGTGTGAAGCTGTTGGGGCACATAATGGTTCTTTTGGTATAGATGTGGAAGCATTCTACAGGTAGTCCTCAACCTATGACCACAATTGCAATAGCTCAGAATGCTGGTTGTAAATTGTTGTGGTTGGAAGTTGTGGTAACCGGACTTAATTTTATGACCATTTTTATGATGATGGTAAAGCAGATCACAAGGTCTTTAAGCAAATTGCTTGGCCGTAAGTCTGAATCCAGTGGGTGTTTTTTCCAGGAAATGGGTTGTAAGTACATGTAGTCCCCGACTTATGACCACAATTGGGCCCAACATGTCCAGGACAGTTGTTAAGTGAATTTTGACCCATTTTATGACTTTTCTTGCCACAATTGTTAAGTGAATCACTGCAGTTGTTAAGTTAGTAACACGGTTGTTAAGCGAATCTGGCTTCCCCATTGACTTTGCTTGTCAGAAGGTCACAAAAGGGGATGACATGATCGTGGGACTTTGAAACCGTCATAATTATGAGTCACTTGCCAAGCATCTAAATTTTGATCATGTGACCATGGGGATGCTGCAACGGTTATAAGTGTGAAAAACCATGATAAATCACTTTTTTAGGTCAATTGTAATCTCAAACGGTCACTAAATGAACTGTTGTAACTCAAGGACTACCTGTAACGTTTTTTGAATCTGCCATAACGTTGAAAGGTTGTTAAGTGATCAGTTGTATGTCAAGGACAACCTATTGTTATCTGAGTTTGTTGCAGGCCCTGCTCCCATCTTATATTGTACTTTTTCTTTTTGCTTGTAAGAATTTGGTTCTAGTTGGTGGTTGTCTATATGCTACTACGGGCCTACCCTGAGGTGCCTGTAAAATGCAGAATCATTGCCTAGTAAGAATTGTAGCCTATTAATAATGCATTTATGTGGCTTGAGCTGTGAGCTGTAGGTGACAACTCGTGTTGCTTTGTTGTTTTCTTGTTTGTGGTCTGTGTTTTAATAGATCCTCCCTGTTGATTTGTGTATTGATCTTGCTGGGCAGATAGAATTAAACTAAACATTAGGAGGCTGAACTATCAGCTAAGCTTTATGATTGTTTGCAGTCCAAAGTCACTTGCTTGAGATGGGCAGGTACATAAATTGAATAAATAAATTAATCTCTATCAAGTGGATCAAAACAAAATAAATTGTAATATAGACAATAGATTTGGTAATATGTTCTAGAAGCATGTAGGTATGCATGGTGATGTGTAGTTTTATGAAGAGTGTGGTATTTATGTATGCATTGTGCCATTTTACCATGACATTGAACAAATAGACTTGTTTTGTAGAGAACTCCAAGCTGATTGTTGGATGGAAGTTGTAAATTGTCTAATCCCAGTATTTCAAGTCTGGTGGAATAAGGTATTTTGTTGCGAGCGGAGGAGTGAAGGACTCTTCTTGTGAAATATTTCTGGACTCTCTCGATTGTATTTATGTCTGATATGCAGTGCGGGTTCCAGGCAGGTGAGCTGTATTCCAGAATTGGTCTAAGAAATGTTTTGTATGCTCTGGTTAGTAATGTAGTGTTGCCAGAGAAGCAGCTACGCAAGATTAGATTAACAACTCTCAGAGCCTTTTTGGCAATGTTGTTACAGTTAGCTCTAGCACTTAGGTCCGTGATGGCGAACCTATGGCACGGGTGCCACAAGTGGCACGCGGAGCCATATCGGTGGGCACGCGAGCTCAGGTCCGGCGTGCATGTGTGCACCAGCCGGCTGATTTTCGGGCCTTCTGGGCCCACTGGGAGTTGGGAAACAGGCTGTTTCCAGCCTCCAGAGGGGTTGGGGAAGGCTGTTTTCGCCCTCCCCAGGCTCCTAGAAAGGCTCTGGAGCCTGGGGAGAGCGAAAAATGGGCGTGCCATTGCATGCTGGGAGCAGGGGGGTCATGCGTGCATGTGCGGGGGTGCATGGAATTATGAGTGTGGGCACGCACACACGTGATCCCCCGCATTCCCCCCCCTTTTGGCACGCGAACCAAAAAAGGTTCGCCATCACTGACTTAGGTCGTTGGATATGAGTACTCCAAGGTCTTTGACAGAGTGAGGGTCATCTACAAGTTCGTTTCTTCCAAGTTTGTATTTTGTATTCTGATTTTTTTGCCAATGTGTAAGACAGAGCATTTGTTGGTTGAGATTTGAAGTTGCCAGTTGTTTGACCATTCTGCTACATGATCAAGGTCTTTTTGAAGGGTAGCAACATTGTCGGTGGTGTGGTGTAAACCGCTTAGAGAGTGCTTGCACTATGAGGCGGTATATAAGTCTCACTAATAAATAAATAAATTAAAAAAATCATACATATTTCTAACTCTACCCAAACAACTTAATTTTCAACCTTGTCATCCAGGATTCCAAACAACTTTCTCACAAAAGACATTCAACCTGTTCCTGCCCAAAATCTGACAGAACCTCTTCTTTTTCTTTATTGACTGTCAGTGGTCAGGTGACTAACTCTGGCCATATAAGGCTGGCTTGTGACTTAAAGGCCCAATTGATCCCCACTATGGGGGTAGAACTGATCAATTTGAGAAAGTGGATATTGTATATGCAGATAAGTTTGCATTGAATGAGTATTAGATACGTAGTTAACTTTATATAGATTTGAAACCCTTTTCCCCAGCAGTTGCTTTATGTAAGAGGTTTATAAGATTCCAAATGATGAGGCAAACTTGCTTCACTGCCAAGCTAATTAAAAATCACAATTAATTTATGATAAGTTGTAAATGTATCTGTATGTATTTCTTTGGAAAGTTTGGAAACTGGTACATAAAATACTAACTCATCTTGTGGCTGTATTTTGGGGAAGTATATTTTGATGTGGAGACCTATTTAAAGAACCACGCTATATGAATTTACACATTATTATTATAATTCAGTGTAATTCTGATACATTAAGATTATTCAATTTCAGTGGGTAAAATTTGGACTCCTGTCAAAGTCAAATCTAGACGTAGTTCAAGTTAAATGTAGAATCTATGATACCATTAAATGCTCTGGATGTTATAATGTGATCCTTTTTATTGGTTGTATTATTGTTTTTGCCTAATGTCTGTTTTTAAATAAAACTATTTTTATAGACAACTCTCCCCTACCCCAGCTTTTGCTGTCCTGCCTCATCATGGCAGGAGAATGAGTGAAGAATGCCAGCAATGTATGCCAATATCTATATATTCCCAGTAGGGAAACCCAAGGCAAGAAGGTCATCCCAGCTACTCAGCTAAAGCAGGAAGTCACCTTTGTTGGATCACAGAGATAGAGGAAGATGCTGGAGATGAATTATCACTTTAGTAACATGATAAAGACATAAATTCACACTCTGTGGGAGAAAGCAATGGTAAATCACTTCTGTATTCTTAGCAAGAAAACCATATAGGTAGAAAATATAAAATAATTGATGATATAGTGCTGGATGAAAGCTCCTCAGATCAGATGCATACAGTATGCTATTGAGAGGAGCTGAGAATCCTTCAGGGTACTCATGGTGTTTATACGTGGCTAGATTAATGACTGTCGGACAGATACTTGCTGATGTTGCCATGCAGAAAAAAAAGCTGCAAAGACAGAATTGCAGTGGGAACATGGAATGTAACAAGCATGAACACGGGGAAGCTCGGAACAATTAATACAATGAAAGATGAAATAAGTACAAATGGACATCTTAGGAGTTAGCAAATTGAGATAGACCGGGATTGGATACTTTCAGCTAGAATATCACACTGTTTATTATTCAGGGCATGAAAAACAAAGGGTGTCAATAGTTCATGCTAGCAAAATGTGCTATTTGTGATTGGAGACCAGAATGCCAAAGTTGGAAAATGTAGTTGTATTGTTTGGCTTAGGAAACCAAAATGAAGCAGGAACATTTCCACTACTCCAGTTTCTTCATAGCTAGCATTAATTCCAGATAATCAAAATGATGCCCATATACATTGATGTCACCAGATAGAATACATAGAAATGAAATTGACTATTATTGCTAAAAGGAAGTAGAGGAGCTAAGTTCTGTCATCAAAGACATGACTAGGTGCTGACTTGGAACAGATCACAAAGTGATCATGTGCAATTTCTATGTTAAGCTGAAGAAGGAGAAGAAAGCCAAGCAGTTTCCACAAGATCACCTTGCGCGTATACCCACTATTTTCAAGGAGAATATCATAAATCATTTTGACATCCTGAACATCAGTGATGGGGAGCTAAGGAACGAGCTTAAAGTTGTTAAGGATGAATTGGAAAACAAACTGCCAAGGATGAAGAAACAGAAGAAAGGAAACAGTGGGAATTGCCAAGAGGAGAAGAGAAACCAAAGTCAAGGAAGACTATCCCCATTTCTCATCCCCCCCCCAAACAATCAAATGCTCCTTTGCCAACCGGGAGCCAGTCTGCTTTGCCATGTAGTGTTCTACTTCGGGCACATTACACAAAGACCCAACTCTCTGAGAAGGCTCTATTGATTGGAAAGATGGAAGGGAAGAGAAAAAGAGGAGGACCAGCAGCAAGATAGGTGGACTCTGTTATGATGTTGATGGATGCACCACTGGAAAAGAACAATTTTAGGGGCAGATTGCTTTGGAGAAAAATTATGTACATAATTACTGAAAGTTGACACTGACTTGATGGCACATAATTATGAATCATAATTTGTAAATATTAGATAAATAAGCTGTGGAAATAAGTAGAAGTGGGGTCACAATTACAATAAGTATTTTCATGACATTTCCTCATTTTTTCCCTTAAGTATATTTCCTAGTGGCTCACCTGAAACCAAAATTGATGAAATGCATACCCAGATGAAATTGGAACATTGTCTTTAGTATCAATCATTTAACTCAGTGGTTCCCAACCTTTTTGTGATTGAGTACCACTTGGAGGTCCCGTACAGTCGCCGCGTACCACCTGGTTCCAGAGAAACTAAATTCGATCAGATATCACTTTATTTCCATAATTGTACCGTTCCTTTTTTGGCCCCGCGCATTCAGCAACTGGATTCTCGGGCCGCTGGGACCAGGTGGGTGGCATGTGGCAACAGTTGTGTTAGGCAGTAAACATTTTTGTGAAGTAAAAAATAACTAACTAAAAATCGTTCATGACCCCGAAAGTGTTCGCGTACCACCTGGAAGGCCCTCGCGTACCACTAGTGGTACACGTACCACAGGTTGGGAACCACTGATTTAACTAATGCAGCTGTCAATAGTCTTTGAGATTACTACCGTGTTTCCCCGAAAATAAGACCCTGTCTTATATTTTTTTGAACCCTGAAATAAGCGCTTGGCCTTATTGCCATGCAATCAAAAGCCCGATTGGGCTTATTATCAGGGGGTGTCTTATTTTGGGGGAAACAGGGTATTACATAATGCCAATGCACTATGAGGTGAACAAAGGACAGATAGTTGGCTGAAATGATGAGGCCAGATTAAGATGTTATGGCAGTTATTCATAGTTTTAATTGAAACTTGTATAACTTACTGAGCAAATTTGCTTAAACTGTGGTTCATTAGATAATTTATGTTACATACATTAATTTTTTCTTAACCTGATTTTGCTGTCTTTAACTAACATTTTTAATTCTGTGATTTCAGATGTTTAGACTTGTTTGTATTAAAATGTATTTATTTATCTCTTACCCTATCATTAACAGGGTTCTCTTATTATATAAGTACTTAAATAAATGCTTTCATAAGGTGAGCCTAAGGGCACATAGCAGTGACTTTGATTCTTTTAAAATATACTTGTTTAATAACATTTTAAATGCAATACTCAGTGCAGAGAAACCTGGGAAAAACTTTCCTGCTCTCACTGTAGAGTAGATAAAGAAGAAATTCTTGTCATTTCTGCAACACATAAAATAGATTTTGAAAATCAATTTCTTTTTCCATGAGCATCTCTATGTTAACCAGCCGTTCCTACATTTATTTAGAAATGTGTTTTGGTAAGTAGATGTTAGCACTAATAAAAGAATGAGTTATTGAAGTTAGCCCACTTTACATCTAGCCTTGTGTTCATTTTACAGGTTGAAGTGTCCCAACATAAGTACTTTTTTCACTTTTTAATGAGAAATGCTATACCGGTAATTGATTTTCCTGTTGATTTTATCTTGATTCTGGGGAAGCAGACAGTTTATTTTGACAATTTATTTTCTAGTATGCTGAGGTTTTTCTTATCCTCTACTGGAAGGAGTATCAACTTTTTATTTGTCAGAAGTTCCTTGTTTCCAGCAAACTATGTTGCCTGGGATTTATGAAATATGCCTTGTCATCATAGGCTGATTTTACATTTACTTTTATTTGTGTGACAGAGCACTTAATAATATATACCTGACCTTGCCTGATATCAAAAAAGCTAAGTAGGTGTGAACCTGTTTAGTGCTCGGGTGAGAAACATGAAGGAAATACTAGCGGTATACGTTAGATGATAAAGTAAAATAAAAAGCAAAGCCATTTTCATCCTACTGCCAAGAAAACCACATGGGTGTATCCATACAGCTCAAGTTGAATAAGTCATGATAATTTTCTTTAATTTCCTTAGTTACTCTAGCCACCTTTGTATTTTACATTTTTTTGTCCTTCATGCAAATAACCACTACTGAGTTAACACTTAAATATGCTTAGTAGTGGTATACTGGACTTAATTCAGGTGTTTCTTATGGTACTGAATAGACACCTTCATGGTGAATGGGGTTATTCTGCTCATTTTGCTGGTGTTTTCAATAATTCTCAGCTTAAATTGTTTTATTTATTAGACATATTTACCATCCATCTCGCATCAAGGCAACTTTAAATTATTATCAGTGCTCCTTGCATTGTAGAATTATAGAGTTTACAGGGTGAGCAATCTTAATTTTCAGAAATAGTCTTAAGAAATAATCAGTCCAAAGTGCTAAAAAAAATAAAGGATTTATAAACTGTGTTCTGACAAAAAAAGAGTTTTTAAAGAGAGGCCTAACTTTTCTTTTGCTTTTCCAAGCTTAGGTTGTTGCAATAGTATTTGGTTACAACCAGAAAAGTTACATACCCATTGCATAATGTTCTTGTAAAGTGTACAAGAAGCTTCCAAAATAATCTACTTCATATTCCTTATGTGATAATATTAATACTTTTGTTGTTTTACATAATATTCTGGTTCAGAATATTTGAAAAAAACTACAACTGCTGCCTGGAAAAAAAATTTGCATTATCACCCCAAGAAAACAAAAAAAATCCATATTGGATTTAATTGTGTAAACTTGCTTTTATTACATAAATAGGAAAATGTATTTGGAACCTGCTCTTCAAGTTTATAATTGTACATATTGTATAGCTTTGTGTAGTTGCCAATCTTTTTTACCTTTCTTGTGCATCTTTTTCAAAAGAAGCCCTAACAGTTGGCAAACAAATGCTTTAAAACAACTTTGGTTCTGCTCTAGATGCTTTGTTTTCTGAGATTGTGCTTTCCTGGAAGTTTATTAGTTTTGCTTACTTTAGTCTGGCTATACTGCAAAAGAGACCTAAAACAAGATGGGTCGATGACATCAGCAAGTATTGCAGTCCCAATTGGCAAAAGAAAGCTCAGGGCCCTATTGGTTGGAAAGATGCAGAAGACGCTTTCATCCTGCAGTGGATAGACAATGGCTAAAATGATGATGATACCACTTTTTATGGTTACTAGCAGTTTGTCACAGTTAAAGCAATGGCACAAGATCACTCAAATGTGAATTTCTAAATTTTTGAAATGCAGCTGTTACAAGTATAAGAGCTGTGGTGGCGCAGTGGTTAGAATGCAGTACTGCTGGCTAATTCTGCTGCCTGCGATTTGGCAGTTGGAATCTCACCAGGTTCAAGGTTGACAACCTTCCATCCTTCCGAGGTCAGTAAAATGAGGACCCAGATTGTTGGGCAATATGCTGACTCTGTAAACTGCTTAAAGAGGGCTGCAAAAGCACTGAAGCGGTATATAAGTCTAAGTGCTATTGCTACTGCTGTCTTGTCCAGCATACAGATATAATTTGGACCCCTTTGTTCTGGCAACTGCTTTATAAACGATTCCTTGTTCTAATTCCATAAGGATAAGGGAGAGGGGAGAGTTGAAAAGCTCTCATTGTGAAAGTGCAGCATGATTAATTGTGGTTACCATCTTAAAAGGATTGAACAGCACTGTTTAAAAGGGATTTTTGGCTGCAGTTGTGGAAAAGCAACTCTTTTAAGTTGCAGAGAATTTGGTGTTCACCTATAGGCACATGTTGGGCCTGGACATGTAGGTTCCTTTGACTGCAGGGGTTTGGCTCTAATATAATGTTTAATGACTTGTAATTCATTGGTTGCTAGGCAGCAATTACCCTGAGGAAAAATTGAAAGGTGTAGGTATTTAAGAGGTGTCCATTGTACGATAATGTGCTCCCCCCCCCAGTTAACACAGCACTGACTTGCTGGCTGATGACTATCCAGTTTTATCGCTTTTAAAAGGAACAAAATGCTTGCCAATATCTTTTCATTCACACGGTCTCTTCTATGACTGTTTGGTATTCCTGTTTTACAAATGAAAAACTGAGTCTGTGAGATGATGAATTGTTTAAAGTCATATGAGGCCATAACATGTAGAGATCCCAAATCCAGGACTAATGTGCCGTGCACTAGACTATATTGACTAGGTTGAAGCCTGTTTTTCAGAAATAATGGTGCTTTGACTATCAGAATTTCTTCAAAATTTTCACAGGAAACTTAAGGTTCACATTTTTAATTCTTTAAGGCCAGATAAAATGGTCTTTCCTCAAATTGTATAGTTCCACATACATTTTAGTAGCTGACCTGGCAAATTTATTTGCTACTTTTTGCTTCTCTGACAGTAATCAACAATAGTCCTGCCTTCTTTTAATGTCTGTACCTAAACACTTTTATTCTGAGCAACAAAAGTAAATACTTTAATTTATATCAGCGCTTTGAATTTGGAAAGTGCAAGGGTAATTTCCTGAATGCAAGTGAGAAATAAGCTTAGACCAATCCTACTAAGCAGATTTGCTGTGGAACTAAAGAAACAGGTGTGGGTTGCTTTTTTCAGGAGATCCAGTTTGATATAGTGGTTAAAGGTGCTGGATTAGAAACCAGGAGACTGAATTCTAGTCCTGCCTTAGGCATGAAAGTCAGCTGGATGACCTTTGGCCCAGTCCCTCTTTCTCAGCCCTAGAAAGAAGGCAAGGGAAAACTGTATCTAAAAACGTTGCCAAGAAAAGTGCAGAGACTTGTCCTGTAATCACCAAGAATCAGTGTTGGCTTGGTAGACCATAACACGTTCAACCAATAGAGGTTTATTTTTTTTTAAAAAAAGCTGTTCCAGATTGAGAGTTTACAACTATTTTGGGTGCCTGACAGATGACGATTAACTGACATTGCCTTGCAGTGAAATCTGCACAACCCAATGTACCTGTATTTTTCATAGCAAGATGTTTGAGAAGAAGAAAAAATATTTAAGAGAAAACCTTTTTATTTTTACTTACTGAGTAAATTTGCTCTGAAAGAATAGAAAGCTGTTGGAAATTGATAGCAAAACATCCACTCTATTTTGTTTAAGAATTACATACATACATACATACATACATACATACATACATACATACATACATACATACATACATACATACATGGGATATGCAGAAAAGATGCTTCACAGTAAGGGCATTTCTCCTCTTCCTGTCAACACCTTTTTAAAGAAGATACATAATTTCCTCTGCTCACATAGTAGCTGAACAATTCTCCATAGTGGGTGGAGCTATCATCCAGGATGGGTTACGTCACGTCTCTCAACCAATAGGACTGAGTCTTTTGTTAAGGTAATTCTGCCTCTGCCTTGAGGACCCGCTTTTTGACTCAGTCTGGACACCAAAGAGGACGTGTGGTCACCCATCTCCTGATAGCCACATCCACTATAGAGGGAAGACTAACGAAATTTCTTGCCTTACAGCAAATCGTAAGTATTCCCCTTCCCCTCCTCCCCCCCCTCCTCCAGGCTCGAGAGGCAGCGGCAATAGGGAGCCTGGCTCTCGCCGCAGGCTGCCTGCCGCTTGTATCCAGACCCATTTAAATCCAAGCGGCCAACGTGGTTCAGGCCCGGTCACCCTCGCCTCCCCATGCAGCGTACGGGCTCGCTGCGAGGCGGTTGAGTCGCGTTCCCGCCCACGCCCCAGGTGACCGGGACCTCTCTAAGGGAACCACCGCAGCCAGGGAGTCCCCAGGATCTTCGAGCCGACTCCCAGGGCAGCAATCGGGCTCCCTCTGCCCACTGCCCACCCGGCCTGCTTTCCCCGGCTTAAAGCCTCGGCGCCCGATCTCCTGGCAATTCAAATTCGGCGCCATTACAGCAGGACCGGAGCAGCTCCTCCACGCATGCGCAACAGCCCTAATGGCCGGCGCGAGCGGCAGCGGCTACAGAAGCCGCGGTTCTCATTACTTTAAAAGCAAAATCGGCCAGTTTTGGCGAACTCTCCGGAGGCAGCACCACCAGGCCAATGATGGAAGAGGCGGATCAGCTGCTAAAGGCCAAGATCCACCGCGGCCGCCATTTTTCTGGCGGTTACATTTCCCGCCAAAAGGGGAGGGGCTTACCGTTCTTCCTTCTCGCTCCTCAGGTACCGGAAGCTCCTCCATTAACATGGCAGCTGCAAATAAGAAACAAGGGGAGATTGAGGAGGCTGATTCACCTCCAGAGCTGACCTTACCCTCCCAGGGCAGGGAAGACCAGGAATCCAGGAAGGGCAAAAGCAGGGAGCTGAAATCAAAGGCCAAAGCCCCTACTAGAGATGAATCTCGCAGAGACAGGGCTTTAAAAAAGATTTGCAACAAAGCTGCTAGGAATAATCCGGGCCCTTCTGACCTGATTATCCACCCTGAGCCCCCCAGATCAGAGGATTTTGGGGATTCCTCATCCCTGGACGCCAGGGATCTACCTCTCGCAGATGCAGACATCTGGGAACAGGGAGCTGTTTCTCAGATGAGGGAGGTAGCCACTATTAGGGCAGCATCTAGGCCATCAGCCACTTTCACCCCTACTGCAGCTGGCCTTCGACCAGATACCCCAGCCTGCCTTCAGGACCCCACGGTCCAAGCTATAATTCAGGCAGAGGTTAGAGACAGGGTATCAGAATGTCTGCAACTAATGCAGCTACCTACCCAAGCATACCAAGGGGGCGGGCCCGTCCCCACTGCTGCAGCATCCCAACCTAATGATGATTACTACAATTGGTATGCGGGAACCCAGGGGAACCAACCACAGACCACCTCCCAAGAGGAAGTATCTGGGGAAGGGACAGGCCTAGACCTGGAACTGTCCGAGGACGAGGGATTGGCCCCTGACCCCCCCCCGACCACCGGACTGTTTCACCCCAGCCTATTTAAGTCACTCTTATTCAAGGCGCGTAACGCCTCCAAATGGGGGCCCACCGAAACAGCTAATCCGGCTGATGATTCCCAAATTGATCCCTTATTTTCGGAAAGTGCTCCGGAGGCCCAAGTCGTCCCCTGCCCTCCGTACTTTGTACAGGCCGTACGCTCACAATGGGCCACTCCTGTCACGGGGCCAGCTCCATCGGCCCTGGACAGACGCTACTTTAACATTGGTTCAGATATTGTTCCAGCCCTCCAGGTTCCACCCGTGGACGCCCCAGTCCTGGCGCACTTCGCAGTGCCGACCTTGCCCGCAGACTCCGCGGACCTCCTGCGACCGGAGGACAAGAAGGCGGAACTGGCACTCCATCGCACCTATCTGGCAGCGGCTTGGGCCGTGCGGGCCTCCACATCGGCCTCCTTCTTCTCCCGCACCTCACTGGTATGGCTCCGGGACCTTCAGGAACGCCTGCCTCAGTCCGAAACACGGGCCCATCGGGACATTAACAAACTTTTGGCGGCAGCACGCTACTCGGCAGACGCCACTCTCCAATCGGCCCGATTCGCATCAAGAGCAATGGGGGCCTCGGTGGTGGTAAGAAGACTACACTGGCTTCGGTCTTGGCAAGCGGACATCAAGCTTAAATGGCGGCTAGCCACCTCGACCTTCGACGGAGCCCAACTGTTCGGCGCATCGTTGGATCCCATCCTCGTAGAAACTAAGGACAAAAGGAAAATTCTCCCTTCTAACCAACGCAGAGGAGCTTCAAGACCAGCCCCCTATCCCAGGCGGCCTTTCAGACAGCCTGACCCACCCCCCTCCTACCCTCAGCGACCACAAGGTCAGTACGGGAATCAGTTCGGGAATCGCCAGCGATTTCCCCAGGACAGGGCCTTCAGGGGGAGGCAAGCCAGACGGCCCTTTAGAGGGGGTCGCCCCTACAGACGCACTAAGTGAGCCGTCGGACGATCTCCCCATCGGCGGTCGCCTTCTACACTTTGCCGACCGGTGGGAGGAGATCACCTCCGATTCTTGGGTCAAGGAGACGCTAAAATTCGGCCTCTCCTTGGAATTTCTCTCCACCCCCCCGAGTTTCTTTATCCGTAGCCCAGTGTCCAACAGACCTTCTAAACGAGTTCTCATGAGCAATGCCATCGCTCACCTACGGGATATTCGAGCCATCGAACAGGTACCAAAGGACCAAATTGGACAGGGGTTCTACTCCATTCTATTTGTAGTCCCTAAGAACTCGGGAGGGTGGAGAGCCATTCTAGACCTTAAAAGACTGAACCGTCACATTCGATACCGACGGTTCAAGATGCACTCACTCCAGTCCATCCTGGCGTGCGTTCGGAGGGGCGACCTCCTAGCTTCCATTGACCTCACGGAGGCCTACCTCCACATACCCATCTTACCTGAGCATCAACAATTCCTCAGGTTCTGCTACGGGGGAGTTCACTACCAATACAGAGCCCTTCCCTTCGGCCTATCCTCCGCCCCCCGGGTATTCACCAAGGTAGTGGCGGCCCTCGCGGCACACCTCAGAACCATTCCAGTCCGAGTATACTGCTACTTAGACGACATCCTTATCCTGGCCTCCTCCCTTGAGCAGGCGGTCCGCGATGTCGAGGTAACCCTTTCCACCTTTCGACACCTCGGATTCTCCATCAACATGGAGAAGAGCCGGCTGTCCCCCAGTACCTCTCTCATTCACCTGGGCGCCATCATCGACTCCCAACAGTGTAGCGTCTTCCTATCCCAGGACCGCGTGGATAGTATCCTTGAACTAGTCTCCATGGTCTTGCGATGTCGTAGGGTTCCCCTTCGCCAGCTCTCCACCCTCCTGGGGAAGATGATTTCAGCCATCAACATAGTTCCCTGGACTCGCCTGCATTCCAGGGACTTGCAATGGCTCCTCTTACCTTTTCAGAAGACCGGACGGGGCTCCTCCCCGGCGAAAATCCTGGTGCCGCAGTCGGTCTGCCAGTTGCTCCGCTGGTGGAAATCTCCTTCGTTGCTTCAAGGATGCCTTTTCCTCGAACCTTCCAGGCTCATACTTACCACCGATGCCAGCCTGAAGGGATGGGGAGCTCACCTGGACACAGCAGTCGCCCAGGGCCTCTGGTCCCCCCAGGAGATTTCACTCCCCATCAACTTACTAGAATTGCGAGCCATCAGGCTAGCCTTGCTGAACTTCAAAGCCCTAGTCCAGGGCCGTCACATACTGGTCCTAACGGACAACACCACGGCCAAGGCGCATGTCAACAGGCAGGGGGGCACCCATTCCCGCGCCCTCATGGACGAGGCCTGGGCTCTGGGCACCTGGGCAGAGAGTCATCTGCTCTCCATCGTGGCGGAACACATCTCCGGGGAGGCCAACAGGCAGGCGGACTGGCTGAGCCGCTCCTTGATAGATCAGACGGAATGGAGGCTCCATCCCGACATATTCCACCAGATGTCCCAGCGGTTCCAAACCCCTCTAGTGGACCTGTTCGCCACCAGGGAGAACGCTCAACTGCCCAGATTCTTCACCAGGTTCCAATGCCCGGAAGCGGAGGGAACGGATGCCCTACGGTGCCGGTGGCCTCCGGGACTACTATACGCCTTCCCTCCACTGGCCCTGATCCCCCGGGTACTACGCAAGATCATAGCAGAGAAGGCGGAAGTTCTCCTACTGGCTCCTCACTGGCCTCGCCGGACTTGGTTTGCGGACATTCTGACCTTATCAGTTTGCCCCCCTTGGCACCTTCCTGTGACCAGATCCATGCTCAGCCAGGGGGAGATAAACCATCCAGAACCGCGCTGGCTTCAACTGACCGTGTGGCGGTTGAGCGGAGCACCCTAGTCAACCGACACATTCCCTCCGGGGCCATCGAACTCATTCTAGACTCCAGGCGCCCCTCAACGGAACGCATTTATTCGGCCACCTGGCGCACCTTTTGTGCCTGGTGCCAGACAGCGGGATGCTCACCCACTTCCAACTCAGTAGGACATGTCCTAGGATTCCTCAGAGATGGCTTCGACAAGGGTTTGTCGGCCAACACGCTCCGGCGGCAGGTGGCGGCTCTCTCGTCAGTTCTGTCTTGCGGCAGCCTACCTTCTCTCTCCCATCATCCATTACTCAAACTTTTCCTGAGGGGAGCTTCCTCACGTAGACCCCCAGTAATCCATCGCTTTCCTACCTGGGACCTGTCCCTGGTCCTTAACTCCCTGATGGGCGCTCCCTACGAGCCCCTCAGGTCCACCTCCCTTCGCCTCCTAACACAGAAGGTGGCCTTCTTGGTGGCCATAACTTCAGCTCGTCGGATCTCAGAGATAGCGGCCCTGTCAGCCCGATCCGACTTGTGTGTTTTTTTCCCAGACAAGGTGGTCCTTAGGCTAGATCCAACCTTCCTTCCTAAGGTGAATTCCTGGTTCCACAGAGCCCAGGAACTCGTTCTACCCAGTTTCTGCTCCCATCCCACCCGACCCCTGGAACGACAGTGGCATTCACTGGACGTTCGCCGGGCACTCCGCATTTACCTGGCCCGTACCAAAGAATGGCGCAGGTCGGAGGCCCTATTTGTTTCCTTCCTTCCATCATCCATGGGGCACAAGGTCTCCTCAGCTACGGTGGGGCGGTGGATTCGAGCAGTCATTGCTAAGGCATACGAACTGTCGGCCAAGCCCTGCCCTTCAGGGATCACAGCTCACTCCACTAGGAGCGCGGCCACCTCCGCGGCCTGGGCTTCTCAGGCTCCCATGGAGGAGATCTGCAGGGCGGCCTCGTGGGCTACCCCCTCTTCCTTCATTAGGCATTACAAAATAGATTCATTTGCCTCCTCAGACGCGGCCTTTGGCCGCAGGGTCCTACGGAGGGTTCTGCCTTCTGAACCCCGGGAACACCATTAATCTCCCTCCCTCGGGACACCAGGCTTTGGTATGTCCCATCCTGGATGATAGCTCCACCCACTATGGAGAATGGTACGTTGTCCTACCTGAACGTCCATTCTCATAGGTGTGGAGCTATCATCCAGACCCTCCCGTTCAGTTAGGGGTCCCGGGCTGATAAGTTGTTGTTATAGTTTATTACCATTGTTGAGTTTATGTTTGGGGTAGGGTGGGACAGGGTACCAGTTGTTTTTTCATCAGATCCAAGCGATTCCAGCGGTGACCACGTGAGTCGGTGATTCGCCTTCGTCAAAAGCGGGTCCTCAAGGCAGAGGCAGAATTACCTTAACAAAAGACTCAGTCCTATTGGTTGAGAGACGTGACGTAACCCATCCTGGATGATAGCTCCACACCTATGAGAATGGACGTTCAGGTAGGACAACGTACCAATCCCAAAAATAGGTGTTTGAGGTAAGAAAGTGTTGACAGGGTGCAAAAAGGTACCTTGTGGGTGCGGGCAGGCTTTTAATGCCTCTTGATCTCAAACATGTATTTTCTTTGAATTCTGTAACAATCATGTAAACCCAGGAAGAGACTCAGCTTCTTTAAGGAGGCATCAACCAGCAAAGTATGCATGCCCACACTGGCTTTGAAGGACTGCTTGTCTCTAATGCAAACCCCTTACAAATATACATAGATACCAATTACCCTATTTCCTGGCAGAATATGCAACATAATGTAGGGTAGAGAAAAGGAGTAAAAATAGTAGGATATATAAATTAAAAGCATGAGATAGGAGGGAAAAAAAGAAACACAATAAAATCTGGTTTATAAAAATACCATTTATATTATTTCTCCATTTCCTTCTAACCCGGCAAACCATATCTACACAGTGATTCATACATTTTGTTGTTTAAACCTCTCACCAGCTTATCTCTACTCAGACATGTATTTCTTGATCTTTTATTCTTGAACCCATTCAATCTTCCATTATATACTTATAAATCAAATGCCATGTGTTTGCAAACTTACCACCCCTCTCTGCCATTTTTACTATGAGGCGTCTTGTTCTCAAACCCAGGGACTCTTTTACCCACCTCTTCTTTTCTGCCATAGGGAAAAAATGGCATTTGATAACTGGAAAGAGAAAAAGAAAGGTATTTTGTCCCCGTCAGTTGTTCCCTACTTGTTCTGGGTTCCCATCAGGGGTGAAATTCAACTGGTTCAGACCGGCTCAGGAGAGCCGGTAGGGATGATTTGAATCAATTCGCCGAACTGGTAAAAATCACCCCTGGTTGGCCCCACCCATGCTCGCCTGGTTGCCGCTCACCTCTTCTGGCTGCTCGCTCGGCCCTTCCGGCCACTTGCCCCCCCCCCCCATATATGTTCCCTTCGCCACGCATGCAGTGCAGCCAGAGCCGGGTTTGGAAAATGCAGCGGAGGAGTGGTCCTCCTTAAGCTCTGAACCGTTGCTGCTGCTCCAAGATTGTGAGGGGAGGCTTTTCCAAGGCCAGTCATAGAGGGAAACAGAGATGAGTGCGCCTTGTCTCCCCGCGGCTCTAACTCTCTAAAATTTTGGGGAGTTGTGCACATGGAGCTCTGGAGGAATCGGTGCCTGGAGTGAGAGGAGACCGCCGGTTGACTGGGCGGAGAAGGAGTACCGGACTTCCAGCGCTCATACAGGGAACCCAGGCTTGCAGCAGCAGCAACAGTTTGGAGCTTGTTAAGAAGGACCGCTCCTTCACCCCAGCCATGTGTTTTCCAAATGCGCGTCTCGCTTCTACCCCGCCCCACCTGCCACCCCCAAATTGCATCCATAAAGGGATGGGTGGCTAAGTGAGGGGCAGGAAGTCCTGCCATGCCTGGCGAGGGGGGAGAAGAGACGACAAGAATCGCAGCTGCTTTTGCAGCCGATTGAGGCTGCAAAAGCAGCAGGAGGCCCCACGTGCCTCGCGCCCCCTTCAAGAACAGTCTTACCTCAATCAGGTGTCAAGAGCTTGGCCCCGATTGAGGCTCTCTGGGGTGGAACCCGCAGCCCGGCGCTTGAGAGGGTCTTGGGGGGAAAAGCTCCTTATGCAACCGAACCTCTCTTTCAGGTGAGCAGGAAGCCCCCTCCTACCATGCAGCCGGCTGGTTGAGAATCGGGCAGTCCTGGGAACTGCTCCCTGGCTGGACACGGAACTCCGGCAGGAAGGCGTCTCCTTTGGGCTATTGAGCGCCAGCCTGCACTTGGTGCTGCAGGTGCCAGGTTACAATCCTGGGTCTGGTGGGTGCTGCAGCTCTCATGCCAGCTGTGCATGAGGTAGTTCCAGCGGCAGGTAGTGGAGGCTGCTGGGTAGCAACCTGGACTTGGCGGTGGACTGTGCTGGGTGGAAGAGGGGTGAAGGATGAAGCAAGGCAGGGGCTGCAGAGCTGCCCCAAGGCCCTGCACCGGCTCACATGAAGAACCTTCAGCCAGTCCACTCATGCCAAACCCTCTGACACACAAACACCGGGCAGCAACATCCTTTCACTAACCTGCTTTCCAGCTCCATTCTCTGCTGTGCGTTCAGGACAAAAAAAGTAGTCTTTGGGACTACGGTAAAAAAAAAAAAGTACTGGTAGTTCAGACCTTCCAACTACTCATGAAGAAAAAAAAATCTCATGATGTTGGAAGGTTTTTTACCGTAGTCCCAAAGACTACTTTTCTTGCCCTGCATGTGACGGTGGAGAACGGAGCTGGAAAGTAAATTAATGAAGGGATGTGGCTGCCTTGGGAGGGTTGGGTGTGTGTGAGGGACCTGTGTGTGTGTGTGTGTGTGTGTGTGTGTGTGTGTGTGTGTGTGTGTGTGTGTGTGTGTGTGTGTGAGAGAGAGAGAGAGAGAGAGAGAGAGAGAGAGAGAGAGAGAGAGAGAGAGAGAGAGAGAGAGAGAGAGAGAGAGAGAGAGAGAGAGGACGACGATGACGGAGAGAACATTGCTGCCAGCCCTGGATAACTCTCCGAGGTTGGATCGGATCTCTCTCTCTCTCTCTCTCTCTCTCTCTCTCTCTCTCTCTCTCTCTCTCTCTCTCTCTCTCTCTCTCCCTCCCTCCCTCCCTCCCTCCCTCCCTCCCTCTCTCTCTCTCTCTCTCTCTCTCTCTCTCACACACACACACACACACACACACACACACACACACACACACACACACACACACACCGTTCTTTCTTTGGGATCGCAACACAGACGCCCCTCCCAGGATTGCAAGGCTGAAGGCTTTGGATGGAGCATTTTGGGGATGTGTGTCTGTGCAATCCCCATTGACTTTCTTGGCAAAAAGATCACTGGAGGTGATCACATGACATTGCAACTGTCATAAATACATGCCAGTTTCCAATTGTCTGAATTTTGATCACATGACTGGGGATGTTGCAATGGACATAAGCATGAAAGATGGTCATAAGTCAATTTTTTCAGTGTTGTTCTAACTATGAATGGTCACTAAATGAATGGTTGCAAGTCGAAGACTACCTGTAGTCTATGTCAATTTATTTCTGCTGTGTTCTGTGAAACTTGTTATTTAGCTAGTATATGTGTTAGGATCAGGGAGATTGGTTAGCAGCTAGCAAATATGCTAGCTTTTCTTACATGAAATCTGTCTATAATCTTTACATCTGTAGGTCTGGTTTTAAGATTGTGATCATATAAAGCGAATAATTCAAAATTAAATTAAAATTAAATTAAAGCAAAATTAAAGATGCTGTCTCATCTCTTCATCTTGACACTGGATATGGGATCTGCATCAAAAAGAAGGCTGGGGAATTCTGGAGGTTGAAGTCCACGCAGGCAGCCCTCGATTTATAATAATAATAATGACATAGTTGGAAGGGACCTTGGAGGTCTTCTAGTCCAACCCTAGGCTTATAGTACTGGGGGACTTCAACTTGCCATCTGCTGGCGAAACCTCTGGGGTAGCTCAGGAGTTCATGGATTCCATGACAACCATGGACCTGACCCAAGTAATTCAGGGTCCGACTCATGAGGGTGGTCACACGCTTGACCTAGTGTTTCTTTCGGGGCAGTGGAGAGATGATCTGAAGATAAGGGATATAGTCATCACCCCACTGTCATGGTCAGATCATTTCCTACTGAGGCTGGATTTCACAACCCCACTCCTCCCCCGCAGGGAGGCGGGACCGACTAGGTGGTTCCGCCCCAGGCACCTAATGGAGCCGGAAGGATTCCAGAGGGAACTTGGGGAGATACCTGAAACCCTGGTACACAATTCGGCTGACTCCCTGGTGGCTGCTTGGAACACCGCAGCATCAGGGGCTCTAGACCGAATTGCGCCTAAGCGACCTCTCCGTGGCAGTGGATCCCGGAAAGCTCCCTGGTTCACCGAGGAGCTCCGGGAGATGAAACGCCAAAAGAGACGTCTGGAGCACCGCTGGAGGACCAAGAGGGCCGAATCTGACCGAACACTATTAAGAATTTACATCAGATCTTATTTAGTGGCGATAAGGGCTGCAAGACGATCCTATCTTTCCGCTCTTATTGCGTCCGCAGATTCTCGTCCAGCCGCCTTGTTTAGGGTGACTCGCTCCCTCCTTGGAAAAGGGGGGAGCGAGGAACACTTACAAGGCAGAGCTGAGGAATTTGCTGAGTTTCTGTCGGATAAAGTCGCTCAGATTCGGTCAAACTTGGACTCTGGCAGGGCAGAGTCCATAGAGGTGACAGGGGCAAGTCCTAGTCCATCATTGTGGGAGGAGTTTGGGCCTGTTTCTCCCGATGATGTGGACAGGGCTATGGGAGCGATGGGTACCTCCACCTGTTTATTGGACCCATGCCCCTCCTGGCTGGTCTCGGCCAGCAGGTCGGCGGCACGCGGCTGGATCCAGGCGGTGATCACCGCTTCTTTGAGGGAGGGATCCGTACCGCAGTCGTTAAAAGCTGCGGTGGTGCGACCCCTCCTGAAGAAGCCTTCCCTGGATCCAGCTGATTTGAAGAACTATCGTCCAGTCTCCAACTTACCTTTCTTAGGGAAAGTTGTGGAGAAGGTGGTGGTGACTCAGCTTCTGCAGCTCCTGGATGAAACAGACCATCTAGATCCTTACCAGTCGGGCTTCAGGCGCGGCTACAGTACAGAAACTGCCTTGGTTGCCCTGATGGATGATCTCTGGCGAGCCCGGGATGGAGGAAATTCCTCCATCCTGGTGCTACTTGACCTCTCAGCGGCTTTCGATACCATCAACCATGGTATCCTTCTGCATCGGCTCGGCGAGTTGGGAGTGGGAGGCACCGTTTTGCGGTGGTTCTCCTCTTATCTCGCCGATCGGATGCAGTCGGTGTTGGCAGGTGGGCAGAGATCGTCCCCTAGGCCCCTATCATGTGGGGTGCCTCAGGGGTCGGTTCTCTCGCCCATCCTGTTTAATATCTACATGAAACCGTTGGGTGAGATCATTCGCAGACATGGGGTGTGTTTCCATCAGTACGCTGACGACACCCAGCTGTACATCACCACCCCGTCTGACTTCAGGGAGGCAGTTGATGTAATGTGCCGCTGCCTGAACGACGTTAAGATCTGGATGGGGAGGAACAGACTCAGACTCAATCCCGACAAGACTGAGTGGCTGTGGATATTGCCTCCTAAGGACCATGACAACTATCCCTCCTTGGTCTTTGAGGGTGCGAAACTGACTCCCTCAGACCAGGTCCGCAACTTGGGGGTCCTCCTAGATCCACAGCTAAAATTGGATCACCATCTTTCTGCTGTGGCTAGGGGGGCCTTTGCACAGGTTCGCCTGGTGCACCAGTTGCGGCCATACTTGGAGAAGGAGGCTCTACTCACGGTCACTCATGCCCTTGTCACCTCGCGTTTGGACTACTGCAATGCGCTCTACATGGGGCTACCCTTGAAGAGTATCCGGAGACTTCAGCTGGTACAAAATGCGGCTGCGCGTGCTGTGGTGGGTGTGCCAAGGTACACCCACGTGACACCAATACTCCGCCAGCTGCATTGGTTGCCCATCGGTCTCCGGGTCCAATTCAAGGTGTTGATCACCATCTTTAAAGCCCTTCATGGCTTAGGACCAGGATATCTTCGGGACCGCATTCTGCCTCATACTTCCCTCCGACCGGTTAGGGCCCACAGAGTTGGCCTCCTCCAGGTCCCGTCGGCCAAACAATGCCGGCTGGCGGGCCCTAGGGGGAGAGCCTTCTCTGTGGCTGGCCCCGTGCTCTGGAACCAACTTCCCCCAGAGACCCGAACCATCCCCACTCTGCTGGCCTTCCGAAAAGCCGTTAAAACATGGCTTTTCCTGCAGGTGGGGGGGATAGCTTAATCCACCTGAGATCACCCCCCAAGTATGTATGATATCGAATGAATGTTGCTGTTTTAATATTGTTTTTAATAATTTGTATTTGTTTTTTAATCACTTGCATTTTGATTATTCTTGTATTTTTTTCCTGTTGTACGCCGCCCTGAGTCCTTCGGGAGTTGGGCGGCATATAAGAATAACAAAATAAAATAAAAATAAATAAACCCCCTGCTTAGGCAGGAAACCTGCATCACTTCAGACAAATGGTTATCCAACATCTTCTTAAAAACTTCCAATGTTGGAGCATTCACAACCTCTGGAGGTAAGCTATTCCACTGATTAATTGTTCTAACTGTCAGGAAATTTCTCCTTAGTTCTAAGTTGCTTCTCTCCTTGTTTAGTTTCCACCCACTGCTTCTTGTTCTACCCTCAGTGCTTTGAAGAATAGTTTGACTCCCTCTTCTTTGTGGCAACCCCTGAGATATTGTAACACTGCTATCATGTCTCCCCTGATCCTTCTTTTCATTAAACTAAACATACCCAGTTCCTGCAATCGTTCTTCATGTTTTAGCCTCCAGTCCCCTAATCATCTTTGTTGCTCTTCTCTGCACTCTTTCCAGAGTCTCAACATCCTTTCTACATCGTGGTGACCAAAACTGAATGCAGTATTCCAAGTGTGGCCTTACCAAGGCATTATAAAGTGGTATTAACAATTTAACAACTATTCCTTCCACCCTCTGTTCCCACCTTCCATTTCATGAGGCCAATAACTTTATTCTGGAAATTACATGTTCAGAAGGAAGCCGAATCCAGTAGGCCTCTTGAAATTAACAGGATTAACTTCTGCATATACAGGTAGTCCTCAATTTACAACAGTTCATTTAGTGACCAAAGTTACAATGGCACTGAAATGACTGCTTTTCAACTTACAGTCATTGCAGCATCCTCATGGTCACATGATCAAAATTCAGATGCTTGTCTACCGGTTCATATTTATGACAGTTGCAGTGTCCCGGGATCATGTGATCAACTTTTGCAACCTTCTGACATATTCACTTAACAACTGTGTTATTAACTTAACAACTGCAGTGACTTACTTAACAACTGTGGCAAGAAATGATGTTAAATGGGGCAAAATTCACTTAGTACCAAAGGAGCAGCTCCTCGCATTGTGGCTGCTGCAATGAATATGAGAAGCCCAGCCAAAGTTTTGAGCATGGTTAACATCTCCAGCCTAATGAGTTCTCCGTTAACACTCACCACACCTGTCAATTTACCAACTCCAGTTATTGCACCAGTGAACATCGCATATCCAGTCACTATCACCTCACCAATGAATCTCCCAACACCAATGACATTAGTTGGCCCTTTAAATATAGCCATGAGACTTGTGGAAAGCATGCCTTTCCTTCCCCAGGCATTGCCAACCTCTCCCTCCAGTAAAAAAAAAAAATCAAGAGCAAAAACTTCATGAAGTATTAAAAAGAAGAATAGGGGGCTGCTGTGTATTGTTTAATGGACTGCTAAATTGGCAAAATGGACTGCTAAATTGGTCACGCCCACCCAGTCACATAACCACCTAGCCACACCCACCCAGTCACATGCCCACATAGCCACACCCACCCAGTCACATGACCACATAGCTACTACGCCTACCCAGTCACATGACCACATAGCCACGCCCACAGAACCGGTAGGGGAAAAATTTGAATTTCACCCCTGGTTCCCATTATAGTGAAAAGTAATCACATTCAACAAGATCACCATGAAGAGAGGGATAAGTTTTCCCTCTTATCATGCAGCAGTCCTTTAATAGAGAGGGAAGATGTTTCACAGCAGCTCACCAGAAGTTGGTTTGGTGAATTGCTCTGGAATATTATCCTTTAACTCCCTCACATTTGTGGACCTCTTGGCAATCCAGTGAATGGATTGTTAAGGAATGCTCGTGAAATATTTTGCAGGAGAAGGGAACAACCCTGCTACCCACTTTTGGGCTTACCAGAAGTACATCAACCAGCTGACTAGGAGACTGGTGGAGACAACAGGAAGATACATGGAAGCCATTGCTTGGCTGAGGAGAAGCCTGTCAGGAGCTGTATGACGATTATGATCTGCGGCTTGCCAAGCCCCTCTCCCAAGGACTGAAAACAAAAGACTCACTAATTTACACCAGTAATGAGCAAGTTTCCTATTCCCTTATGTCACTCCCCAGCTATGCTTCAAGCTCCAATAATACAGTATGATAATATTTGCAATATCAGCTTCAATATTCCTGTTTTTGTTCTTTTTTTAATCTTAAAAATGTGAAGGAGGTTAACAATGCAAGGCAAAATGTATTACACACTCAGCAGAATTAGTGTCATTACACTGAATTCCATCTCCATGAGCAAACTGCCAGACAAAAACCCAGATAAAGAATTGTCTCCTACTGCTTTCACTTACATCTTCCTTGAAGAAAATAAACTTACCAGCCGGGGCCCAACTGATGCCAAAGTGTTTCACAGCAGCTGTTATTTTCAGAGTTGCTTCTGGTCTCTCCGAAATTGCCTTGAGTGCACAATAAGATTCTTCTTACTATGGAAATAGATGAACACACACACCCTCTCTCCCAACAGGCTCTTCTCTAACTGGATTTCAAAATTTAACATGATTAAGACAAACAAGCTCGTAATTCTTCTGGCTGCTTTGACAATTCTTAGTGATATATGTAATTCATTTTATATAACCTTAAATAAAAATTAAATGCCTGTTAGGACTAAAGTTAAAAACAGAAATTCAAGTAGAATGAAAATCCATAGAGGGTTGGGAAATGAAAACTAGCGTGGTATAATGATAAGGTGTTGAATTAATGCACTACAGGCCTAAGTTTGAATTTTTCATTAGCCATCAAGGATCACTAGAATATCTCTTAATCCAATCTACATTACAGGATTGCTATTGAACAGAAAAATTGCAGGAGAGAATGTCACCATTGTATGCTCCTGGATGGAATATAAATGCGATGAATGAATAAATAAGGGAATAAATCCTTATGGGTATTGGAAAAAGCCTCTGTACTAAGCATAACCTATTAAAATCTGAATTAGCGATCAAACAGACATTTTAAATTAGAGTCTTTGTTGTCATCACATTAAAGCTAGAAATATACAGGCCTGCAAGCAAAAAATAAAATAAAAAAATCATTGGCCTATTATTCATTGTGTTGTTAACATTCTGTTCACATCTTCAAACTTTCAGACACTTAAGAAGAATTTAAAAATTCAGTTATATCTTGCAGTGGGAAGTCAAGCCATAAAAAAAATGCAGTGCAACTTAAAAATTATAAATAGCATCAAAAGAAGAAAATTTGAAGTTGCATCAAGAGAAGGAAACACAATTAAGAGATTGTTTTAAACAATAGCCAAACAGGAGGAAAAAAGAAATATAGAGGATTTATTGTAAATTTTCAACCTTAGTAAAAACAAACATTTGGTTGAATGTATCCATATTTATTTATCATCACCTAGAATGAACATTTCTTTGTGTGTACGTAAAATTCTAGCCAGCATAACTGTTGAAAATAATTCCAAAGAGGCAGGTGACTCTTGAAATAAAATTTACGTACCTCCAGATAAAAAGAAATAATTAAAAAGAAGAGCTGTATTAAGTTTATACATGTGATGACTCCCCCGGATGCTTCCTCGGTGGCTCCAAGCCATTGAATTATACACTGAAAATCTGAAATTTATCAGTATATGAAGAACTTCGGATATATTGGGTATGGGGTGCAACAAGGCTTATTTTATTTATTATTTGTTTCTTATTTTAAAGGCAGTGTCATCATGGATTGATTATATGCTTTGCTCTCTCCTGATGAATTGCCTTATTGGTGTAACACAGAGGTCAGCAACCCAGCGACTCTGGAGCTGCATGTGGCTCTTTCATCCCTCTGCTGCGGCTTCCTGTCGCCGGTCAGTAAAAGGAAAAACAACACCGCGCTAGGAGGAGACTCTATGGTGGGGGAACCGGACTTCCGATCAACAGAGGAAAAAGGACGCCACGCTAGGAGGAGACTCTATGGTGGGGGAACTGGACTTCCGGTCAGCTCCAGAATTGAACCGGGGGGGGGGGGCTTCTGGTTAGGACTTTTGTGGCTCTTTGAGTGTTTAAGGTTGCCGATCCCTGGTGTAACAACATAAATCGGCCAACTTTACTTCGTGAGGTCAAGAGATAATGTTTAAAAACCAAGTTGCTTTATGTGTTTCATAATACTTCTTTGTTTTTGTCTTTTTTCTGGTTTCTGTTTTTATTGATTTGCACTTTTCTTTATTTCTTACATTACAGTGAATAAGAGATATAAAAGCGCAGATCAGCTGCATATGCATGTTAATTTGAAGACTAATCATAATAATATTGTATACTTTTGATAAAATTGGGGAAAGTTGTATTCCAGCTGATAATTTCTGTTGCAGCTGTTTTAAAGTGCTCTTGATTCTACATCTTCTGTCATTACCTAGGAAAATTGGGTCAGATTCTGAAAAATCCTTGGAGAAATAATAATAGGAAAAAAATGTGGATTTAGGTATTCATAGCTCATTTCCATAGCAGGGAAAGGCTTCAGTTATGGCATCTTCAGTTTATCTCTGACCTAAATGACAATTACACATGTGTTGAAAGATGAGATCTCAGATTCTAATGCCAGTTGATTTCTGTTGCACAGACCCTTTTTAAAATACTCTGGGGGAAAAAATCCTTTCTGTTAAAGACATTAGGAATGAAGAGGGCTATTATTGAGGATTTAAAAAAAATCAAATTTGTAAATACATTTGTGTGATTGATGATGACTTCATAACAGAAGTGGTATTTTAATGCAGTTCGAATATTACTTTTTTTTTTTTTTTTTGCAATTTCAGCAACAAAACTCAGTTGACATTTCCAAACAGAATTAAACCAATAGGCTGGCTTTAAATGACCAGAGCAATCTATTGTCTTCCAGTTTGTGTATGCATCATTTTCCCCCAGAGATACATTTAGTGTTTTATACGTGATCTTGCATACTCAAATGTGACTATGATTTTTAAAAGGGACAAAAGGCATCTATCTAACAGTGTTTATCCTTTCCTTTACTAAATCCTTCCCATATGCTGCTAGGACTTCACAGCCTTTTATTCTTTGTGGGTTAGTGATTGTTTTGTAAATGAAGAAACAATTATGTGTAACAGTGTCTGTAGAAATCTGGTGACAAATAGTTCATGTGAGTACTTACATATCTTATTTTGTGAGGATTGATGAGTCTTTCGCTTTTATGTGAAATGAAATTATTGTTCTGATATTCCCATTTGGATTTGAGAGCTGATTGACAAAGTACTGATAGTGGGATGTTGTAGACTCTGGTGTGTGTGTGTGTGTGTGTAAAGGAGTCCCTGTATATTCCTTTTCTGCTAGTCGTTGCTGACTATAGGGGATGGTGCTCATCTCCATTTCAAGGCCATTGAACCATTTCTGCAATTATGTGGTCAGTATGACATCACGGAGCACTGTTACCTTCCCACCAAAGTGATACCTATTTATCTACTCGCATTTGCATGCTTTCGAATTACTAGGTTGGCAGGAGCTGAGGCGAGGATGGGAGCTCACCCTGTTATGTGGCGCTCAGGTCTCGAACCTGGGCTGCCAGCATAAATAAAGCATAAATAAAGAAATGGAAGCTGAAACACCATAGAAAATGATGTTGATTGTGGAAAATATTCTGTTGGTAACTGCTTTGAGCTAAACAATATGGAAATTATCCAAAGCAGCTATAAAAAATACTATTCTGAAATGCATTTGGAAAGAGTTCAAGAATTATGACTTAATAGAGTGATGGTATATAGCTCATAAGCTTCCCTATCTCTGTACCTTCTAGTGGAGGCATTTTATTGACAACACAGTGGAGTACTGTTATTCTTTTCATAATTAAAAAAAAATAAAGTTATGAAGATGAATGGACAGATAACCAAACAGATGAAACAACATAGCAATGTTTTGTACTTATTTAAATTCTAGAGGAGCAAGTAAATTTTAAAATAGAAATTAACAAAAGCAATATAATTAGACGTGGTTCACTTGTGTGTGTTTTTTTGACGCAGCCTTCAACATAATAAACACAGCCTTCAACATACTATACTATAATGCAGTGTTTCCCAACCTTGGCAACTTGAAGATGTCTGGACTTCAACTCCCAGAATTCCCCAGCCAGCATTCGCTGGCTGGGGAATTTTGGGAGTTGAAGTCCAGACATCTTCAAGTTGCCAAGGTTGGGAAACACTGCTATAATGGCTTGACCTCAAAGTGTAAAATCATAATAATCAGACTGTATATTCTGAACATTGTAGTTCAATAGATCTGGAGGAAGATTAAAGATAACTTTCCTGAGTCCTGCTTTCTTGTTTGCAAGTTATGCTTATTAGCCTCCCAAGGATACTGATGTGGCCTCATGCCCTGTCCTTGAAGATGACTTCAAAGCAGTACTAAATGCTGCCTTGAGGTTGCTATCTAGAATATGTAACACTAAGGCTAGAGGAATTGCGGTGACTGCAGCTACCAAGTAAATTAAGTTTTAAGAATTACAGGAGATAATGATTAGAAGGGTCTTTAGAAGATAATTCCTGTGCTGGAGTTCTCTAGTAGTTTTGCCATTTAAGGCCTTAAACTGCTTCAGCCGCCAATACAACAACATTTCTATCAGTAATGTATTTGCCCCTAAGCTTGAAAGTGTATTATATGGTTACATAGGAACAAGGCCCACCCTATGGAGGTGTTTAACATCAAAATGCCCTTATCCTGGAGACCAGGGTGTGTTTACTGTTCGGTTCCAGGTGAAGTCCTCTTTTTACTATTTCATGTGTCAACAACTACGTTTTGTTTTTTTCTCTATTGTCCCTTGAGAAAATTAGTGCTTCGCTACTTATTATGGAAATTGTTTTAATCTTTTAAATCGTTTTAATCGTGTCTCATTATTTTCTTCTATTTTATGGATTGTAATGTTTCCAAAGATCTGAGTATATACATTTTAAATACTTCAATAAATTAAAAAGTACCTATAAAATGTAGTATAAAATCAGGAAATAACATTTATGTAGGTTTACATAACAGCAAGGAAGACTTGCGTGGTGGTGTTTTAGCATAGTATGAGGCAGTTTATTTTTTATTTTTTGCAACGAACAACAAGTCAAAGGCAAAGTTCATTCATTTATGAATTTTTCTCCATTATGTCTTAGACTAATATCCTAATTTATTGCTGATTTGTACTCTACTTCTTTTTGAACTTGGTTTTTTATTCAGTAGTATCAATATAATATTGTTACACCAAAAAGATTATAGATGCAATATGTTTGCCATAAGTTTAGGTATTTAGATTCAGTTTCCGTGAGACTGATGACCATGCTTAAGTCTCTCCTCTATACTGGATGGTTCACAAATAATCTTTTGGTGGTACAGTTACAAAATGGAGATGACAAATCTACAAAGGCACTTCAATTGTTTCTGGACTTAATGTTTCTTGTGTTCTATCTTAATCCTTTCATGTTTCAACATTTTTTTCCTGCCATTCTGTAAAGGAATGCAAAGATGACCTTGAAGAAAGTATCCAACCGCTATTGAGTAAACATTAGCTTGGTTCTGAAGGGGAGGAGGGAGTCGAGGAAGAAGCTCAAAATTTCTCTGTCTCAATTCTTTTGGTGTAAGTGGGGGTGAGATAGAGAGAAGAGAATCTCTGTCACACTGTTTGCATACCCTGAAATAATAATATAGCCTTGTGAAGGATTTGGCCTTTTTTTAAAGAACTGACACATTCAGATAAAATATAAATTTAGAATGAAAAAACAACAGCCATATGGTTCTTTCTGCATATCAAACAGATCAGTGTCAAGGGGCTTTATTTAATAAATTAATCATCGTGTAACCTATTTTCTATATTACTTTGTCTTTAGTGTATATTATATAACGACTCCCAATGCTTGTTACTGCCATCCAGCTTGCTTTGAATAAATTAATAGTCATGAGCGATGTTAAAAATAGATCACGTCAAAACAGATGAAAAATATGAAAAGTTTATGATAGTTTAAATGGTGTAGAATACCAATAATGGTTTTTAGAAGGGTTTGTAATCATTACATTTTTATCTAATGGCTTGAATAGTACTGTTTGGTCGTAGATCATAAAGCTGGTTCAGTTGACCATAGCTGTATGTATGTATGTATGTATGTATGTATGTATGTATGTATGTATGTATGTATGTATATTTATTCATTCATTCATTCATTCATTCATTCATCACTGAAGTGGTGCAGTGGTTAAATGCTGCGACTGCAGGCTGACTGCTAGTTCAGCTGTTCAAATCTCACTAAGCTCAAGGTTGACTCAGCCTTCCATCCTTCTGAGGTCGGTAAAATGAGGACCCAGATTGTTGGGGGCAATATGCTGAACTCTATAAACCGCTTAGAGAGGGCTGTAAAGCACTATGAAGCGGTATATAAGTAAAGTGCTATAAAGTGCTATTATTCATTCATTCATTCATTCATTCATTCATTCATTCATTCATTCATTCATTCATTTATTTTAGTGTTCTTATATGCCGCCCTACTCCCTGAGGACTCAGGGCGGCGTACAACATTTAGTAACTTTAAATATCCTATCCTGCATTTATGATACGTTACATCTGACATTTTGCTACCTTATATTTTTTAGGAGATATTACCCAGAAGGGCTATGAGAAGAAAAGGGCGAAATTGTTGGCTCCGTATTTCCCACAGACTCAAGGTAGGCTTTTTGTGATGCTTGAGATGCTCTTAAGAACATTATTAGTTGGGCCATTATAAGTCATAAGGATGTCAAAAGGTAGTGTGTTCTGATATCATTGCATACTTGATTATTTAGATATTTATTTTATTAAATTTACATGCCTGCCCAACTCTATGATAATCCTGGATAGCATACAAAAAAAAAGTAAGAAAATACAGATTTAAAAACAAAAAAACCCATTCTAAAGAGTAAAATACAGGCAACCTATCACTCACTCCAATCCAACAACTAGGGGAAGACATAGATTTTCAGGGCTCATTTAAATAAAGTCAAGATGGAAGCCAGACAAATCTCGGGAGTTGGTGTTCCATAGGGCATAATCTGCAAAGAAAAGTTACACTTCCTGGGTCCCATAAGATAATAGTGTTTAATGAATGACCTGAAACATCCCCACTCTGCCCAGTCATACTGACTAGGAAGATACTTTAGAAAACAGGCAATCTTAATCACACAATCTATATTATAGGCAATAAACAAAACTGTAACATTAATTGCATCTCTTAAGTCTAGTGGTAACCATTGCAGCTCACAAAGTAAGACTGCTACATGGATATGATATGACATGTCAATAATTAATTATGCAGCTGCATTCTGGACTAGCTGCAGCTTCATTCAAGCACAGCCTCATATAGAAGGCATTGCAAAAATCCATGCATGAGGTGACCAAACCACAAGTGAGTGTCTGAAAATTTTTCTGATCCAGATAGAGATGAAATTGGTTCACAAGAATGAAGCTGTGTAAATACTTTGTTAGCCACGGTTGCCATCTGCTCCTCAAATCTGTGTCCCCAGGAAGACCCTCAAACTGTGCAGTCCTAAAGGGGGAAATGCTATCCTATTCAGGATGAAAGATGAAGTGTCCCTGGTTCCAGGGAGGGTCTAAAACAGTGATGGTGAACCTTTTCGGCACCGAGTGCCCAAACTGGAACACGTATGTGTATGCGTGCGCTGGAGCGCCAGAAACCCGAAGACCAGCTGGCCGGTGCTCATGTGCCACTTTCTCCCTACCCTGCCAAGGCCCCTGCCAGCCCGGAGGCCGGCAGACCCCTGAGGCTGGTGGAACTCCGTAGGTGCGCGCCCCGACGCTTCCCAGCCCGCAAAGGTCCCAGAGCCGAAGGCGGGAACGTGAGAGGGGCGGCGGCAGCGGCAACCACGCTCCAGCCCAGCAGCAGTGTGTCCCCTGTCATGTGCCATCCTGGAGCATGGTCTCCAGACTGGCAGGGGCCTTGGCAGGACAGGGAGAAAGTGGCACTGCCTGGAGAGCCGGCGGATGGGCATGCCGGGTGGTCTCTGAGCCTCGCCAGGAAAGTAAGCCGAGCGCCAGCCAGGCCCATGCGCTCCTGCCCGCCCCTCGCTCCAGCTGTCTCCTGGGAAGTGGCAGTGGGCGGAGCTGAGCAGGGCAGAGCCACTGGTGCAGCAGCACCTGGCGAGGAAGGCTGGGCGGGGAGGCGTGGGTGATTGTCTGGTTCACGGTGCTGTGGGGTAGATGGGCTGGAAGAAGCGCAGTTGAGTGGGGCCAGGGCAGCGCAGCCTATTGTGCCTTCTCTTGCCCTGCTCTCCATCCCAGAGGGCCGCACATCCCCCCCGGCAATCCTCTGTACAAACTGCCCAACCCATTTCTGCAAAGACAGAGCCCTGTAGGGCGATCTAAAGAGGGGAGTCGGATGCTGTAGAAAAGGCCGCCTTCCTCCTGTGCCGGGTCCACGGGACTTGGGGCTCCGAAGCAGCCCACTGGCTTCCAACCCGGCGCCATGGGCCAAGTTCCCAGAGTAGCGCTGGTGGTCGGCCGGGCCGATCTGCAAAGAGAGCAGGCAGGTGGCCAGGTGAGAAGCCGTGGGCTGCTTCGGAGCCCCAAACACTATGGAGCCAGCACAGGTGGAAGGCGGCCTTTTCTGCAGCATCTCCCTCCCCTCTTTGGATCACCCTGCAAGGGGCGGGGGGCTCTGCCTTTGCAGAAATGGGGCAGACGCATGTGCAGCAGCCCTGGGACATCTGCTTGCCCTTCCGCCGCCCCTCTCACCATCTGCATTTCCGCTAAGGGCCACCCGCCCACCCACTGGCTGGGCCAGGCTGGACGCCAACCTCGGAAGGCAAGCGGAGGACCGCCGGGAAGGCCGTTTGGAAGGCCGCAAGCATGGCAGGGCTGTGGGGAAGGAAGTATGCTGCTACCTCCCTTCACTGCCACCCCGACATGCTTTCCTGCCTTCCACGTGGCCTTTAGTGTCCCCCTGCCGCCCCCTTGCCTCTTAGCACCCCCCTGCCGTCCCCCTTGCCTCTTAGCGCCCTCCTAAGTCATCCCACCGCCCCCCAGGGGGCGGTACAGCCCACTTTGGGAACCACTGATTTAAATGAAGGAGAGGAAGAGTTGAAATGACTGAGTGTCAGTACCTTAGAATAATTAATTTTGCTTTGTTGGCATATATTTGAGCTGGCAAGTATCATTACTTTCATCAACAGGAGAAAGAGCTTTGCAGTTTTCATGTTATTTTATGACACAAGGATGTATTTTCAAAATATCTTAGCATATATATTTCAGGTTTTAACAAGTTTAAAAAAACCAAACAACAATCCAACTTCTTAAGCTGCTGTCTTGTACAACAGTAACAATCTGGAAAATAGCATGAAATTGGACTTTAGCTTGAAAGTAGTCTCTTTCACTGACTAAATAACAACAAAGCTCCTTAAAAAGGAAACTTAAGGTTTATGCTTCTTGATGCTGAGTCAGTTTGCTTCTGAAATTTGTAAAAGAAAAAAAAATCGGAGGTTATATTGAAGCTCGTTCATTAAAATAACTGGGGCAGATGCAATGAAACCAGAAATTTTAGGGATGTATGCATAGAGATAAGCATTGCATGTTGCTTTCTGTGGGAATTGGGTTGTCTGACCTACTCCCGTTAGTGCCTGAAGGTACTGAGAATAAATTTATTTTGATGCAGCCTGGCTTTAAAAAAACCCGCATGGGGAAAACGAACATATTCATACAGGAATGTTTTAGTGTCTTAATTCACATAAGTGAAATTAATTTTTTTCTTCTGAAATAAGTAACATCTTTGCTAGAAGATCCATACTGGATCCCTTGGGACCTCCAAAGAGGAGGATTGTTCACTTTTCTAAGCTGTACTGTACCTTTCTAGCTCTGCTGGGCCTTTTGCAGGAATACCTGATGGTAAATTTGTTTATTTCAATTGGAACAGATTGTAGATGAAGAATGACATTCTTAGTTTAGCTTTCAAATCTGTGGTGTTGCTCCTGGCATCCAAAGCTTAAAATAACAAAACATCCGGTGTGGTTTTTTTAAAAAATATGGATGATGCTTGTGTTCACTTTATTAGAAAGGAGGGCTTTACAGTTTTCAGATAATGCTCAGAAAATGTGTGATGATGGTAATTCTTGATTTTTTCTGCATTCTGTCTTCAAAAGTGGGCCAGTAAAAAAAATACCATCCAATTCTTAAGTCATAATGCTAAATCTTTGGGGCTGGAGCCCTCAAAGATAAATTGGCTTTCTTGAGAGTTATTTATTTATTTATTTATTTATTTGTGAGATTTATATACCGCCTCACAGTGCAAGCACTCTCTAAGCGGTTTACACCAGTAAGCAATGTATATTTATATTGCCCCCAACAATCTGGGTCCTCATTTTACCTACCTCGGAAGGATGGAAGGCTGAGTCAACCTTGAGCCGGTGAGATTTGAACCGCTGACCTGCGGATCAGTGTCAGTTAATGTGGCCTGCAGTATTGCCTCTAACCACTGCGTCACCTCGGCTCGTAAATTAATATAGCATGTTCTGTAAATAATAGTTGTTTTTTATTAATCTGTATGTTAAAAATATGGAATTTTCTGTTATTAACCTATACAAAACCTATACAAAAATGTATCTATTGTAATGTGATGTTATATGTTTTTGATTTGAAAATTTTAGCAACGTGGATTTGATTTACAACTGATCAATTTAAATTATAATGTACTCACTAGACAGGTAGATTGTATAACCATTTCTAATAAAAGCACGTTCATTATTGAAATGGAATATGCTATATAAAGCAATAAGTGGGACTTTTTTCAGAAACCCCCCCCCCCCCAATTAGTGGGACTTTTTTCAGATCTTAATAAAACAATGGATTAATAGAACTGTACTAGACTTACATACAAATAAATAAATGGATGGATGGGCAGACTTCCAATTCCAGGTCAGCTAGTTGTTTATGTTTGGAAAATATTTCTACTATAAAAATGTGAAATTTTTAGATTATATTAAACCTATTTAATCACACTTTAGATTTCTTCAACAAATAATAATTTTAAAAATTAAAATCAAGTGTGTGCATTTTAAAATTATTTTATATATAAAAATAGGCAATTCAGAAATCAGCAGAATAAATTTAAATTGATCTAATAACCGAACCTTTTTCTAAAATTGCAAAAGAGGCAAATGAATAGAAAAATTAATAGAATAGAATAGAATAGAATTCTTTATTGGCCAAGTGTGATTGGACACACAAGGAATTTGTCTTTGGTGAATATGCTCTCAGTGTACATAAAAGAAAAGATACATTTGTCAAGAATGGTTGTCATAGGGTTCAAGTAAGTAATCAGGAAACAATCAATATGAAAATAAATCGTAAGGATACAAGCAACAAGTTACAGTCATACAGTCATAAGTGGGAGGAGATGAGTGATAGGAGCCATGAGAAAAACTAATAGTAATAGTAATGCAGCCTAGTGAATAGTTTGACAGTGGTGAGGGAATTATTTGTTTAGCAGAGTGATGGCGTTCGGGAAAAAACTGTTCTTGTGTCTAGTTGTCTTGGTGTGCAGTGCTCTATAGCGACGTTTTGAGGGTAGGAGTTGAAACAATTTATGTCCAGGATGCGAGGGGTCAGTAAATATTTTCACGGCCCTCTTTTTGACTCGTGCAGTATACAGGTCCTCAATGGAAGGCAGGTTGGCAGTAATTATTTTTTCCGCAGTTCTGATTATCCTCTGAAGTCTGTGTCTGTCTTGTTGGGTTGCAGAACCAAACCAGACAGTTATAGAGGTGCAGATGACAGACTCAATGATTCCTCTGTAGAACTGTATCAGTAACTCCTTGGGAAGTTTGAGCTTCCTGAGTTGGCGCAGAAAGAACATTCTTTGTTGTGCTTTTTTGATGACGTTTTTGATGTTAGATGACCATTTTAGGTCTTGAGATATGATGGAACCTAGAAATTTGAAGGTCTCTACTGTTGATACTGTATTGTCTAGTATTGTAAGAGGTGGTAGGATGGGAGGGTTTCTCCTAAAGTCTACCACCATTTCTACGGTTTTGAATGTGTTCAGTTCCAGATTGTTCCGGTCGCACCATGAGGCTAGTTGTTCAACCTCCCGTCTGTATGCGGTTTCATCGTTGTCTCGAATGAGGCCAATCACTGTTGTATCATCTGTAAACTTCAGTAGTTTAACAGATGGATCGTTTGAGATGCAGTCATTGGTATATAGAGAGAAGAGAAGTGGTGAGAGTACACAGCCTTGGGGGGCCCCTGTGCTAATTGTACAGGTATCTGATGTGATTTTGCCTAGCTTCACCTGCTGCTTCCTTTCTGTTAGGAAGCTTGTGATCCACTTACAAGTGTGTTCAGGTACCGCTAGCTGATTTAGTTTAGTTAGAAGAATGTCTGGTATGATGGTGTTGAATGCTGAACTAAAGTCTACAAAGAGGACCCTTGCATAGGTATTTGGAGATTCAAGATGTTGTAGGATGTAGTGCAGAGCCATATTAACAGCATCATCTGTTGATCTATTTGCTCGGTATGCAAATTGCAGGGGGTCTAACAGTGGATCAGTGATGGTTTTCAAGTGGGACATCACTAGCCTTTCAAAGGTTTTCATAACTACAGATGTTAGAGCAACTGGTCTGTAGTCATTCAGTTCCTTGATGGAGGGCTTCTTCGGCACTGGGATGATAGTGGAGCGTTTGAAGCAAGAAGGAACATGGCATATCTCTAGTGATTTGTTGAAGATTTGGGTGAAGATGGGGGCCAATTGGTCAGCACAGACGTTTAAGCAAGAAGGAGTTATCTTGTCTGGACCTGGTGCTTTTCCCGGCTTCTGTCTGTGAAATAGATCTTGCACTTCCTTTTCTGTGATCACCAGGGGTTGTGAACCCAATGGGATGGGTTCAGTTGTAGGAGGTTTGGCTGTTGTTGGTGTGTCTGGGATGGAGGTTGTGGAGATAGGTGGCTGTAGTTTCCTTTCAAACCTGCAGTAGAACACATTCAGGTCATCTGCCAGTTGCTGATTTCCTTCAGCTTGGGAAGGTGGTTTGCTGTAGCCGGTGATGTTTTTAAGAGTTTTCCACATGTTTGCTGGTTCATTTGTTGAGGAAGGAAGAGTTTCAGAACTGAAAAGACAAATCTTGTCTTTGTTTTCCAGATTCTGAATTTTAAAAAAAAACCACGGATGAACTAAATTCAGTACCCAACAATATTTTAAATCTATTTTGCCTTTTCCATTTCTTCTAAATTCCTTCATATCTTGGGTGTCTGTGGCATCGTCTATGATAAATCTGTATATTAGCATTTAATTTGACAGTTTGTTATAACTTTTACTGCTGTGCTGTAATATATTCAGTATACTGTTGTATACTTAAAAGTAGCAGCAAATGTACTTCCTATTGTATCAGTCCAGTATGGAAGGCACTTTTTCCTTCTGCAGATGTAAAGGCATATATGAATATTTGTTCATGTTGTTTTGCCCATCAAAACTCAGGGTAACTATTTTCCCATATAAACTATTTGTACATCCAATAATTTCCTTGCAGTATAAACTCTGCTGAGTGGGCAATATGTTGGTACCGTATCAGATAAAATTATGTTCTTAACTTAATGCCAAGATTTTTTTTTCCATAAAAAAAATCTGAGTATGTTTTTCATCAGTTGCTTCTTGCCATAGTTTAGTAGTTTTATTTTACAATTCTTCAGGTCTATTTCTGCAATGTTAGATTTTTCTTTATCATCTTGCAAGCTATGGATAATAGTACGTGATGTGGCTGGAAGACTAATGTCCAATAAATCTGAAATGGTACATGTTGGGAAATGATGACACTGAAGGTGGAGCGTATGAATCCACTTAAAGAAAAGCACCAGTGGAATTTAGGTGTCTGTCTTATTTAAATAAAACAGGGACAGCCCATGAAATATGAGCCTATTTCATATAACTATGTTCAGCTTGTAATGTAATCATAACTATATTAGCTTAAAATGTGATCATTCAATTAAAGTAGGAGCAGTGGTGGGTTCCTACCGGTGCGGTCCACTCTATAGCATCGGTAGCGGCCCGCTGGTGACATCACAGTACCGGTGCAGTCGGTTGCCGGTGCCTGGGCACCGCCATTTTTAAAAACTTTTTTTTTTAAAAAAATTTCTTCTGCGCATGCCCAGAAACCTGACAATTAAGTCTTTCCCCGTCCCTTCGCTTGAAAATAATAAGAAGCTCGCATTTGACACTTTTCCTTTGCTTTTGCCTAAAGCTTCCCAAAGTGGGTGTTTTCTGAAAGCTTAACCTTTTATACTGTTAATTTTATACAGTTTTATACTGTTATTCTTTAGACGAAAACATTGAGGACTGTTAAAAGATACTGTTCTTTTAACAGTCCTCAATATTTTCATCTAAGGAATCCATGACTGAAACCAAAAATGCTGTATGAGACTTGCTTGTCTTTTAACTATAGCATTTTCTGCATATAAAGGTTGCTGTGTTGCAACCTTTATACGCACTTTGTATGCAAAGCTTTTCATGTAAGGTATAAAATAGCAAAAATAGTAGTAACATCTCTGAAATAACTAATATATGACCGGCAAGCCACGCCCACCTGGTCACATGGTTGGCAAGCCACGCCCACCTAGCTGGCAAGCCACACTGACAAAATAAGCCACGCCCACAGAGTGGTAGTAAAAAAATTAGGAACCCGCCCCTGAGTAGGAGAAACCTAACCAAAACCTAGGACTATAGCAAACTGACTATCCAGAAGAAGAATGTATGACACCAGTACATGTAGCGAGACAGTTGTTAGTGAATTTTGCCCCATTTTACGATCTTTCTTGCCACGGTTGTTAAGCAAATCACTGCAGTTGTTAAGTTAGCAATGTGGTGGTTAAGTGAATTTGGCTTCCTCGTTGACTTTGCTTGTCAGAGGTTGCAAAAAGTAGTCACATGACCCTGAGACACTGCAACCTTCATAAATACAAATCAGTTACCAACCAATCAATTTTTTTTACAGTCACAGATCAGCAGAGATCAATTGCCAAGCATCTGAATTTTGATTGCATGACCATGGAGATGCTGCAATGATCATAAGTGTGAAAAATGCTGATAAGTCAATTTTTTCAGTGTCATAGTAACTTCAAATAGTCATTGAATGAACCATTGTAAGTCAAGAACTACCTGTATTTATTATAATGGAGATCCTGTATGTTAAGATATGCTTCCTTCAGCATTTTCAAAACAGACACAACTGTCATAGTAAAATTTCCTTCTGGCCATCCAAACTTGGAATTTCTATGTACTGTTATTTGTTTTACCCATAAGCATAAGAATTATATTACAAATGGCATATCTTTTATATGGTGCTGCATAATTAGCTTTTGTGAAGAAGTGATACATTTCTTGTAAATAATCCAGAAACATTCTTGGGATTGTAGGAAATTGTTCTGCTCATTTTCTGTTCTTTCATTTTTCTTCTGTTTTCTTTTTCTATTCTGATTGCTTTCCTCTCTCTGTTACATTTATAGCCAAACTCTTCCTTGCTCAGATTTATTCCATCACTTCAGATTTTCTATTAAATTGCTCATTTACAATTTTAGAAAAAAAATTCAGTTATTAGGTCAATTCCATCTCTACTACCTTAGAAATTGTCAATGACTATATATTTCCATGTTTATTTTTAACATGCAACTATATTTCTTTTATTTTTAACATTGTAAGGAAAATCTTTAAAAGAAAAAAGAAATATTGATGAGATTCTTCATATCATGTACAGCTTCTTTTCAAACCTTTCTCTGCAGTTTGCAAGATAATTTGTTTTCTTTTATTCTCATAAAAACAACCAACGATCTTCCCGGCTTGTTTTCATTGCTATTCCCCCCAAAACAGGTTTTTTCAGCCCTAATGAGGTGCTAACAATCTTCCCAGCTTGCATGATTTTTTTCATTCCTACTCCCTCTGAAGAAGTTTTTTTCCAGCCCTAAGTCTTTGCAGGCTTGTTTTCATTGCTATTCCCTCTGAAAAAGGTTTTTTTCAGCCCTAACCAGGGGATAAAATAATGTGCTGAAGCTGACCAGACTAAGGATGCTAGCCAGATGAATACCTGGTAGGTAGATTTTTTCCCCTATTTTCCTCCCCCAAAACTAAGGTGCATCTTATACTCTGGTGCGCCTTATACTCCGGAAAATATGGTAGGTCTCTGCTCCCATCTCTGCGGTAAATAATAATCTGAGTATCCTTTTTCACTGAAACCAGTGCAGGTTAAGCATGTACAAGTCCATTTCCATTGTATTATTTTCTCCAATTCTTAGCATCTATTTTAATTTCTACTTTTACTTGCTTTCATTTTAATACATATACTACAGGCAGTCCTTGATTTATGACCACAATTGGGGCCAGAATTTCCATTGTAAAATGAAACGGTCATAAATCAAGTTATCACATGACCGGACCCGATTTTACAAACACTTTTACTGCAGTCTTTTAAGCAAATTGTAGAACTGTTAGGCAAAAATTACATGGTCGTTAAGCAAATTCAATTTCCCCAGTTGATGTTTTGCTGGAAACCAGCTGGAAAGATTGCAAATGACATTCATATGAATGCAGAGTGGTGCAACCAGTTGTAAATGCAAGCTGGTGGTCAGGCGCCTGAGTTGTGATCACATGACTGCAGGGGGTGGTGCAAAACAGTGGCAATTATGAGGACAGGTTGTAAATAACTTTTTCTGAGGCCATCACAGGGTGGATTTGATTTAAATCAAGTCGATTTAAATCATGTCAATTTAAATCATGATTTAAATCACTGGTAAAAAGGCTTGATTTAAATCAACTCAATTTAAATAATAAATTTTAAAGAGCAACTGTCATCTCCGCTCTGCTCTTCTGACCTGCTGTTGAATCATCAAGAGTCCCAGTGTTGCAGAATATACAGCCTCATGCTACATAACTAAGCTCCATTTTATGCTGAATAAACTAAATTATTTATGCATCTTAAATAGAAAACTATCTTTAGATAGATTTTAACTCCAAAAGCATTTTATTAAAAAAATTCAATTAAAAAAATTCCGATTTTAATTTTTTTAAAAAATCCTATTTAAATTAAAAAAACTGATTAAAAAAAAATCATCTATTTTTATCCACCCTGGGCCATCATAACTTTGAACCATCATTCAATGAATGGATGTAAGTTGAAGACTAACTGTAGTTTCAGATGTTTTTCTTTTTCCCTCTTTGCTTGTAATAACCCTCCTTATTTCACATGGGAGAATGTAGTTTATACTCTAGACTACTTTCCCTTTTATATTCCACTTCCTTTCTTTAAAATATTTTTTCAAAATCCAATACTTTTGGGGAAGTGTTTCCAGTTTCCTTATAATATTTCTTTTCCTCTGCTGTTAATTAATGCCACTGATGTTTTTCATTTCCTTGGTTAATAGCAGATGTCCTAGATTCCGATTTATGCTTACCACAGCTTCTTTGCCTTCTTTCTTATTTGTGAAAATGAGATTATTAATAGTTTAGTTAATGTTTTATTGATATAAAAAAATCTTAATGTTCTATGCCAGAAATCAAATTTCTTTTTAAAATAATGGTTAGCGACCAGCACAGTAAAAACAACAACAATTCAGAAGCAATGAACAAAAACAACAAAATACAAGTCATGTGAAAACTAAAATACATTAAAACACACAAAAAAGGAGAACATTCAATGAAATGTAGTAAAACAGCACAAAACATATAAAAACAGAAATGCAGTAAGATAAAACGGAAAGCCACTGCTGTGACATCTTAGAGAAATTGTGACAGAGAGAAATGGAGGAGCAAATAGAAAACAAACTGCTCTTCCTTATTCAAGACTGGGGATTTGTTAGGAGGGGGCTAAAGGAGGGGCTGCCGTTAAATTGGTGTAGAAAAGGCAGTGGAAAAAGGCACACAATAAAGTCTCTGGTTCTTTCTGACCAGTGGGATGACCTCTCTCCCCGAATAGGATCCTGCTGTATCTCCCATCTGGTGCTACTGAGGGCAAGGCATTCAGACGAGCCCAAGAAATGGCTTTTTGGTGTGCTGGGCAAGCAAGGTTGGATAATGTAGCTTGTGGCTATTAAAAGGTTTCCAGTTCAGATCTCTCTCTCTCTCTCTCTCTCTCTCTCTCTCTCTCTCTCTCTCTCTCTCTCTCTCTCTCTCTCTCTCTCCTTACTTGAAGGGTTTCAGCTGCAGCTTTGTCTAGGCTTAGGAGCAGCAGAAAGTAGGTAAAAAGGCAACAATAACACAAGTCAGTGAAGATATTTTTTTTTTCTTCATGAGGAGAAGTTACCAAGGAGAATTAATGGGGCCAATGAACGTTCGGAAAACAGGAGATTAAGCTGGAGAGTTGGCAAATGCAGACATTTTGATTAAAGCATTCAAAACATAGTATGGGAAGCAGAAAAATACTACCTAGTCTGAAAAACATCTAAGGATTTTGAACCATAGTAGGCACATGCTATGCACCGTACAGTATTTGGGAAGTAGTGTTACCTTTGAAAAACTTGATGGCGGTAGGAATGTATCTGCCTCTTTTGAAATGAAAGAAGTCCAAGTTGCCTTAGCACTGTTGTTGGCTTTGGCAAGCTTTGTAATTTGAAAAATTATGCTGTTTTTTAAAAAATAATAATTTTATTATTTCCAATTTGCTACTGATGTTTGCGGTGACTAGATCTTCCTCAGAAAAGCATAATTTTGGTCTTAGAGTAATTGATTGTAAGCTCTTCTTTCTTAGAGAATTCTTCTAAGGCCTGCAAACAACTCCTGAAAGTGCACATGTGTGAGCAAAAAAATTGCTCCATCGTTGACATACAACAGAACTGTCAAATACGTGTCACTGAGTTTAGAAGGGTTCCTTTCTGGCTAAGGTAGTTACTATGAATTCACATAGATATTAAACAATAAGGAAGCTAAAATACAACCTTTTTTCAGGGTTGGATAGGTAGATTGGAATGTCTCCAATAGGGTGGACAGTTCTATAGCACTTAATTTGGGTGACTTTATCTTGATTTTGTTATAATTTATTGATTATGTGCCTTCAAGTCAGTGTTGACTCTCAGCAATCACAACTATAGATTTTCTTCAGGGTACTTTGTCCTTAACCTGGTTGTTCAGATCTTTCAAAGTTATAGCAGCCTAATTAGAAAGAGTAACCCCTGGTCAATAGAAATGAGGGACAGTTTCTATTGGATTCAGTCCCTTGGAATAGAATTGATGACTTAAATCATTGAAGATAATCTATATCTATAATCTAAAAGAGGCAGTATTGCTCATGTATGTATTTCTCTCTGAGGAATTGTAAAATGGCACATTGATCCATTGAAGATCTGCCCTTTCTAAATTTTGCTTATTTATCAGCTAGACCAGGGGTGTCAAACTCAAAGCCCGTGGGCTGGATTCGGCCCGCGATGAGGCTGAATCCGGCCCGCATGGTCATCCTGGAAATTGTAAGTGGTCACTTCAGCCTAGCCCCCGCCATCCCAGCGGGCATGCACACATACAGGCCCAGTTCTCCGTTGCCATGCGCAGAGCAATTAAAGTAGTCTGTGGGACTACGGTAAAAAAGTTGTTCAGACCTTCCAACCTCACGAGATATATTTTTTCGTGAGAAGTTGGAAGGTCTGAACTATTTTTTTCACCGTAGTCCCACAGACTACTTTAGTTGCTCTGCACGCGGCAGCAAAAGAAACTGGAAAGCTTAGTGAAGGGATGTGGCTGCCCTGGGTGGCGGGTGTGTGTGTGAGGGTTTGGACTGGCTGGCGGGTCGCCCAGGTAAGCTGGGGCGGGTCACTCAGGTAAGCCGGGGTGGGATGGTGGGACAGCTCTGCACCCCCATGCCTTGCTTTGTCCTCCATCCCCCTCACTTTGTTCTTCGCCACTTCTTGCTCACCGCCATAACCTAGCAGGAGGCTGAGCAACGAGCTGGTGCGACAGCCACAAAGCAAGGCGGTGGGGGGTTGGAGGATGAAGCAAGGGGGGATGCAGAGCTCCCCCCCATGCCCTGCACCAGCTTACCTGAGTGCCCCGCCAGCCAGGCACTGAAGCACCGCAACTGCCGCCGCAGTGAGATAGACAGGGGCGGGCTCTCCAAACTGTCTCTCTCTGTGTGTGTATGTATGAGAGAGCGAGAGTGCGATCCCTGCTTTAGTTGGGGCACCCAAGCTGCTGGCAGCAGCACGGGTGACAGGAGCCACCTTAGCAGTGAGGTGGGGGGGTGGAGTACGAAGCAAGGCAGGGGGGTGCGGAGCTGCCCCCCCCTCGCCCCGCACCTGAGCGCCCCGCCAGCCAGGCACTGAAGCTCCGCAACTGCTGCCGCAGCGAGACAGAGAGAGGGGGGCTCTCCAAACTCTGTGTGTGTGTGTGTGTGTGTGTGTGTGTGTGTGTGTGTGTGTGTGTGTGTGTGTGTGTGTGTGTGTGTGTGTGTGTAGAGAGAGAGAGAGAGAATGCGTGATCCCTGCTTTAGTTGGGGCATTCAAGCTGCTGGCAGCAGTTGGGTGGGGGGAGAAAGAGCCAACTGAGCAGCCGTTTTTCTCCTTATCCTCCCCACTCAAGCAGCACAGGCTCTGCGGGACATCAGGGTCTCTCATTTCTCCTCCGGCGTGGTGAACTCCAGCTTCAGTCAGGGCATTTCAGTTGCTGGCAGCGGCAGCCCCCTCCCCAGCCAGCCAGCCAGCACCACCTGACCTACTCCCTAAAGCCTTGCCATTCTCCTCCTCCTCCTCCTCCTCCTCCTCCTCCTCCTCCTCCCCCTCCCCCTCCCCATCCAAGCGGCAGCAGACTCTGCAGGAGAGGGTCTCATTCCTGCCCCAGTGCAGCGAACTCTGGCAGGGTGGACATGAGTGTGAAGAGCCTGGCCCTGCAGTGCTTCCTCACTCAGTTGAAGGCTTCATTCAGCCTTCAAACAGTAAGGCCGGCTGTGGAATTGGAATCGGCTGGGTGCAGGAACCAACGACGTCCGTGGCCCTGGTGCGCTGCTCACTTACGTGGGCCAGCCTTACTGTTTGAAGTCTGAACGAAGCCTTCAACTGAGCGAGGAAGCACTGCGGGGAGGATAAGAAGAACGGCGAAGCTTGGCGCCAGCCGACAGGGAGCAGATCAGGCGATGCTGGCTGGCTGACTGACAAGTTGGGGAGGGGCAATCATTAGGTGGTTGCCGCCGCCAGCAGCTTAAATGCCCTGACTGAAGCTGGAGTTCACCGCGCCCGGGGAGAAATGAGAGGCCCTGCTGTCCCACAGAGCCTGTGCTGCTTGAGTGGGGAGGATGAGGAGAAAAATGGCTGCTCAATTGCCCCCCCCCCCCCGCTGCCAGCAGCTTGAATGCCCCAACTAAAGCAGGGATCGTGTGCTCGGTCTCTCATACACACACACACACACACACACACACACACACACACACACACACACACACACTTCGGAGAGCCCCCCCTTCTGTCTTGCTGCAGCGACAGTTGTGGCGCTTCAGTGCCTGGCTGGCAGGAGGCTCAGGTAAGCCGGTGCGGGGCTAGGGGGGCAGCTCCGCACCCCCCCGCCTTGCTTCATACTCCACCACCACACCGCCTCATTGCTCAGGGGGCTCCTGTTACCCACGCTGCTGCCAGCAGCTTGGGTGCCCTGTACGGATCGCTCTCTCTCCCAAAGAAACACACACAATTGGATCTCTCTCTCTCTCTCTCCCCCTCTCCCTCTCCCTGTCAGGGTTCCAAATAGCATTGAAAACTAAATCAGAGTCCGAGGCAAAGTATTCCTCAGAGTTCCAATTTATTAGCAGAGCCATGTTGGCACATCTGTGAGAAACCCGAATCTGAAGCCCCAGGGGTTTCTCCACCCAGTTGAAAGTTCAAACCTTTGTCCCCACACTCCCAAGTCCACCATGTTGACCAATCTTCTTCTGCCAACTTGGCAGAAACTCCCATCTCCTTCCGTGCAGATGCAGGAGTGCAAAGACAAAGGATGACCTTGACAATCTAGAAGGAATTTGTTATGGCTACATGCAGACATCCCTCATGCAATGACCAGTGGGACAATGAGGTCTCATTAAGTAGTTGGGGAAGGGAGGAGCAAGAGATCAGCAAACACTTTGCTTTTGCGTGGAGAATGAAAGTTTCTGAGTCCCTGACTCCCAGGAGCGTCAGTTCTCAGCACAAAAAGCATTTCCCAGCCAACCCTCCTCTCCCTTCCTCACAGCAAAGGCAAAGAAACAGAGAAACAAAGGGAGGAGGCAGCTGTTTGCAAGGTAAGTGAGTCCTTGTGGCAGGAAGGGAGGGAGAGAAGCATGAGGTAACTTAGTGGGTCAGGGAGGCCTTGAGGGCCTGTTCTATCAGTAGGCCCCCCATGGAGTTCCCCACCCTGAGACACCTCATGTGCACATTGGTATTCTTGAATTGTGAGCTCTTAGGAAAGTATCCCCTCCTCATGTGTTGCAAACAGCTATTTCCAGTGGGGAAAACAGGACAAGGAAAGAGGGGAAGAGAGCAAGGAAGGAAAAAGAAGGAAAGAGTGGAAGGAAGAAGAAAGAAAGAATGAAGAGGGAAGGAAAAAGAAGGGAGGGAAGATTATAATGAGAGAGTGAGGGTAAATCCTGCCTTAGCACTTGGCCACCAGCAGCCCTGCTGCCTTTTGCCATGCCCTTGTCACCTCCTGACCTCTCCTGGTGGTCTCCCATCCTATCACTGAGAATGCTTTAGCCAGGTCTCCTCATAAGGAGATGGAGTGAGCCTCCCTCTGACCCACACATTTTGCCCTCCCGAACACACCACGAGCAACCTGGTCAAGGAGAGCCAGCACAGCAGCAGTGGGAGCTAGCCACGCCTACCATGCCCCTCCCAGCGCCCCCCAAAAACAACCACAATCCTGATGGGACCCTCAATGAAATTGAGTTTGACACCCCTGAGCTAGACCATTCTGCTGATCTGCCAATCTAATAACTTAGGATACCAAAAACAAAGTTTTATTTTTAATTCTTGTTAGCTGCCTAGAATCATGAATTTCAGAATGCTATTTTTTATATATTGAAGTAGTAAAATACAGTGAAATAGTAAATAAATTAGGAATAAAATATGGAACTAAGAGCTTTATTTTTTATAAGAGTTTTCTTTGGTACAAGCAGATCCTTGTATTTTTATTAATAAAATATTAATTGTGGGTTTCTACTTAAAAGATGTTAAGATAAAACTGAATCATTGTAAACTAGGAAAAAGGTTTAAATGCAAAGGAAGTAAAAAAAAACCCACATGGTTAGGCAGACTTGCAGCAAACAAAACAAACAAGGGGCATTCATTTAGCTTTATGGCTGTTTGAGAGATATTTGTTCTAGACAAAGGACATTGTCATCCTTCAAATGCTGCATTTAAAAGCATGCAAATCTCTTTACTAGCACTGTTGCTAGTTGGATGTGTTGGTGATTAAGAACAATCAATACAGCAAATACATAGGAACTCTTTGACTTTTGTGGCATTCCTTTCCAAGATTTCATTTTTTTACTATAATTGTTGTAGTTGTCACGTTGGCAAATCAAGTATTTCAGTGATTTGGCTTTAATAAAACAGCAACAGCGCTAAGATTCAGTACAACTAGCATCAGATTGATAACTTGTCTGATTTTTTTTCAGAACGTTGCCTTCATGTATGGTAGGCGTTAGTCACAAGATGGTGAGACAACACTAGTATAATTATATAATTAATAAAATACATTAAAGGGGAAAATATAATATAATTATACATCTAGTTCTGCTTAATTTCTGCCTCCTCTTATGGTGCCCTAATTTTTTTAAAAAAAATAGCACAACTTTATTAATGATAAACCTAGTACTGATAAACCTGTGTTAAACAGCCTTTTGTAGCAGATAATGATGTCTTCAAGTGTGACAGGAACCATGGCTATTGTGGCTGCTTCTAGGAAGCTACTTTTTGGTTGCAACTTGGCAAGATGCTGTTCAGAATCTTTTTAATTGGATTTGCTGGGGCAAGTTTATACCTTGGTTTGCAACTGTGCCCCCTAGTGGTAGAATGTAGAAATACTGCTTTAGTGTTCTGTTTAAAAAATATTTTATTAGTGGAAGTAGTTTTGATATTTGCTCCTGGGATAACTGACTTTTTAACAATAAATATAATTTAGAAAAGTTGGCCTTTGATATAATGAAACTATTCATTTGTCTCCCCCCCCACTTCCACACTTTGGGAGTCCAAATTAAGATCTATTTATTTTTCAACAGCGGGTGAATCAACCTGCAAGTTAATGTCACTGAATTGTGTGTGTATGTGTGCGTGTTTTATTTTCTGACATTACAGCAATCTAAAAGGAATCCAGTGTGCATGACTCAGCAATAATTCCAAAATAAAATGATCCCACGCACAAGAAGACAACAAAAAATTGCTTTTGATGATCCTAAATATCAAATTAATGCCTTTTAAATATACACTTCATGCATCTTAGTAGATTCATTCCTCTTATGTATATAATACATCCTTGTATAAGTTTTGGACCCAAAGCATCATACATGGTGAAAATGAAGGGTCCATGTTTTTATGCTACATGAAATTTTTTATGGGTAACTTGGAATAAGTAGACTTTTTGAGATCTCAAATGTCTAAATCTGTGGTGTACAGATTTTGAGGATGCTATATGGTTATCTTTGAATCATTGCTCTTTTTTGTGAAAAAGAGACCATAGAATTCAAAGGCCTGCAGACACAGACTTGGGACATTGTTGTATTGTACCTGCTTCTAGAAAATCAATACCAGTGTTACAGTATAGTAAAGTGATAGTAGCTTCTTGCACTCCAGATGTTCCTAAACTACATCTCCCAGCTGTTCCAGTTTGCTTAGCCAGTGATAAGGGTTGCTAAGAGCTGCGTTTCTGCAATGTGCACATGGCACAGGTTGTCTACCTCTGTTATAAAGGAACCTTTCTTTGCTATTGAACAAGTAGTAATTATGGAACAGTCTTATTGAATTTTTATGCATACTTTTTGAGTTTCTTGCTTTAGACATGCCTTTCTGAATGTGTTTTTTTGTGAAAACACATTGTTTGTTTTGTGTCTGCCTTCACTTCATCGGCCATTTTATTTATGACGCTTCAGATTTCTTCAAAGTCTATCCCAAATGTGCTTTTTCAGGAGATGACTGGACTTCTTTTTTTTCTTTGAAGACGTTTCATTTCTCATCCAAGAAGCTTCTTCAGCTCTGACTGGATGGTGAGGGGGAAAGTCTAGTTGCCTTTAAGACAACCATGATCTGGATGACTGAGAATCTTTACAGAGCTCTTCAAAGTCTAATGCCCATTAAACTTCCAGTAGACCAGTAGGGAGCGGCCGATTGCGCAATTTGTGCGCGACCGCTCCAGAGCCCTCTCTGCCGGTCCACCGTACGCGTCGCCATTTTTTTCGTTAATTTTTGGCTGATTTTGCTTCTGCGCATGCGCGGAAGCAAAATCGTGCCGAAATCTCGCAAGGGGACGCATGCGTGCGTTTGTGAGATTTCGGTGAGATTTTGCCTCCGCGCACGCGCATGCGTAGTCCCCTCACAAGCACCCCCCCCGAAACTTGGAGATGCACGTGCAGCGCACCGACACCAGTAAGACGGCAACCCGCTACTGCAGTAGACCAATGAATTCTTTGCTAAAAAATCTTACCACTATCTTGACCAAGCATATCTAAAATTTCCTGCTGGTAGAACCTGCAGATCAAACAAAATTATTCTAAAGAGAATAATAAATGCAGTCACCTAATATCTGTTAGGTTTAATTGACTCCAATTTGCTTTATCAGAGAACAGTGGAGTGGAGTATCATGTACTATACTGTAAATACAAGGCCATCTTACTCTCTACCTCAAATCTCAAAATCTTGCTTAGCCCTTTTATGTTGTTAAAGGTGCAAACAGTATTTGAACAAAGAGACAGTTTATGAGTCACTATCCTGTTCAGGTGTATTGGCTGCCAGGAAAAATAAATGCCTTTGCTTTATGGTGCAGAGAAAAGGGAAGCTGCATTCAGTTGTTTTTAGATCTTCGAATATACTGTTGGAAAAAACAATTGAATATATTGCTTACTGTCAGTATATTAAGGAAAATACCTGACACCTTCTGGAGAATGAAGCTCCAATTAGCTCTATATATGGTAGTAATGCAAGTCAAAGTAGACTAGATCTGAACATGAATGAATTTCATACTTATTACTTTGTAATTAGTAACAGTTTCAAAGCTTCCTAATTTGATTGGCCTGGTGGACTCATAAAATGGCTACCACATGAGGAAGGGTGGATTAATTATAGCAGTAGCAATAGCACTTAGACTTATATACCGCTTCATAGTGCTTTACAGCCCTCTCTAAGCGGTTTACAGAGTTAGCATATTGCCCCCAACAATCTGGGTCCTCATTTTACCGACCTCAGAAGGATGGAAGGCTGAGTCAACCTTGAGCCGGTGAGATTTGAACTGCCGAACTGCAGCTAGCAGTCAGCTGAAGTAGCCTGCAGTGCTGCACTCTAACCACTGCGCCACCTCGGGTCTGTTAATTGTGTTTTATAAAATGGTTGCTGTGATGTTTACGTGACATTAAAGTTAAAAAAATTAAAAAAAACTTTCATATGAGTTTAAGTACAAGACTGTGATATAATCTCCATTCCAAAATTAAAAATTATTTCAAACCTGAGGCTCACATATGAAAAAGATGTTTTAGGCAAAACATGCACCAGTGATTCAGAAACCAACTAGCCATGATAAAATAATGTCATGTAAAACACACAACATTCTCCATGCAAAAAAGATTTATTTATTTTCCTATTACCCCTTTGAGTGCTCCTTGTAACTATATCTAATCTTCCAGGATATTCTCTGTCATTGCTAATTTACCATTTTCTTGAGTAGATTGACTCAAAAGTAATATAACTTTAATTGACAGTTATTTTTTATTATTTCCATCCCAAAGAATGTAAAGAAAACATGTAAAGGAACTCAAGACCCTACCGATTCACAGAACTACCGTATTTTTTTGGAGTATAAGACGCAACGGAGTATAAGTCGCACCTTAGTTTTGGGGGAGGAAAACAAGGGGAAAAAATTCTGCCTCTGCCTCACAACAAGCAGCACACAGTACAGATGATATACACTGTTTGCTGTATATTTCTGTGCATGTGTGCCTGACCCATAGAAATAGCAAAGAATTGGAGAAATGTACATTATGGCAGTATATTAATCCCAGAAAGTTTTCTTAAATGTAATCACACGAACTCCTCCCAATTATTTAAATAGATCTACTCCAAACATGACTAAGTCAGGATTTAACTCAGCTGCTTTATCTTAATACTAAAACAGAACACTGTTACATTTCAGACTATACTTGTACAGATGCTGTTAAAATTGATGTGGCTTTTTGGAAGTATACATTATTCTCTGCTGTTTAAAAGAAGATACAAAAGCACTGGGCCTCTTCAGATCAAGCATTTATTTTAAAAAGCTTCTTCATTTTGTTAAGTTGTCTAGAACAGTGATGGCAAACCTTTTTTCCCTCGGGTGCCAATATAGTGTGCACGTGCACTACCGCATACGCGTGCATGCCCACACCCATAATTCTAAGCTCCCCACTTGCCCCATCCCCCTGCGCATGCGTGCGTGACCCCCTATATTCCCCTGTTTCCCGACTTCCAGTGGGCCTGGTAGGCCTGTTTTTTGCCCTCCCCATGCTCCAGAGGCTTTCTTGGAGCTTGGGGAGGGTGAAAATGCTCCCCACCACCACCCCGGAGGCCCTCAGGAGGCCAAAATTGCCCTCCCAGAGCCTCTGCGCCAGCCAAAAATCAGCTGGCGGGCACGCACATGCGCGCTGGAGCTGAGCTAGGGCATTGGCTCGTGTGCCGGCAGATATGGCTCCGCGTGCCACCTGTGGCACCCGTGCCATAGGTTCGCCATCACTGGTCTAGAACAATAATAAAGCAGTCTTTAAAAAATAAGTCTTAATTTGAACATTCCACAGACATTTATAGTTATTGACTTACCTCCTTGCATCCAGTTTCAGCAGTCTGATTAGCACACGAAAATAAAATTCTGCCTCTACCTCCCAGCAATTTGCCTCTTTGCAGCTTTAGTTTCACTTTCAGTTTTAGCATGTGGCCTGCCTGCAGCCTCAATCAGCTGAGAGTCAGGAAGCTGATAATCAGTTGCTTGGCTTAACAGGCTCTGTTCTGTTTGCTGCAAGGAAGTAAATTGCTGGGAGGCAGAAGCCAAAGGGTGAGGTGGCTGGGTGGGGCTACATTCGGTGTATCAGATGCACCCAGGTTTTCACCCTCTTTTGGGGGTAAAAAGGTGCGTCTTATACTCCGAAAAATATGGTATCTATATACTACTAAAACTCTCACGTCTGTTTCAGTGGTGGGTTGCTACCGGTTTGCACTGGTTCGGTGAACCGGTGGCGGCGGGAGGCTCCAGCCACCCGCCCGAATGTCATAAAAAATGCTCTGCGCATGCGCAGAAGCATTGCACGCACGCGCTCCCATTCCCGAACCGGTAGCAAAAATAAGTGGAACCCACTACTGGTCTGTTTGATTATTTGTAACCTTCAGTTGGATAAAACAGGTAACAGTTTTTGAATCAGTATACCGTATTTTTCGGAGTATAAGACGCACCTTTTTACTCCCAAAAAGGGGGTCAAAAAGTGGGTGCGTCTTATACTCCGAATGTACCCCCCACCCACCTGCCAGCCGCCACTCAGCCTGGGGAGGAAAGTGTTTTAAGGCAGCGCTGCGATCCCCTCCCCAATTCCAAAAACAGAGCGTGCGGAGACCAAAAAAAAGCATCGCATTTCAGGCAGCGGGCAGCCCCAGTTGCACGCCCTGTTTTGGGAATGGGGAAGGAAGTGTTTTCGGGCTGCAGCGCCGGCCGGAATCACCCACCGCCTGAAACACAGTGCGTTTCAGGCATTTTTGGCCGTTTCCAGCCATTGCTGGCCACCGCCGCTGCCGCCGTTGCTGGCCGGAGCTGCAGCCGCTGTTGCTGGGAGCCGCTGCCGCCCCAGCCGCCGTTGCAGCCCCGCCCCCGCCAGAGGACCTGCTCCCCTCTCGTGAAGACCCCCGACCTCCCCCGCTGCCTTCCCTTCGCTCGCGGGCCGAACAAGAACGGTTCCCTGGAGGATTCTGGGGCGCGAATAAAGCAGAGAGCCACAGCCGCCCAGTCAGCGCTTTTAATAAATGCATTTATTCCGGGGGGCGGGAACGAATTGGGAGATGGCAAGCCGAGGAGGCTCCTTTGCCAAGCGCTGAAAGCTGCGGAGACGCTGCCAACCCCCCGCCCCCCGCCGCGCTCCCGGCTGTAAATTCTGAGCAAATCCTCTCGGCTTCTCCGCATCGCATCTGGCCTGGCGGCGGATCAGCTGTCTCGCTCAGGAACACTTGCCCGGCTTCAGAAATCGGACCGAAGCGAAACATCCCCGAAACAGCCGGGCTGGTTCTGGAGAAAGTTCGCGGAGGACACACACAGACACCCCGGCCCACTAAGGCCCTTGGTCCCCCGGGTGTCTGCTGTCTGGAGCAGAGCTTCTTGCCCTCCGCCCAGTGGCTCTGACTCTTCCCCCCCTGCAGGTCTGAAGCCCCCCCCAGCCTGGGCAGCCGCCCGCGCCCCCGCTGCAGGACCCAACAACGCCGATACTCACCACCGCCGATACTCGCCGCCCCCGGAGCCACCACTGCTGCTGCCTGAAGCGAGCAGCCTGACAGGTATGAAGACAAACTTCCAAGTTTGAAGAGCCCTTGGTTAGCGGTGCAAGGGTCTTCAAACTTGGCAAGTTTAAGACTAGTGGACTTCAACTCCCAGAATTCCTCCTCCAGTCATGCTAGCTCAGGAATGACTGGAGGAGGAATTCTGGGAGTTGAAGTCCACAAGTCTTAAACTTGACAAGTTTGAAGACCCTTGCCACCTCTAACCCAGGGCTCTTCAAACTTGGCAAGTTTAAGACTAGTGGACTTCAACTCCCAGAATTCCTCCTCCAGTCATGCTAACTCAGGAATGACTGGAGGAGGAATTCTGGGAGTTGAAGTCCACAAGTCTTAAACTTGACAAGTTTGAAGACCCTTGCCACCTCTAACCCAGGGCTCTTCAAACTTGGCAACTTTAAGACTTGTGGACTTTAACTCCCATTCCTGAGCTAGGATGACTGGAGGAGGAATTCTGGGAGTTGAAGTCCACAAGTCTTAAACTTGCCAAGGGGGTGCAAGGGTCTTCAAACTTGTGGACTTCAACTCCCAGAATTCCTCCTCCAGTCATGCTAGCTCAGGAATTGGAGTTGAAGTCCACAAGTCTTAAAGCTGTCAAGTTTGAAGACCCCTGGGTTAGGGGTTAGGGGTGCAAGGGTCTTCAAACTTGGCAAGACTTTTTACAACCATGTACACTTTTTACAAACTTCAAACTTGACAGCTTTAAGACTTGTGGACTTCAACTCCCATTCCTGAGCTAGCATGACTGGAGGAGGAATTCTGGGAGTTGAAGTCCACAAGTCTTAAAGCTGTCAAGTTTGAAGTTTGTAAAAAGTGTACATGGTTGTAAAAAGTATACATGGTTGTAAAAAGTATTCTGCTACACTGGTATTTTATTAAATAATATATTACTACACCATTTGGTTCAGAATACTTTTTTCCTTGTTTTCCTCCTCTAAAATCTAGGTGCGTCTTATACTCTATACTCTGAAAAATACGGTACTTCAAATGGACTGACTTATAGAATGTGTCCAAAACCCAGGACCCATGGCTCCTGTGGAATTGAAATTTGGCAAAGTTGTGGCTGCTTCAGTGTCCTGGTCAGACATGGTCATGTGATAGTCTTTTCTAATGCTCCCTGCCAGCTTTCTACAAGGAAAGTTGATGGGAAAAGCCAGCAGGAAGTCGGAAGTCATTCCTACTCCTATTGCTTTTTTGCCCATGGTCATTCTGTTTCTCTGTTTAAGTAAGGAAATATCTCTGAAACAATGACCAATAGGTTGTCTAGTAATTGTTTAAGGCCAAAATAGAATGGGCCTTAATTTGGTATTGTAGAACCAGCAATAGATAAGTCTAAAAATGGGCTAGAATTAGAATTATGGAGGGGAAAAAATCCTCAAAAAAATTATCTGATGCATCCCCGTGGGAGATTTTGTCTGGGTCCTCCTCTTCCTTCTGTTTGGTAGTCTATAGAGTGAAAAGTATGCCCTGTATTTTCCAGGGAATACATAAGCACAAGTACAGAAACAACATGAGGGGGGAGATAACTGCAATATATAGGCACCTGCTCTAATTAGAACGTCATTGATACATATTTGCATACACAGAGGCAACATATGACTTCAACCTGATTAGACCCTGGGGAGAAAGTACAAACACAGACACAGAGATGTTATTTAATTATGCAAACGGAATTACCAACGCCTATTTTGGGGTACTACTGGTAGAAGGGTTAGAAATCATTCCAAAAGCCATGCTCTGCGTGCTTCCCTTGCTTTGTTTATTGTGTGCCCTTTTAAGGATGGTACCCAGGGATACAATTTTATGCCATCCCTGAATTTAAACAAAATTAAATTTGTAAGAAATAATATATGTGGGAATCTTGTCAATCTCAGCTATGGCCAGATTATTGATGCTCCTAGCCTTAAAAGTGTTGCTAATAGATATGTTTACATGATGTTGTGGTGGACCTGGCATTTGTTAACAAGATCTGTGGTTTAATCTCCTACATCAATCTCAAGGCCAGGACTAGAGTCTATGTCTGTGTGCTGAACTATCTGCACATCTTATCTCTGGTCATGTTGTTCCTGCAGTGGCTTAGTGTGGGTGTTTATGTGTTTAATTGGCTATAGACACAAGCTAGGGATGCTGTTGGTGCGCTAAGTGTCTAGCGCCCATCAGGATAGTGATGTGGGTTCCTAGTCTGGAGACCTTCTGTCTGTTGGTATTGGGGACCTCCATGTGACACGTCCTGTTTCCAGTTGGGCCTAAGCAATCAGGGGTTAACCCTGGGCCTTAGCCTCAACATACACATACTGACTTATTAGAACTTTGCTTCAGAATATCAGATCTAAACGTGAAGAGAATTACCATCACTCTTCTGTCATGACTCAATCATTTCTCGGTCCAGATTCGATTGATAGTTATCTGTGACCACTGTAGAGCTGGACCCATTTGAATGATCCATTCCAGGTACCAAATGGATCTGGATGGTTTCTGGAATATGCTGATGATCTGGTGGGTGAATCTGGTGAGGGTCTGATTCACTGTTGCCAGTGCAAAGTGACTTGGGTTCTTGATGAAGTCATCCCAAATCTACCTCTCTTCCTGTTGATCAATCCTGGGTGGATCCTTATTTACTGAAAGCTTCTGGGAAATGAATCAACAGAAATTTTGCATAGAATGCCAGTGGAGAAAAACTGAATCTGATCAACCTAAGGCAGGGGTCTGCAACCTTAAACACTCAAAGAGACATTTGGACCCGTTTCCCACAGAAAAGAAAACACCGGGAGCCACAAAACCTGGGTGGACGTGGCCAACTCAATATCACTCACTTCTACCAGTCATCTCTCTCTCTCTCTCTCTCTCTCTCTCTCTCTCTCTCTCTCTCTCTCTCTCTCTCTCTCTCTCTCTCTCTCTCTCTCTCTCTCTCTCTCTCTCTCTCTCTCTCTCCCTCCCTCCCTCCCTCCCTCCCTCCCTCCCTCCCTCCCTCCCTCTGTATCTCTCTCTCTCTCTCTCTCTCTCTCCCCCTCTCTGTATCTGTCTCTGCCCCGGCCACTTCTCCATCCCCCACCATCGCCCTTACCTTCTCAGGCAAGGAGTAACTGGGAGGGGAGGGCGAAGGGTGGGGCCAGGCAGTGGTGGGATCACCTGACGGAGCCACAGCAGAGGGCCCAAAGAGCCGCATGCGGCTCCGGAGCCGCAGGTTGCTGACACCTGACCTAAGGTATATGCCCTCGTTTGGGTCTTTTCTGTGTTAATAAGAGACATGAACTGACTTTATTTATTCCTCCTTATTTTTTATTAGCAAGTTGTTGTCCCATAGCCATATTTGGATGGCTAATTCCCTTTTGAGAAGAATCTGTATAAAGAGTTCCCACCTGGTTCTGTGGCCAATTATTGCAATTTCTTTTTTGTAGAAAGAGTTTGCTCAAGTCTGGGGACTTGGGTAATGGCTGTATCATCTTTTTACCCAAGGGATTACCAGTACTTTTTCCCTCTGACTTCTGAAGAGGTTGATCAGATATCTCTAGGATGTTCTCTGCTTCTTATGGGCTGGGTCCTTGCTCCTCATGGCTTCTTTGTGCAGTTGGAGGGGGAGTAGTTTCATGGCTATTCATTGACAGAAAGTTTTGGTGCAACCCTTGCCTTAGGAATCTCTCATGGAATGGAAGGGAATTGTGGATTATTTATTTATTTATTTATTTATTTATTTATTTATTTATTTATTTATTTATTTATTTATTTATTTATTTATTTATTTATTTATTTATTTATTTATTTATGCTTTCTTATATGCCGCCCAACTCCCGAGGGACTCAGGGCGGCGTACAGCAAAAAAGAATACAAGAACAACCAACAATAAACATTGCTTAAAATCAATATAAAAATTAAAAATTCAATATTAAAACCCTCCAACAACCATACATACTCGGGGGTGAGCTCGAATGGATTAGACTCTACCCCCAGCCTGCAGGAAAAGCCATGTCTTAACGGCTTTTCGGAAGGCCAGCAGGGTGGGGATGGTACGGGTCTCCGGAGGAAGTCGGTTCCAGAGCGCGGGGCCCGCCACAGAGAAGGCCCTCCCCCTAGGGCCCGCCAGCCGGCATTGCTTGGCTGACGGGACCTGGAGGAGGCCAACTCTGTGGGCCCTAACCGGTCGAAGGGAAGTGTGAGGCAGAATGCGGTCCCGGAGATAGCCTGGTCCTATGCCATGAAGGGCTTTAAAGATGATCAACACCTTGAATTGGACCCGGAGACCGATGGGCAACCAATGCAGCTGGCGGAGTATAGGTGTCACGTGGGTGTACCTTGGCACACCCACCACAGCACGCGCAGCCGCATTTTGCACCAACTGAAGTCTCTGAGAGAGACTTCAGTTGGTGCATTTTGCACCAACTGAAGGATGAGAGAGAGGAAAGATGCTGTCTATGGAACAAAGAGAGGGAAGAGCCTGCAGTCAGTCAATGGTTGGAGGAAAAAACTTTGAAAGGACACCCCCCCACACACACACAATTGATCAGACAGTTAAAGATGGTGACAGGTTGTTTGTACCTTCAGGTTGCAAGGTTGATGTCAGCCCTCACAGAGACAGGAAGCACGACTAGATGACAAATCTATTTTATTGTAAGACTACATTAAAACAGAAATTCTAGTCTGTTCTCTAGCCCCGGAAAAGGGATAGTTGGCATTGATTACATTAGTCAGTTGCCTTTTTTGGGCTCCTGATGGGGGAAGTGGTCCCGCCTTGGTCCCTTAAGAACTCTCTTTTCAGTACCATCAACAGTGGTATCCTTCTGGAATGCTGCTGGGGGTTGGGGACACAATGCCTCTGATCCTTCCTCATTGGTTGGTTCCAGGCATAGGGGAGAAGGAGGAGAAAGTTGATCCAGGAGCTACTCCTTTGTGGGGCGTCTTATAGACCAGGGGTCCCCAACTCCCGGGCCGCAGCCCATACAGAACTGGGCATTGGAAATTGGTGAGCATGCACATTTGAACAACTCCACTTGTGTGGGCAGCAGGTTCATGAGCATGCGCACGTAGCTCATTTATGCGAGCAGCTGACGTGCGTGCCCACCGCTTGTGCAAACGGAGCTGCGGGCATGCTCGTCCCTCGCTCATGTGGCAACATCTCCTCTTTCCCTCTCCCCGGCAGTCCACAACGCCAGAAAGGTTGGAGACCACTGTCATAGACCACTTTCCTTACCTCTATATGAAACCACTGGCAGAAATCATCTGGCAGTTTGGGGTCTGGCATTATCAATATGCTGGTGATACCTAGCTTTGTATCATTACTCCAGGGAAGGCTGGTGATGCTGTTGAAATCCGGTCATGATAGCTATAAACTCTTGAGGATCTGGATAGGAGACAACAGGCTTCAATTAGAATCTTAACAAGGCAGAGTTACTATTTGTCCATTGTATTTTTCTGTTTGTCTCCAGATAGCGTGCAAGTCCCAATGGAAGAGTCCTCCTGGGCTTATGGTTCATGCTAGAAAGTATAGATAGAGGACACAGCCAGAGGCTTATTGCAGCAGACATTCTTCCAGTTTCTCATTTTAAATGGAATTTTAATTCTTTGCTTTTTGATAATTAATCTACTAATGTTTGAAGGTTATTTGCTTGCTATTTAGTTTACTGTATAGTCAAGCCTGCCATATGCCAATCAGGTGTATAGAAAATAAATGTCTATAAAAACAGAGTTTTGCATGCTGCCTAGCTCTTTATGAAAATAGTTCTGCTATTGTGGTGTGTGCCTCTCCCTGTAACAGACAGATATCTGTGTAGAGAGAAATTGTGGTGTGCATGGCTTTATTACCCTACAAATGTTTAAATAGAACAGTCAGTGTGCTGGCTATTGACTGCGCTAGGGGCAAGATACCCACATGCCTTGCTCTAGATTGGGTGTGATAAATCTCATGGAAAATTTACTTTAAAAGTGTATTGACTCATCTATGGCAAGCCCAGACAAAATTATGATCCTAGGGTTCAGGGTGGAGAGAGATGGTGGCAAACAAATAAATAGCCAACCTGTTAACACAGCCAAATTTTAAATTAGGTGTTGGCTGCTTTTATTTCAGTCAGCATAAAAATCATATTACAGACTTTCAACTCTCTGAATTATCTAATTCATTACTGGCTACCCTAACATAGAGATTGACATTTGCCTTAGTTGCTTTAATCATCAGCAGACATGTATGTTGGTACTCAGTAGTCACATAGCAGACTGTTTAATCCAAGGAATAATTTAATGTAACCTGTTTCTTACCCAGGTATATTTCATTTATGTTTTCTCCAAGAGACTTTTATTGGGTATTGCCAATAGAGTCTGGCTGCTTGTTTTCCTAACTTATTTTTATCATTTCGCTGTTTTTGCAGGTTGATTTGTTCTTCCATAAATGCAATTTTTGCTGTTGTGGAGCTTAAATGTCTCTTCTAGAGATTATTTTTCCAATAAAAATCTGCATTGTTTTAATACTGGAATAATAAATAATTTCCAGCTTCATTAATTTATTTAACTTATGAAATACACATTCCATTTGTCATCATTAAAACGTCAAAAAAAGGGCACAATGCAAGATAAAAAGATACACTCCAATGAAAAGCACATTAGAACAGCCAAAATGCAGTCTATGGCTTGGGTATTCAACTGAGCATTCAGCTGGTAGAAGTGCCTATAACTTGGGACATTAAGACAGTCTACCAAGCTATTTTAACTTACGGATTGACTAATATTGGATGTTAGGGCAACCAACATTTTGAAATGATCTTGAGAGTTCAAAGCTACTTTGTAGTATGTTATCCTATTTAGAGTTCTTCTTCACATTCCCCTAACCACGGTACAAAGATAGCATAGGAATTGTTCTTAGAGACCGTGTCCTTAGGACATGGTCTAGTTCAGGGGTCCCCAACTCCCAGTCCATGGACTGGCACCGGACCACGCAAACCAGTGAATCCCCATCTGCGGGATGCAGGCAGCATGAGAAACCATGCCCCTCCAGTCCACGGAAAAACCTCTCTCCATGGAACTGGTCCCTGGTGCCCAAAAGATTGGGTGCCAGCTGGTCTAATTGACTTATCCCCTGCTCACTATGCATGTAGTCTCATTTTTTCTTTAGCTGTTTCAGTTTGCAACTTGTTTCTTAGCTGTTTTATCTTAGTGTGTGAAGTATCATTCATGTTCTTATCGATGATTAAGCCAGGATTTATATCTTCTGAGCACCTTTTGGCCAGATAAAGCTGCTCAGACCTTCCCTTTCTCCTTAGATCCCTGTGCATTTCCTTCCATGGCCAATTTGAACTGGGCTTTAGGGGTGGAAATCAGAAATTTGATTTTTAAGGATGTTTCTACTCACATAATGCTGCCCAGACGTTATCTGGGCTCATTATATATATACATATAAGAGTGTTCTGGTATACCATAACACTTGTTATTAAACACATATTCAGTGATCTAAAAAAAAGGTAATTCTACATGTTATTTTAAAAAAAATGGAGGGGAAGGGGCTATTCATTGACTTATACTAGAAATGTATTATATTGCTAGTTCTGTGCCAAATGAGTACATTATAGGTTTTCTGCTGCTTCAGCTGTTTCCTATGGGTGTCTCTTGAGAGGGCAGCAGTGCCATTTTCTTTATTCCCTATATAATTTGGAGTGCTGCCAATTATGGCCATTTGCTCTATTAAGGCAGATTAGAGGCTTGGTCATCAGGGCAGCAAAAATTATACTAGCATATAATTGGAGGAAGAGTGCAAGTTAACAGAGGCGTGACAAAGGCCACCTATTTGCCTTATGTAATAATCAGGTAGCTGCATTCTGTAGGAGCTGCTGCTTTTGAAACATCTTCCAATGCTTTTGCAGGATTTTGCCTTTACCTCCTAGCCCATGACTGCTTTTTTAATGGTGCCAAAGCTGTTTTGAGGCCCATGTGGACTGTAAGGGCTGTCCTAAGATAGCTGAGACTATTTGGTGCTGATGTAAAGTCAAACTTAAATATGATTTCTTACTTTTCTACTTCTGACTGATTGCCGCCCTATTATTTTGGCCAAGAAAGGAATATTTGTACCTAAAATCTCAGGGTTCAGAGATAATTTTTCAAGAATGCATTAATGAGTTAACATAGGACTCAGGAATGCAAATACCAAATGGCTACTGCCTGTGAGGTAATTCATGGCAGCAGTAGTCATCCTATCTGCTACACCTATACATTTATTTATCTACTTTAATGAAAAACCCTTGGTGGCCATTCCTCCAAAAGAACAGAAGAGCGCATCTTTTCTTTATGAAATAATAATGCACAATATGATTACTCCTCTCTCAGAGTGGACCACCCCTGAAAAAACTAACATTTTCCATTCGCCATTAGCTCTCTCTAAAACTGCAGTTCAAAACTCTATAATTTTAAAAGCAGTAAAAATATATCTCCCTTTCCCTCACTGGCATGAAAACAAGACGTGGTTATTAATGTTGGCAACTAGATCAGGGCCAGTCTTTCAAAGTCATCTTTTTAAAAGTTTTGTTTTCCTAGAAATCCCGTAAGTCTCTCTGATTCTAGATATTTTGATTGTAGCAGGCTAAGAAGGGAGCCATCAGTTTTGAGTCTAGAAAGCATTTAAGAAGTACCCAGATCCTAGATTCAGCCTTGTCCCAAGTTGATGCTTTTCAGAAGAGTTGAGGCTGAGATAACTCCCACCATCTCTAGCCATTACATTAATAGGTTAGCTGATTTGGAAATAGTTGCTGTTCTGATTCCAGTGTATCTGGAAAACAAGTAGGCTTAGTGCCAGTTATAAAACCCCAATGGATTTAATTGTCTTCATTTTTCTAAATAAAAACTTGTAGCTATTAAAATGCTCAAGAGTATTGTTAAATCTATGGATAATTAATAATGGTCAAAATGTTTTAGTTGTTGCTTAATGCTTAGGAAGATGAATATGTTGGCATTCTTACAATATATAAAGCATTTAGAGGGAAGACAATGCCAATGGATATGAAATGGGTCTTAAATGTGTTTGGAAATTAGTTTCATTTAGAGTCTCTGTTGTATTTATTTATGTGAGCTTCAAGTGGATGCATAATGTTGTTTCAGACATGAAAATAAAGAAACCCAAGTTTCTCTCTTGGTGGTTTTCTATTTAATTATATTATGCTTCTGAATTGTAGTTTAGACAAAGACTCGGCCTTCTGGATAATTAAAGAGATCCAAGTTCTATTGGTTTTGTTGATTTGTTTAAACAAATTATATTTAAAATTAAGGTGCAACAGTGATGTACATGCAATCTTTTGACTAGGCAACAAATGTGAAGTGAGACAACCATTTCCGGATACTTTTTAAAAGACTGGGAGCTTGATTATTGGATTTTAACTAGTTTTTAATTATACGAAACATGATTTTTTTCAGTTTGTGTGTTAATACGTATAGATAGATTGGGTAATATCTTTTTAATGTTCATTTAGAAAAAGAAAATTTGATAATTTCTTACCTCTTCTTGCTATTAATTTAAAGAAGAGACATATTTGTTGATACTCCACAATTCAGATTCCTTGGCTGTAACCATGCATATTTCTAAATAGTTTTTACTTGATAACAGAAGCTGCTAATACTGTTTTAGTTTGATATTGTTGATGGCAATCAAGACATACCTGCAATTTCTCAGAGAATACATACAAGATGCCTTTGAGGTGACCATAGTTAATTTCTGAACAGTTTCAGTATTGTATTTCTGCCATGACATTGACCACACTGTTATAAAAATAAGGTATAGAAATATTACTGGCATGTTAGCTATTGTTTCTGTTTAATACAACACAAGATTTATTTGTTTCTTAAGTTTTAATTCTTAACGTGGTGGTTGTTTGAAGGCTGTTGTGGAATCACAGTCCAGAGATGGAAAATCAAAAGTAAGGGAGGATGGTTTCCCCAAGTATCTCAGAGCTAGATGCTATCTCATAGACCAGATTTCCAATTTGTTTCCACCTCTTCTGAAGAAAACTCATCCAAGATGGTCATGTTGGAGTACAGCTTGCTCTGTTCCTTGCAGTAAGAAGTCACAGGGTTCTGTCATATATGCTTTTTAATATCTACCTAAAAGTATGAAATAGCTCATATTCAGCTGGGATATATTCATGATGCTGATTCTTTCACTGTTTTCCTTTTCCAGAGGAAGCAGATTTCTAATTTTCTAAGTAGGAGTTTGGATGATGCAATATTCTGAAGCTAGGAGTTATTTTGTAACTTGAAGCAGGATCAATATACATTGATGATAAAATTCTAATGTGTTCTCACATATTATGCATAACAATAGTAATAATAACAATAACAATAAATAATAATAATATATATTGCAACAAACCATAATAATACAATGATCCCTCAGTAAGGCACTAACTTCATGAGATTGTCTGGCATGTGTGCTCTGAGGAAAATGAAAGCTATGCCATTCAGCCATACTGGACAGGACTAATCAGAGGAGGTGGTGGTGGTGGTGGTGGTGATGGTGATGGTGATGATGATGATGATGATGATTGATGATGATGTAATAAAAACAAGAGCAGAATGTTTTCCCTGGCAAGGAAAAGCATTACGTGGTCAATTTCTACAAAATATTGAGAAAGTGAATAAAGTAAAAACCTGGCATGGCTTACAATTAGAAGGCTAGAAAAAGAAATTGAAGGCTTGATTTTGGCTGACCATGAACAAGCTATTCAAGCTAAAGCTATGAAGGCCAGAATTGAAAAATCATCAAATGATTCAAAATGCAGATCGTGCAAAGAGGCAGAAAAAAATAGTACATCAGACAGCTTGTGCAAGAAGGTTGCACAGATTGATTATAAACAACAACATAATATAATCACCAAAATGATTCACTGAAATATCTGTAAAAATATCCTATGTCATTAATGAAAAAATGGTGGGAACATACTGTAGATTTGAAAAAGTAGTTGAAAATGAGCAGTTTAAAATATTGTGGAATTTCTGAATATAAACTAATAAAGATTTGGCTCATAACCCAACAGATTTAACTCTGGTTGAAAAGAAAAAGTGTGGATAATTGGTGTGACAATACCAGGAGATAGTAAAATAGAAGATAAAGAACTGGAGAAGATTACAAAGTATCAAAATTGAAAGATTATGGCATAAATGAGTTGTGGTGGTCCCAGTGGTTATCAACACCCTTTATGCCATACCCAGAAACCTTGGACAGCACTTAGGAAATCTGTGCATTGCCAAAAATTCCATCTGTCAATTACATATTGTACATATATCATGCCAATACATTACGATATCCTAGATTCTTGGGAAGTACTCAAATCATATGAAGGCCAGCACCAGCTAAAGAACTGGCAGCTATGATTTCATATTGCTGTGTAGATGATGATGATGATGATGATGATGATGATGATGATGATGATGATGATGATGATGTCTGGATAGTGGACATTGAAGTACCTGGAGACAGAGAGTAGAGTAGAAGAGAATAAAAGAGGAGAGGAGAGGAGAGAAGAGAAGAGAAAGAACTGGAGAAAAATCACAAAATACATTCTACAAATAGAAGTAGAATAAATATGGCAAAAGAAAGCAATTATAATATCAGTAGTAATAGGTGCCTTGGGTGGCATTTGGACCACCACTTGAACAACATCAGCACTGACACATCAGTCAGTTGCAAAGGCAGCTTTATAGTACTTACAGCTTACATCCTGCGATGATGCCTTTAACACCATAAAAATAATATCTGCCAGCTAGGACTTGGTGAATAAAGTGGTTAAAATGCCAAATCTAGCTGACTGAGCTTTCAACAACAACAGCAGCAGCAACAACAACATAATATCTAAATTAGATAATGTTGTAGCTTTTCTTTTGATCAAATAAAAGACTTTAAAGTCAGGAATAGGTTTTTATACTGTTTAACTATTAATGCTTCTACAAGAATTAACTGTAATGAACTCTAAGAATTAAAACATATAAACAGCCCATGGTAATTGGGTGGCAATATTTGTATAATTTGTATAATTGAAAATGTCCAATATTTTATTTATTTGTTTGTTTGTTTATCCTTTTTATTGGCTGCCACAGAGTAACCTTGGGCGGCTTACAGTCATAAAAATCTATTTATACCTCTGTGTAACATATACCTGTATCTATACATAAATAAGATAAAACCGACCATTAAAATCTAAAATCTAATTACACATGGGGAGGGCCGGGGCAGAGTGGGGGGAGTTGAGATCTGTTACTCGATCGACCACCTTCACTGTGCTTTTCCTCTATTGGAGCCCCAAGCCGACTAGGAGAGCCAGATCTTTAGGCCCTTATGAAATGATAGGATGCTTAAGGAAAACCTCACATTGGGGGGAAGATGTTCCAGAAGGCAGATGCAACAGCAGAGATGGCCCTCCTCCTGGTCTCTGCCAGCGGGAATAATCAGGCTGACGGGAGCCACAGCTTGCTTTCTCTGCCAGCATGAGTAGGATGGGCCAAACTCAGTGAGATGACATGGTCCCTCAAGTAGCCTGGACCCATGCCATGAAGGGCTTTAAAGGTGATCACCAACACTTTGAATTGTACCCAGAACCAAACCAGCAACCAGTGCAGCTCATGGAGCAGTGGTGTTACATGGACCATTCTTAGGGTCACAAGTACTGCCTGCACTACCGCACTCTGCACCAGCTGTAGCTTCCAAATGCTCTCCAAGGGTAGCCCCATGTAGAGCAGATTATAATAGTCCAGCTGTGAGGTGACTAGGACCTGAACGACTGAGCGTAGGGAATCCTGATCCAGAAAAGGCCCCAACTGGAAGTTGTGCAAAGACTCTACCTAGCCATTACTGCCACCTGCTCTTCGAGCAGGAGTCACAAGTCCAGGAGAAGCCCCAAGGTGCAGACTGGATCTGTCTGGGGAAATGCCACTCCATCCAGAGTCAAAGATGACAAAGCCCCGGAGCCCCATGTACACAAAGCCATTCACACTTTCAGTTTTTCTTTTCTTCTTATTCATTCAAATCCCATTGTCGTCCATGAAGGCCCCCACAGCCTCCAGGCACTGCAAGGGGGCAGCCACTGCATCACTTGGATCACCAATGGAAATATAGAGTTGGGTATCATCAGCATACTGTAAATATCTCAACCCATGGTGATGGATGATCTCACCCAGTGGTTTCATATAAATGTTGAAATGGAGTGGAGAGAGTACCGAGCACTGCAGCATGCCACAAAATAGCGGCCAAGGGCTGGATCTCTCACTCCCTATCAACACCAATTGGCACCAATTGGCACCAGCCACAAAGAAAGGAGGCGAATGAGCACATAACTGTGCCGTCCAGCCCCCGCAGCAGACCCAAAAGGATATCATGGTCGATGGTATCAGTACCCGCTGAGAGATCAAGGAGAGCGAGGATGGCTGCACTACCCGCATTCCACTCTCGCCAAAGATCCTTGACAAGGGCAACCAATGCCATTTTTGTCCCATAGCCGGACCTATATCGTGACTGAAAGGGGTCCAGATAATTTGTTTCATCCAAGACTCTAAAGCTGCCAGGCCTACCACCTTTTCTACAACCTTCCCTAAAAACAGGAGGTGGCAAACTGGATGAAATTGTCCAGATGGGGGATCCAGTGATGGTTTTTTTTAAGAAGGGGTGAATTTCTTTTCAGAGAAACTGGCCCTTTTTTTGATAAAATGTTGTGAGTCAATAATGTTTACATTGTTTTAGCCTTCATTTCATCAGATTAAAGAAATGGCTTTTTAGAACATTTTTTCCTTAGAAAGCAAATCTGGCAATTTAAGAAGAATCAATGTATTTACACATTGACAAATTGTGAAAGAATAAGCAGGAAACATTATTGTTATGGACAAGATCATTTCTGGAGTAAAAGTGATGCAGATTTACAAAGGATAGTTTCAGAAACACACCAAATTTGTTTTTGCTAAGTCCCTTTGACCAGTTTAAGTAAGTAAGACATATTTTAAGATTAGATGAATCGGGGTAAATTTAACCAGTGTCCTTTTATTTTTTTTCTTTTAAGCAAACAATTGTTTTAAAGAAGCAAAAAAAGTGCAATTATTGTCAAAACACAATTACATATATTTCCTTAGTATACACAGTTTATTTGCATTTGTTCACAACTCTTACCCATTGTCCTCCTTCTGGAAGGGCAAGGCAGTTCCAGCAAATGTGAAAAGAGCCATTCAAGAGTCAAGTACAAGTGGTGGGATAAGGCCAGCGGTTGGTTGCTCCCGGTTTGGACCAGTTCTTAGAACCGGTAGCGGCGGCAGGAGGCTCCACCCACCCACCCAGGACACTTCTGCGCATGTGCAGAAGGCACGCACGAACCGGTGGCAAACGAATTCAGAACCCACCACTGGATAAGGGTAATCAAGTCAGAATCCCAGTAAAAATCTGGAATTGGACAATTTTGTATAGTATTGTTAGCACTATAGTAATTATGGTTGTATTAAAAGGTTTAAATTAAAAAGATCAAAATCTCATTCCACATGAGAACACCAGATTTGATTTCTTTACAGTTTTGAACATTTTAATAAGATTTTTTTTGGGGGGGGGGAAACTATTTTAAAAATCATTGGGTTTTGCTGTAGGCATACCTTTGTGGGTTTCATTTTGCTGACTCCCAACTTTTATGGGTCGTGGTAATTATTGTGAAAACATGTCTGTGTGATTTAATTTCTTTTTCCTGCCATATCTGTGATTCTTTTGTTGTTGTTGTTGTCGTTGTTTTCTAGCAAATCTTGAAAATGCCATTTGTCTTGTCAGCAAAAATTTAATATCTTTTAAATATTTTGTATTTAAAAATGTACTCCTTTTGGAACAAATGTAAAACTAAGCTGTATAAAAATGAGCAATTCAAGCTGAAATGAATGCGTCTGCTCTCCTAGGCTTTGATAGTCCCCCTATAATTTCCTCATTCTAGCTTCCCATCACAAGCAATATAATTGGTATGCTACAAATAAAATGTTTTATTCTTTGGGGATTTCCAGCCAATTTTAGAACCATATTATTTACCTACATAAAGCAGTTTGATCTCTCTTTAAAATTTCATTTCTTTTCAAGCAATGTTTAACTGTTAGCAATATAACTGCTAATTAGCAACTATAATGACAGTGGGGGGAAAACTATAATTAACAGTGTTAAGTTCATTGACTGATAGGCCTTAGGTAATTATATGGGGATATAGATAAAGATGTAATTCCTTGACTTACAACTCGCCCTCATACTTAGCACCATTGCAGCATTCCTGCAGTCACGTGGTCAAAATTAGGGCACTTGGCAACCAGCATGTATTTACAATGGTTGTAGTACTTCGGGGTCACATGATCACCATTTGTGACCTTTCCAGTCAGCTTCCAACAAGCAAAGTCAATGGGGAAAGCTGGATTCCTTTAATGTCTGTGTGATTCATTTAACAGTGACAGCGATTCACTTAAGCAAAAAGGTTGTATAATTTTGGGTGTAACTCCCTTAATGACCACCTCGCTTAGCAGTGGAAATTCCGGTTCGAATTGTGGTTGTAAGTTAAGGGCCACCTATATCAGTAAAACCTGAATATAGTGTAGACACTATGTGTAGACAGTTATATGTTGTTTGTCCATCATTGATGAAAATGTCTATGGAGATTCTCAGTCATCCAGGTCACGATTGTCCCAAAGGTGGTTTTTCAAGAGGCAACTGGACTTTCTGGTTTTTCTTCGAAGGCGTTTCGCTTCTCATCCAAGAAACTTCTTCAGCTCTGATTCCCCACCATCCAGTCAGAGCTGAAGAAGCTTCTTGGATGAGAAGCGAAACATTTTCAGAGAAAAACCAGAAAGTCCAGTTGCCTCTTGAAAAAGCACCTTTGAGACATTGATGAAAACCTTGACACCATCAGTCACGTTAAAACTAAATATTGTATGTTCTAAGGCAGGGGTCGGGAACCTTTTTGACTAAGAGAGCCATGAAAGCAAAAAATTTGGAAATTTATTTCAGTGAGAGCCATATAATATATTTTAAAAGTGAATTCAACTAAATGTCAATAGGGACAATGGGATATTGAGAGAATCCCTGTCTTTGTGCTGTTTAATTTGTTGCTGCTGTAGCAGCTTCCTTGCTCCAAAGTGATATTTGTCTTTGAGTTGGTGATTTCCATCATAGCATTGGTAATGATTCTTTCTTTCTTTCTTTCTTTCTTTCTTTCTTTCTTTCTTTCTTTCTTTCTTTCTTTCTTTCTTTCTCTTCTTCTTCTTCTTCTTCTTCTTCTTCTTCTTCTTCTTCTTCTTCCTTCTTCTTCTTCTTCTTCTTTCTTTCTTCTTCTTCTTCTTCTTCTTCTTCTTCTTCTTCTTCTTCTTCTTCTTCTTCTTCTTCTTCTTCCTTCCTTCCTTCCTTCCTTCCTTCCTTCCTTCCTTCCTTCCCTTCTTCTTCTTCTTCTTCTTCTTCTTCTTCTTCTTCTTCTTCTTCTTCTTCTTCTTCTTCTTCTTCTTCTTCTTCTTCTTCTTCTTCTTCTTCTTCTTTCTTTCTTTCTTTCTTTCTTTCTTTCTTTCTTTCTCTCTGCAAACCAATCCCCACCGTGGCTCCTTTCTCCCTCGCCCAGCCCTCTTCCAAGACGTCAAGTGCGGGGAACCGCACCAAGCGAGGTAGGTGGGTGGGTTGCTGAAGAAGCCCCGGAGCCCCGCCGCCAACCTGCGTCTCCTGCTGGGAAGGAGCCTCTGTCGCTGTCTCTCGCGGGGTTCCAGCCACCCGACTGAGTCCCTGACCGCGGCACCGGCAGGGTTAATGCGTATGGGAGAGGAGAGAGAGCGCTACCGCCGCCACTGCTGCTTTCACCGCTCCGATATTTCTTTGGTGGGCGCGCGCGGGAGGGACCATGGAGCAGAGGCGCCCTGCAGCTTAAGGCAAGAGGCGGGTGGGAGACGCGGGCAGGAGCCTGTCGCCGCCGCCGCCGCCACTTCTGGCATCCCCACGCCTCTCACCCCGCTCGCCGGGTGCCTCTGCTCAGCGGTCCCTCCTGCGCAGGCCCACCAAAGAAATATTGGAGCAGCGAACTCTCTCCTTCCCTCCCATGGGAGGGAAGGAGAGAGCGCGCTACCGCCGCCGCTGCTAGTTTCGCTGCTCCAATATTTCTTTGGTGGGCCTGCGCAGGAGGGACCGCTGAGCAGAGGCACCCGGCGAGCGGGGTGAGAGGCGTGGGGATGCCAGAAGTGGCGGCGGCGGCGATAGGCTCCTGCCCGCGTCTCCCACCCGCCTCTTGCCTTAAGCTGCCGGGCGCCTCTGCTCCATGGTCCCTCCCGCGCGCGCCCACCAAAGAAATATCGGAGCGGTGAAAGTAGCAGCGGCGGCGGTAGCGCGCTCCCTCCTTCCCTCCCATGGGAGGGAAGGAGAGAGTTCGCTGCTCCAATATTTCTTTGGTGGGCCTGCGCAGGAGGGACCGCTGAGCAGAGGCACCCGGCGAGCGGGGTGAGAGGCGTGGGGATGCCAGAAGTGGCGGCGGTGACAGGCTCCTGCCCGCGTCTCCCACCCGCCTCTTGCCTTAAGCTGCCAGGCACCTCTGCTCCATGGTCCCTCCCGCGCGCGCCCACCAAAGAAATATCGGAGCGGTGAAAGCAGCAGTGGCGGCGGTAGCGCTCTCTCTCCTCTCCCATACGCATTAACCCTGCCGGTGCCGCGGTCAGGGACTCAGTCGGGTGGCTGGAACCCCGCGAGAGACAGCGACAGAGGCTCCTTCCCAGCAGGAGACGCAGGTTGGCGGCGGGGCTCCGGGGCTTCTTCAGCCGCTTGGCTGGAGAACGGCGGGGATGTGGCCATGGCCGTTTTTTAGCTCCCCCCGTCCCGGCTGAACGCCGTCATTTGGGTTATTTTTCCCTCTGTGCATGCGCGCGCATGCACAGAGGGAAAAATAACCCAAATGATTGTGGTCAGCCGGGACGGGAAAGCGGTGATTGTGTTCAGCCGGGACGGGAAAGCGGGCAGGAGAAGCTCCGCGCCGCAACCGCCGCCAGTTCCATCGGCTATACGCCGAAGGACTGGCCCGGGCGAACCGGGAGGATTTCACCCCTGCTGCGAGCCATATGCAGTCATCAAAAGAGCCACATCTGGCTCGCGAGCCATAGGTTCCCGACCCCTGTTCTAAGGTGACTACTCAGGCCAATTCAGGCACAGTATGGTGCCTATTACTATTGGAACTAACTTCGCTTGCCTTCCCACGTTCTACTTCTAGTTCTAGTTTTATGTATTTGATGGGTTTTTTTTTCCTCTCCAATTCTTTCTCTTCTATTCCACTGTCTCCAGGTAGTGCCATGTCCACTATCCAGATTTTTTTGTCTTTCTTATTGACAGTTAAGTCTGGGATGTTTGGTGACAGGGTGCTTGTCTGTTTGAATTCTAAAGTTCCCAGCGTGATTTAGCTCTTCATTTTCTATGACTTTGCCGATGTTTTGGTCCTACCTGGTCTTGTTTGCAGGCGAATCGTATTTCTTGCAGATATCCCAATGCACCATTGCTGCTACTTTGTCATGTTGTTGTTTGCAGTCAGTCTGTCCGATGTTGTTGCAGCAGGTAACTAAGTGGCCCACTAGTTCTTCAGCTTCTTTGCCGGGATGGCATTTGCTGTCTATTGCTGTCTTTTCGATCTTGGCTTTGTATGCATTTGTCCTTAAGGTTTGGCCTTCTGCAGCTAGAATTGACTCCTCCTCTAAAACGATTGAACTTATGAGCCATGCCAAGCCTGGCCCTCTGCAAAGAAAAAGAAAGAAAGAAAAAAATGCTAATGGCAGCCAAAACATTTGCTTTTGGATTCTAGGATGCTCTGCGCAGCCTTGGAAGACCTGCACACTCTTTGCAGAGCCTTGGGAACGCAAGGCCATGTCTTTTCTTTAAAAAAAAAAAATTCTCCATGAAGCCAGCTTCAGTGTTCCAGCCCTGCCCCAGGAGCATAGGAAAGGAGGCATTTTAAGATACCACACCACAGTATTTTTTAAAAAAATTCTTTGCTGATAAAGAGCCAAGCCGGATAGCCTCATGGGAGGAAGAAAATAGTAAAGAACAGTTTAGCACGATGATAGGCCGGGCAGTGAGGGCGGCTAGGCTGGAGCCTCCCGGGCTTCATTGGGGTGTGTGGCTACTTCACGCCCTTGGAGTCTCCTGAGCATTTGGAGCTTCCTGTGGGGCAGATCCTTTGTGCCCCAGTTTGGAAGCTAGCCAGTGTTTGGCCCTTGGGGAGCTTGGCTGCTTCGTGCTGCACCGTTGAAACTTTCCCAGTGTTTAAGAGCATAGATGGGAGCGGGAAGATAGGTAGGTAAGAGGAGTTACAGCCCCCCCCCCCACCAAGCAGTTATAAGTGTGGACAGGCTGGCAAGAGCCAAAACTGTGATCATGTGACTGCAGGGAGAGAGCTGCAATGGTTGTAACTTAGGACACAGGTCGTAAGTCGCTTCGCTCAACACTGTCATAATTTTGAACAGTCACTGAACGAACCATCATAAGAGTGATGCAGTGGCCTACAGGTGGAGCTCTTGCCTCACAATCAGGAGGCTGTGAGTTCGATCCTAGGTAGAGGCAGATATTTCTCTCTCTGGGCACACTGAGAATATATCTGCTGAACAAAACTCCGCATTGGTAACAGGAAGGTCATCCGGCCATTAAAATACTCTGCTAGCTCCATTCAGTTGCCCAGACTCCACCCCGCCAAGGATTATGGGGTCATTAAATGAAGATGATGATGACTGAATGAACCATCATAACTAGAGGATTACTTGTATTAAGATTGTGAAAGTGGGAGTGGAAAAATAAGAATTACCCTTCTGTAATTTAGAATTACAGCAGAAAGGCAGCAGAATTACCCTTCTATAATTTATGATAAATTAGCCAGATGTCTTATTCCATTAATTAACAACAGCAGCAGTTGTTCCCCCAATACTGTATACTTAAATTAAGCTTCGAAAATGCAGGAAACTTGAGTTTATTAAACACTGTAAACCTAGTTCACTTCTAATACTAAGAACCAATTCGGAGGCTTGGTATTTGTTTAAAGAGTTCTGATCATTAACTCCATTTCTGATTTTTTGCAAATTGCTGTGGCGCTTTGATCTTGGGGTTCTAATAAAAAAGAAATAAGATTTGAAAGATCACCCCAATCTTTGGAAAAGATCTAGTTGTTTTTTTACCACCTTGCCAGGCTTTAAAATGGTGGGGCAGCAGATTTCCAAGATATGCAGCCTTATGTGAAATAATATATCCCTCCTCCTCCTCCTCCTCCCCCCTCCTCCTCCAGCATCTTCAATATGTAGCCTGCTTTGCAAAATAAAAAAACAAAAATAAAAATAGCAGGTTGCAATTGTTTACTCAAAAAGGTCTCCAGTTATGAATGACCCTTGTTTCTCTTCCTGCACTGAAACAAAGCCATTGTACTGCGTTTAAAAACATTATGTCATGTGCCTTTTGGTGCTAGTATGCTATTATTCTTGTGAAGCTTGCTGGGCTTAGCTTAAAGAATATTAGGAATTACATTTTAAGGTATTCTGATCAAATTTATATTTGGCTCAAATTGATTATTTTCCTCTGATGAAAGAATATATCATTAAATGTACCACAAACAACAAAAGGGCAAAGGTCTACATACTGAGATGTGTAGAAATTCCCATTGTATATATCCATACATGGAATATATATCTGTGATTATACATAGAACCATCAATATTGTGAAAATATTCTCGGATTGCTGCCTCATGAAGTTATTTGAAGTGCCTTGTCTTAGTCACCTTTTCTGCTTTCTTTACTGAGTATTTACTTTCTGTCTACTGAGAATTGTGGCTATATATACCAGGGGTGTCAAACTCGATTTCATTGAGAGCCGCATCAGGGTTGTGTTTGACCTCGGGGGCCAGGGTGGGCATGGCCAGCTCAACGTCACTCGTGTCGGGGGTGCCTGTGGTGACCTGAGTGTTCTGCCAGGGAAAACGGGCTCCCGAGCTCGTTTTCGTCTGTGGCGGCATCCTTCAACCCTCTGCCAGCTAAAACAGAGCTTGAGAGGGCCACCCGCGGCCCTTCTGATCTCCGTTTTTGCTGACAGAGGCACTTCTGGCCGGTCCTTTGCTGTTTCCAGGGCAGTCCCGCGGACCAGATCTAAGCACCCTGCTGGCCAGATCTGGCCCCCAGGCCTTGACCCCCCTGATATATACACTCCAAGGGAGATCTTTCAAAAGCATTGTTTCAGAGACCTTAACTATTTCAATAAAAGAATGTCATACATTGGTATATGTCAATTTTTAAGTTTAATAAGACTCCAAACGGTTACACAGTAAAACCAGTAGAGTTTGTCAACAGTGTCCCAAATATGTCCACTTCAGTTTCTTGACAAAAATGTTTTTATTTTTAAATATTCCCACAGGGATTGAAACAGGTTTACAAAAGGAATCCCGCAATCAGACACCAACTCCATCTGCGGTTCCTGCACCATCTTCATCTAAATATCACCGAGGACGCTCTGGGGGAGCCAGAGACGAACGCTACCGCTCTGGTAAGGAAGCAAAATCACCTGATGAACTTTGAACCAAGTGAACCTTAGTAGCTTTGACTAAGCAATAAGCAGAAAAATTAGTTATGACATGCTGAGGGTGCTACAGGCAGGGAAAAAGAGAAGGGTAGCTGGGATCATTAGATGTTGGCAAATTATGAATGATAGTGAATTTATACTTTGTTCGTGTATAATAATGTTTAAAATTATCCAAATTAATATCTGTGTCAGTAGTGGAGATTAGGAGAAGAGCTAAAAGCATCCGTTCGTCTTCTGAGGTAGACCAGGTCACAAATGGACTGTTCAAATTTAATAATAATAATAATAACAGAGTTGGAAGGGACCTTGGAGGTCTTCTAGTCCAAGCCCCTGCTTACGCAGGAAACCCTACACTACTTCAGACAGATGGTTATCCAACATCTTCTTAAAAATGTCTAGTGTTGCAGCATTCACAACTTCTGGAGGTAAGCTGTTCCACTGATTAATTGTTCTAACTGTCAGGAAATTTCTCCTTAGTTCTAAGCTGCTTCTCTTCTTGATTAGTTTCCACCCATTGCTTCTTGTTCTACCCCCAGGTGCCTTGGAGAAAAGTTTGACTCCCTCTTCTTTGTGGCGACCCCTGAGATATTGGAACACTGCTATCATGTCACCCCTGGTCCTTCTTTTCATTAAACTAGACATACCCAGTTCCTGCAACCGTTCTTCATATGTTTTAGCCTCCAGTCCCCTAATCATTTTTGTTGCTCTTCTCTGCACTCTTTCTAGAGTCTCAACATCCTTTTTACATCGTGGCGACCAAAACTGTATGCAGTATTCCAAGTGTGGCCTTAAGTGTGGCCTTACCAAGGCATTATAAAGTGGTATTAACACTTCGCGTGATCTTGATTCTGGAATGAGGTTGATGTAGGCTATGGTTACAAAATATTGAAAGCCTGAGTTTTCCCCTCTCCTGCTTATTATACCCACAGACTTATTTTGAAGAAAATATATGAATGAAAGAAACAGTTTCCTTCTATCCTGAGTTTTTGTAGTCATTACATGTTACTGAGGAGTTCTGATCTTCTTGAAATAAGCTTCTTGCTTTATCTATATTTGAACTTTGGTAAGAATTGAAGGAGTCTCAAAAAGAGACCTATTTTCTGCAAGATGGAGGCCTGGTGGTGCAATGGTTAGAATGCGGTATTGCAGGCTAACTCACTGCTCACTGCCAGGAGTTCGATTCTGAACGGCTCAAGGTTGACTCAGCCTTCCATCCTTCTGAGGTCGGTAAAAAGAGGACCTAATTGTTGGGGGCAATATGCAGATATTGCTTCTTCATTGTAAACTGCCCATAGAGTACTGTAAAGCAGTTTGGGGCAATATATAAGCTTAAATGTTATTGCTATTGCTAAGATGGTGCTCACTTACACCTTTAAAAACTATTCATAGTCTGCAGTGCTTTTATACTCGTAGTCGGGGAAGAAGAACCTCAGTATTTTCTGCATCAACTCTATCCCAAAGATGTTTTTATTTCCTTTTGGAAAATCACTTTTGAGACAACCATGACCTGGATGATTGAGAATCTCCATAGACATCTGTAACAGCTCTGTTCTTGCTGCAGATATGCGATTTCCAGATTGGGAATCTGGATGTGGCACATTCAATAAGAGTAGTTCTTATACAAAACAGTTGAAAACAAAATGTTTAAATTCAAGTATTTCAGCAGAGTACAAAATATTTGATCCTGTTGAGCAATATCCAGATTTTGCCATAGTGGATTCTAATAAGTTCTGTCTATGTTTAGGACCTGAAATTTCCTAAAATCGAAGGAATGTCTTAGCGTTATTGACATATGAGTAATCTGCAATTGTCCTCAAAGTTCTTACTTTACAAGTGATATTCTTACTGTAGGTGCCTCACATGATGCATTCCAATAGCCAATCTATTACTGAAATGTTTATCTGTAGCTATGAATTTGAATCTGTTTCACAGTTGCCAGTTGATATGAATTATATGAAAAGTCACTTTTAGTTACAAATGTATTCAGACCTTGAACGCACAAGTATTTTTTTTTTAAATCCTTCTGGATAAGCTGAACTTTTGCTTCCATATGTTCCTTCTTATTGTGCTCCAGAATGAATGAATGAATCACGTTGTGTTGGTTTCATCTTAGCACTGTGTTATTGTGCTTGTCCAAATGAGTCATATTGAGTAAATGGCACATTCAGCATGAACTCTGTTATTTTTGCATAACCTCCTGCAGACTTTATGACCTTGGCCCCTGTCATCTTGCTGAAGTCGTTTTTCTGGAGCATATTGTTCAACAGATTACTGTTGAATTTAAAAACTACTAGCCCTTTGAAACCAGGCAGTCAGTTGTGTTAAAACAGTTGTAGATTTATCCAACTAAAAAACTGTATTTTATCTAACTTTAAGAAATGTGAAGGGGTGTTAACATGCTTTTCTTCATGTACAGTAATCCCTCGCTATATCACGGTTCACCTTTCACGGTCTCGCTGCTTCACGGATTTGCATCGTGCATTGTGTTCTGCATTCTGATTGGCTGATTGGTAAAACAGCTTGCCAAGAGCAGTGAAATACACGTGAGGCAAGGGGTGAAATCCTCCCGGTTCGCACAGCTTAACAACCTGGTGGCGTTCGCGGCGTGGGGCTTCCCCCACCCGCTTCCCCCGCCCACCTGGATGTCGGCATCTGCATTCTTTTGCCCTCTGCGCATGCGCAAAGCTGAAGTTACTACTTCACGGATTTCGCCTATCACGGGTTCTTTTTGGAACGTAACCCCAGCAAAAAACGAGGGATTACTGTATTCTTCAACTATTGTGTTTTCAACTTCTGTTGATGTTTTGTGCATCTAGACATTTGCGTTTCTGCAAATTCAAACATCTCAGTATGATTCATTTTGTAAACTGGAAATCTTCTAAACGTTAACATCAGTGGAGAATGTGTCAAATTTGTGTGAAATGTTGAATTAGAAATCAGATCGTGTATGTTTAGCTTTAATTTACATACAGTATACTACATCAGAAATTCCTGCTTCAAGAATGAGAAAGGAAATTATATTCACCACTGAACCAGCATAGTATCAGCCCATGTTATTCGAAAAGATTTCCAGTTCTCTGGATCAGTTGGTTAGAGACATAAGAGCTGTAGAAAAGGAGAGTATTTCTAAAGGGAAAAAAATATCTGCACTCTGGCTGTAACCACAATCTTACCCATTAAATATGTTTAATAATTCATTTTAGTCATATGAAATTTTCTTCAGAAAAGCATGCAAGTATAAATGTTTCTTGTTTTAAAATATTCTATTCCATTGATCAGCAGACGTTCATATTCTGTGAAATCAGCGAAGCTTTCAGAGACACTATGTCAATTTGTGTAGGATGTGTCTAAAAACATTAAATGATACAACTTTGTTCAGCTTCTGTTGCTAGCAATTATATGCTTAACCTTGCTATATGGCTTCATGATCAGTTTGCTAAATGGCTATAAAAGGATACCGCTGTTTTATACATATGATTAAAGGGCTCTGCTCTTACCATGCAATGTTCTTCTTATTTTCTTATGGGTTTGCTTCTATTTTTCAGACATCCATACAGAAGCAGTGCAAGCTGCATTGGCAAAACATAAGGAACAGAAGATGGCCCTGCCTATGCCCACAAAAAGGCGCTCTACGTTTGTACAGTCTCCAGCTGATGCCTGCACGCCTCCAGGTTAGAAATCAACTGGGAACCAATTGATTTCCTTTCTGAGAACTTTAATTTGTACTAACTTTTTGTTTAATGAATGAGTCGTATTTAGAAAAATATTTTTTTACGTATGAAATTTGTACCTTCTTTCCCTTTAAAGGAAACTTTATGAACTCCAACTTCTTTTTTTGCTTTTAAAATATTTTTCACCTTTTGAAGATTGCTGTCTCCCCAGATATACTTTGTTTGCTTTAACAAGTCTCTCAAGTGAAATAGAATGTATATACGTCGTTTATTTTATTGACCCAGAATGTTCCTAACAATGTGCACGGAAGACATATCTACTGTTACTCTCTTCAGAATAGATTTGATTAATGTGGAGGGATTCTGTGTTGCAGAATTGAGATTCCATACACACCTCTCCGGATAATATACCTGATATTATCTTTTTTTAAACAGTCATTGCTAGTGATTGAGTGGTTGGTATGGGAAATAGATGAATGGAGATTATTGTTCATAGAGAATGTGGCATTCCTTATTTGTTGAGATTTCCAATCAACACAGCCAATGAAATAGCTTCAAATCCCGTTGCTGTAAGACTGACAGCACCTTCCTCTTGTCAGTTGGAAACATGAATGAAGAGAGGAATTGTGTTAAATGTGTTTCTATTTGTGCCTTTTCTTTATTCCTAGGTTTGTGTTTTTTCTCATTCAAATAAAAGCAAAGGCCAAGTGGGCTTGATTTCCATATCCAATTGATTTCTCATGTTCCCGTAGAGTGCTGTAGAAATTTAATGAATAAATAGCATGCAGGGAGAAAATGTCCTGTCTTTTTAGTTTACCATACAGTTAGGCAGGATAAAAGTATCTGCTTTCTCAAATGGCGATGGATTGGTAAGGGACCTTGTTCCCTTCACATTTGCCCCCCCTCCCTCCATGTCTATCACCAGTCTTGAGAAGGATGGGAGGAATACTACCATACTAGCTTCTTCCTTTTGGGGGTGAGACCATCATTACTTACTATTTTCCAGATACGAATCCCTAACCAAGTTTGCAGTTATTCTCCATGCTCTGATCGACGGGGGAGCCCAGGATGGGTCACTCTAGCCTCTAGCTCTATGACTGTATTGAATAACTGAAGACACACCTCCCTGGTAACGGTCTCCAGTTTTTCAATGCAGTCTCAGCTCTTGGACGTAATTTGTTTAGCTCCTGAGTTTCAGCTCTTGTAGTTGGTTTGAGTTTTTAATTTTTCCTGGTAGAGAACCCTTGAACTTTCCCTTTCTCCCCTCAATCAGAGCTCTCTTAGCTGAAACAGGAAGAGGTGTGCAGTTTACACAGAGGGCTCTGCGAATTCGCAGCGCCCTTCGCTGGCCGCTTCTCTGGCTGGAAAGTGGCCAGGGCTCCTTTAAATTCGCTTTGACTTCATTGTCAACTGGAGACCGTTACCAGGGAGGCTTGTCTTCAGTTATTCAGTACAGTCATAGAGCTAGAGGACTAGAGTGACCCATCCTGGACTCCCCCGTCAATCCGCATGAGAAAGGACGTGTCAGGTAAGAACCAACGTCCAATCACTTTTTAGCATGCCATTATCCCTAATGTACAAGCATGTATATGCCTTTTTTTCCAGTGGAAATCACTATAGATTACTGTTGGTATAATTGAGAACATATCTTAACTGTACCATTAACCGAGGTTCTTTGTAGTCGCAATTAGCATTCCCCTTCACTTTTTTCAAGGAAGGCTGTAGAAAGAGTGGTGGGCCCTTAGCTTCGAGGCCCTGGGTGAAGCAGTTTAGATGGACCCTTTCAGGTTGGGTTTGGGCTGAACTGTATTATTGTTAGGGCATTGGTTGCACTCATTGATGACCTTTGGTGGGATCAGGATGGAGATGATACATCCACCCTGGATTTCTCTGTTGCTTTAGATACCATCAACCATGATATCTTTTTGGACGGGCTCTGGGGTTAGGATCAGGGTCACTGTTTTGCAGAAGTTCTTTTCCTTCCTCTGAGGCCAGTTCCAGTTAGTGTTGGTGAGGAGGGAGAACTCATGAAAACTCTTGCCTCTATTACATTGGCCTGAAAGACTTGATTATATTACGTTTTTTAGATACATATACACTGAGGTTGAAAAATGGTGTTGATTTCCCTGCAAAATATGGATGGTCAACAAACTGCAATGCTGCAGGTATTCTCCAGAGGTGTTAGTGGCTTTGTGTTATGAGAACTGAAATGTGAACCAGGTCTTTTCTGCAGCTTTTGGCAACAAATAAGGACAATAGAAGAGACAACAGGTCATGTACAAAGCAAGACTTCAGCATTATGAATCTTCCCTTAGGTTGAGAAGAAAGTATAGCTTCACACCAGTGTGAGAGGTTACTGTATTTCTCGCCCTGCTTTGGAGTACCATCATATCTCCAGACTGGGGCCTATCAGTTTACTTCTGGTCACAAGGAAGTGCAGCAATAGAGATGATAGGCAGGCAAGTTATATGGTTATCAAAACTGAATATATTTTAAAATGCAAAACCTTTGAAGAGACAAAGGAGTGGTATATCCTCTGTGGAATTTCTGGTTTTCATATTACTGTAATAGCTCTGACAACTGTATTTGAACATTGTCAAACACAAAAAAAAAACCAAACAAACCCAGGGCTTTTTCTATTTGGAAAGTGCCGATCTGTTGCAAGCTGGGACTTGCAGAGTAGGCACTGTAATACTCCCTAGCTCAATGGCCTACTTACTTCCAGGACTCATGATTCTTGGCTTCTTAGAAAGAATGTTTCTCAGTCGCAGCTGATTGTAAAAACTGAACAGTGATTCATGTTCGAAAAGACACTTTATAAATGTATTTGGGGACTAAGTCTTGCTAGGGGAGTTTCCATGGATTTGCTTGGGTGTATCCATCTGAGTGTGCAAGGGTGCTTAGTGTACAGTTCAAACAGAACCACATTTAAAAGCAAAAGCTGAATTCATTACTACTTATTTACGTATTTAAAACATTTATATAGCCACCCAGTCTATTTCAAACTTTGGGTGGCTCCCAATCAAGAATTAAAACAGTAGCAACAATAAAACAGCATAAAAAACAGTATCAAAACTATTAGAACCACAAATGTTAAAAACAAAAACCTGATTGCCCTGACAAGCTTCCGTCATGAAGTCACCTTATCCTATCCCACCACTTGCTTTTCAAAAGGCCAGGAAAGTAGAGGCCTGTCAAAGCTCAGGTTATAGAAATAGGAAGGAATTCAAGCTCCTTCCCAAAGTTGGTTTGGTTTCCTACTCCATGGAGACTAACAAGTTTAGTAGCTCAACACAGGAAAAGCTGGAGTACCTCGTACATGCTTAAAGGTGCTTTACTTAAGCCATACTCTCCAGATGCTTTAGACTTCAGTTCCCAGGCTTCCTAGCTAGCATTCTTTTTGGAGTTAAGAATTTTACAAGCTGAAGCATCTGAAAGACAGGGGGTTGAGAAAAATAATTCAAGATGAAATTTTGGTTTAATAGTCCATATAGTGGGAGAATAGGATTAGGGGGTGTCAAAGACAAACTATCGTCCTATGAATGTTGACTTAGAAGGAAACCCATTAAGCTCAATAGTGTTTGCTCCCAAGGAACTAGCCATAGTTTTCTATTTTAGGATTAAATAACAGTGACACACTAAAAGGCAGTGCTGGTATCTACATTAAATTGCAAATAAGTGTCATTGACTATGTACGTTCCTTTTTAATTCAAATGTAATACTCTCACTATTTACTGTGAAGTGACTGTTACAGAAGAGCTTCATTCAGATTTTAAAGCAGAAATATAATAATGTTGGAATTTTAGTTGTCTACTTCTTTCTTCTTCCCAAGAATGATTCTCAAAATATTGCTTCCACAAGCATACTAGCAATGTTTGGATGTACATGCTTATGTGAACAGTTTTTCTCACCTATGAAAGTCAACAAATCTATATTGAAGTTAAGAGTAACTAACGAATATGTACTGAATAAGAAATAGTCAGGCTGGCTTCGTTTCAGGATATAAAACCAAATATTGGTGTCATGTTAATAGGAAAACAAAATCTTCCAGGTTAGTGGCCAGAGTAAAACAGAAGCTCTGTTTTTCAGTGAATTTATTTATTTATTTATTTGTTTGTTTGTTTATATGCCATGATGCTCAAAATAAATAAAAGTTTGAAACCCTGTTTTATAGTGTTCTTATAGCAATTCAGATGCATTTGAGAACTGCCCTAACTGTATACAGACCTGCTTTGTTTATTGCTCCTCAGTACTCTTGATTTTTACCAAGGGTGTACAAAACGTTTCACATTGTACCACCCCAAATTCAAGATTCCTTGTTTCAAGGCAAAATAAGTGTTTGTATTTGATGGAGGCTGCCTCTCATTTCAAAAGTACAGTACTTTGAACTTAATACAGTTGTTTCAGATTGCAAATGATACATATTTCCAATTTTTATATACCACTAGTATTTTTTTTACTTACATTGTTATGCTTCTCTTCCTTGTGAATGCAGATTGTATCAATTTTCTTGAATGATTTTGAAGAAATAATCTCCTTCATTAAACACCTTAGTAATTTTGCTGATATATAAACCTGTACTACATATTTTTATTATGTACAATAACAAATCTTAACAATTTATCTTGTTTGGATCAAATATAGAATATTGCATTTGTTGTATGTGGAGGGCAGGGGGGCGGGCAGATTTGCAGCATGTAGATCAGTTTGTAGGTTCCCAAATTATTCATGTGTGATCTAATTGTACAAATATTCAGATTATTTCCGAAGGCTTGAATTACAGCTTTCTTATTTCTCTTTGTAAGCCTGAATTCATTCCCTAATGTCATGAGGTTATATTACTTCACCCTCTCCATTTGTAGGAGTCCATTGTGTGCCTTACATATTACTAAGACATGTCAAGAAACACATGAACAAACAACTACATATATAACAAAGATTCAAGGTCAAAGTAGATTTCATTCTGCCCCCCCTCTCAAATGTATCTATCTATCCAGCCCATCTTGCATTATGCTTTATATTAAAGTAGAATGCTGTGTAGGTACTAAATAAATAGGACATTAGCTATTTCCATAAGCCAGCCTGGTACTGCTAGATTTAGCAGTGGATTCAGGATTTCATATCTTGTACAAGTGGAGTGAAATAATGTATTGTAGCCTGTACCAGGAGTAACCACAATAGTTGACCGTGGGTCAAGTCACATATAACAAAAACTTTGATTTCTCAATCAAAAAATACCAGTAAACTTCAGGCTTTCTTCCATATCTCACCTCCTTCTCACTCATGGGGAAGAGAACTTATGGATTTTAAAGAAACGATATACATTTTTTGGAGATTCAAAACTAAGGTTCCATGTAGTTTCACAGAGACCATGATCTAAAAGTCCAACCCAAATATCTGAATAGTAATATGACTAAAAGAAAAATAATTAAATATTGCTTATGTATACCATATTTTTCAGAGTATAAGACGCACCTTTTTTCCCCCTAAAAGAGGGTGGAAATGTCGGTGCGTCTTATACATCAAATACTGCCATTTTTGGCCTCCCGAAGCCCCGCCCCCGAATCCCATTTTTTGCAAAAATGGGGTGCACAGAGGGTTTGGGAGGCCTGCAGAGTGCTTCTCGGGGCTGGGGGAAGGCAAAAACACCCCCATTTTTGCAAGAAAAATTGACCATTTTTTTGCAAAAACGGGGGCGTTTTGCCTTCCCCCAGCCCCTAGGAGCATTCTGCAGACCTCCCAGACCCTCTGTGCACCCCATTTTTGCGAAAAAGGGTGAAAAATGGGCTGTTTTTTGCAAACATGGGGGCATTTTTGCCTTCCCCCCAGCCCCAGGAGCACTCTGCAGGCTTCCGAAACCCTCTGCGTGCCCTGTTTTTCGCAAAAATGGGTGAAAAATGGGCCCATTTTTGCAAAAAATGGGGCGCGCAGAGGGTTTGGGAGGTTTGCAGAGTGCTTCTGGGGGCCGGGGAGGACAGAAACATTTTTTCTTACTTACCTCTTTGAAATCTTGTTGCGTCTTATACACCAGTGCGTCTTATAGTCTGAAAAATACGGTAATTAATCATATTATTATCATTTTGGGGATGAGTTGCATTGTGCTTTGACTCTTTTATTTCTTTTGGTACAGTGTAAAAATTATCTGGTAACTTTCTCAACTGAACTTGGTGTTGACTCTTTTTTTTCAGGATGATTTGTTGTTCAGGTTTTCCAACTGTGTACTTTCAGGTTTTTCTGACCCATCAGGTCTTCCAGTGTTGTATGTATATCACCACAGTGATTCAGTCCCTCCACCTTGCTGTTGGTCTTTCCTCTTTCCTTCCACCTTTCCAATATTATAGACTTCTCAAGAGAACTAGCATTCACATGTGTCCAGAGTATCTTAACTCAAGCCTGGTCATTTGTGTGAGTGACAACTGTGTACTGTGATCCATTTGTTTCTTGGCTATTCATGACATTCGCAGAATGAGTTCGAAAAGGGTAAATTGCTTATGCAATTTTGAACTTTGTTGGTATAGACACATTATGCTGCCTGAATATTTTTTTTCCAAGGTGTTCACTGCTACTCTTACAATGTGGTAGTCTGTGACATGTTTCTTAACTGCTAGTTTCTTTACTGCTGATAATACTAAAAGACAGAAGCTATCTACCACATCAGTTTATTCATTGTCAGTTCTAAGGCTGGTTCAGTGGTGGGTTGCTACTGGTTGGCACTGGTTCGGGTGAACCGTTAGCAGTAATTTGGCCTGGGTTGCCGAACCGGTAGCAATGGCTGGCTGGCTACGCCCATGAACCGGTCCCCGCGGTTGCTGCTCGCCCGCTCCGCCCGCACGACACTCGCCCTGCCTCGCCTTCACCACACACATTCAAAGAACTGCCTCCTCCTGCCTACTCACAAGTAAGCATTCATGCTAGCCTACCCCCCCCCGCCCGCACCAGGCTAGCGTTTCCCGAAGCTGCCGGCATTGCAGAAGTTGCGGGGAAGTGGGGTGGCCCAGCAAGCTTCACAGCCGTGTGGCTGTAAAGCTTGCCGGGCCGCCCCCCCACCGGGCTAGCATCTCCCGAAGCCGCCGGCATTGCAGGAGTGGCGGGGACAGGGGGCAGCCTGGCAAGCTTTTCAGCCATGTGACTGCGCCCCACCTTTCCATGAATGATGTCGACTTGGCCATGCCCACTTAGTCACATGACCCCACCAAGCCACACCCACCAAGCAAGCCATGCCCACAGAACCAGTAGTAAAAAAATTAGAACCCACCCCCTTGGCTGGTTGTCATTAGTTGCTCTTCTTTATATTTAATCTTATTCTTATTTGTTCACTGTGTCCCTAGATTTCCCTTACTAGAGCTTGCAGATCATTTGCATCTTCAGCCATCAATGGTGTCATAGGTTTAGTGCAGCTTATTTATGTTTCTTCCTCCAATTTTAAAACCATTTTAATCTCTTAGAATCCAGCTTCCCTCAATATATTTTCACCAGATCAAATCTGAGCTTATTTCCTGTCCTGATTCAAATAAAAACAAATGGCAGGAGGCAGCTCTACAATTCAATTTTAACTATTTGGAGAAAGGTACATGTGATAAAGATGAATTAAACTGCAAGGTTAATTCACATTTTGCGAGACCTTCTTAGGTTTATTCCATCATGTTATTTTTAGTACCTTTACAGGCAACAGCATTCTGTGAGATTTTCGTGCCACAAATTAGATTTACTTGTTGGAATAGGTAGTTTTTGATTTCTCTACTTTTAGGGTTATCATTGGGCACTTGGTCATCTGCTGAAATGAAGAACTTGAGAATTCAGCTCCTATTGAGAATTATTGTTTGACACTATTAAAATCTTGGCAAATATTAGGATTCTTGCCTATGAAAGGATCAGCTGCAAATACATATGGAAAATGTTGGATCACAAATATTAATTTTCATTCTTATATTGTGGGAAAATATATTTTTGCATAACCATAGTACATAATTTTCCCCTCTGAAATAATAGTTTTGAATGTTCTGCCCAGATAAACCACTGCAGGGCGGCTTTAAATAATATGAAATTAACTTTCAGTGAAGTTTATTCAAAAAGAAAATTGTTCTATATATGTTGTACACCACAGATAATATTTAATAAAGTTTGGTTCCAGTTTCCGTTCTATTGAATATGAAACTCTCTGTATTAAAGATTAATATGTTCTTCTTTTCTATATGCCTTAGTATTTGAAATCTATCAATAATATGGATATCAATACCATATGTTCCGGTGTCTAAGATGACTTTTTACCCCTTGAAAATCTTCTCAAAAGTCGGGGGTTGTCTTATACGCCGGGTACTGAAACTTCTGAGCCAGGGGAGCTCAAAAATGGCCATGGCCGCATTCCCGCCATTCTCCAGCCAAGTGGCTGAAAGAGCCCCGGAGCCCCAACGCCACCCTGCGTCTCGGTTTCCTGCTGGGAAGGCTGCGGCCGCCACTGCCGGCCGCAGCCTTCCCAGCAGGTGGGCACGCGCAGGAGGGACCGCAGAGCAGAGGCGCCTGGCGGCTTAAGGCAAGAGGTGGGCGGGAGACGCGGGCAGGAGCCTGCCGCCGACGCCGCCACTTCTGGCATCCCCGCTCCTCTCACCCCGCTCGCCGGGTGCCTCTGCTTCGCGGTCCCTCCCACGCGCACCCACCGAAGAAATATTGGAGCGGCGATAGCAGCAGCGGCGGCGGTAGCGCGTGCTCTCCTTCCCTCCCATGCGCATTAACTCTGCCGGCGCCGCGGTTGGGGACTCAGTCAGGTGGCTGGAGCCCCACGGGAGACGGCGACAGAGGCTCCTTCTTCCTCAGAGGGGAGGGGAGGGGAGCAACCCACCCACCTACCTCGCTTCCACTTGGCGTCTTGGAAGAGGGCTGGGCGAGGGAGAAAGGAGCCACGGTGGGGATTGGTTTGCAGGGAGAAAAAAAGAAAGAGAGAAAGACAGAGAGAAAGACAGAGAGAAAGAAAGAAAGAAAGAGAAAGAAAGAAGTTAGGAAGGAAGACAGAAAGGAAGGAAGGAAGGATGGAAGGAAGGAAAGAGAAGGAAGGAAGAAAGAGAGAAAAAGAGAAAGAGAAAAAGAAAAAAAAGAAAGAGAAAGAGAAAGAAAGAAAGATGTTAGAAAGGAAGAAAGACAGAAAGAAAGATGTTAGGAAGGAAGAAAGAAAGAAAAAGAAAGATGGTAGGAGGGGTAGTCTTATACGGCGAGTATATCCCCAAACTCTATATTTTAACTGGAAATGTTGTGGGTCGTTTTATAAGCCCAGTCGTCTTATATGCAGGAACATATGGTAATATGGATTTTTTCAAGTAGTAGGGTGGAGTTTGACTCAAAGAATTATAATACAACACTGGACAGAGATGTACACAATAATACAATGGATTGTTGAACCATTGTCTATCAGGAGTTTTTGATAAAGGGACAAATAATTTCAAGCAATATGATCACAATTGAGGTGTGAGATGATATCTGTTTATATCATAATTTTCCAGGATTCTTTTTCCTCCATTTCCTTTTCATTACTGTTATGAATATTAAATTTGAAGTTGGTGAGAGCAACTATAATTGACTTAAAATAAAAAACTTTTTTATCTAGGGACACCAAAGAGGAAGAAAGCAACAAAGTTTAAAGTTGGCTGCTGGTCTTTTTTAACTTTTAAAATGATGCTTTTATTAGATTTAACAAAATTAAATTTACTAATTTAGTCTTGCCTAGCATAGCAAAATAAAATAAAAAATGAGGAGGAAAGGATAATTGTACTTTTATATTCAGCCATACATTGTCTTTGCCAGCTCTAATTTTATTCCACAGCATTGATTGTTTTAATGTTTAATTATTTATGTGGCCTCTTTTTTTAGTAGCTCAGTTATATAATCCTGCAAAATATTCATATGCAATTAACTTTGCAAAAGTGTTTGCTAGTCTTGACACTTAAAATGTAGTGCTTTGTTTTGCTCTGGAACGATAACTATCATTTTCTTTAATGTCTAAATTCAAAATGTGTGGAAGCTGTCATTCTGGGAAAAGAACATTCCAGAGAACTCTAGAGTCTTCTGTGGCTTCTCCAGACCACACTAATGTAGCTGTTCTTCAAGTGAAATCAATCCTGCAAATGGACATGGGCTTCCATGTTATGCATGTGGTCCAGCCCCATTTCTATACCATACTCCGAAAATAAGAATCCACTTCTGGTTGTGAGGTTCAATTCTAAAAAATCCCAGGCCATCCTTCAGAAGAGGAATGGAATGTTCTGAACTTATTTGGTACTTGGGTCTGTATTAATTTTAGATCCCACTGCTTATCAAATGAAGGCAGCAGCCTGCTACTCATTTTCCTATCCAGAGGATAGTTTTGAATGTACTAGGAAAAACAATGTATTCCTCAGTATCAGATTAAATTATTTTTCTTTCCAGCATGCTATTTTAAATTCTATTGATGGAGAGAAATTCACTATTCTTCTTGCACTAATTAATCAGTTTCCATGCAATGTGTAAAATGTAATAATGTTGCCACCCTGGAGAACCTTATGTTGTTTGTTGATCAGATGCTATTAGTGGAGTTCATTTTTGCTTCTGGCCATAGTACAGGCCTCAAATTAGATTTTGCTTAGACCCATTCCCACTCAATCGGGTTTGAATGTACATTTTTAATAGAAGCCAGGAGGATATATATTTTTTAAAAAAGTTATTTGATGATCTATCCCTAAGGCTTCATTGACATTCTTTCTCTTGATTCTTCAGCGTTTAAGAGAATGTCAGATGAGCTGTAAAGCTATAAGCTTTGCTATTTGAACACTCCTAGGAGGAGCAATACAGTCGTCCCCCACCCCGTCTCTCAATCCCATTAATGAAAGAGGAAAATCAAGTGATGGGTAATGATCCCTATCGGTTTTGAGAGGAAATCCAATAAAGATCTGGAATTGGGGGAGTTCTCTATGACTCCTTTGTCATGGTCAGATCATGTTCTGGTAGTCATGCGATTCTCTGGAGCCATCCCTCACTGAGAAAAGAATAATCTCCCATTGGTCAGAGGTCATTGAAGGATGAATTCAACTGAACATAGGTGAAAGCTGCTATTAAGGCCTAACTTATGGTGGTAAAGGTGATGAAGTGACAGTACTTATCTGGCCTTATTGTGTCCACAGATTGCCTCCCAATAGCCTTGTTCTGGGTGACCCAAGCCCTTCTAGTGCGGGCAATTCGCTTACAAAATTGTGCCTGGGAATTTTCAGAGCAAGTGTCAGACAAAAATCACTTGAATTTTTCCCAGTTAGATGCCAGCCTTGGTACAGGTCCCATGGCGGTGCCTGGAGGAAAGAACTTGCCCTGTTGTTATAAAGAATGGTTTGAATCAGCGGTGAAATGTTCCCGGTTCGCTTTTACCTGTCGGTCGTTGGAGAGCCGATCGCGAAGGCAGCGCGACGCTCCGCCCACCCGCCGGGACACTGCCATTTGAGTTCTTTTACTCTCTGCGCATGCACAAAGTGTTCTGTGCATGCGCAGAGGGTACAGGAACTCAAATGGCGGTGTCCCGGTGGGTGGGCGTCGCGTCGCTCTACCTTCGTGATCGGCTCTCCGACGACTGACAGGTAACAGCGAACCGGGAGCATTTCACCCCTGGTTTGAATCTGTTGGGCCTGAGGAAATGGATAGGATCCTTATGACTGTGAGCTCAGCTACTTGCTTATTAGACCAGTTCCCCTCCTGGTTGTACAAAGTTGTCCAGGGAGTGACATGTAAGGTGGGTTCTAGCAGTGGTGAATTCATCCTTGAGAGACGGGGTTGTTCCTTTACCTTATAAGGAGGCTTTGATTTGTCCCCTCATCAAGGAGCCATTGATAGATCCCACTACACTGGACAACATCTGTCCAGTGTCCAACCTACCTTTTTTAAAGGAAAGGTTATGGAGAAGATGATTGTGCAGCAGCTTCAGCAGGCCCTGAATGAAGCAGATTATCTGGACCCCTTTCAGGCCAGATTCAGGTTTGAACATGGGACAGAAACAACATTGCTCATGCTTTTGGTTGATCTGTGTCAGGAGCGAGTTTGGGGTAATGCATCCATCCTGGCTTTTCTTGACTTCTTGGTGGCTTTCGGCCATGGTATCCTTTCGGATCGGCGCCATGGGCTGGGAGTGGGTGACAGAGTATTGGGCTGGTTCTCTTTCTTCCTACAGGACTGATACAGGTTGGCATTGATTGGGAGTGAAAGATCATGCAAACAGTATGTGGGGTCCTTCAGAACTTGGTACTCTCTCCACTCCTATTTAACATTTACATGAAGCCCCTGAGTAAGATTGTTCTCCATTAAGAATGAGTTAGCATACTGATAATATCTAATTATTTCATTTCTGTCCCTGGTGAACTGAGTGATGCTGTGGATGTCGTGCCAGTGCCTGAAGGCTGTAGGGAGAACAATAGGCTTCAACTGACTGTTGGCAAGATTGAGTTTGGGTCTTAAAGCCTTCCAAATCTGATATTTTGCCATCTTTAGTGCTGGATAGGACTCACTGTCCCAAACATACCCAATGCACAATCTTGCAGGTATGAAAGTCCAATTCTCCTTGCCCTTGTCTTGGTAGGTGATAACTTGGGTAGAATTCCTCCTGAGCCTCTTGCTCTAGCCACTGGATTATGCTTATCTGACCATTCCCTAGGCAGGACCTCTTCGCCTGGTCTCCCAAGGTCATTCCCTCATACTATTACATTATCTGAGAAATTAGTCTTAGTTCTGATGTCAGTGTATGTGCCCAATGTCTTGGCTTCCTCAAACCTTTATTATCTTAGTAGTATTAATATCTTAATAGTGGCATCCTCTTTCTGGCATTTTTTTTAATAAAATGAGATTTGCCCAGGTTGCTGGATAAGAGCCAAGGTGGTGAAGTAGTTAGAATGCAGTATTGCAGGCTACTTCTGCTGACTGCTGGCTGCCAGCAGTTCGGCTGTTCGATTCCCACTGGCTCAAGGTTAACTCGGCCTTCCATCCTTCCAAGGTCCGTAAAACGACCCAGATTGTTGGGGGCAATAGGCTGACTCTGTAAACCGCTTAGTGAGGACTGTAAAGCACTGTGAAGCTGTATATAAGTCTAAATGCTATTGGTATTGCTGGCAATATTAAAAGACATCAGATTCCTGTTAAGGAAGACTTTTTACTAATAGCTGGATTTTGTTGTTGAATTTTCTTTCTTCTTTTTCTTTCTTTTCTTTTTCTTTCATTTTTTGCAAAGACTTGTTTCAGTTGCCACATGACACTGATAATATGTTGCTTGCTTTAGTACTTTTCACTTATGATTTGATATATTCTTGGTTTGAGATTCAACAGTAACTTTATGTGGGTCCTTTCTGGATTATCTTATCAAAGCAATTTGCTTCCGAGAAATTACTTTGTGAACTTAGCTGAATATGAAAATCCCAACAATTTCATACTAACAATTCAACATTTCTCAATTTTTTCTGAGTGTGTTAGTATTTATACACAGGTTTATATTTTAAGAAAAGCTGCACATTTCCATTCACTTTTTTCAGTGGAAAAAGCTGTAGTAGTTTAGTAGCAGAACACTTGATTTTTCATGTGCAAAATCTGCTCTTTAGTTCTTGATATTTAGGTTCAAGTACCTGAAAAACCTGAGTTTGTGCCAATCGGAAGAGATTTGTGGATGAATCAGTGAGGTGTCTTATTATAAGGCAGTAGTCATGCATTCCAGCTCTAGAGCAAGCAGGATAGTCACCATTACCTCATCTCTGTTCTAGGTGAAGATGATAGGAAGATTGTTTTAAATTTAGATGTGCACAGATAATTACCTTCCTCTTTAGGCTCCTGATTACATTACTCTTGCTTCTCTAGTTTTTAAATGTTTATAATGATTGAAAAAAGAAAAAATATAGGTGTGGAATAGAGGAAAGTAGCAAGTAAACAGATGAGAAAAATCATAAATGTTTTTAGCAATTGCTTTCAGTATCATGGTGAGAAGGCTGAAATGAAAAAAAAGCTGTGGTTTTCTCATCTTTGTCAAGAATGCATCAGGATCAAAATAATAATATCCATTAGGAAAGAAAAATGATTTTTTTATTCAACGGGGGACAGCAAAAAAATGTCTGGCTTTCTTTTCTTTGGCTCAAATGACTACCACTTTAAAGTTCTGAATTTGTATGAGACAATGAGATTATTGATGTATTGAAGGGCCAACTGTGACATATTTACATGCAGAAATATATGCATACTTATGTGTGAAAGATTACACAGGTACATAGATTAACAGATTGAATATTCCTAAGTATTAATCATACTGCATAGATAGTTGAATACTGCAGCATTTCTTTGTTACAATATTTATGATTCCACAATATAGCCAGCATTTTATAGTACAGTATTGGTGGTGGTGGTGTTTTGTATTAAAAAAAAGGGATGGATGGGAAGAATTCTTCAACGTATACATCTTCAGTATGTAAAAGAAGTTTTATTTCCTCTGTGTTCATCTGCAAATCAATAATTATAGACCATACGAAATTTCCCAGAATGTCTATTCCCAAACAAATGTTCAGATATGGGTTGATTCTGATGTTTTCCATTTCAGAATTGTTAATGGTTGGGGAAAACTGCAGCCAGGTTCCATAGCATGCAATTTGCAGGGTGATGACTGCAGGGCTATTTTACCTGTGAGAGTTGGGTGTATGGATATTTTTCTGGTGGGTTTTCAACAATTTTACCTGCTTTTCCTTTGCAATAAGGAACAAGCTGGCCCAAGTTGGTGGGCTTGCTAACAGCTTCCTTCCATCTTGACCCATGCTTAGTGCACTCTGCATTGGGTGGTACGGAGCCTTTGCCAGTGTTTCCTCGGTTGCAAAAAGAGCATGTTAAGTGCAGTGTGCTTCCCTTTTCTGATCCCACACAGACACGTCTTCTGCCTCCGAAGATGAAGGTTCGCTCAGGCGCCAGGCTGCCCTATCTGCTGCATTGCATCAGAGCTTACAGAATGCTGAGTCATGGATCAACCGATCTATTCAGGGGTCATCCACATCTTCATCAGCATCTTCTACACTATCCCATGGAGAAGGCAAAGGGACCAGTGGGTCACTAGCTGATGTATTTGCCAATACTCGAATAGGTAGGAGCTGGGGTGGGTGGGATATGGACAGTATAACTTAAACATTTCGAATATTTATTTTTCTGTAAAGCTTTAGAAATCTCCCCAATGTCAAAGCTCAAATTATTTCCAAACTTTTTCTAGAAGTCTGGCAATGTTAAGCATGATTTTGGAGACAGGACTCCATTGGAAGGGAGGGAAAGAGAAAGAGAAAGGGAGAAGCCTTTTATCATAATCACCATAAAACATTTGCACAGCAGCCTGGCTATTTATTTATCTATTTATGCCACTGGTGTTTCTGATGCTTGGAGCTGCTGTTTATAGTCGGTCATTTCACTTCCAAGCCAGCAGAAGAGAGTATAATAATCCACATGTCCTGTGTTATTGTAGATGTCCGCCCCTTAATCAGTCAGAGGCACTGCCCTTTTTAAAAAAATTTATTGGACAAATGCCCACGATGAGATTTGCCTAATAGTGAGATCTTGGGGAGAAAATAGTCGACTTTATCACTCTTATCACCAGGAAGAAATTTTATACCTCTCCAGTGACTGAGTACTAGTTTACAAAACAGGGGTTTTTTTGGTTGTTGTTATTGATCTCAGCTCTTCCCAAGAAGGAAAGTAGGAAATGGCCCATCTGTCTTGAGTAAAGTATTTTTATATTGCTTTTGGGGACCCTGAACCATAGATCCTGAGCTGCCTAGAGTAGCCCCACGGTGAGATAGGCAGCAAATAAATTTAGCAAACAAATAAATTTTCCCCAGCTCAGTAGTACATATTTGTTGGGGCATGTATAGATTTGGATACCCCAGGCTCAGTTTTTTGACGCTCTGAGGTGCTCCCTGCCGCTGGTGCTGCTGTGTGAAATTTTGTAGGGTTTGTTTGGCTCTATCATGCGTGTTTCTGTATTATCGTGTCCCAAATAATATTGTTGCATCTCAGGGGGTGCCTGTGTCTTTGTGTGCTGTCTGCTTTGGCTTAATTGATTTCAGACAAGCATTGTGTAAATACTTGGTGTCTCTTAATTGCTGCTTTTTATTTCTTTCAACCTATATGTTGCTGCTGTCCTTTCTTTCTTCCTTCCTTCCTTTCTTTCTTTCTTCCTTCCTTCCTTCCTTCCTTCCTTCCTTCCTTTTTTACTTACTTAATTACTTACTGGGATGTAACTCATTTTCTAAAATGGAAAACTTTTTTTGGGCGGGAGGGGGGTTACCTATTTAAAAGTCCATCACCATAAATCACGCTTTCTTCAAATAAAGAGATTCCCATTAAAACAAATGTTCCTTCAAATTGGAATTCATGGCTATTCAGTTGTTGAATAACTGATGTCAAATTGATGTTATAAAATGCACCTTTTTCTTTTGTAAGAAACATGTTAGGAATATTAAGAACAGCTAATGAAAAGTGAGGTTTCCAATAATAACATTGCATTTTGATGTTTAAAAAAATACCAATATTTGTAGCTCAAGAGTTACACTGCCGAGTTCTTGGTATTTTCTGAGCTTAGTTTGCTTGTAATCATTTCCTAACCCAACTAGGTACTGTAACATTATATATGCTGCATATAAATGACAGAAAACCGCACACTCACTTGCACTGATGATGTTATCTAGTTGAGTAATGAAATGTCTGCAAGCAAACAAACAAGCTCAAAGAGAACCAAGAACTGTACAATATAGAGACAGATACTAGTCATCAGCTATTAATATAAGAACATTCTAAAATGATGAGCATTTTCACATTTATAAACGACAGTCATGGTTATCCTCAACACAACAGAACCTAATGTGATTGATTGATTGATTGATTGATTGATTTAATAAACACAACTCACAGAGACCAGTGGTTAGAAGAACAGAAACTGATTGATCATGCACTTGCTCACTATTTTGAAAACATTTAAGGCAGTAAAAATTCCATTTTTAGTTCTCTAGGTCTGAAGCGGTGGTGGGTTCCTGCCGGAGCTGTCTGGTGCATAGCTCCAGTAGGGAGCAGCTGATTGCGCAATTTGCGAGTGACCGCTCCGGAGCCATCTTCGCCGGTCCGTCGCGCGTGTCGCCATCTTTTTGTGAGAATTTTTGGGCGATTTTGCTTCTGCGCATGCACGGAAGCAAAATTGCATTGAAATCTCTCTCTTGCGTGCGCCCCCTCACAAGATTTAGGCGAGATTTTGATTCCGCGCATGCGCAGAAGCAAAATCGCACAAGGGGGCGTGCATGCGTAGCGAGTGCGCACACCCAAAATGTGGAGATGCGCGCACAGCGCACTGGCATCAGTAAGTGAGCAACCCGCCCCTGGTCTGAAGTATAATGTAATATCTATATATGTATAGATACTTGTTCTTGAAGTATCAAGTTTCTAGCTCTGAACTTCTGAAGCCTTTCTGAAAGCTCGTTTTCATATTGTTTTGGTGGCCGTGTGCCAAATTCAGCATGGATTGACCAAAACTGAATTCAGTGGGTGTTAGCAACAGCAGCAGCAAATATGAAGCTATTTCCCCACAGATTGACATTATCTGATTAAACACTGAGTTTCTTTCTTCTAACCACTCCACTCAAGTGATAACTGATTCTTGGACAAAATTGAAGTAGAGGCTATTAGTGATCAGAACACTTTTGAAAGATGGGCTGAAAAGACTGACATCAGTTAAACGAGTGCAACAGTGGAAAAAATGACCGTTTGAAAGCAGGATGATGTTTCTATTTTGTATTTATGTCTCAGTTTATATATTGGAGAGGAACTCACTGTCCTTCAGTTCCTTATCCAAGGGAAAATATGCATCCACATTTAGAAGTCCAAAACAATTCAACATTAAAATGCAGAAAGCAGCTCAGCAAGGTACATATAATACACGTTCTGTCCATCTCAGTAGTTGTACGTTTAGTGACTAATAACATTGGTGAGCATAACATTCATTAACAAAGGGAATTGTGTATGAGCTTTTAATTTGTGTGGCTTATGATACATGTGTGGATATAAATGAACTTGTATTCTTTGTATATACCAGTGCTGTAATCAGAATATGCTTCCTACAGAAATTGAATATTAAATAGAATTCTTTATAGATAGATAGAATTCTTTATTGGCCAAGTGCGATTGGACACACAAGGAATTTGTCTTTGGTGCATATTCTCTCAGTGTACATAAAAGAAAAGATACATTTGTCAAGAATCATGAGGTACAACACTTAATGATTGTCATAGGGTTCAAATAAGCAATCAGGAAACAATATCAATATATTAAATATTAATATAAAATATTAAAATATTAATATTTGGCTTCTAATGCTTATATGATCTGTTGTAATACTATATAGAGACATGTAATCTGTATAATTATCAATTATTAGTAGTGTATATGTTTTTCTTGTGTTCAGTCACGTCCAGTTCTTAAGATTGCCTGGAAAAGTCCCTGCAGTTTTCTTGTCAACGTTTTTCAGAAGTCTTTTGCCATTGATTCCTTCCAAGGGCTGAGAGAAAGTGACTGGCTCAAGGTCACCCAGCTGGCTCTCAGCAGTGTATTAGAAACAATTATATTGCAATTCAGTAGAAGGCAAGAGAATGATATAAAAATGTAGAGAAGCTTTGCAGTAACCCAGTCTAGAGTTATTTTAGTCAGTAGTGCCAATATCATTGTTTTTGTTGCAATTTAGAAACTTAGTGAAAATCTGTATGTTTGTAAAAGGATTCAGTTTAAGTTTTTCCTATTACATGCAGTTATCTAGATGAAGTGTAGAGGTTATATGACCTTTTCCCATCACACATTTGCTGAGTTATATACTGAACAATCTGAAAGAATCCTACAGTTCATAATAGTAGTTACATGGGCAAAAATTCTCCTATTGCCCTTGGGTACAATTCTTACCTAGGCAAGAGAATACATTTGATATGATGGTGTAGTGTACTTTTTTTCCTGCCTCTTGAACATTGCAGTGGACACCTTAAATCAAAATCAGATAGTCCCTTTAACCTTTCGAAAGAGACAATGTGATCTGTTGGTTACCAAAGCAGAAATGTGAATTGGCATGAATAACCAAATGGAAAGTAAAAATGAAACTTAGCATGCATCATGTTCTCTCTCCTTTGTGGTTTTTGTCAAGATAATTGAACCAAAAAACATATGCCCTTGCATCGGAGAAGGGAAGAATTGTGAAGGTAACCAGTTTCCTCTTGAGTCATCTTGTAACAAGAAGTAATCTGAATCTGACTTTTCTCCCTTGATCCTCTTTTCAGAGAATTTTTCAGTTCCCCCGGATGTTACTGCAACTACCTCCACACCCGCCTCTTCTGCACGCCCGTCTGCTATTGACCTTCCTCCATCGGGAATAGTGAAGGGCATGCACAAAGCATCCAACCGGTCCAGCCTTATGGACACAGCTGATGGTATATCTGCAGAACCACAATGCTGTATTGTCCCCCCAGAAATAAAATTTAAGCAGGAGTCGGGCCATTTAATGTCACAGAATTCTGAAAGGATAACATATGGGAGTTTGCGACTCAAATGGGGCAGCAAGGGATTCCTGGTAACATGGAATCCTTAGTTCTAGTGCCTGTTGCTTCTGTGCAAAAATAACTATGTGTATTTAAGAAAAAATAGCTTCTGTTATTTAGCTCAACTCTCCCAGGCTTGACAGCCACCATGGTCTATGAGTAGGTTAACTACCTGGAGTAACATCACAAGGATGGTTTGATGTGTCTTACGATGGAAGATGCCATGTCTGCAGAGAAAATGGCTTGCAGTTTTCAAAATAGTCCCAACTAAACTCGTGAACAGAACAGTTAGCTCTGTATAACCACCAACATTTATGTTGCTAGGATAGGCAGAAAATGTTGAGATAAGTCTCGATTGGTTTTTCCTTGGTAAGGGGAAGGGAAAAAAACACACAAAAGTATGTAATTTTGTGAAAAACAAAATTGGCTTGCCTTGGTTCATGAAGGGGTGCAAAGATTACATCATTCAAATTTGAGCAACAACAAAGAAAAGAGGGAGATGGTTTCGGAATAGCCAAAATCAACCAAGCCACAGATCTTATTTAAATTTCTGACACAGTAGGTAATATTCATTAGTAGTATTTTGCTTTCTATTCAGAATCCTATTAAATCCCCAGGGACGAAGGACACTGAGAGGTTATATTTTATAGTCATTTCTGGAGACATACCGTAATACTTTAATACATCTTTTATAGAATGAACGATACTGTTTCTTTTTACAGGCAAAACAAAATTCTTCGGATGACTATCAGGCAAATGCATTGGCAAAGACTTGAATTGTATTGGCTTTTCTTGCTACACTTCTTTATATTTTGTTTCATACTACTTTGGTTATATGACAAGCTGAGTTATTTATATCTCCGACCCTGTGTAGAAGAACAAGCTGCCAGAGCCTTTGTCAAATATTTCAGAAAGGGAGACATGGCCACTGCTTATAATTAATAAGCCTAAGTCTGAACACATGGAATTCCAGGCCTGACATTTGCAACTCTAGAGAAGGATAGTTCCTTCTCCAGAGTTTTCACTCCTTAAGAATCAAATAACCATATGCACGCACACTCTTGTAGTTTGGCAGATGGGAAAAGGACCCTCCATCAACTAGGTAAAAACATTAAAGCAACTCCACTTGCCAGTTTAGAACATCTATTAAAAATCCAACAGAGGAACCAGAAAAAAAGAAAGTTGCTATTTAAAATAAAACATAGAAAACTTGCTAACTAAAGCTACCAAGTGCAATTATTCCTTGAGGATATTTTCGAGGTTGACACTTCACAGCAGGATGGGGCCCTGATCATTCACCAGCTACTTGAAGTCAACGCAAGTTCAGCAACAGCAGGTTTTCCTTTGAGGTGGCGAAATCGATAAGCAGATATGGAATAATTTTCACAGAGGAAATTTCAAAATGACAGATTTTCAGATATTTGATTCATAGAGATCCTGTGTAGCACAAGGCTGAATTCTAGGACAATCAACCTGCAGTTCAGTTTTATGTGAGTTTTGGTCTGGATATCCCCAAGAATGTTGTGTGTTTAGGGCAGTGTTTTTCAACCTTAGCGACTTTAAGAAGTCTGGCTAGGGAATTCTGGGTGTTGAAATCCACACATCTTAAAAGTTGCCATGGTTGAGAAACACTGGTTTGGGGTAATGGTTTATAGCAAGAAAGGAAGAGAAACCTATTCTGTCACACTAGAATGTTTTTGTGCTTTTCAAAGAACTGGTGATCAGGTCCTTATACAGTTTTTCAGTTTGTGATTTAGTAACCCAAGTTTGGGATGTTGCACTGCTCACCTTTCCCTGAAATTACAAATATCTTCACTGCCGCAACTGGGGTCAGCCTTTCAGTTTATGTGTGAGCAGAATATACTTGCTGTTTAAACTCTTATCTGGTTACCCTAGAGTCTAGGGCCTAGACCAGTGATGGCGAACCTTTTTTGGTTCACGTGCCAAAAGGGGGGGAGCGCAGGGGGGGGTCACACACGTGCGTGCCCACACCCATAATTCCATGCGCCCTCCCCATGCATACGCATGTGACCCCCGCTCCCGGCACGCAATGGCACGCCCATTTTTCGCTCTCCCCAGGCTTCAGAGCCTTTCTTGGAGCTTGGGGAGGGAGAAAATGGCCTTCCTCACCCCCTGGGGGCCCTCCGGAACCAGAAAATGGCCCATTTGCCGACTTCTGGTTGAACCGGAAGTTCCGTTTTTTTGCTCTCCCCAAGCTCCAGAGTCTTTCTAGGAGCCTGGGGAGGGCGAAAATGGCTCCCCCCCCGGACGCCCTCCGGAGGCCAGAAATGGCCCATTTCCCAACTTGAAATGGGCCATTTCTGGCCTCCAGAGGGCCTCTGGGTGGTGGGGAAGGCTGTTTTCACCCTCCCCAGGCTCCTAGAAAGGCTCTGGAGCTTGGGGAGAGCAAAAAACGGGCCTTTCCCAACCCATCCGGAAGCTGGAAACAGCCTGTTTCCTACTCCCAGTGGGCCCAGAAGGCCTGAAAATCAGCTGGCCGGCACGCACATGCGCGCCAGACCTGAGCTCGCGTGCCCACCGATATGGCTCCGCGTGCCATTTGTGGCACATGTGCCATAGGTTCGCCATCATGGCCTAGACAGTTCTTGCAGTTGTCAAAAACATAATTTATGCCCAGAGATTTTCCTTTCCTATTCTTTCCTGCTACCCTATTGGTGCTGCTTTGATTTTGTATCCCTGGGAAGAGCCAAAACCTGCTGTCTGATTTGTCATGTTGTCCCACTGTGTGGAATTCCTGTTTCTGCTTATAAGTCAGTATTTCTGGGAATTGTACAAAATCCACTCCTTTGATATGACTGGAAATGTATGGTTGGAAAAATCACAAGTTACTGTCACTTACTGTGTTTTCTGAAGAAGAAGAATAAAATGAGCTGTATTATGGATCTCTTTCCATTGTTAATTACCAAATAATGGCTATAGGAGTAAAAGGTTAAGAAAGTGAAGTCTGGCATATAAGTAATGAAATTGTGTTTCTAAATAAAATTGGAAAAGTTTTGTTTTTTTTCTTATAAAGAATTAGTCCTGTGTAGTAGAGTACAAATGTCAGCAATAAATTGGATTTGTTGAACAATTTCTTGGATGGATTCTGAACTTCAGAGCCTCTGCCTTTTTAATATTGGATAGTCCCATATTGTGTTTTCTCTGCAGTCGCAGTTGTAGTTTGTATTAACATTTGTGTAAAACAAGTATGTTGCTTGTGCAATATCAGCTGCTACCACTGAAACCAAAGGCAGGATTTTTTTTTTCAGTTTTTAACTCTATGCCTAAATTTCCACAGGATTTCTTGTTTTGTTTTGTGAGATCTCTGCTTGTCATAGCATTGCTCTTTTCACCCTTGCTCCAGGGGTGGGTTACTGCCGGTACGCTCTTACCTGTTGGTCGCTGCAGAACCGAAGAAGCCGGTGGCGTTCGCGGCGCGGGGCTTCCCCCACCCGCCTAGACGCTGCCATTTGCGTTCTTTTGCCCTCTGCGCATGCGTAAAACGTTCTGTTTGCGCAGAGGGCAAAAGAACGCAAATGGCGGCGTCCAGGTGGGCGGGGGAAAGCGGGCGGGGGAAGCCCCGCACCACAAACGCCACCGGCTTCTTCGGTTCTGTGGCGACCACCCCTGCCTTGCTCTGTTTCTGTTTTTAGAAACTGTATTTGCTTTAGAAACAAATTTTGCAGCCAAAAAAAAGATAGCTGATTTTACATGTGTGAATTAAACATATTTATTAGTAAATTTGGATTGCTCGTTTTGAGTCAAAAGTACAAAGGCAAAGCAACTGCTTTATATGTTTTACTCCTACAGCCATGTGTGGTATTTAAAAAAGGGTTTTTGATATTGCTCATTTATTGAGCTAGTTCCATCTCTAGAGAAGTGATTTTGTCCCACTTTTCAGCGCAACTGCTTTCCATGTTAAAAAAAAAATCCGTATAATTGTTAAGTGTCCTACTTTATATGTAAAACGTCTGTTCTGGTGGAGTTTGCTTACTTAAAGATTGGGGAAGGGGGGAGAACCCTAAATTATTGTAGCTGTAGGACTTTTGCTACAAGTAATCCTTGGTTAATAATGGTAATTGCAACCCAGAATTTCTGTCACTAAGCAGTGTGTTATGTGACCACATTGCTTAGAGATGGAAATCCTAGAAGTCCTTACTGCCATCATTGATCAAATCTCGCCCCATCTCTGTCCTTTTGACTGCCCTGCACAGTGCTACTCCTCAGCAGAGATGGCAGTGTTACACTGGGGCTGAAACAGAGAGTCATGGTTTTCAACAGCTGCCACTGCCCTTGGGCCTCTACTTTAGAAGCACCCACCACCACTACTGAGATGTGCCATCTCAAACCACCTGCTGCAGCTAGCCACCAAGGGGCCACAATGCAAAACCCCAGCCACCCTACCAACCGGCACTCCACTGGGTCTTGCGCTCAGCTGACCTCCTTCGTTGTCTTACTCCCACCACTGACAAGGCACACCGGGCCTGGCCCTATGCAAAGCAGCTGCTGGCCGTGCCATGCTTTCTTCCTGATGCCATGTACATCCTATTAACTCAAGGCCCGCGGGCCAGATCTGACCCACAGAGTGCTTAGATCTGGCCCGCAGTGCCACCCTGTAAATAGTGAAAGACCAGCCCATGGTGCCTCTGCCAGTGAAAACAGAGCTCAGGAGGGCCATGCGCAGCTCTCCCAAGCTCCATTTTCACTGCCAGAGGGCTACAGGAGGATGCCCCCAACTCTGCCCGGGCCACCACAGGTGCCCCCGACACGAGTGATGTTGAGTAGCCACGCCCCCCCCGGCCATGCCCCGCCAGCCCCCCCCCCCCGGCAACACAACCCTAATGCGGCCCTCAATGAAATTGAATTTGACACCCCTGGTTTATAACAACATATAAAAATTGTATACATTTTGAGACCTGGGTGTACGTGCCAATCGTTCAGCACCGCTGTACCTCTGAAGGGTCGCTGAACAAATGAGCATTAAGCAAGAATTGCCTGTATTTATGTGATAGGCTGTTCATGCTTTGGAAATGATTCAGAAGAAGTGCCTGCTATTCACTGAAGCAGCTTAATTTTCTTCATGCCTTCCACTGAAACCTGAAAAAAAGATTCTGCTGCTTTAAGGAACCTGCTTATTAAAGGTGACTGTTTAAAGCAGAGGCACTTTTTTTCTCACATTCATGCAGAATCCTGAAAAGAAATGAGGGCTCTTTAATGAATGGCAGAATTGTGCTGTGCAATGATTTTTGAAGTATGTAAAGCCTTTGAAGATAATTGTCTAGCTTTTAATAAGTCTCCAGTTGTCCTTGCACCCTCTGGTGGCCATGTCTTAAGGCAGTATTAGCAAAATAGCCTTGAGTGCAGCTGTATCCATTCAGCCAAACATTTCTGAGGGCTAGGAATTGGGCTCTGAAAAGTATTGATAAAGGCCATGTTTTGTAACCCTAGCAGAAACAGAAGGTATCTTTATGATAACATCCACCGTAAGACATAATAAACCTACATATCCTGTGTGATGCCAATATTAATGGTAGATTTGAAAAGCAGAAAAATAATCAAGTATTAGGGAAACATCTTCTGAAATATTCAGTTTACTCTACATTTGGGCTTCATCCCAAATATAGGATATCTTTATATATCAGAAAGATTATGTAATTTCTCTAAAATTACAATTGCCCATATTTTACAATGGCTCTCATTTCTAAACTTGCAAAAATCTGGATGGCAACAACACTGGAGTTCTTTTGTCAAGTGATCAGTCAGATCTTTGTAGCCCGGATATTATAGGTCTACGTTTGCTCATATTTGATGTATTTCTGGTAAACTGAACTCATTTCCTATATATACTGTAGGTGTCCCTGTAAATAGCAGAGTCTCCACCAAAATACAGCAGCTGCTCAATACTCTGAAGCGACCTAAACGGCCACCTCTGAAGGAGTTCTTTGTGGATGATTTTGAAGAAATTGTGGAAGGTATATATGGATTGAGTATCTTTCCAAGAACTATATAGTGTGGCTATTATCTTATACCAGTGCATCTTAATCTCCCTTTTCTCACTTTTGCATGTTTACTTTAAATCTTAAAGTCCATTAATTAATTAAAAGTCTTTCCCTTGGCCAAGTGTTGAGAAAAAAGTATGAGATAACCATTTCAGATCAACAGAAGACCCACTAAATGACCAGGGGCATATGGAATATGAAGCTGTTGATTCCAATGCCAAGTTTATTTAAAAGGGTGTTTAGTAGAAGGTATGCCTTCATGAACAGATGTAACATTGTCCTATAAAAATATTAATGTAGAATAAATATTCTTTGAAGGTCAAATTCCTTGAATTAAAATCATCTGATATGTTGTTGTTTTTTTGGATTTTAATAAAACACATTTTGTCTCCTCTTGCTTTTTTATTAATATAGTTATTTCTTTGTTCCTTATTCCATCATCTACTCCCACTTCAGAATTTTCTGCCCTGTTGCTCTATATAAGGAATAGTTTCTCTTTATTTCTAAAAATTACAATCTTCTTTGCTTTTCTAAACACCAGACAGTTTGTCCCCATTTTTCTTGCCCTCTTCTATCTTTGGTGTATTTTTTTTAACTCAAGCCCTATTTCTAATCTATCTGATTGAGAGTTAAAATTTTCTGGATATGAATTTTAACCTTGGTATTCTATATTTCATCTAGTATGTGGTTCACGCTATACAATATAATTATATAGTAGCAGCAACAGTAATAGTAGGTTTCTACCAAATGCAGTTGGATTAACAATATGGTTTTCTAGATTTGAAAGCACACACATTTCCTATCTCCTATTGTGAGACATTTTTCCTTAGCAACAAATATATTCAAATTGCTTTGACCTTTAACAATAGTTTTGAAAACCCTAATTATTAGAACCATTGGAGGGGAAGAGTGGGGAATCCTTTGCATCACTAATAGGGGGAGATGTAGAGTTTATTAGCATTTTTAGAACATTGTTCCATTTTGTGAATGGTTTTAACATTTGATTGGATGATGTTTTCTTTGTAGTTCCACAGCCAGACCCTAATCAGCCCAGGCCTGAGGGGCGTCAGATGACACCTGTGAAGGGAGAACCCTTGGGTGTAGTTTGCAATTGGCCTCCTGCTTTAGAAGCAGCTCTGCAACGCTGGGGAACAACACAGGCCAAGTGCCCTTGTTTGACAGCCCTGGATGTCTCTGGGAAACCAGTTTACACGTTGACGTATGGTGAGTTTCATTAGCTTGATGCCCTTCATGTTTTACCGTACATATATTGAGCCGCGGTGGCGCAGTGGTTAGAGTGCAGTACTGCAGGCTACTTCTGCTGCCTGCCGGCTGCCTGCAATTTGGCAGTTCGAATCTCACCAAGCTCAAGGTTGACTCAACCTTCCATCCTTCCGAGGTGGGTAAAATGAGGACCCAGATTGTTGGGGGCAATATGCTGACTCTGTAAACTGCTTAGAGAGGGCTGTAAAGCACTGTGAAGCTGTATATAAGCCTAAGTGCTATTGCTATCTCTTTGAGTTTATCTGCTTTGCTTGATGCATTAAGCAGTTAGTTGATGAAGTCATGTTTTGCTAATCTGCATTCATTCTGCCCTGCATGGACATTAGGCCTTTGTCTAATGTATACAGCATATATAAGCCAGAGCTGCAAATACTGCGACAATGGTGCCCACACGTATGTCTGCCCAACATGTGGCAGAACATTTTGTGCCCATATAGGCCTTACCAGCCACCTGCGGACACATCGTGGACAGCCAACAACCTGTTAGATGTCAAGGTCCTCTTTGAACACGATGGACGAACCTCACAGCATATATAGATTATATATAGTTATAGTATATAGTTACATCTATGATAACCATAGCACAAACTGTGTATTAAGTTTCACCAAGTAGTCAGCAAATCAATACAGATTGGATATATTAAAAGAAAAAACAGGTAATCCAAAGTAATGAGAACACTGTTACTATTCTGTTTTGTAGATTTAAATTGTGATAGGTTTAGATTTTATTTGGGGTATAGCAAAAACATGTATGTTTACATATCATTGGGTATACAGCATCTCTATTGGCTACTTTTTGCTCCATAGCAAGTAAAGCCTCATTCGGGACGGTCAGCAGCTATTACTCTCTGGCTGGCATTACAGGGAAGAACACAATGCTAAGGAAAGAAGCACTTTACATGTGTTTGGTTGCTCAGAGTTAGCGCCATTGTACGGGATATATTCTTGCCTCTCTTGGCTGTCAACCCCAATTTTATTCATAGGACAGCTCGATTTATTTCATTAAGATTGTCACCTGAGGCACTTATCTTTTGGGGCCAAAGTGAATGGCAGTTAAGGTCACATAGCCTTTTCAGTGGTCTAACCCTGAACCATTCTGTGGGTGCTCCTTTTTATGGTGCCTAAGACATCATACGAAGATCTTGTTTTCTCATGCATTTATCAGAATTTAGCTGCTGAATTTAAAATTTTTGGGACCCTTTTCCCCTTCATACTGCAAACCGAGTCAGATATCATGGTTGAAATATGAATGTACTTCTTTGATAAATAATAAATATTATGTATGTATATAATGCTGTTGCTAAAGCCACGAATGTGTTTATTGCTTTTTCTCTTTATTCCAGGCAAGCTGTGGAGCAGAAGCCTTAAGTTGGCATATACACTATTGAACAAACTGGGCACCAAAAACGAGCCTGTATTGAAATCTGGAGACAGGGTAAGATGCTTTATCTTCTAACTCGCATGTCTTATGATAAGCAGGGTGTACAGATAGTTCTCACTTAACAGTAATCGGAATACAATTTTCATTGCTAAGTGATGCGGTTCTAAAACGTGATGTCATGTGACTGCATTGCTTAGTGACAGTAATCTGGCAGTCCCATTATTGCCTGGTGGGGGAGGTGCTGGGTTGGCCAGAACTTTGGGGACCAGTTGTAAGTACAGGTAGTTCTTGACTTAACGACCAAGTGAGTTTTATCCCATTTTACAACCATTCTTGCCACAGTTGTTAAGAAAATCACTGCAGCTTTAAATTAGTAATATGGTTGTTGAGTGAATCTGATTTTGTTTGTTTGTTTGTTGAATTTATATTGCCGATTTATATTGCTGCCTATTCGCACATGGTGACTCAAGGTGGCTTACAGTATATAAAACCTCATTTAAATCAATAACACTAATAAAAAGAATCAAATAAATTAATAAAATAAAATCATCCCCCACCACCATTTTCCCATTGACTTTGCTTGTCAGAAGGTCACAAAGGCTCACATGACCCTGGGACACTGCAGTCGTCAAATTCAAACCGTTGCCCAATGTCTGAATTTTTATCATGTGACCATGAGGATGCTGCAGTGGTCATAAGTATGAAAAACTTTCATAAGTTACTTTATGTACGAGTGGTTGTTAGCCAAGCACTACCTGTATAACTAATCTATTATAATTAGTAGAACTTTTGTGTGTGTGTTAATAACCTTGAGAAAGCTACTCATGTACTTTGTTCAATTAAAATATCCACTTTTACCTGTTAAAAGTAATGGTCAAAACACTAATGCTGTTTTCCCTTCTTTCTCTAACGAAGTATTTTTGTGAATCACAGGTAGCCCTTGTTTATCCCAACAATGACCCTGTCATGTTCATGGTGGCATTCTATGGCTGTTTGCTGGCTGAAGTCCTCCCAGTGCCGATAGAGGTGCCTCTAACCCGAAAGGTAATAGTGATTGATCATAGAGGAGTCATAAGCCGTGAGTGCAAATAAGAAACAAACAAGTTGTTGCTCTTAGATGCACTTACATTCTTGAGGTTTCCACCAGTTGCTCCTTTGCTATGTTCCCAGGCTTGCAAATTGATGTTCAAGTGGTCCTCCATCTCACAGCTATTATACAGACAAACTCACCAAACCGTGGTATCTTTCTCTGTATGCTCATTGTGCATGCAGATATAGTGTGAAATAGGAGAAGAATCTCAGAATTAAGCACTTCGTTAAAATAAAATAGTGGGGACACTGGTGTCTGTTCTTTATTCCATTGAGTTTTATAGCACAGTAGTCACATAAGGGGAGGGTAGATCCTTCGGTCGCTGAAAAGCTCTGTTTGTTTGTTTGTTTGTTTGTTTATTTGTGAGATTTATTTATTTATTTATTTGTGAGATTTATTTGTGAGATTTATATACTGCCTCATAGTGCAAGCACTCTCTAAGCCAGTGGTTCCCAACCTTTCTAATGCCGCGACCCCTTAATATAGTTCCTCATGTTGTGGTGACCCCCAACCATAAAATTATTTTCGTTGCTACTTCATAACTGTAATTTTGCTACTGTTATGAATCGTAATGTAAATATCTAATATGCAGGATGTATTTTCATTGTTACAAATTGAACATAATTAAAGCATAGCGATTAATCACAAAAACAATATGTAATTATGCCAGATCAGAAATTTTCGGGCCAGTCTTTGCAAGAGCACAAGGAATATCATCTTCCACAACAAGTCTACTTCTGTATTTAGACTTGATAACCAACAAGTGTACAGCAATATTTCTCAATCTCAGCAACTTTTAAGGTGCCTGGACTTCAACTCCCAGAATTCAAAGCAAAGCTGGCCCCTTAGCTGATGCCGTCAAAGCTCGGCCGCCAGGCGTCACAAATGCCTCTCACCGAATGGCACCTCTCCCGACCAATCGGAGGGCTCGGTCGAGTTGAGTCAATATGGCCAGGCTTGTGGCAGTGGGGGGGGGGAACTGAGGATGCTGGGGCGACCCCTGGGAAATGGTCGTTCGACCCCCAAAGGGGTCCCGACCCCCAGGTTGGGAACCACTGCTCTAAGCGGTTTACACCATTAAGCAATGTATATTTACATTGCCCCCAACAATCTGGGTCCTCATTTCACCTACCTCGAAAGGATGGAAGGCTGAGTCAACCCTGAGCCGGTGAGATTTGAACAGCTGAACTGCTGATCACAGTCAGCTAAAGTGGCCTGCAATACTGCACTCTAACTGCTGCGCCACCTCGGCTCTTATTATTATGTTTTAAACATTATTGTGCTTGTTTAAAGTTTGACATTTTTACACGTTTCAGTTTTAATAAGATTAAGTTTGAACAGTGAAAAAAGCAGACTATTCCATAGCTATGTTAATTGTTATGCCAAAAGAACAAATTTATTTAATTTGAACAATAGTCTGAAAATCAACTTTTATTGAAACATTTTTTTCTTATTAAAGAGATTGCAATTCAGATTACAAGCTGCGTTTACTAAAGGGTCAAATTTTAGGCAATTTTATGCTTTTCTACAATTGGTATTATTCTCAAACCACAATCTGGATATGTGCATTTGCTCTGTCACAGTGTTACTATCCATTTACTAATACTTTATTAAAATGTAAGTTTTGTGTGGTTAAAAGTGACACTGGTTACTGTTGAAATGAGAATGATATCTCATAGAGGTGACGTAGGATCTTTTCTTGGAATTCAGACAATTAGAAATAAAACCGAGATTAAAAGTCTAATAAAAAATATTTATTTCAGTACAAAAACAATAAATCCTGAATAAACTACATTTTGCTGAGTAACACGACCATTCAGGTCAACAGCTAAGTCAGAAGAGAATAATGGTGACTTAGGAATGCACACATGCGTACAACTCATATCACGTGTTCTGCCTGTATTGGAATGTACCATAATATTAGGATAGGGGTGCATGACCCTGCATAGACATACAACTGACAATATTCACTACGTGACAGTTACTAGTCTGCAAATCATAGTTGTTCCCTTCCTTTTCTTCAGGATGCTGGTGGCCAGCAGATTGGCTTTCTACTGGGTAGTTGTGGCATTGCTTTGGCCCTCACCACTGAAGTTTGCCTGAAGGGACTCCCCAAAACACAAAATGGAGAAATTGTGCAATTCAAGGGTTTGTTATATTTAAAATGTTTTAAAATATATTTTTTTAAAAAGTAATGAAAATGGTTGCCTACATCTACTTCTCCACCAGTTGTAGAATAAATAATGTAATTGACCTAAATGTAGTTAATTGTAAGTGTACTTGGCATAAGCAGGTTATGAATCTATCACAAAAATATATAGCATCTGTCATTCCTCTAGCGGAGGAATCATTAGATTGCTAGGCCTCAAAAAATAGAACTATCTATACTCCTGCTGTTGAGCCCACCAACCACAGTATCTTTCATAATGGGAATGAACTGGAAACACATTGTCTTGTTGTTCTGTGGCTTTGAACACAAAATAGTGAAGCTCTAAATAGCTTACATATTGAGTATCACTTCATGCTATGAAAATAATATTGTCTGCTTATTTTTTTCTCAGTTTCACATATTTGTAAACAGCTGGTGCATAGCAACTTCATCCAATACGATTATGGAAAAAATAGTATTTTAAAAAAAGATTTCCATTATCACAATTATTTCTGTGCAAAGAGAGTTTCTGAGAAATCTGCCGGTCTTCTGAGGCAGCCCTAATTTCATCATTCCTTTTATGGTTCACAGTAATCTGTACTCTGTCTATGTATTGTTTACATAGTACTCTGTCAATGTACTATATGTATTGTTATTGCCTGTTTCCTTTTAAATTAACTTTTCCTGAGAATTAGACATCAGACGTTAAGAAAACAGGGGAACTGAATTTGCAGTAGCAAGCTGCTTCTGAATGAGCCAAATTCCCATGAGCATCCCTAACAGCTTGTGACCTAAAGTTTGAGTTTCTTTTTTGGTTCTAGGTTGGCCAAGGCTCAAGTGGGTGGTTACAGATTCCAAGTACCTCTCCAAAACACCAAAGGATTGGCAGCCCAACATTTCAAATGCAGGGACTGAGCCAGCTTATATTGAGGTATATAGGCCCAAGTGGCATTTGACAAAATAAAATACGTTACGATTGTTAATACCTTTAGGTCATTGCAAGTATTTTATGCAGCAGGTATGTCCTCTTTTTCTTGAAAATGTGTGCTTTAAGATTAATTTAGATTTTGTTCATAATCTCAGTCCATGTCTCATAGGGACTTAATAAACCTGACACAAATATTTAAATATTGAAAACACACTTCATCTGGAACAAAGAGGCAGAATTATTGAACACCACCTCAGTATTTAGCATGTTTAAAATCAAGAATTGCTTGCATACCTTTCCAGTATAGCAGCATTTTGATGTGCCTTATCTGATTTGGGCTTTATGGAGAATGTATCGTTTGCTGAACTAATAGCTAACTTTACAGGGTAAATAAACATTCTACACTGATAGCAGATTCCCTCTCCTTATTTTTTTTATCTGATAGATCTTTTCTATGCTAAGAATTGCAGAAACGTACATCACAAATTTCCTACATTTATTTAGAACAAAGATGATGTAAGGGAAGAAAATCCAGGCTTATATTTTTTGCATTGTGATCAACACAGAGTACTTTTGTAGATGGACTCCGCTACACAAGCACACAAGCATGGTCATGAAAAGAGAAAGACCAAATGACTGCATCTTTATGAATCATGATGTAAATATAACTGTAGTGATTCCTGATAGAGGAAGTTTAATTGACGATGTTAATATTCTTTTTTTTCAGTATAAGACCAGCAAGGAGGGGAGCGTGATGGGTGTAACTGTGTCCCGAATTGCTCTCTTGTCTCATTGTCAGGCTCTGTCTCAGGCATGCAACTACTCGGAAGGTGAGCCCTATGATACTTCTCATACTACATACGAGGCTAAATAATTTCCCTTAGAAAGTAAAGACAAATTGCATTGGGGGGTTGTGCCAGATAAAGTGAATGGATGAGTTTTCAATATCTACATCTCTATCTATCTATCTCTATCTATCTATCTATCTATATCTCTAGCTAGCTAGCTAGCTATCTCTGTGTGTGACATCAGCATAGTTCTTGTCTGCATAATCAGATGTCGGTATAAATTATTCTGGGAAGCAGTTTGAGGCTGGTAGTAATAGCCATTTTTATTTTGATAGAGACAAGAATATTTTCTTTTCTCTAAACATATTGCCTTTCTGCCTCTTTCATTTCAAGCGTGCTGAATTTTAAGAAAACGTATTAAGGTACCATCGCTGCAAAATTCAAAGAAATAAAAATAAAATTTGTTATTTATAAATGAAACACTGTTATAACCTTTTTTGGGTTGGGATCCCAGAGATGTTTATTGCTATTGCCAATGCAGGGCAATATGTGAATTTTTCCCCTTTCTCCCATACCCCCCAGAATCGCTCGATAATGAGATGGGCAGCATATAAATCAAACAAACAAACAAACAAACAAACAAACAAATAGATATCTGCCTGATGAGCATATACAAGCTTTCCTGGTTCCTGATTGCCATTTTCACTGGAGATTTTTCTTTTCTTTTTCTTTTTATGTATCCTGCCTTTATTATTTTTACAAATAACTGAAACCAGCGAACATATCCAAAACACCCTCCTCCTCTTCTTTTCCCTACAGCAACCCTGTGAGATGGGTTGAGCTGAGAGAGGCTGGCCCAAAGACACCCAACTGGCTTTCATGGCTAAGGTGGGACTAGAACTCATGATCTCCCATTTTGTAGCCCCCCCGATGACTAGGCCAAATTTGCTAATTTCCCACGGAAATATTTATTGAAGCTATTCAGTTACATCGGTTTCTGTGCCGATTCGCAATGATGTCAAAATAACAAAACATCCGTTGTGATGTCACAATGCACATGCTCTCTCTTAAGTACCTGTGTGGACCTTTGTGATGCAAGTATAAAAAGGGTGGTGCTTACATCACTTTCTCAAACTTTGTCCCCTCCGATGAATGCCAATGGGTGGCTAATACCAGATAGTAACCCAAGTTTCTCATAGACATTGAAACCAAAGACAACTATAGGCTTTTTCATTTTTCTTCTGATAAAAAGAACCCAATTTTTGCAGCAGAGTTGTGTATTTTGAATTTCAAAAGTAAGTATTGTTACATTTGTTTTAGGTGAAACGCTAGTGAATGTTCTGGATTTTAAAAAGGATGCAGGATTGTGGCACAGCATGCTAACGGTGAGTCGGTCTTTTGAGGGTATTTTCACAAATACATGGTCACGTGACTTACATTTTGGATGCTTGACAACTGACTCACATTTATGACGATTGCAGTGTTTTGAGTCATGTGATCGCCTTTTGTGACCTTCTGACAAGTAAAGTCAATGAGGAAACCAGATTCACTTAACAACCGTGTTACTAATTTAACAGCTGCAGTGATTCACTTAACAAAGGTGGCAAGAAAAGTTGTAAAATGGGGCAAAACTCATTTAACAAATTTCTCACTTAACAACAGAAATTTTGGGCTCAATTCAATTGTGGTCGTAAATTGAGGACTACCTGTATTAGAAAGCAATCACACTGATTCTCACTAAAAGCCTGAAAAGCTGCTCTGAAGGCCCTGGTGCAGGTAGAGAATGTGGGTTTTCCCATAAGTGGGTCCTGTGGAATTTGTGTCTATACCAAATCAATCTGTTGAAATAGGGGGAATTGTTTTCTGTATTTGATTGGTGCCAATCTAGACTACGGCTGAAGTAGGAAATGTCACACCACAGCATGCTTTACTGGGGCAACACTTGACATTTCAACAAACGAGTGCAGTGTGCAGAGTATAACTGTTTGGGGATCCAGCTTTTGAAATAATGAACCAAATCAGAACAGAACCTTCTGATGATCAGGAAACATGGCTTCCGGTGAACCAATTGCATAAAAGCTTTCAGGACTTGTGCATTGTTGTTGTTATGGTTTGTCTTCCTGGGTGAAGTACTTTTTGATCTGTATCTTTTGTTGTTATTTTGGTAAAAATAGTATCACTTTTTGTTTTTTTCAGAGTGTAATGAACAAGCTGCACACCGTCAGCGTGCCCTATGCAGTGATGAAAACCTGCCCTCTTTCTTGGGCACAGAGGGTTCACACTCACAAAGGTAGGGTGGATATTGAATTGCATGATTGATTATCTCTAGTATTTTTAGCACCTGCAAAAACGAATGGGGCAGGTGATCTCAAGAGAACTCTAATCCTGTTCCAGTTCTCTTATAGCCAGATGTTGGGGGGGGGATGCGACGGGACTGACAGTAGGTGTTGAGCTATGAAGTTAAAAGCATATTACCAGGCTACATGATCCATCTGCACCACTGCTTTGGTTATCCCCGGTTGCTTACTTTTTTTCACCGAATAGTCCTAGATCCTTTTGGTAAACAAATTTCCTCTTCCCAAGTTTGCCTTGATTCTAAAAAAGTATCCGCATATTAAAACTTTTCATTTGTTTTTCAGATTTGGAGAACATCCTTGTGGTTGGTTCTCATAAATATGCCTGTGTTTCTGTGTATTGATTTCTACTTTCTCTTCTGTCCTGGGTTTGCAGCTAAAGTAGCTTTGGTGAAATGTCGAGATTTGCACTGGGCCATGATGGCTCACCGGGACCAAAGAGATGTCAGTTTAAGTTCCCTACGGATGCTGATTGTAACTGATGGTGCTAATCCCTGTGAGTAGCCCTTGATGGTATTGCCTGCTTGTTAAACAGATTTTCTCCCTGAATTTCTCCGATGTCTGTATGAGTGAGAGGATGAGTGAAAGGGTTGGGCATTCACCAAAGAACAGACTGTATCATCCTTGAAAACATGTATTCATTTTTCATTCTCCATTCCTTTCAAACTACAGAAATAGAAAGGCACGTGTGTGTTAAACAGCTGTTTGCTTTTTTCCACAGTCCTGATATGCAGGCTAATGTTTGTCATACATTTTATGAAGGTATGACAAACATTTAAATAATGTACACTTGCATTGAACACAGAGATGCTGAATCTAAACTGGTAGTCCTTCGATCTTGGATGAACAGTGCAAGGGTTTGGACTTGCACAGTTCATCAAAGACTGAAGGACTACCAGATTAGATTCAGTAGCTCAGCATTCGATAAGGACCTTCCTTGGATTCTGACTTTTTATTTCATGAAAGATTTCTAACCTACCTTCCCTGAGTGCTCAGGACAGATGGTATCACTGAAGCCAACATCCAGAGCATTATATTTTATTTTAATATATTTATATACGAGTAATAAATAGATGAGGTTGCTCTGTATATAAAGCTCATTTTTGCTAGAGATAGGAGAGTGAAATGGCAGCCATCACTGTCCCTGAAGCAAGCTTTACCTTTCCTTGTCTTAAGGAGAAGAGTTAAATGGTGTCATGCTGAATGGTATCAGCAAAGTGGTAAAATAAATGATGGAGAGATAAAAGCACTTCTTAGCCTCAGATTGTGAATAGCTTGCATTCTACTCCCAATGCTCAGTGAAACAATCAAAGTTGTGCGGAATTCATATAAAAATTGTATCATTAAAGGGGAAAGGTGGAAATATTCCTCTAAAGGGAATTTTAAAAACCAAGCAGCTTTAATGGGCCACCTATGGGAAGGAAGCAGGAGGGCCAGCCTAACTGTGTTTGAATTGCACATGAGAAATGATCCAAAGGTCTTTGAAAGAAATGAACAACAGATTTTCATGGGATTCCTGCTGCTCAGTGGGCTTAATGAATGGCCTGCCCAGATGGTGCTAGGAAGAAATGAGATTTGAATGCAGTTATGATTTCTGGATCAAGTGGAGGCAGGGAGACTGCAGCAGGGAAATGTGTGTGTTGCTCTTTTCTGGACAGGATGCAATCTCTTATTTGAACTGGTATTTTTATGATTCAGAAAGAATCTGGAAAAGCTTCTAGCTGTGCAAGCCATTATTCAGAATCGCATTCTAGATTTGGGGTTAAAATTAGTTCTGGTAATTTCTTTTTGGATGCTGGGGGGAAAAAAATAAGCAGGTGGAAGGTGATTTTAATTTTGCGTTGCATAATCCAGCATTGCAGTTTTATTTCTGCAAGAGTTCGCTAAGCTTTGTGCACGGTTGATCTACGGACAATCCCTCTGCAAATGATGATGTAAGATGCTCAAAGTTCAGGTCTACATTACAGCATTGTAATTAAATGAAGCAGTTTAATTTTAGAAAGAGGTACTCTATTACAGCAATTACATATATGTGCAGTGCATTAAATCTTTCAGAAAACAAATTACATTTAGAGGTCTTATAAATAGCAGTCATCATGGCTTTTAAAGAAGCCTTTGTGTTTCTGTTATCAAGCCCTAATTCACTATTTCAAATAAGAATGTAATTGCTTTCCAGGGTCTGTGTCCTCGTGTGATGCTTTCCTGAGTCTATTCCAGAACTACGGGCTTAAACCAGAGGCAATATGTCCTTGCGCTACGTCTCCTGAAGCCATGACAGTGGCTATCCGGAGGTAAAATTGGATCTCGCTTTTCCAGGACATTTCCATTATCTGCTAAAGAGACACTATTAATTTACATTTCATGTACTGTATCATTTCTTATCTGGCATTTCAGAGGCTAAAATTAGATTCATTTCTTGAAGAGTTACCGTATTTTTCGAAGTATAAGACACACCTTTTTCCTCCCTAAAAGTGGCTGAAAATTTGGGTGCATCTTATACTTCGAATGTAGCTTTTTTTTCCAGCCCTAAGTAGGTGCTAACAGATCCTCCCAGCTCTTACCTTGCAGGCTTTTTCATTGTTACTCTCTCCAAAGAATGTTTTTCCAGCCCTAAGTCTTTGCAGAATTTTTTTTCATTGCTCTACTTGCTCCGAATAAGTTTTTTTCTAGCCCTAACCAGGTGCTAACGATTTTCCCAGCTCTTACTGGCTTGCATGCTCTTTCATTGTTACTCTCTCAGAAGAAGGTTTTTTTAAGTCCTAACCAGGGGATAAAATAATGTGCTGAAGCTGACCAGACTAAGGATGCTAGCCAGATGAATACCTGGTAGGCAGATTGTTTTCCCCTATTTTCCTCCCCAAAAACTAAGGTGCGTCTTATACTCTGAAAAATACGGTACTTCACTATTAAATAACTGTGATCTTCTCTTCGTACGACAAATAGTTCTAACATATTTATGATCGATACATCCATATTGAACATTGAGTGGAGAGACAAATGAAAATGTTCTGATGGAGAACAAAGTAAATGAATGAAAAATGTTTTTGTAATGAATGTGTGATATTGCAGGACTATAAAAACATCTATAATGTTTTCTGTTTTGCTATTTTTTATTTTATGCTGGCTTATATCATGCAGAATATATATCAAGGTTTTTTTTTTGAGGGGGGGTTCCGGTTATCCATATCCTGTGCAAATCAGTTGCATACTGTAATTTAATTTAAAGATTGCAGTGGATTTGTCACCTTACATTTTGCTCATATAATTAATTTTCTCACAGTCTAGCAAGTGATTATAATTTTTCCTACCATTACCTAAGAGCAAACATTCAATAGAACTGTGTTTCCTAAATGAATTTATGCACAGGTGGCTCCTTAGCCATTATTCTGTGGAATTTACTGTGTCAGTTCCTTTCCAAATACTTGGTTCTGATGGAAATTGTAACAGTCAGATGACTAGAAAAGCCTGGGCTACCTGAAAATAATTTCAAAATGATGGAATCCAGCAGTGTCCTCATGCCTATTACCTTATGGCGTAGGGATAAGAATAAGTGAGATAAGTTCAACTTTTTTCCCTGTAGGAAAATCTCAAACTCCAGCAAGTGGATTCAATTTACAAAATTGTGCCTTTAAAATATGGAGCCGGGTGCAGAATTAGTTCCTTTTTTTGCAGCTTTTGTAAATTAATGGGAGTTGGAAACTCAGCCCAGTCTATGGCGAAACACCCAGTGATTTACTCATAGATTCTGATTCATCTTTGCACAACTTTGCGGTCATAATGGCGCCTGCCTTTTTTTTCCAGACCTGGTGTTCCCGGGGCACCTTTGCCTGGAAGAGCTATCTTATCAATGAATGGTCTGAGCTATGGCGTCATTCGTGTAAATACAGAAGATAAGAATTCTGCTCTCACCATTCAGGATGTTGGTCATGTTATGCCAGGGGGTAAGTGTCCTTGGAGTGGAAAGATAAGTTACACAGGCTCTCTCCGATTGCTTCCTTCAAGGTCCTGCTAAGATACAAGCTCCATTTGGGATCCTCTTGCCCCCGAACTGTTTGCACCTCCAGAGTTTCCTTTTAACGATTGCAATTGAATTTTAAAAATCGGCATCTAAGCTTGCCTTATTTCGTTTTCCCTTCTTTTTGTTGCCTGTCCATCTGTGTGCACAGGGCTCTCTTTTGGAATATAATCTTTAGATTGTAGATTTGAGCGCTCCCCTTCTTTCTATTAATACTGGGTGTGCCGTTTTAAGAGCCTTTTTGGTTGAAGAGTGAAGGAAATGTGTGCTTAGATTAAATAAATAATAGGAGTAAAGCATCCATAATGCGAACCACATAGCTTACTTTGCTACTGCTGGAGCCCTAGCTGCTGGGTATAATCCTTTGCTGCTGCACTCTTGAGCCTTTGCATGCTGACAACAGATCTCTTCATCTACTTGGATATTCAAGGCTTTTGAGGCTTATTTAATTCACTGAGTAATCAAATGGGACATTGTGTTTGCCTAATCTTTCTTCTGCTTAGGGTTCACATTACCTTGCTTTTAGGGCCCTATTGGGTCTTCCAGCATGCTTGCAACTAATTCTCCACCTCAGCCCCTCCCTCCTATCCTGTGTGCAGAAGTCTGAAAGCCAAAAAATATGCAGAGTAAGTGAAATAGCTTTTGCATGAACAGAATTCCGGAAGCAGGCTTTTTCAGGAGGAAAAAAAAATTCCAAGTGCTTTGTTTAACTCAAATGTTTTTAACAGCAAATACAACTGTGGGCACTAACATTGATTTAAATATGCCGTTTGCTTTTTATATAACGGGCAACCATATTGTGCACTGAATCCTTGGAACGCATTTATTTCATTTCCTGTCTTCTTAAATATCTTCTGTAAACTAAATTCCTGTCCTTGTCTCAGGTGAGGACTTTCATAATAGCATCTGATTTGTTCTAGGAATGATGTGCATCGTGAAGCCGGAAGGCTCCCCTCAGCTTTGCAAGACAGATGAGATTGGGGAAATCTGTGTTAGCGCCAGAACAGGAGGGATGATGTATTATGGGCTGAGTGGAGTAACCAAGAACACGTTTGAGGTACAGCAATCAAATTGCATTTTCTGTTTTGACTTGGACTATATCTGGTTTCGTTCAGTTAGCTGTTTGGAACAGGTCCATTGTATTGCTAATTTGCAGTGTTGAAAGTGAATGTTTAAGAGACACAGTGGCGCAGTGGTTAGAATGCAGTACTGCAAGGCTACTTCTGCTGCCTGCCAGCTGCCTGCAATTTGGCAGATCAAATCGCACCAGGCTCAAGGTTGACTCAGCCTTCCATCCTTCTGAGGTCAGTAAAATGAGGACCCAGATTGTTGGGGCCAATATGCTGACTCTGTAAACCGCTTAGATAGAGCTGTAAAGCACTGTGAAGCAGTATATAAGTAAGTGCTATTGCTATTTTCTAAAGCTCTCTTTGAGCTGAGATTTCAAGTGTGTTATCTGTGCTCTCAACAGCTAAACTATACCAACTTAATTTTCACTATTTAAGCAATAACTGGGGAGGCAAAGCGCTTTCAGGTTTCATATTAAACAATACCAGCAAGTCTACTGATTTGTTTATAGTTAAAGTTAAAAATATTTTAATGATATGACAGCATATTATTCGGTATTAATACCGAACCAGAAATACTACTGAAAATGAGCAAATTAATCATTCACCTGAATTGTGAGTTTTAAGTGTTGTTAATCACTTTGAAGCCAATTTAGAATGGGCATACTGCTGGTGTTTTAACATGCTGGAAGGAAGTTTATTGAGCATAATATATTTTTACATAAGAATCTTTGTGATGTATTATAAGTCTCATGTTTTTACATTGGATGTTTATCCTGTGAAACTAATTAATTGCACAGTTGGGCATCGTCAAAATATTAAGCATTTCTTAACAGCAGGAAATTTCTCATTCTGGTTGTTAAGAAACAAAGAAGTACAATGGGAATAAATACAGGAGCTCCCTAATCTGTGAACAGCAGTTCTGTAGTCCTCTGTTTACCTTCCTAACACATTCCTGCTGACAAGCCGTCCCTTGTTAATTTCTTCTGAAAATGAAGGTCTTGCAATTTAGGGTTCTGTTCAGGATAATTGTAGATACCCAAGGAGAGACTTCTGCAAGGAAGAAGCTCACCTTGTCTGGAATCCTTTCCTGGTCTCCAGTTTTATTGTGCCTAACTGTGAAGTCTTTTTGTTAGCTTGCTTGTTTTCAGGGTTTTTAATCGGCTCTGGAAAATGTCAGTGCTGTGATTAAATTGATAAAGGTGCTGCAGTAAAAAAAGAACAGATTTTTCAGCTGTTTTTATCTTTTTCCAGCAAAAAATGCTTTGGCCGTTCGATCACCAACAATCTTTCTCTTCTTCCAGGTCTTCCCAGTGAATTCAGCTGGTTCTTCTGTGGGCGATGTGCCTTTTGTGCGATCTGGCTTGCTGGGGTTTGTTGGGCCTGTACGTTTCAATTGCCTTTATTATTATGGTGATGATGATCAGGTGTCAACCTTTAGGTTGACGCTGAGTTCTCTCTTAGAGCCCAGAGGTACACTTCACAGCCTTTGTCATCAACATATGCACAGAGTTATTCACTGTTTTGCACATCAATGGTCAGTGACATTTCACAAGTTGAGCCTATGAACCTGGCGTGCATAAACTGGAATGTGAATCCAAGTTTAACTATTGACTATACATATATTGTTAACCGAGCAGAGCGGCTGATAAATCGTATGCTTTGGATGCATTTGGTGATACATCAGTTGTAACTAGGAGTTTTGGGGCATCCTTATTCTTTCATTGTCTGTGAAGTAGCAACCGCAAGGAAGAAAAGTGCTACCTGACCTCCCTTTCCACTGTATACAGAATACAGATGCATATCATATTTTGACTTAATACACATTCTGTGCTTTTAAATTGGAATATCCTGGTATATGATTTAGAAATTAGCCCATTGCTGCAATTTCTGCTTTTTGTATGGCAACTCATTACCACTCACCAATAAGCCTTTATGAACAGTCTTATGTTCTTTTGTCTGGATTTATTTTCTTCTATCTGTCATAAATAGTAAATGCTTTTTTTAATGTAGATATTTCTAGGGTGTAGAAGCAGGGGGTGCAAGGGGGGGAATTTACATTCCAGAAAAGTTGGATGGTGGCTAAAATAAAAGACATTTTATAAAAGGCAAGGGAAGCATTTGACATTTGTGATAGGCATTTTTTCTTTTTTCTTTTTCTTTTCTTTATAGGGCAGTCTGGTATTTGTGGTTGGAAAAATAGATGGGATGCTCATTGTTAGTGGACGCAGACATAATGCTGATGACATTGTGGCCACTGGATTGGCAGTTGAATCCCTAAAGACGGTTTACAGAGGAAGGTTAGTCTACATCTCTCTAAATAATACTATGATAACATTATTTTTTTTGATTGGCGATTGTTGGAATCAGGCTGTTCAATTAGTAATGTTTTCCTATGAATCCAAAGCAGTCTCTTGGTCATCTAAATGGCAGATTCTTATCTTCTTCTGAGAGTAGGTTGGGCTTTCCTGGGGTAGCCCTTCTTAATGTCTTCCTGGCTCAATGTCTCCCATCCTGAAAAACAAGAAGTAAAGAAAAATCTGCCATTTGCCATTCCAGCTTTCACCAAGAATGGTCTGCAGGTCAGGCAACCGAGCAAAAGATGGGGCGGAGGGACCATTTTTAAAACTCTGTCTAGACTTGCAGAAGGATTAATAAGTGAAGAATTGCATTTTCCTTGTAAAACATTCTCTTTCTCCCCAAACATTTGACAGAAATCATTTTTTTTTACCACCACGGCCCTCAAAAAACGCAGCAGAAAAAGACCAGTCCCAAAGAGAACAAAAAGTCTCCAGAATCTCTCCACCAGTAATCAGCACCCAGATAAGCATAGATTAACTCCAAGGTTAACTTCAGTCCAGTGGTGGGTTACTCCCGGTTCCGTGAACTGGTAGGGGCAGTGGTGGGAGGCTCCGCCCACCCGTCCGGGACGCTTCTGCGCGCGCACGAGCAAACCAGTAGTGACGGGATTTAGAACCCACTACTACTTCATACCAACAATCAAGTAAGCAATACCCCAATCAAGAAACTGCCAAAGAGCCATCAGTAAACAGCTCAACCAAAGAATCTCTGCACCCACCCACCCTCCCAGACAGGCAAGCCACCAGAATATAAACTGATAGCAAACGGCACTCCTTACTAGCACTGATGATGTTATCTAGTTAGGGTAATGGAACGTCTGCAAGAAAACAAGCTCAGAGAGCACCAAGGACCCCTCAGAAAAAAACTTGCCCTTTTCATATAGAATAAACATAGGCCAGAATTCAGCCCCAGCATTGCTAAAGGCATGGCTGCTACCTATAACCATTTTAAACCCTTTGAATTGGCAGCTTTAATAATTCTAGTACAGATAACAGATTTCTTGATTTTTATTTCATTAAAATATCAGTCCAAAATATGTGGCAATTAGTGTTGCAGGCTGCCATCTGTTTGATTGAAACAACAAAAAAAAACAACCCAAAAATACTGTACCAAGGATTTGTACAGCAAAGGGTGCGGTGAGGATATCACCCTGCTCTCAATAATTAAAAAAATACTGAAATGTCATAATGCCATCCCATTTCATGAGAATTCATGCTCTTACTCTACCATGCTTTAACATTTGGTAATCTCGTGCAGTTTGGGTTTTTGGCATATCTCCCAGACACCGTTTGGGATAAAACTGGTGACACAACTCTGTAAGGCAACTGAGCCCAGCCATACAACCTTTCTTCTGTTTCTTTTTTAAGGATTGCTGTGTTCTCTGTGACTGTTTTTTATGATGAAAGGATTGTGGTGGTAGCTGAACAACGGCCTGATGCTTCTGAAGAAGATAGTTTTCAGTGGATGAGTCGTGTACTGCAGGTCAGACCAGCCTAGGATAACTTGTTTTCTCTCTCTCTCAATAGATGGGCAGTAGCCACCATTGACCTGTACACTTTCATATACAACAGAGTCATTATCAGTGATGAGAGTGGAATTTTTAGATCCTTATGAGACGGTCTCTCAAAATAAAATGCACCTCACCCTAACCATTACACCATGTTCTTTAATTTCTCATTTCATGTGCTTTCACATTTGTATTAAATCATAAGTTAGCCATGTTGGAAGCTTCTTCTGTAAATATCTACTAATACAGTGGTTTTCAACCTTCCTAATGCTGTGCCTGCGCCCGCCACCGCCATTTGGGTTCTTTTACCCTCTGCGCATGCACAAAGTGTTCTGCGCATGCGCAGAGGGTAAAAGAACCCAAATGGCGGCGTCCGGGTGAAGTCTCCCGACCCCTGTGAAAAGGTTGTTCGACCCCCAAAGGGGTTGCGACCCCCAGGTTGAGAACCGCTGCACTAATATGTTTTAGTCCGGTTTCATATTATTTATATTATTTATTTATATTTGATGTTTCTAAACAGTCCATCTCCTTGAGGCTCTGGGCAGTGTACAATATTAACTGCAGTTACAGGCAGTCTTCAACTTACCATCGTAATTGAGCCCAGAATTACAGTCATGAATCGTGTCAGTTGCTAAGCAGTCATCATGTGATCGTGCCCGATTTTACAGTCTTTTTGCCGCAGCATCATGGTTGTTAAGCAAATGCCATGATCCTTAAGCGAACTCACTGCCAGCAATCTGTCAAGCACCAGGGAAATCAGGAGATTTGGGCAGTTCAAATTAGTATAAAGATTTATTGAAAGCTTAAGCTGTCTACAAGAATCTGACCAACTGGCCGTTAAGGGAAATGCACAGGAGATAAGAGAGGCATTCAAGGTGGGCTGGACTTAGATCTTTTCCAGGCAAGCAGGGACTCGTGACTTATGAAGCATTTGACTCCTCCCTCAAGCTCAGCCTGGTCATCTACACAATTGGTGGTTTTGGCCATAAACTAGAAGTAAAGGCCAGTTTACACAAAAAAAACATTATAAATCACGCTGAAAACTGCCCTTAACGTGAACTGATTGCTGACTGCTCAAAATGCAGTTATCATGTGACCATGGGGGGGATGGCCATGAGACGTTTGAATCTGGGTTGTAAGTACTTTTGAGGGGACTCCATCGTAACTTCAGGCAGTCACTAAGCGACTTATCGTAAGTTGACAACTTGTAAAGGCTTTTTTTTTAACAACTTATTTTTCAGTACTTGGCGAATTTGTCTATTCCTTTATAGAGTTATCTAGTTAAAAATACAAATATCTCTTCATAGTTCTAGAAGGTCAACCTTTGTTTTCTTGGTTCTTAGGCAATTGACAGCATTCACCAAGTTGGAGTATATTGCCTCGCTCTTGTTCCAGCAAATACTTTGCCAAAAACTCCTCTGGGAGGGATTCATATATCTCAAACCAAACAGCACTTCCTGGAAGGGTCATTGCATCCGTGTAACATTCTCATGTGCCCACACACGTGTGTAACCAATCTGCCGAAACCCAGGCAGAAACAACCAGGTAATTAGACAAAACTTCCCTTAAGTGGGTTAAAAATTCTTGGTGTTGGTGAAAATGTTTCTTGTCATAATGGAAAAGGAGTAGGCCCCTATTTTTATATCCTGGATAAGTAGCTGGGGGCACATCTTCACGGGGGCAGGTCAGTGGACAGGCTCTGAAGTTGTGCATCAGACATGACCCTATTATTTTCAAGCATTTTTTCTGAGGCAAAGCTCATTTGGAATTAAAAGTAAATACACGATTGAAGCAAGGAAAATGTTTCATGACACTTACGTTGTAATTTTTTATTGATGTATGATACTGTTAATTGCCTTCTTTTTCTAAGTGTTTATACCTTGGTATGTGCCAGTAGGTGTTGGTCCTGCCTCTGTGATGGTGGGGAACCTGGTTGCAGGGAAGCGTATTGCACAGGCCTCTGGGAGGGACCTGGGACAGATAGAAGAGAATGACCTGGTGAGAAAGGTGAGTATATCTGCCACATTCTCCAGACTTTCTCTTGGCCTTTCGCAAATGAGGAAGACGGTGGTTACTTTTTATGTTGAGAAACGCATCTTCTCAAAATCAGATAGCTGTGTATCAGAAGTTGTGGGAAGAAGTGGAAGCTAATGTTGGGCAAGATCAGTACAAGACTCTTAGCCTACGGGTCTGATTGTTTCTTTTCATTTCCCACAAAGAGCAAACGGCATAGTAACAGATTGCTCTAACCTGAGTCTCAACTGTCACTTCCACGATTCTTTAAAATAAAGCCAAGAGTTGCCTACTTCTGAAATAAAAATGCTGTAATATTCCTGGCCATTGTTGCAAACCTCATCGTGGATTTGTTTCTGTGTGTGCTTTTCTTCTGCTCCTTAAATTCTAAGAATCATTGATGTCATTCTCTTATTCACAAAAGGACATCTGCTTCTTTGCTTAGGCAAGTAGTTAATGGCTTAATGAATGTAAGGCAATATTATACCGCACATGTACTGTCACTCAATGGGTGTGAAAGAGATCTGTATCATTGGATTGGATTGTGGCCCTGGACAGTTGCAGCCAAGCCTTGCTCTTAAACTCCCTTCCACTGCTGTTTGTTTTACATGCTATACTGGACCGTTAAGGAATAAGAGGCAAAAGCACAATGTCTCAGGCATCCAGAGATTGGTTAAGTTAGGGTTCCACTGATACTTGTCAGATAGCTATTAAATATTGGTGTCTGTCTGTCTCTAGAATTTTTGCTCATGTGGCTGGCTGGGTTTTTCACATTGGCCAAACCTTTGCTATACAGTATATCATCATTCATACCACATCAGCTCCCCAATTTAATCTTACGCTTTCAATAACATCTTGGTCCGCATTGGAATTATTTTTAATCAACAGTGAGCTAAAGGTGAATACTACCCCATCAAACCTGCCTCTACAACAGGGGTGTCAAACTGGTGGCCCGCGGGCCAGATGCGTCACGCGCAGGCCATACCCACCCCAGTTCCACGTAGGGGAAAAAAAGTCACGATACATCACGTGAACGACGTGAGTTTCACACCCGTGCTCTACAACTTACTGATTTTTTTTTCTTTTTCTCTCTGCAGCATCAGTTTCTGTCTGAGGTGCTTCAGTGGAGAGCACAGGCAACTCCCGAGCACATGCTTTTCCTCCTGCTCAATGCCAAGGTAGAGATAAAAGTTTTGCATTTTCCCAACATTTGTGTGTTTTGAACTCCTGTGTCTTCTCACCCTTTAGCCTTTTAAAAACATTGCTCTTCTTCTGGACATGAGATGGTTGTTTGTGGAACTTGGTTGGTTGGTTTGGTTTTTCTCTGAGGGAATTTGTCTGTTTAGAAACATGGGATTTCCTTTCTTTTTTTTACTCCTAAACTATCTAAAGTTCAATTCAACCAATCAGTTGGACTGTGTTTTTTGTGTTTGTTTTTCACCTTTACAGAATAGTTGTGCTGTGTCTTGCTAATTATTCTTGATTCCATAATTTGGAGTCCCATTTGGATTTTAGTTCGGTATATTTTTACATTGGTTGTCATTTCACTGTTTTAATTAGTTTTTATGCATTTGTTATTTTACTTACTATGTTGTGTTTGTTGTGGCTGTTTTTTCTTGTATGCTGATCAGAATCACATTGTGTTGGGCAGCTATATAAATATTAATAAGTGCTTCCTCCTGGCTCATATTACAAACTAAATAAGATAGAATAAGATAAAATAATCTTTATTGTCACTTTTTTTCTGTGAACACACTGGCACACATTAAAAAAATGAAATTCTGATGCCTGCTCTCAGAAGAATATTTCTATATCTATACTCATACATGCACGCACATATTACACACACACTCTAATCACAGTCCATTTTGAATACGTAGCAGAAAAAAGAGCTTTGAGGGTTAACAAGGTTGATTCTATATGATACAAAGCTATTACAGAATCTAGTTATTCTGCTTTGGATACCTTCCTTCCAGAAGGTAACAAAGAAAACCAGTCATGGAGAGAATTTGCAGAGTCCCAGACAATACTGCAGTCCCTGGTCAAGCATCACTTACATGCTATGTCCTGGATAGAAGAAAGTGAACTTCCAAGAATCTTTTCTGCCGTCCTCACCATTCTCTGCACAGCCTTCCTGTGGAAGTATATTTCCTTCCTGTGGAAGAAAATAATGGAAAGTTGCTAAAATACTAGAATATACAGAGGAATATATTTCAAGGAAATGATGCAATACAATATAAATTAAGAAATGTTTGCTGATGTACGGATATAGAAACAGCTTTAGCGAACCAAACCAGGAATAAAACTAACACAGACTCTACCCTCACAGTGGAAGTATGATGCTAGATGATGATGTGATCAAGTCAGTGTCAACTCTTGGTGACCATGTAGCTACATTTTCTTCAGGACTATCTGTCCCCAACCTGGTCCCTCAGGTTTTTCCAATGATGCACTGTTGTTGCTATAATTGAGTCCATCAACCTTGCTGTTTATCTTCTTCTCTTTCCTTCCACCTTTTATGGCATTATAGACTTCTCTAGAGAGCTAAATCTTTACATAATGTGCCCAAAGTAAGATAATTTGGGCCTAGTACCGTGTTTCTCCCAAAAGGCCGGGTCTTATTTTCTTTTGACCCCCCAAAAAACGGTTAAGCCTTCTTTTTGGAGGGTTCTAATTATTGACTCACCTCGCGGCGGTGCCACCGACAGCCCCGCCCAGCAGGAGCACGCTGCTGGCCCACTTCTTCTGCGACCACTTGCCGCCACTCGCACGCATCACCCCGGCCTCCGTCTTGTCTTCAGATGCCTGCCGGAAGGCATCTGCAGCCGATAACAGATCAATCCAGAAGGCAGAACGGAGGCCAGGACAATGTGTGCGAGTGGCGGCAAGCGGCCGCAGAAGGCAAGGCAGGGGTCAGGGTATGCGACACCTGGTAAGTAGGGCAGCTCCAACCCTCATCCCCACCCTAGCTTATTTTTTACTTGTGTGCCTCGCCCCACCCCCTGCACCTTGGGGTGGGGGGGTCTTAATTAGGATTAATTTTGTGGGTGGTGCTTAATTTAAGCGCATGTGCTCAAAAACGTGATAGGGCTTCTTTTCAAGGTGGGTCGTCTTTTTGGAGAAACACAGTAATTTGTACTTTGAGTGAGAATTCTGGATATTTACTATAAAGTTGTTTTGTTTGTTTTCTTGGTTATTCATGGAGTGTTCTCCAAAATAATAATAATAATAATAATAATAATAATAATAATAATAATAATAATAATAATAATAATAATAATAATAATAATAATAATAATAATAATAATAATAATAATAATAATAATAATAATAATAATAATACGACAAAAATATAGTGCAGATGAAAATCGTGCCATAATGGCCTGTTATTACAACTCAGAGCCAGAAAGAAGAGGTTATTTGAAGCGAATGCATGAACTTTGGAAACAACAATATCCAGATTCAAATGTTAGCGAACAACGACTAGCAGATCAAAGGCGATTTATTATACGAAATAATGTGTTCAGTGAAATTGAACTTGAGAAAATTCAGACAAATTGCCAAATTAAAAAAATAACACCACTAGTGGAAACAACAGAAACTCACAAAACAACTGAAGACATCACACTGGAGCTTCCAACAGAAGAAACTGTTAGTGGAGAAGTAATAGCACCACTACCAGAACCAGTCATGATTGAACCAATTGATGAACTAACTGAAAAACAAAAGGAATTGAAGGACAAAATCATGGAGCATGTACTGTCTAATGAGGAAAGGCAACGTTTACCATCATTAAAAACTGTGCCTAACAAAAACTTGGCACCTATAATGAGAATGGTTAATGCAGTACTTTCAACAATTGAATCGGCATCCATCTTAGAAACAAATCAGTTAATGTACAGTGCAGCTGCAATAGTCACTAATGAACTAGGTTTTAAAAACAAAGCACCTAGTCGCAAGGCAGAAAAAGCATCAAAACCAAAGTGGAAAATTCAACTGGAACAAAAAATAAAAAAACTCAGAACAGATGCTAGCAATTTAAAAAATATGAATGAACAACGGCTAAAAAATAGCAAGATCATGGATCAATTAGCCAGAAGATACAGGCTTGATAATGCAAAGGATTACAATAAGGAAGCAAAGTGGATACAAGACTTTGAGAAAAGTGTTGGCAAGAAGCAAATGCAAGTATTAGAAATAACAACTGAGATGGTCAAAAATCGAGTAAAAAAAGTAAAGAACTGGACATCACCTGGAAATGACCAATTACATGGTTTCTGGCTCAAATATCTGACCAGTTTGCATGCAATATTGGCCAAGCAACTGAACGAAATGCTACAAAATGGTCAAATTGATGAATGGTTGACAACTGGAAAAACATACTTGATTCAGAAAGATGCAACTAAAGGAACAACACCTGGAAACTACAGACCAATAACATGCTTGCCAACAACCTTCAAATTACTCACCGGGATAATTGCAGATAACATAATGGATTATTTGGAAACAAATAACATCTTGCCAGTAGAGCAAAAAGGCAACAAAAGAAGGAGCAGGGGCACAAAAGATCAGCTCCTAATTGACAAAATGATACTAGAAAACTGTAAGAACAGAAAAACGAACTTGAATATGGTCTGGATTGATTACAAAAAGGCGTACGACTCACTGCCACACAGCTGGATCATCAAATGCTTAGAAACTATTGGCATCAGCAAAAATATTACATCATTCACTGAAAAAGCGATGAAACAATGGAGAACTGTGTTGGCAGTAGGGAATGAGAACTATGGAATGGTTAATATCAAGAGAGGAATTTTTCAGGGAGATTCACTTTCACCCCTCCTCTTCATCATCGCAATGATCCCACTATCAGTAATCTTAAAAAAAATGAAACTTGGATACCAAATAGCCAAAGACGCTGAAAAAATTTCACATTTATTGTATATGGATGATTTGAAACTGTATGGAAAGTCAGAAATAGAAATCCAATCACTGACCAACACAGTCCTAATATTCAGCACAGATATCTCAATGCAGTTTGGCATGGAAAAATGTGCCACTGTATCTATGAAAAGGGGCAAAATCACTACATGTGACGGAATTGAAATGCCCAATGGCCAATTAATTAAATGCAATCAAAATGAAGCCTATAAATATCTGGGCATTCTGCAGTTGGATAACATCAGACATGGAGAAGTGAAAACTATCATTAGAAGAGAGTACACCAACAGAGTTAGGAAAATTTTGAAATCTAAATTAAATGGTGGAAACACCATCAAGGCCATGAATACCTGGGCAATACCAGTCATAAGATACACGGCTGGTATAATTAACTGGACACAAGCTGATTTGGACATTTTGGACCGAAACACCAGAAAACTAATGACAATGCACTACAGTTTACATCCACGTAGTGACACTGATAGACTTTACCTGCCCAGAAAATCAGGTGGCAGAGGACTACTACAAGTAAAGCAAACAGTTGAAGAAGAAAAGCATGCATTGGCGGATTATTTAAAAGAAAGTCAAGAACATCTATTAATTGAAGTAAAGAACAAAAATCTACTGAAGGTCCAACAGACGAAACAAGAATACAGAAAAAATGTGATAAAATCAAGAATGGAGAGTTGGCAAAATAAAGCATTACATGGCCAATTTCTGGAAAAAATAAAAGACAAAGTGGACAGTGAAAAAACTTGGTTATGGTTAACATCTGGTACTTTAAAGAAAGAAACAGAATCATTGATCCTGGCCGCACAAGAACAGGCAATTCGTACAAATGCCATAAAGGCCAAAATTGATAAATCTTCAAATGATGCTAAATGCAGATTATGCAAGGAAGCTGATGAAACTGTAGCCCATGTGCTCAGCTGCTGCAAGAAAATCGCACAGACTGATTACAAATTACGACACAACTCTGTTGCACAAATGATCCACTGGAATTTATGCAAAAATTATAACATCCATACTGCTACAAACTGGTGGGAACACAAGCCTGAAAAAGTCACTGAAAATCAGATGGTCAAGATCTTGTGGGATTTTCGTATACAAACAGACAAGGTACTGGCGCATAATACACCAGACATCACGTTGGTCGAGAACAACAAGGTGACTATAATTGACATTGCAATACCAGGAGATAGCAAGGTCGATGAAAAGGAACACGAAAAAATTGCAAAATACCAGGACTTAAAAATTGAAATCCAACGATTATGGCACAAACCAGCAGTGGTAATTCCAGTAGTGATTGGAACACTGGGTGCTATCCCAAAAGCACTGGAATTACATTTAAAACAGCTCAAAATTGACAAAATCACCATCAGTCAAATGCAGAAAGCCGCACTGCTCGGTTCCGCACATATACTTCGAAAATACATTACGACTTCCTAGGCCCCTGGGTGGGGCTCGACTAGTAATCAATGCCAAATCCGGCGAAACAACTGGCCGCTGTGATACAATTGTATAATAATAATAATAATAATAATAATAATAATAATAATAATAATAATAATAATAATAATTATTATTATTATTATTATTATTATTATTATTATTATTATTATTATTATTATTATTATTATTATTATTATTATTATTATTATTATTATTATTATTATTATTATTATTATTATTATTATTATTATTGGAACATCATATATTTTAAGAAGATACTTGGTTGATATCTAGGACGCTGGCAGCAACCCGTATCAACCATTGGCACCAGTCAGTGGTATTTGTGACAATTTTTTAAATGTTCAGTTGACTGAGTTTCATGTTTAATGAATAAAAGAGATAATACTAGCCTTTATTGTCATTGTACATCATGTATACAGCAAAATTGGTTTAGCCTCTACTGGTGCAATCAGTGCAACACCAAGTTCGAAAGCATCAATACTCATTCTATCCAGATTTTTCAACATCCAGTTTTCATTTTGACAGTGTGTCACAGGGAAAACAATTGCGTGCACAATTCATGCAATATAATAATATATTTTATACAAATTCTAGATATTTACAGAAGCTCTCCAATGGCTAAATGTTCAGATAATCTTACATAAAATGAGGACCTTGGAAAATTAAAAAAGCCACAATCATTGTTCTCCTTTTTACCCTTATTCTCACTTTATGACAAGAAGGCTTTTATTATTTAAGACACGAGATAGTGTAACTTAGACAAGAGAAGTTATAATAAAAGCCGTTCAAGTAAATGTGATTGCTGTAACTTGTCAAATCGGATTTATTGGCTGAAATCAACTTTTTATTATGGTCCTGTTTTTAAATCACTTTTAATCCTACACAATGTTGCCGTCTTTTTCATTCACATCCATCTAGCTTGGTGTAGGTTGGCATTACTTCCATTTGAAATATGGCATAAGGCTAAGAGACAGTAACTTTTTCATGCAGATATTGGAGCAGGTGTTCAAATCCATGTTGCAAGTCTAACGTTTCCCCTTAAAACTCATGGGGATTACTTTCATTTTAACTCTGATGTTACGATGTACCCTCTTAACACGAGAGTGACAGCATACCCTGCAAAGCCAACGGCCCTAATGTTCCTTGAAAATCATGTTTTGCCTCTGATTACTCAAGAGAGCAGCTTTGTCTTTGTTTCTGAAGCAATTTCTCCAAGCTCGGCAAACTTTCAGAGTTTGTTTGTTTTTATTCTCTGCAAGGGGGCCCCTGTCTGTACAGCAACTTGCCTACAGCTGCACAAACGAGCGGAGCGAATTGCATCAATTCTGTATGAAAAGGGTCACCTCAATGCTGGCGATAATGTGGTGCTGCTCTATCCTCCTGGTAAGGAAAACCGAGAGTCGGGGGGGGGGGGAGTTTACATGGGATTCCCTGCCAGGTCTAAGCTGTAAACTTTCACGAGGCACTGAACTACAGGAAAATGGGTTTCAGTTTTTAGAAGAGAAGCATGTGATATGTCAAGTTGAAATTCAAGAACTGTAAAAGAAATTAGAGGGGGAAATTGTTTAGATCCGGGGGTCCCTCATGCCCCGGCCCACTACCAGGCCTTGAGCCATTTGGAACTGGGCCATGGAAATGGCGGGTGAGCGCATGCGCATGTGCATGCATCCGCACTCATGCAAGCAGCAGGCGAATGACCGTTCACACGCTCCATTTGTGCACGTGGCGTGAGTGCGTGGCCACCGCTCACACAAATGGAGTTGCACATACACTTGCCCGCTGCTCGCACAGAACCATCTTTTGGGTTCAGTGTGTCAAAAATCTGAAAAATGCCTAACGAGTCTGCTGGTGTGTCACTCTCCCCAAACAAAAAATAAACAATTGTTTACAAATTCATTTTTTTAAAAAAAATAAGAGATGAATTGGGGCAGTTCTGGATTCTTAATTTTTAGTTATATGTATATTCATATTCTACGTTGGAAATGTTCAGTGCTTGCTTGGACAGATAGCATTTAATGATTATGCATTTGCTACATAAACACATTTGTCCTGTTTTTTACTGGAATGTCCATTTCCACTAAGAGCAAGGTTTTCCAGGCTTCTGCTTCACTGAAGCAGTTTGTAAAGGAGACTCCTTGGAATAAACACCCCTTTGAGCGTTTTTTTTTCTCCCTTCCTCTTTTATGGTACCTTATTTGTCTTACTTTAATCTTTCGTAGTCAAGTTCCTTCAGTCCCCCTCCTTGGCTTACTGTCCTGTTTGAAACATTGCCTTAGTGCTGTGACTTGTAAGAAGCTTTCGGCCAAAGAAAAAATAAATGGAGAAGGATGATGTGACATTGTTTCTTGGTCTTCTAGGCATTGAACTCATAGCAGCATTTTATGGCTGCCTGTACGCCGGCTGTATCCCAGTGACTGTCCGGCCTCCACATGCTCAGAACCTCACTGCCACTTTGCCCACTGTGCGGATGATAGTAGATGTGAGTATAAGAGCTGAGCGTAAGCTTTTGCATCTTCATCAGTAGTTCTTGCCCTTTGTTTTAGAATGGTGGCTTATTATGCATCATCTGAAATAGAAATTATTCTGTGGGAAATTTGTTTTCTTTTATGATACAGGTAGCCCTCAGGTTATGATAGCCATTAGGACTGGAATTGTCACTGCTAAGCAACATGATTTTAAAGTGTAAGATCATGTGATCATTTCACTTTTAACGATGGCAGTTCCAACAGTCGCGGTTGTGTTGATAAGTGAAGTCCATGCGCTTCATTAAGCGAGGACCTCACGTGATTGTGACTTGGCTTCCTGCCTGCTTTCTCACTGATTTTACTTGTGGAAAGCCAGCAGGGAACTTCAGAAATTGGGGGATACTGTGATGGCCAGACCTCCAAGCACTGTTCATAAGTCCCCCTCATTCAGCACCCCTGCAAGTTTGGATAGTTGGTTCTAACCTGAGGACCACTTTATGATAATTATCACTGAGATACTATAGAAATATTAATATTGCTGCCCTGTAATTCATGAATCATTAAATATCAGAGCAGTTACGTTTCTTGTGTTCAAGTTTGAAGCCTTTTGCTTTCTCGATCCTCTTCGAAGGTTTATTTAGCCTTTAAAGCTACACGTTAAGGGAGACATCGTTATATTTTAGTAGAGAATGGTAATATTTTCTGCCTAATGATTTGATTTTCGTCCCTGTAACCCAAAGTTACAAAAGATACAAATGATACAGAGATTAAAAATCAAAATTGGATTTTCACTGAGTTCAGGATCTTTACTGAATTCAAAGTCTTTACTGGACAAAAATGATAAATTTGTTAAAAATCAAAAGAAATTCTTAAAATGTAAGTTAATAGAAAGGATACTAAAATGTGAAGTGCTAGCTATAGAGCACGGGTTCCCAACGCCCAGGCCGAGGCCCACTACCGGGCTGCAGCCTGTTCAGAACCGGACCACGGAAGCGGTGGGAAAGCACACATGCGCGCAGCTCCATTTGTGCAAGCAGCAAACTTGTGTGCTCACCACTCACACAAATGGAGCTGTGCACACGCTCACCTGCCACTCACACAGAACCACCCCTTCCCCTCCCTGCCGGTTCGCAAAGCCGGAAAGGTTGGAGACCGCTGCTATAGAGTTCCAGATATTTCACTTTCCTTGTGGATTGACTTAGTGTAACTAGGCAAGTCTCAGTGTGACTCCTACACCTGCTGAGCGGGGTTAATATAAAGCTATAGTACAAGCTTTCTGTATGAAGGAGGCAAGAATCTGTGAACTATTTTACATGCTAAAAATGCACTGTATAAATGATTAATGACGATGCTGTCAAGAATGATAATCAGATAATCAACCATACTTATCAAATGTATTTTAGGTGAGCAAAGCTGCCTGTATTCTCACAAATCAAATTCTGATGAGACTACTGAGGTCCAGAGAGGCGGCGACTGCTGTTGATGTAAAAACTTGGCCAACCATCATTGATACAGGTGACACAGACCCTGCTAGGCCATCAAACTCATTCCCAGGATTTCCAAGCAGTTATAATGCACACGCGAGCCATGAGCCAGCTCTGTTTTATTTAGAATTGTGATGCTTAGCTCTGTTGCATTTCTGCATGTCATTCCAATGTTCCTCCCCAGGGTAAATTCAACAATAATCACTTTCTTTTTTATATGTTCCAGATGATTTGCCCAGAAAGCGGCTACCTCAGGTCTACAAACCACCAACTCCAGAAATGTTGGCATACCTGGATTTTAGTGTTTCCACAACAGGGATGCTTACAGGAGTAAAGGTATAAGAATGCTTGATGTGTTGGATGCCTGTGTTTTAGCTAGAGTTCTAAAATATTCCTAGTTGTTTGTTTATAGATAAAGAGAGCATCATATTTTTTATCTGGGCATAAAAATTGCCAAATCTGGCTAAAGTCAGATATTAGAAACTGCAATGAATGAGGGAGAGCAAAGTAATCTTGCTATGGCTTTGAGTTTAAAAGGCACCTTAAGTGGTTCCCATAGGTTTGACTGCAAGATATGAAAGACAGCAGGGTGGCATATGATAGAACACCATTTCTCAGTGAACAATGCTCATGATCTTCTAATAAGTTGGATGGAATAAGAAACAGCTTGGACTACCAACGAAGGTGTGGCAGATCTACGAGGACAAGGGCAAGTTCCCTTTTGTGCTTAGGCTTCACTGTTACTAGTTCCTGGTTAACTGTGGGAACAGAAGTGTCGCCATGTGCTAGGCCTTCTTTTTGAATAGTATTGGCTCATTCTCTGGCCTGTTCTCATGGCCATAGTGTAACCCCATCCAGGAGTAAGGATGGGAAAACCCTGGAGGGTTCCATTAGCATAAACAAAATATTTGGAATATAAACTGGTGGACAGCAATAGCAGTTAATACTTCCATGCTAATACTAAGGTGCAAGTTTAGTTTCTTGTTTAGTTCATGCTCTGAGTTTCATTTGACCGCACGGCTCCTGGCAGAATACGGAAATATTTTCCCTTTTTTTAAAACAAAAAGTTATATAGATAAATATGACAAAACAGGATGAATAATTTAAAAGAATTGATTCTTGAGTTTTGCTGATGCAATAAAAAAACCTATTTTCAGTATCGACACCACATAATATATGGCTACTCATAATGTATTAGTGATACTTTTATCATATTCATATACATGTTATCATGTCCTTCTATTGTGCAACTGGGATTCAGTCCTCCCGCCTCTTTTTTCTTCTTCTTCTTCCCACAGATGTCCCATGCATCGGTTAGTGCCCTCTGTAGAGCCATAAAGCTCCAATGTGAACTGTACTCCTCACGGCAAATTGCCATCTGTCTTGATCCCTATTGTGGGCTCGGCTTTGCACTTTGGTGTCTTTGTAGGTAAGAGTCAGGATGTAATTAGAACTGGTGGGTTTGCAGAAGATAAATCTTTGCTTCATATAAATTAGAACATCTATCTTAATCCAGTGAAATGCCTGATTGTAGGAGCTAGAGGATTAGATATCAGATGAAATCTAATTCAAATGGCAGAACTCTCAAGCAATATGCAGTTTTATTAACTACATGTCCAGTATTTTCCTGATGATTATTAAAACATCAAAGAGATTCTGCGCTTTTTTTACATAATTATCCTATGTCCCATGTATTGACATTCAATCAAATCTTTATTACGGTCATAGACCAGCCTAAAGAAAATAGGTTAGGTATTGACATTTTTTCCATGTCCTCGGGGAATCATTGTTATATGAATGGTAAGTCTAAATCCAGCCCATGTCAGTATCTGTCAGATGTTCTACTTCATTCTGCAGATTTAAACAAATAGGTGTGCAACCATGTAAGAAAACTTCCATCTCTCCCAAATGTGGGTGCAATTTGGTGTATACATTTTTCAAATTTGTAAGCATTTATGCTTGTTTTTGAAGTGATGTTTTAAAGCGGTGAATATTAGAAATCACAAGTTTTTTTTTCCTTAGGATATATTTTAGATTGGCAAATAACATTATTCTTGGGATGCAAAATCCCAAGACTTTGGTGGATTTGCCTAATATCAGTTGACTGTGGCTTTAATGACAAAATGTTTAATTCACTATGAATTAATTGTTGTAAACAACAAACTTACAACAATTATTGAAACTAATTATTGAAATCACTCTTTTTGTAAGCATGGGACATACAGTTGGGAAAACTATTAACAAATCAGAAATGGCTTGTCCTCTTGTAGCAGGGCAAATAATTAGCTCAGAAACAATACTGAGATTAGTGTGAGCACAAGCTTCTTTGAGAGCACGTAACGATACACCTTTTAAATATCCCATGTTTGTTACACAACTGCCTTTAACAGTAGTCCGTCCATGATTTCGGCAGTCATAATGACAGTAATGAATGAGACTGAATTACTAATCTATCTTGGATTGGGGTGGATAGGAAGAATGTTTGCACAGAAGAAGTCTGAGGCTGAGGATAATATTTTAGGCTGTCAGGTTAATAAAATCTGTCTATATTTGATTCGTGATCTTCTCTTGCAGTGTGTATTCTGGTCATCAATCCATTTTAATTCCTCCTATGGAGCTAGAATCCAATCTTTTCCTGTGGCTCTCCACTGTAAGCCAGTATAAAATACGGGATACTTTCTGTTCCTATTCTGTCATGGATATGTGTACTAAGGGGCTCGGGAATCAGGTGGAAGTATTAAAGGTAAGAATCCTCTCCCTCCACCCCACCCCACCCCATCCTTTATTAGGGTCATACTGATCTTAAATAATAAATTTTATTTTACAGTCACAGACCAAAATACAATCACAAACAATTATCACCAGAAATCTTGGCTAAAGGGAATTGCAACGTTCTCCTCTAATAGTTACAGCTCTTAAGAAAAAATCATACTGATCTTGCAAGTACAGGTGGTCCTTGTTTAACAACCATTTGCACTGAAGGAGACTTATGGCTGGTTCTTGAAGATGTGGCCGTTGCAGTGTCCCCACAGACACATGAGCACACTTCAGATGCTTGGCAACTTCCTCAATATCTGGAAATACGAATTTATCATACCCGTATACCCCAAATTTATTTTTTTTTAAATCTTTGAAACTGCTTATATTCCTAGACCAGTGATGGCGAACCTATGGCACGCATGCCACAGGTGGCACGCGGAGCCATATCTGCTGGCACGTGAGCTGTTGCTCTAGCTTAGCTCCAACGTGCATGTGCACACCGGCCAGCTGATTTTCAGCTCACATGGAGGCTCTGGGAGGGCGTTTTCGGCTTCCGGAGGGCCTCCGGGGGGTGGGAGAGGGCGTTTTTGCCCTCCCCAGGCTCCAGGGAAGCCTACTGGGCCCACTGGAAGTCGGGAAATGGGCCATTTCCGGCCTCCAGAGGGCTTCCAGGGGTGTGGGGGAGGCCGTTTTCACCCTCCCCAGGCATTGAATTATGGGTGTGGGCACTCGCACGTGTGCGATAGCGCGCACGCACACGCTTTTGGCACCCGAGGAAAAAAAGGTTCGCCATCACTGCCCTAGACACTACTTTAATAATCCTTGGTTAGGACTTGAATAAAGTTTCCACAAATATTAGATTGTGAATGTAATAATAATAATAATAATAATTAATAATAATAATAATAATAATAATAACAATAACAACAACAACAACAACAACAACAACAATAATAATAATAATAATAATAATAATAATAATAATAATAATAATAATAATAATAATAATAATAGCCTCCCTACCCTAAAACACCGTTTTTAAAAATGTATAGCTCGCTTCAATCAGGAACATTCTGCATACATCTTATGTTATGTTGAACAATCTCCCTATCACTTTTCTCTGAAGTTCCAGTTTAGATTAAAAGTAGCTTTCAATTCTTCTGTAGTCACATAAGTGTATTTCATAATCCAGTACCATACTTGATAGAAGAGTGGTTTGGCTTTTATAACTATATAAGACAATCAGCTTGCTATTGAAAACATAAATATTTTTATTTATTAAACCTGTTATATAGCTTCAATACAGGTAGTCCTCGATTTATGAACCACAATTGAACCCAACATTTCTGTTGTTAAGCGAGAGAGTTAAGTGAATTTGCCCCATTTAACAACCTGTCTTGCCACAGTTGTTAAGTGAATCACTGCAGTTGTTTAGTAACATGGTTGTTGAGTGACTTTGGCTTCCCCATTGACTTTGCTTATCAAAAGGTTGCAAAAGATGATCACATGACCTCAGGCCTCTAACCATCATAAATATAAGTCAGTTGCCAAGCATCCGAATTTTGATCACGTGACTATGGCAATGCTGCAACAGTCATAAGTGTGAAAAACGGTCATGTCACTTTTTTCAGTGCCATTGTAACTTTGAATGGTCACTAAATGGACTGTTGTAAATTGAGAATTATGTGTAGTTTTTTTTAATGTTTATAGTTTAATTCTTGTTAAAATTGCTTTGCTTATCTATTTTTTCCTTTTACTAAATATGTGTAGATGCAACAATACAATGAAGATATTAACACTGAGTAATAATCTAAGGCTGAAATCCTTATAATTCAATATATACTTTAATCTGTAGCATTTTTAAACACTGTTCTAAATGAAAATGTCAAATAAGTTTATGCTTGTAATAGTGATATCCTACTTGTAATTAATATTGATAAAATTTTCTCTATTTTCAATACTAAGTTATCTAAATAATAGAATGTCAGTAACTTTCAATTAGTGCTGGGTAAATATGGTATCAGAAGATACAATATATTTAGATTTATAGCAAAAGAAAAAGAAAAAAATGGAAATATTTGTTAAAATTAAATTTGGCAAGTCTGTTTTTGTTTTAGGATGGAATAATTGACTTTACCAGAGATGACAAATTATAGTTAATTGTTAAATGCAGGGACATTGATTTATGTGTGCATCTCCCCCTCATTTTGTGCTCCGTAGCCAAGAGATCCACTTTTTATATCCGATCATGTTTGTGAACAATCTGCATTTTTTTGTTTCATCCGATATGAGAAATTGTGCTTTGTTTAAAAAAAAAAGCCAGAGTTTTGATATCTTGCTTTACAGGCAAAAGCTGCATGATCCAATTTCCTTTACTGACATGAAAAAGGAAATTGCAGATTGATCCAAATTGTCATTAGAACTCTTAAAGATCCATCTTCATTCCATATAAAGGGAGAAGAAAGGCAAACATGGAATCCCAGGGCTCTGGCAATAGAAGTGTTGCCCAGCACAGTATGTTGTTAGATTTGGTTGGTGCAAAATTATCTGCTGATTCTTCCACTTCCATTTCCCTCAGCAATGGGGCAATATTGAAACCCTTGTCCAATGGTTTGTTTATAGTTAAACATGCCATAAAATTCAAGATGACTTCTTCCGCCCCAATTAACAATACAAGGAATTATACTTTTTGCTCTGGGTTCCAGTCAGAACTAGCACATGTCCTGTACTTGAACAAAATGTTACCTGTAAACAAATATACTGTAATTGTTCTCTACCTGTTAATGCTCATGGGAGGAACTGGAAGCAGTGTTCATATTAACCAAGCTTAAGCATAGTTTAGCATTGTAGGTGAATTAGATCTGGATGTACAGTTTTAGGTGTATGTTGATTTTCCTCCACAGGAGTCTGCAAATTAATTGTATCTAACCCAGTACAGATTGTTAGAATAGATAATTAAATAGAAAATATACATAAATTCCTAAAATGAAATATAGTGCATATTATGTTCTTAAAAATTATACTGGATAGCAGCTGATGTTCTAGTTTTAAGGGTTTGAAAAATTGATGGTTCACTTAATTATTTGGATGTTGGAATTTTGTTAGAGTTGAGTTGAGAGGGACATGTCACTCCCATTGTTAGAATTCCCCCCCCCTGCTGCTTTAGATCAGTATCTTGCTATTGATTCAAACAAATATATTATTTTAATTATCCAACAGCCCTTGATAGTACATCCTGATCTGATTTTTTAAAAATTTCATATTTTTCGATCCTTCACTTTCTTTTCTCTTTTAATCCTAAAGAATCGCAAACGCTTTGGACCTTCACACAGCTTTTTCATAATAGATCTAAATGAATATGGGAAGAGTCCTAGGGCTACATTTTGCTTGGTTCTATATTTCTAAAGAACTAGATAAATCAAAAAGATGGGCAAGTATTAGTGATTTCTTAGTGGTTCGCCTTGTGTTAAAAAACCAAGAGCCTGGTTATGTTTTCTAGATGATTATTAGAGCAAATGAACTCCAAGTACTTGGATATTAACTGGAGCATTGATTAACGTTATCCCTGCCTGTTTGATATACTGTCATATTTCCCCCCCAATAATTTTAATCTTTCTGTATTAACAGGCAAGAGGTATCAATTTATCAGGAGTCCGGACTTGTGTAGTGGTGGCCGAAGAACGCCCACGTGTTGCACTTACTCAGTCTTTCTCCAAGCTTTTCAAGGACATTGGTCTATCATCTCGTGCAGTCAGCACCACCTTTGGGTCAAGAGTCAATGTAGCTATCTGTTTACAGGTAACAGTGAAGATTTTGTAGGTTTATTTTTAGAGATCAGGGACTCTTCACATTAGCAGAATTCTCAACCTATTCTAAATCTGTTTGTGCAGGGTGGTTTGGTTTTTTTTGAGCTTGAAGAATTGTGATCGCTGATTTGCAGGCTTTTTTTTATTTACATGAACTCATTCATACTGTATATTGCTTATTTTTTAAAAAAATATATTAACCCTTTTTGTGCTGTGAAAATAAACATATGGCTACTTATACAGGGGGACTCTCTGGGAGACTAGTTTTATAGGTTCCCATTGTTAAACATAAATAAATAGATTAGATTAATAAAACATTAAAAAATCAGTTTTTCACTAATATTTTCCAAACTGAAAAAGTAAAATGTGCTGTTAACTAAAAGTTGTGGAGCTTCTCTCAAGAAAACGTACAAGCAAGTATTGTTGGATTTTCAGCAGAAATATTTTCTTTTATGTAATATCTCCCTTATTTGACAGCATTGGACACTTACGTATCTAGTTTGCATTGCTCTCATTGAAAGTGCCTTTAATATGTATCACTTAGCAGAAAATATGACACATTTAAAAATAATCTCTGTTATTATAGGGAACCTCAGGGCCTGATCCAACCACAGTTTATGTGGATCTGAAATCATTGCGACATGACAGGTACTATTATTTTTATTGTATTTAGTTTTTTATTGAATTCTGTAAGAACAGATCATTTTGATTAACAAGATATTTCACTTCTATCAGCAGTAACCAGCAGACACAGGATTATGAGTAGTAGTTCAGAACTTCTGGAAGTCGGTGGATGGCTTATCCCAGATTTACATACAAATTTCTTGATTTCCCCAAATATGATTGTATTGGAACAAATCAGTATTGATCATTTATATTATGCTAGGCATATGGTGGTAGCAATCCTTTTGGAAAGTGAAAGTGCAATTTCTAACATTCTTATCAGTTACGGATTTACTTTCTTTCTCACCAATAATTAAATTGATCCAATATTTAACATTCCAGAAAATTATCTTCTCCCACTAAGAGAATAGCCATTCCTTCTGAATTTGCAGAATTCCTAAGATTTCAGGTATCAGCCAACCAGTTAGATTATTTTATGAACATTTTTTTCTTCTACTCCAATAAGTATTATGAACTGAGGACACCTACAGTTCAATTCTGTTGGTATTCTTGACACTTTTACTGTATTACACAGGCATATACAGTCTGAAAGTTCTAAAACAACCCTATAATTAATGGCTAGTCAATTCAGATTGTTAAACAGGCATTCAGTTCTTAAAACTAGCAATTTACATAGACTCTAAGAGGTAGCATTGTAGGGAGAGAGAAATGGCAGTGGGGCTGTGGGGGATTATTTAGCATAATAGTTGGTGTTAGACAGGATATTGTCAGTGATTACCCCGATCAAAAGGCCTTGTTGAAGTGAACAATAACAGGATGTTACTCCGGAATTCTCTGTTTTTTTAACAGTCTCTTCCTTTACATTTAGTATTACAAAATCCTAATGGGGAACTGTCTGTGTGTGTGTGTGTGTGTGTGTATGCACAAGCATGCACATGTACGTACACACACACAATTTTCCCCATTTGGCTCGAAGAGGATAATTCAAATTTACCTACATTTTATTTAGTGGTTCTTGCTTTTACATTACCAAGTAGATAGGAAGCATTAGGATCATTTACAAGGGAGCTGTGGAATGCTAGCTGAAACTCACAAATGCTTCATACATGAATTTTAATGATGGAAAGCATTTTCCATTGGTTTTGCCACTCTAGATTAGAACTTCTCCTTTGAAATGCAGGCTATCACTTTCAATATGAGAGAGCTATCTCACATTTCTTCTTCTTATTGGTAACATGTATTAATACCCAGCAAACCAAACCAAACCTCTTCGCATCTCTCCTCCTATAATCACATTTATGTCCTAAGATTAGCAGAGGGCAATACATTTCAACAGAGCAGAAGCTAAGAAATCAACAAAAATCAAAAACTGTCTGTGATTGGGATGAAATATTATTGATTCTAATAACATCTCAATTCTTCATACTTATGTGAGAATGACAAGACAGATAAAAGGCATATTTATTACGGTAAATTTATATACCACCCATTTTACTATTCAATTTCAAGTCAATTTCCCAAAGTCACTGTTAAGTGACTGGGTAGCTGACAGCACAGTCATATGCTAAGACATAAAGAAAATGCTGTATTTATAAGGAGACCCTAGAATGAAATACCAATTAATGAAGAAAAACATAAATTGAACAAGGCTATTTTATAAAACATGCAAGAATATGTTTGGGTAATAGCACTTTTTCTGAGTATTAAAAAAGGACATTGCCAGAGAATATGGGTATTTGCTTATCTTACTTCTCCAAAGAACTTGCCAGATGTACCTAGTGCAAATATTCTTCAGCTAAATTTGCCATTATCTTGCTAATAACCAACTATCAGTCAAGCAAATGGAGAGATTGAAGGGATTTTGTCAATATTATTTGGAATGATCATCTTTGGGTTTTTAATTTCTTGAATCATGACTGAACATTACTAAGAACTTCAAAGTTGTATGCATTTGTATGTTAAGTAGTTGTGGGTGGGTTGCGCAAATCAGGTAACAAAAATAATTTATACTAAGATAAAAGCAGTTGTTCAGAAATAGTAGTTGATTTGAACTTTGGGCCAATCCCCTTCTCTCAACCCAACCCACTTCACAGGGTTATTGTTGTGGGGAAAATAGGTAGAGGAAGGAGTATTAGGTATATTTGCCACTTTGAGTTATTTATGAACAATAATAAAGGTGGGATAAAAAATAAATAAATTGGAATGTAATTGATGATTCTGTTGTGACATGAATTTAAACAAAATGGAAGAAAAATCCTTTCTCTTTAGTGTTGTTAGTGTTATGTTCAGAATATTAAAGAGTAATTTAAGTATCTTGTAATGAAGGTTCTTAAATCAGAAGTATGTGATTGTGTTAATTTTTTAAATCTATCTCCAGAGTGCGGCTAGTTGAAAGAGGTGCTCCCCAGAGTCTCTTACTCTCCGAGTCAGGCAAGGTAATAATACATCAGTTTGTAAGTCTTTGTGAATCATTTACATGCAACCCAAAGTAAGGAAACAATAGAATTCAGTCAGCATTTGTGATTTGGGGTGTACAACCCGTGTAGGACAAAAAAAACCTCCATTCTGCAGATATATTATAGGTCAGTGATGGCGAACCTGTGGCACGCGTGCCACAGGTGGCACTCGTAGCCATATCTGCCGGCACGCGAGCCGTTGCCCTAGCTCAGCTCCAGCGTGCATGTGCACTCCAGCCATCTGATTTTCGGCTTGCACAGAGGCTCTGGGAAGATGTTTTCGGCTTCCGGAGGGCCTCCGGTGGGCGGGGGAGGGCATTTTCACCCTCCCCAAGCTCCAGGGAAGCCTCTGGAGCCTGGGGAGGATGAAAAATGGGCCTACTAGGCCCACCAGAAGTTGGGAAATGGGCCGTTTCTGGCCTCCAGAGGGCCTCCAGGGTGGTGGGGGAGGCCATTTTCGCCCTCCCCAGGGATTGAATTATGGGTGTGGGCACTCGCGCATGCGCGATAGCACGTGCGCACGTACTTTCGGCACCCGAGGGAAAAAAGGTTCGCCATCACTGTTATAGGTTCTTCCCCAATGGCCACTTAAAATACTAGTTTTTCCTTTGCTAAGTAATGAGTTTGAAGTACTGTTTCCTTGTGTCTGGCCTTGTTGAGACAACAGGTGGAGTTGGAGATGGGTAATAATGCTAAAATAATTAAGAATATAACTCCGATTAGATCTAGATAGCTCTGGTGGAAATGGAGGAATTAGAAAAATTGCTTGAGCTAAATTGAATCTTAATCTTAAGATGTCAAATTTGGAAATGTTTCTAGGTTATAAAATACACAATTGTTTGTATTGCACTTACCAACATAAGAGATAAATGACATCCTCAAGAAGTTGAAAAGAGAGGCTTGTTTAAAGTGTTTACTTAATATAATACAGATGCCAATATCCCACCCACCCCCAATTTCCTTCTCTCAGATATTGCCTGGAGTCAAAGTGATAATTGTTAATCCTGAGACCAAGGGACCTGTTGGTGACTCACACCTTGGAGAGGTACGTGCTGCTATTGGTACTTTACAAAAGTGTATTTAATCTAACCAATCTTTATGCTCCCAATATGTGACCAATATGCGTAGCAATGTCCAATTGAAGAGAATGTAGTACACTGATGATGTTACCTAATTGGGTAAGGAAACATCTGCAAGCAAACAACCAAGCTCAGAGAGCACCAAGGATTCTACAGTGTGGTTATTTCAGTTACCAAAATCTTTTGAATCTTAAGGAAAAAATGCATTCCTTTTGCATGAAGGCTGCTTCTAAGGCCTGTCATATCCTACTTAGAGAATTTAAACTACAGATAATTTATATGATGATGAACATTATATTTTAGCTATGCTTATCTGAATGCATATCTATATTCTGTGGTTAAAAAGAGACAAAATAAAAAAATAAGAAATAGAAGATTTGTGTTTTATCATCTTCATAGATCTGGGTGAATAGTCCTCACACTGCTAGTGGATATTATACCATCTATGATAATGAAACGCTCCAAGCAGATCATTTCAATACCCGCCTGAGCTTTGGTGATGCTGCTCAAACTCTCTGGGCACGAACAGGATACCTTGGCTTTGTACGACGGACTGAACTCACAGCCGCTACTGGAGGTAAGACAAATTACTCTTCCTTTCTGTGGACATTTTTACTGGTGACATGAACCTAAAGTTAATGTTACAAGAAAAGCTGTTAGAACAGTTTCCCACAAATCAACACCAATATATATTTTAGTGCATGTACCTTGAGTACTTTTTTAGATTCAGGAGTAGCTAGTGGGAATTTTTCTATTAGCATGATAGTTGCTTGGAAAGTAGAGGAGAATTGCTATACAGTAGTCCTCAACTTACAACCAGAATTGAGCCCAAAATTTCAGCTGCTAAGTAAGATAGTTCTTAAGTTAGTTTTGTTCCACTTTACGATCTTTCTTGCCACAGTTGTTAAGTGAATCATTGCAGTTGTTAAGTTAGTAACACAGTTGGGTTTTTTTTAATACGTCTTTAATTTTATTGACAACATTAAAATACAAACTGCAAAAAAGGATTTGGAGTATGGAAGAAATTGTATGATTGGATCAAAAACAAGAATGTAAAAAGCAGTGATAAAATGAAAGTAGAAATAAAATGTATAACTGGAATGTATGAAATAGATTGAAATGTAATGATTTGTAAATAATAGGTAAATGAACACAGTTACTGTATTTTTGGAGTATAAGACGCACCTAGATTTTAGAGGAGGAAAACAAGGGAAAAAGTATTCTGAACCAAATGGTGTAGTAATATATTATTTAATAAAATACCAGTGTAGAAGAATACTTTTTACAACCATGTATACTTTTTACAACCATGTACACTTTTTACAACGTCAAACTTGACAACTTTAAGACTTGTGGACTTCAACTCCCAGAATTCCTCCTCCAGTCATGGTAGCTCAGGAATAGGAGTTGAAGTCCACAAGTCTTAAACTTGCCAAGTTTGAAAACCCTTGCACCCCTAACCCCTAACCCAGAGGTCTTCAAACCTGACAGCTTTAAGACTAGTGGACTTCAACTCCCAAAATTCCTCCTCCAGTCATGCTAGATGGGGTAATTAGAAGGCAAAAACACCCCTTTTTTGTGAAAAATGGCCCGTTTTTCTGCCTTTTTTTACAAAAATGAGGCGTGCAGTGGGTTTGGGAAGCCTGCAGAGCACTCCTAGGGGGTGGGGGAAGGCAAAAATGCCCCCATTTGTGCAAAAAATGGCCTGTTTTTCGCAAAAATTGGATGCAGGGGTGAGGCTTCGGGAGGCCAAAAATGGCTGTATTCGGTATATAAGACACACCAATATTTCCACCCTCTTTTTGAGGGCAAAAAGGTGCGTCTTATACTCCAAAAAATACGGTATGTAACAATTATGATTATTTGTTTAATGAGAAAACACAATAAAAAATAAAAATAAAACACAAACTGCAAACAAGGGGGGAGAAATACAACAAAGCAAAAGACATAGAAAAAAATGTGTATAAAAAGAAAAAGACAAACATACACATAGATTGTCCCTCTTAGTTGAATACTGATAAATACATTTCAAGAATAATAGCTTTTCCCCCTTGCAAAACAGGCCCACAGTTTATAAACTTCTATAACTGTTTAACCAACTAATTTGACCTGGCATCAGAGGTGGGTTCCTCTTGGTTCGGACCGGTTCGCCTGAACCTGTAGCAACGCGCTGATGACGTCACAGAACTGGTTCTGTCGCTGTCGGTCCGTGGGTGCCGCCATCTTTTTTTAAAAAAAAAAAATTTCTCCAGTTTTTTCCCCTGAAATTTTCCCGTTTTTTTTTCTTCTGCGCATGCACAGAAGCCAAGTTTCCGGCACTACGCATGCGTCACCATCTTGTTTTTGGCTTGGGGGGGGGGGCTTTTTTATTTTTTGCCACTGCACATGCGTGGCGCTGCCACGCGGTGTGGCAGGAAGCAAACCGGCAGCAAGATAAGTTAGAACCCACCCCTGCCTGGCATCTATCTACCCTGTTTCCCCCAAAATAAGACATCCCCTGATAATAAGCCCAATCGGGCTTTTGAATGCATGGCAATAAGGCCAAGCGTTATTTCAGGGTTCAAAAAAATATAAGACAGGGTCTTATTTTGGGGGAAACATGGTAGTGTATAAAAAGCATAGTTAACAGGTAAAATCAACAGCAAAGTTAAAATTCAAAGATCTCTGTTAACAATCCATTATTGTATTTCATTTGCAGAAAAGCCACATTGGCTTCTGATCTACCATAAACCACCCAATCATTATTTCTGATGTGTCTATGATCAAATGTCCTTGCTTTCCAGCAGAGGTTAAAAAAAAATAACAACAAGAGCTTTTAAAAATTAATAAAATGCAAAATCCTTGTACTGAAAATCCTGTGTAAGTGTAAATCAAATCAGATCGTTTTCATTACCCTGGAAATTGCCCTCGACTTCCATACAGGGAAAGCAAAAGTGATTCGCAACTCCAAAATAAAGTAATAAAAAGATGCAAAAAAACCCACACACATTAAAATCCAGCAAGGGGTTAGAATAAGTCAGAATTCAACCAGTTCATTAACAGTTAAAGATAAAAATCAAAATGAAAAAAAAATTCAAAGTGTGCAGTTAAAACCAAGGCATGCTTAAAATAAATAGCTGAAAGGAAAAGAGAGAGATCCGGCTCTCCAGCTGCTCCTACCCAGAATTGCAGCTGTCAAGATTCTTCTCAGGTAGGTACACGGTTGTACCTGAGGGTCATCTTGGATCATTCCTAGTTGCTCTGTTTAAATTTGGGGAGCACGCCACCAAAGAACCAGCTTTGACGGCAAAATCAGCAGTTTGTCGGCAGGAAAAAAGATCACCCCACTGCTTAGCATGCCTTTTTTGGAGGATCAGTAACATGGTTGTTAAGTGAATCTGGCTTCCCCACTGACTTTGATTATTTGGAAGGTCGCAAAAGGTGATCACATCACCCAGGGACACTGCAACCATCATAAATATGAACCAGTTTGCCAAGTGTTGTGTGACCATGGAGATACTGTAATGGTTGTAAGTGTGAAAAACAGTTATAAATCACTTTTTAGTTCCGTTGCAATTTCAAAAGGTCACTAAACAAATGGTTGTAAGTAGAGGATTACCTGTAGTTTAAGAATTAATCCCCCATATATTTTTAAACGATTAGGACAATTCAATATTCTCTTTTGAAGAATCTGCATAAATCTATATATTAATGTACAATGTGCTCCTTAGAACGCCATGATGCATTGTATGTCGTTGGGGCACTGGACGAAACTCTGGAATTACGTGGATTGCGTTATCATCCAATTGATATAGAAACTTCAATTTCTCGGATGCACAGGAGCATCGCAGAATGGTATGGTTTTATGCAATATATTCCTTTTGGGAAAATACTACATTGTTTAGCAAGGGTGTAGCAATAGGAAAACAAAGTTACTTGTAAATTCAGAGCAATCTGGATCCGGAGCAATCTCATCTGTGTTTTGAGATAATATTAAATTGAGCATATCTGTTCAGAGCTTTGGATGATAGCCCCCGCTTTCATTTCATTACTGATATAAGAACAGTAGCAAACTATTCTGTGCTATTTTATAGATTATACGATTATAACTTAAAATTCTGCATTATATTTTATCAGACTCCTATGTGTAATTCAGTTTATTTATAATAAGGACTTGCTTGTCTTAACAGGCTCTTCCCTGTTTGCTGCAAACAGATAAATTGCTGGAAGACAGAGGCCAAAGGGTGGGGGGGGGGGGGGGGTAGGGCTACATTCGGTGTATAAGACGCACCCAAGGTTTCACCCTCTTTTTGGGGGTAAAAAGGTGCGTCTTATACTCCGAAAAATACGGTATTTAAACATATTAGCATAGTCTTATGAAATAGTAATCTGCAGACTCATTCCTATAAAGTGTAATAAACTCTGAATTTCTTATTTTTCTTTTAGTGCTGTATTCACATGGACCAATTTACTTGTAGTGGTTGTGGAATTGTGTGGCTGTGAGCAGGAAGCTCTTGATTTAGTCCCTCTGGTTACCAATGTGGTCCTGGAAGAACATTATCTGATTGTAGGAGTTGTGGTGGTAGTTGATCCTGGGGTGATACCCATCAATTCCAGAGGAGAGAAGCAGCGGATGCATCTCCGTGACAGTTTCTTGGCTGATCAGCTGGATCCCATATATGTAGCATACAACATGTAATTTTGCAAGTGTGGGTCTAAAACTATCCTACAAACTGAGCAAGGACCAGGAATGACTGGAAACAAAAGAAGCTGACAGAAAAATTAGTGATGGTAGTTGTGAAGCTGGACAATGCTGTTTGACTCCTTTTCTCTCCATCTTACTGGACTGACAGCAAGCTGGACTGATCAAAATACAAAAGATGGCAACTAGGGAACTACATTTGTATTGTAAGATGATAGCTTTACAGGCAATGAAAAATAGGCCCTCGTGAAAAACGAACACCAATTATTAGGGCCTTTACAATATAGTGTTAACATTTTCAATTACTGTATATATTTGTACTTTTTCTAACACTGATTTAGAATTCTATGAGGGATGATTTATTTAGTTAAAATACAAATCTGTAAGAACCTGGTTATGTAAGTCCTATGTATACCGTCTGTAAACAGTGTATTTTAAAACTGTTAGCTTAATTCTGTAGTACTGTGTTGATAGGGATCATGTTTACTTAAAATTGTGCCATGACCACACTCAATATTCAACAGAAGAATCACTTATTCATATAGCTTATCTCATGAACTTAAAAAGAATTTGCCTCTATTTAAAATATATGTAAATATTAGTATGCATAATTCATTTATTTAGAAAACTGATTCAAATAATTAAGAATTTAACAAAGTCCTTAGATAAATTATGGTTAGGCAATTAAAGTGAGGAATGCAATTATACTATTAGGTTTCTCTTATTTTGTTGCTGGTCAGGTATGACATAGTATGTAGAAACTTACACATTTTCAATGCACATATTTATAAAGAGGCTGACTCTCATCAGAGTTACAAGCATTTTAAAAAGCAAGAAGCAATTCTATGACTTTGGAATGTTGAATAGAATTTGTATAGCCTACTAAAATTGTTTTTTATAAGCAAACACTTGTTAACCAGAATCACTCCATTCATAATCTTAGACATATTTTGTTCGATGGTGCACAGTAACAATTCATTTAAAAGAAAATTCCTACCATTACTTTGATGTGCTACTTTCTGGGTGGGATTCATTACTGTACTGCAAATTATGGGCTTTTGCAGGATGTCTTTGAATCAGAAACAGCCTAATTCTTTTGAAAAATTGGCAAGTTGTGATTATCCCATTCAAAATAGCTGATCAGTTTCAGCCTTCAAAGAATTGATGACAATAGATGCCTTAAAATGTGCTGGAATAGCCATTGTTTGAAAATGGTCTGCAACCCCATCTCCAATAAGTTGGTAGGAAAAACAATATTTCTATTTAAACCCATTTTTTTTCTGATTATACTTTAGAATCTTCTTGTTTCTCCTGAAGAAGTTTGTTGAAATAACACAGAAAGCAGATACTAGAAATGGCAACAAACTTCCTTGGGCCATTTGTGGCCTATTGTGTAAATACTTAGAATATTTTAATAATGTCTGTTTACCCTCCCTGTAACAAAGTTAGTGTTTTTAGACATTTTTAAGAGAGATATAAATATAAACCTGGATTAAATCCTCAGCTACAGCAGCTATATTAAGTGTAGCTCTGGCAACTTATTCCTTAAGACAAATTCCAAATGTATACTTGAAAACCTTTCTGTACAAACTTTCAAAAGCTTGTTTTTTTTAATGGCTTGACGTATAGATATTTAGACAGAAAACTTTTAAATATATTAACAAAATATTCACAATTACCTTCTTATACATATGTTGTTCAATATATCTTGAAGAATTATGACAAAAACAGTATAGGGTGGAGGGAGGTTCATTACTTCAAATCGTTGAAATATTAACTATTGGTTCTTAATGGAGACGATTTGAATATTTTGCATTATCAGTATTTCCACAGTGTGGTGCTGCTATGTAAATTAAAATGCACTCCATGCTGAAGTTGTTTTAACTTGTAGTTTGCAATAGTTTGGAAAATGAACACAGATAAAGCAGTTGCTGGCACTCCACAGGGGAACAGAAGGCCTTTAGCAAATAAATGTTCTGTGTACTCCAGCCTTTATTTATTCACTCCAATGTGGCTCTTAAGAGGTCTCAATTTTTATAAAAATACACTTTTAATGTCCTACTGAATGAAAACAGAGCATAGTTCTCTACCCAAGGTTGTAGCAGTATTTTCTACTTATGTTTAGATTCATGTTACATTTAATATCGTAGATTTACTATGTGCAGTCTAGAAAAAACATTTGAAAATATTACAGATCATCTAATCTGAAATACTTCATGTTTTGTTTTCAACATTAACTTCAAATATATCATTTTTCTCCTTGATTTAATTGTTAAATGTTTTATTTCTTCCCTGTTAATGTGAGATTTTAATATACTTTCTCCAAAGATTTATAATTAATACACCAAGGATTTCAATGTTACTCTTTAGCCCTGAGATCTCTTCAGTGCCACACGTATTTGCCTTCCAATAATTTATACACATGGCTGAGATTCCAAAGGAATGATTGTAGAATCGGTGCTCTCTTTATGAGGGTTCTGATTTGCTCAGTGTGGCTTTGGGTGTGCTATTCTGTGTTCTCCATCAGACATTACAGATTCCATGTGGAACACAATAAGGATTAGTTCTCTGTAGGTTCTGGAGTTAGCTTGTCCTTTCTGTCCTCCCCCCCCCCCCCCCATTCCACATAATCATTGTATGGTAATACTTTTTCATATATCCAAAGAGGTTAAAGCCAGCATTTTCAGCCTTGGCTTTTTGGATTTACTTATTAGCTCAGGTAATACTTAATTTAAATACAATGGCTTGGATCAAGTAGTCCTTCTGCAAATGGAAGGACTGCTGTTTTCATAAGCCCAAGATTAAATTCCAACAACAGTAGAAGTGGGGGAGCTCTGTGAATACCCTGCAATTCTCATAACATGTTTCTTTCAAATTTTGCTTTTCAGAGGTTTATGGGGTGTTGATAATAATAGAGTTGCCTTCCTAGATTCTTTAATCTAGCAGGAATATCCCATGAATGCAGTTTCATTAACAAAAAACCCTCTGAATTCACATTACTAAAATATATTAATATGAAGCAATTAGAACACTTATTCCTAAGAATGAACTTATTACCCTGAACACAAAACTACAAAACCATATTTCACATTTCTTTTTAAAGATAAACATTTTTAGTTAAATAGATTTGCTTTTCAATTTTTTATTGTGCAGTTTAGCAATGATGGGCCAAGCTTAACTGTGATGGAGATATGATTGTAAAAACAATAGATCATTGTCTTTAATTCTTTTTTTTCCTTTTGTTGATGTCAATACGTTTACCATTGTCAGATTCAAATCACAACTGTGTAATTATGTAAAAAGTCTTTTTTATTTATTTGAAATTAGGTTTTAGATATACTTTTTAAAAGATTTTAACATCTGGCTGGAGAGTGTTCCATTAATGCATTGTGTCTTTCTTGTCTTGTGTTAATAAAGAATGATGCCTGTCTGTTTTTATTATATCATTAACATTTTATCCCATGTTTTTTTCAAAGCCTGTTCGATATTACCAACTTTAACTCCAGTTGGTGAAGTCTGCACATATAATATTCCCTTGTCCAATTAATTCTGCACACTACATAGTAAATTGAATGGTGAGATGGTGGCCAAATAATCTAGTGAGTTTCTGTGATTGAATGTTATTTTCATCTCACTGATCCTAGTCTAATTCCAATCATTATAGGACTTATTTGAAACACTAATTGATTTTCAGCAAAGTCCCTGAAGTGAATTACTATAATTATTTTTTAAAAATTATAGAGCAGCAGAACAACCCCCAAAGTTTTTTTTTTAAACTAATAAATGCTAACTCAAAAAGGAAGTATATTTTGCATCAAACCTATTCCTAAGTATTCCTAAGTAGCCCCTGGAGAAAAAAGAACTGTCCTAAAAATGTCCTAAAGGTAACCAAGTTTGTATTCAGAGTCTTTTACTTACTAAGAACAAAAATATACTGTCATTTGTCCTCACTATTAGTTCTTCTACACTCCTGCAGAGCAAGTCCTCTGGCATGCATTAAGAGCTAGGAAGAAAAGCAGAAATTTCTGTCACTCAGGCTGAAGCTCAGACAACCACAGGAAAGTAATCAAGAATGTGTGATCACCTAATGGCCTACTGGATTTTTGCAGCCCATATCCCAACTAAGGCACTCATGTCTACAAAGTGCATTCAGATTTCTATCACTGCTGGCAATGAACACTACCCTAGAATGAACTACTGAAACTGTACTTTGGGGGCAATGTGCTTCAGAGATGCCCTATTATAAGGCAATATGATCTTGAAACATCAGGCAAGGGTGGATATGGAGATTCTCAGTCATCCAGGTCATGGTTGTCCCAAAGGTGCTTTTTCAAAAGGCAACTGGATTTCTGGTTTTTCTTTGAAGACATTCCACTTCCCATCCAAGAAGTTTCTTCAGCTCTGACTGGATGGTGGGGAATAGGAGGATTTATAATCCTTGCAGACAGCTGTTATTTGCATTCTTTTAGAGAGTCCTTGAGGCCACTTGGAGGTTTATCTATCAGGAATGGGTATGGAACCTTATTGGAACTGTTGAAAGGACTGTGTTATAGACTGGTATCGCAACCCTCCCCCTCTGTCGAGAGAGGGCTGTTCAATTGACATACTCACTGGTATAGGTATGTGGACAATACCTGGGTCAAGAACAAAACACAGGAATTGGAAGCGTTCACCAAACAAACTCTGGACAGAAACTTCAAATTCATACGGGAAGATCTTGAGGAAAATAGTCCAGCCTTCCTGGACTGTGCAGTACACATTAAGGAAGACAGAAGCCTTAACATTGAAGTTTACAGAAAACCCCACACACGGATCAATATTTACATTTTGATTTTCACCACCCATTGGAGCACAAAATGGGAGTCATCAGAGCCCTACATCACTGAGCTGGCGGCCTGCCTACCAGCAAAGACGGTAAAGAAAAAGAACTAAAAAACATCAAGGAAGCCCTCAGAACGTGTTGCTATCCCAAGTGGGCCTTCATCAAATCTCAAAAAAGACTCTGTAGGAACTCCTCTATAACAGACAACACAGAGAATAAATGAACCAACATCATCATTCTACACGTTGCAAGAATATCAGAAAAGCTCGGGAGGATCTTCAGCCAACAAAACATACATGCATACTTTAAACCCAAGAATACACTAAGGCAGAAGCTTGTCCATCCCAATGATAAAACACTCAGACACAAAATGAGCAACGTGGTATATGCAGTACAATGCAGTGAGCCATGTGCAGATCTGTACATTGGGGAAACAGAACAATCCATAAGTGCATGGCACAACATAGGAGAACAAACCTGTCAGGACTAGATTCAGCAGTCCCATCTGCATTTAAAAGGCACAGGTCACTCTTTGGAAGACAGCAAAGTCCACATTTTGGACACAGAGGACCGCTGGTTTGAAAGAGGGGTCAAAGAGGCCATCTATGTCAAAATTGAACAGCCCTCTCACAACAGAGGGGGAGTGATATGATGCCGTCTATCTTCAGTCTACAACAGTCCTATCAACAGTTCCAAGAAGGCTCCACACCCATTTGCACTACTCCTGACCACACACATAAACCTCCAAGTGGCCTCAAGGACTCTCTAAAAGAATGCAAATGACCAGTTGTCTGCAAGGAATATAAATCCTTCCATTCCTCACCATCCAGTCAGAGCTGAAGAAGTTTCTTGGATGAGAAGTGAAATGTCTTCAAATAAAAACCAGAAAGTCCAGTTGCCTCTTTGGGACATTAGGCAAGGAGGATACAGCACATGCAAGAGCTTGATTTTTAACTGCACCATATACTGTATGTTAAGGAAAGACAGATTGAGGCTATGATTCTTTTATCTCCAATAAGGCAAAGCAGGTATTTTGTTTAAAATTATATGGTTCATAGGCATTCTGCAAAACAATGGTACCAGCCCAATGGTGGATTTCAAAGTCCAAATTTTTTTTTACTACCAGTTTTGTGGGCATGGCTTGGTGGGCGTGATGTGGCTTGGTGGGCGTGGCAGGGGAAGGATACTGCAAAATCTCCATTCCCACCCCACTTCAGGGGGAACGATATTGCAAAATCCCCATTCCCTCCCCATTCCTGGGGGAAGGATATTGCAAAATCTCCATTCCCACCCCACTCTGGGGCCAGCCAGAAGTGGTATTTGTTGGTTCTCTGAACTACTCAAAATTTCCGCTACCAGTTCTCCAGAACCTGCTGAATTTCACCCCTGTACCAGCCTCTAATATATTTACAAGAATGCAGCTAAAACCTATATAAATATCATAAGATATAAAAATAGTGACTGGTGAGAAGAAATGCCAAGATAACATTGGTTAATAAAAGGCAATGAGCAATCTCTCCTTTGTTATTCGGTTGTTCAGTCCATTCCAATTCTTCATGACCCAATGGATTATTATTTCATCATGATGAACGATTTCTAGTGTCCTGTAAGCTGAGTTTTTTTTTTACTAGCCACACCCAACACAGAGGTTAATTGGTGAACAGGCAATCATTTTGTGAGCGTGGCCAAATTCTCAACATTTCAAATATATGTCCAACCCAAAAGCCGCTTCCCTTCAGTAATTTCTTGTGACAACATAAAATCTCTGAATTCAAGACGAAAAACAAGAACAGATTTTCAGGTCCAAACTTTTCTTCCTTTCACTTCCTCCCATTGCACAGAAGAGGAAGATGTGCCTTATCAGCTCTCAACTTTAAAATTCGCAACCGGAATGTAAAGTCTGGAGTTACCTAGAATCGATCAAGCTGTTTTAAATGCACACCTGTGTTTGAACTGTTTTATTTTTTCGCTTGGCCGCTGCGTCTGTAAACATAAGGAGTTTTTTAACCTAATACTCTGCTCTTGTGAGATACAGGCCAAGATTGCAATCCTAAAATTGCTTATTTGAAGTCATTTCTGAGTACACTTAAGTAGAATCAGGATACGATCCTATGTATGCAGACTTAGTGGTACTTGGCTCGCAATAAAAAGGCACGGAAAGGTACGAAACCACAGACTCCAAAGGCCTCAAAAATACCCATTGTTTTGCCACTCTAGCGTCCACAGGCTTGCAACTCTCTGATTCCCGGCTGTGGTTAGTCTACTCTAGACCAAGGGAAAAAGAGAAACTCTATTGTTATCAGGCGGTAGCCAACTCTAGCGCTGGCCTCCGGCGCACTCTATAGTCACAACCCGCCCACCAAGAGCAACCGCAGGGTAGCGTCCCCCTGGCGGGGATTAGTTTGGTAATGCTGACAAGTACCGGTGGGTTCGGTTTCTTGAGGCGTTAGGGCGGATTCCCTCTCGGCAACTCGAAGTCGAGGCGAAGCCCGGAAAGCCTCTGAGGTAAAAGCGGGCGCGACGGCCAAGAGACTCAATTTAGAGCGCGAAGCGGATCGGACGCGACTGAAACCAGCGAGCGGGAAGAGGAAGGAAGGGAGAGCGAGGTGGGGTGGGGGGCGGGGAGAGAAGCCGCTGAGCAAAGTCCGGGGAGGGGAGGCGTTGGGCGACCCCCTTCCAGAGGACGCGCGCATAAAGGCGCGAGGCGCTGAGCGGGGGGGGGGAGGAGGGGGGGGCTTTGAAGGCGTTTGAAATTTGGCAGAAGGGGAAGCCTGTGATGCGCCGCGTTCGTTGCAGACGAACGCTCAGCCCTTCGTTCCCAGCTGTTGCACAAGCACCGGGGCTCGCCCGCTGACATCCATACCTTCTTGCCGCGGCTTATCAGTCCAAAAGATCAGGGTGCCCACAAAAAACCGGGCAAGGCTTGCCACAAGCTCTCGCTGCTCGCCATCTGCCCAGTCAGTTTACACCCGCTTACCCTCCTCCTCAGGCCGTTGGCTTCTAGCAGAGCCGACTTTTTAACATGTGCCGACGCCAGGGGATGGGAGTACTTTTTAGAACCAGCAAATGTCACAAGAAGTCGTCAGCGGGCTCCCTCGGTACTCCGCGACGGTGGTTGGTGCCAGTGCAAATAACGGGGGTTTAGGTAGAGGTGTATGCCTCACTTCCAGCAGACTGTCCAGTGCCAGAATCAATTATGATTTTATACCTTAAAATCCTCTAAGAAGAATTAAGTCTATGGTAGCCCCAGAACCCGGAGTGTTGTAGGGCCGTTTTCTACTAAAAGGCATTTTTTTTGAACTACAACTCACTTCATTGGATGCATAGACTAGTATATGATTTAAGTTAGACTTGGGAGCGAAGAGGAGGGAAGAGGGGTGACATATAGGTCAGATTACACATGCTCTATCAATAATTATAATGAGTTATATTGGGACCTTTGAGATAGCCTGAAACCTTTTAAATGTAGGTGAGCTCAGCAGTCTCATTCAAGTTGTACTGTGGATTTTCATTAGTTTCAGAGAGAGTTCCTCCAAAATCTGTCCGGAAGATTAAAATCACAGGTTGAAATGCTGATATTACTTTTCTTTTGAGCCTGATGTGAAATGAATGACTATTATTTTGGGCAAATTGTCTTATGTAGCATTCCGAAGGGTGTTTCTGGGCAGGTGGAGGAGGAGGAGTGTGTGAAGGCGCTGGTAACCTTGTGTGTGAAGTTATTGAGACTTGTGATGATGCTGTTACTATAAATGAGGGGGCAAGTAGGCATTTGCAGAGTGTGCAGGGTCTGGTTACCTCATCAGTATTATTTCCCTGTTTCTGATTACTTGTGAAAATCAGCTTCAGAATGGATGGTTGTCCGCATGCAAGTACAGTCCTGCCACCCAGTGCCTGAGAAAGTGCAATGTCATTGTCCAGTATGGGTTGTATTTTATTAAGAATATGTTTGAATGAATTGAGGTATAGGTTGGGCAACCAATGATGTTCTATTTTTGTACAGCAATCTACCTACTGGTCTTCCCTGGCATTGATCTGGCTCTGTTGATTTGTTTAACTTTCCTTTTAAAAAAAAAGTTTGCAACACATTTCATGGGGAGGAGAGAAGGCTTTCATAATCATTTCCCCCAGAAGTTTATTTATTTATTTATTTATTTATATATTTTAGTGTTCTTCTATGCCGCCCTACTCCCTGGGGACTCGGGGCGGCATACAATATTTAAAGAACAACTAAACAATATAGTTTAAAAACAATACAGTTTAAAAGTTCTTCCCAAGGAGACTTGCCTGATACAAACTGATACTCTTTTGGTGCCAGGTGGAGTCTGATTTTTTTTTTAGATTTTTATTTAATGTTTAAATAAATCATTGCAAACTGTTTGTTTAAAATCTTTTTATAATAACCATCTAATGAATTCTTCAGTGTGGCCCTCGTGGCCTGTAAAAAATCCAATCACTGTTTTCACTGTTTATTTTTAGTCTCAGTTTTATTTAACTGTGTGTGCGTCTTTTGTGAGTAGCACACGGGGTTTTTTTTATATTGAACATAGGGATCCAAACTCATAAAATAAATAAAATATATGAGTGTGCCTAAAATATGAATTAAAAATTGTGTTTTTTGATATATGGAAACAGTTAAAATTAGAATACTTAAGAAAAAACGGTATATTTCTGTATTAGCTCCTTTTTTCCATTTTGAGCATAGATGTCTTCTGCAATTCTATCTCTTTATTGAGTTGCTTTTTTTTGCACCTAGTTCCTATTGATGGCATCTTGAATTCTTATGCAAAATATTTATATCAGTTTTAGAGGAAAGTTCTTACATTATTTCTATTAAATGTATGCTAAGATATTGGCTTAGTGATTTAAAGGGGCACTGTCAAACTATTCTAAAATAAAAGGAGTGTTTTTCCCAATAGTCTCTATTACATCTTTTGGAAAATTAAATAGCCCCTATTTAAAATTAATTGTATGCTTATTATGCTGTAGTTACCTATACTATATAGCTTTCAACAAATAAAGTACCGGTAGATTGCTGAACAATACAGTCTTCAAAAAGCATTAAAAAAAACAGGAAGGTGAGAGGTTGTCCAACCTTGAAGTAATATTAGATTGTTACAGAATTACAATTTTAATTGTAAATTTGATTTAATAATTAAATTTTATATCTACAAAAAGTGTAGAAGACAAAATAAAGAAATATTATTTTTAAACAAGAAGCATGCTAGATAGAGTCTTCTGGATATAAAGTTAAGAGGAACAGCAGAAATTGTTGAATTGAAATAAATATTAGGCTCCTAAAGATTTTAATCTGAAAATTGAATTGAAAATGGCCCATTAGAGCTTTTACAGCTGCAGTTGTATACAATTGCTAGTATATTATGGCAGACAATATTATTAGCTGTTTATCTCAGTTATAACATTGAAATGTTTCATTTTATTTTATTTTTTTGTCTCCAGAATTTCTGAGTTTAGGCCTATAAGAAAATTAGAATAGAATAGAATTTTTATTGGCCAAGTGTGATTGGACACACAAGGAATTTGTCTTGGTGCATATGCTCTCAGTGTACATAAAAGAAAAGATATGTTTGTCAAGAATCATAAGGTACAACACTTAATGATAGACCGGGTACAAATAAGCAATCAAATCATATTAGTAACCAGTCAATATAAATCGTAAGGATACACGCAACAAAGTTACAGTCATACAGTCATTAGTGGGAGGAGATGGGTGATGGGAACGATGAGAAGATTAATAGTAATGCAAACTTAGTAAATAGTTTGACAGTGTTGAGGGAATTATTTGTTTAGCAGAGTGATGGCATTCGGGGGGGGGGAACTGTTCTTGCGTCTAGTTCTGGTGTGCAATGTTCTATAGCATCATTTTGAGGGTAGGAGTTGAAACAGTTTGTGTCCAGGATGTGAGGGGTCTGTAAATATTTTCACAGCCCTCTTTTTGACTAGTGCAGTATACAGGTCCTCAATGGAAGGCAGGTTGGTAGCAATTGTTTTTTCTGCAGTTCTAATTATCCTCTGAAGTCTGTGTCTGTCTTGTTGGGTTACAGAACCAAACCAGACAGTTATAGAGGTGCAGATGACAGACTCAATAATTCCTCTGTAGAACTGTATCAGCAGTTCCTTGGGCAGTTTGAGCTTTCTGAATTGGCGCAGAAAGAACATTCTTCGTTGTGCTTTTTTGATGACATTTTGGTGTTAGGTGTGCATTTTAGATCTTGCAATATGATAGAACCTAGAAATTTAAAGGTTTTTACGGTTGATATTGTGTTGTCTAGTATTGTAAGAGGTGGAAGTATGGGAGGGTTTCTCCTAAAGTCTACCACCATTTCTACAATTTTGAGTGTGTTCAGTTCCAGATTGTTCCAGTCGCATCACAAGGTTAGTTGTTCAACCTCCCGTCTGTATGCGGATTCATCATTGTCTCGAACGAGACCGATCACTGTTGTGTTATCTGCGAACTTCAGTAGTTTAACAGATGGATCGTTAGAGATGCAGTCATTGGTATATAGAGAGAAGAGAAGTGGAGAGACCACACAGCCTTGAGGGGCCCCTGTGCTAATTATACAGGTATCTGATGTGATTCTGCTTAGCTTCACCTGCTGCTTTCTGTTTGTTAGGAAACTTATGATCCACTTACAAGTGTGTTCAGGTACTGCTAGCTGGTTTAGCTTAGTTAGAAGAGCGTCTGGAACGGGTTGGCAACCTGCAGCTCCGGAGCCGCATGCGGCTCTTTGGGCCCCCTGTTGTGGCTCCCGGTCCCATCACTGGCTGACCTTGCCCTCCCCTCCCTCACCTGGCCTGAGAAGGTAAGGGCGACTGCGGGAATGGAGAAGCAGCCGGGGCTGATTCTCCAGCGCTGGTTGAGGAACATAGCCACCCCCGGCGGAGGCTTCCCTTCGGGCGACCCTCCTCCTCTTGCGACTCCCTGGCTGGCTGTGAAGGGGCCAGGAGGGTGCGCATGTGCGAATGCCAAAGCGCAGCAAAGGCGTGAGCGGAGGGCGGATGGCTGCTCGCTTAAGGAGGGTCTTTGGGCACGGCTTCTCTCCTGCCCTAAGGATCTGGCCATTGCCTTGCCGTGTCCCCCTGTCCCCCTCTGCAGCTCTTCAGCCGAGCGGGGTGGGTGTAAGCTCCAGCCCGAAGCGGCAGGAAGCAAAGGCTGCCTTCACTCCAGCAACCCTCCTCCCCCTCCCTTCTCTCATGTGGGGTGGGGTGGTACGGCAAGGTGATGGCCGGATCCTTAGGACAAGAGAGAAGAGGCCCTATAGCTGCCTTCACTCCACATTTGCGCATAAGGCAGCCTTCACTTCCTGCCGCTTTGGGCTGGAGCTCACACCCTCCCCACTCGGCCGAAGAGCTGCGGGGGGGGGCGGATGGGGGGACACAGCAAGGTAATGGCCAGATCCTTAGGGCAGGAGAGAACCTGCGTCCAAAGACCCTCCTTAAGCGAGCAGCTTCCCGTCCTCCACGTGCGCCTTTGCTGTGCTTTGGCGCTCGCTTGAGGAGGGTCTCCCTGCGCGCGCCACAGTCAGCCAGAGAATTATGAGAGGGTGAGGAGGGGGAGAAGGGGGTGGGGGTGGCGATTGTTCCTCAGCACACAGAGAGAGAAGGGGAGAGAGGGAGAGAAAGAGAGATGGAAGAAAGAGAGAGATGAGGGAGGGAGAGGGAGAGAGAGAGAGATGGGTGGGGAGGAAGGGAGAGAGAGATGGGGAGAGGGAAAAAGAAAAAGAAAGATGAGAGGAAGGGAGAGGGATAGAGGGAGAAAGAGAGAGGGATATATATATACCTTTTTTTCATAGAAACGAAAACAGAGCCACAAAATCTTGGTAGGTGTAGCTGGGGGGGGGAGTTGTCATGTGACTCGGTGGGAGTGACATCGAGTTGGCCATGCCCACCCAGGTTTTGTGGCTCCGGATGTTTTGTTTTCTCTGGGAAACGGGTCCAAATGGCTCTTTGAGTTTTTAAGGTTGCCGACCCCTGGTCTGGAATAATGGTGTTGAATACTGAACTAAAGTCTACAAAGAGGACCCTTGCGTAGGTCTTTGGAGATTCAAGATGCTGTAGGATGTAGTGCAGAGCCATATTTAACAGCATCATCTGTTGATCTGTTTGCTCAGTATGCAAATTGCAGGGGGTCTAATAGTGGATCCGTGATGGTTTTCAAGTGGGACAGCACTAGCCTTTCAAAGGTTTTCATAACTACAGATGTTAGAGCAACTGGTCTATAGTTGTTCAGTTCCTTGATAGTGGGCTTCTTCGGCACTGGGATGATAGTAGAGCGTTTGAAGCAAGAAGGAACATAGCACATCTCTAGCGATTTATTGAAGATTTGGGTGAAGATGGGGGCCAAATGGTCAGCACAGACTTTTAAGCAAGAAGGAGTTATCTTGTCTGGGCCTGGAGCTTTTCCTGGCTTTTGTCTGTGATCACTAGGGGTTGTGAACCCAATGGTATGGGGTCAGTTGTAGGAGGCTTGGTTGTTGTTGGTGTGTCTGAGATGGGGGTTGTGGAGATAGGTGGCTGTAGTTTCCTTTCAAACCTGCAGTAAAACACGTTCAGGTCATCTGCCAGTTGTTGATTTCCTTCAGCCTGGGAAGGAGGTTTGCCGTAACCAGTGATATTTTTAAGAGTTCTCCACATGTTTGCTGGTTCATTTGTTGAGAACTGATTCGTTAGCTTTTCAGAGTAGCTTCTTTTTGCTGCTCTGATCTCCCTTGTTAATACATTTCTGGCCTGATTGTACAGCATTTTATCACCTTTTCTGTAGGCTTCCTCTTTGGAACGATGTAGCTGCTTAAGTTTAGCTGTGAGCCAAGGTTTGTTGTTACTGTATATTCGCAAGTTCCTGGTCGGTACACATAGGTCTTTCCAGAAGCTGACATGATGTTACAGTATCTGTGAGTTCATCCAGGTCTGCAGAGGTATCTTCAAAAATATTCCAATCAGTGCAGTCAAAGCAAGCCTGTAACTTTAACTTTGCCTCCTCAGTCCAAGTCTTCACTGATTTAATTGTTGATTTTGTGGTTTTAAGTCTTTGCCTGTAAGCAAGTACACAGTGAATCATGCAATGATCAGAGTGTTCCACAGCTGCTCATGGTAAAGACCGATAAGCATCTTTTAGTGTTGTGTAGCAATGGTCTAAAGTATTCTTGCCTCTAGTGGGACAATTGACATGCTGAAAGTATTTTGGTAGCTCTTTCCTTAAGTTTGCCTTCTTTAAATCTCCCAAAATAATGGCCAGCGAATCGGAGTATTTGGCTTCAGCCTCCATAATTTGGTCAGCTAGAGTTCGTAATGCCTTGTTTACACAGGCTTGTGGCGGGACATACACAGCAATTAGTAGAAATGATGAGAACTCACGTGGAGAGTAAAATGGTTTACAGTTGATAAGTAAAGACACTTAAGTTTTGTCACAGAATTTATATATTATAGTTATATCCTGAGACCAGCTGTTGTTGATATATAAGCATAAGCTCCTCCTTTCTTTTTACCACATGTTCCTGCAATTCTGTCTGATCGTTGAATCTGAAACCCTGGGATATGCAGCCTGCTATCATCAATTTATTCATTTAGCCACGTTTCAGAGAAGCATAGTGCTGCTGAATTGTAAAAATCAGAATTGTATCTGTTTAAAAGGAGTATTTCATTCATCTTATTAGCAAGTGAATATAAGTTGATTAGGAAGATTGAAGGCAGGGGGTTTTGTTTCTCCTATTCCTTAGCCTGTTTAAAATTCCCGCCCTTTTATCTTTCCGTCTTCGTTTCCTCCATTTCGTTTTTTTTGTAATCCATAAAAAAATTCCCAGAATTTTTTCCATTCCTGGGAAATTGCTTCTTCCTGTGTTAGAATCTCCTCTATGTTTGTAAAGACAGGGGTGGGGGTGAGATCACAGAAAGCTGCTCCTTAAAGAAACGTTCCTTAATTCTTAGCAGATGGTCTTGTGAGTATGAAGTCCATAGTGAGTCGCAGAGAATAATAAAAAATAAAGAAACCATTAGAGAGCATTTCACCGAGACAGCCTTCGGCTGCGCCATCTTGGATCCAATTATAACTGATAATTAACGAGATTTTAGTTTACCAAGCAAGGTAAATATCTTATGTGAAGTTGATTCACAGTACTGCTGGTGGTTCAAATATAGTGAATTTAGAATTGAATGTGTATATGACTCAGCCGCTCTAGACTAGAGGGAAAGAACAAGATGTTCTGGACAGGTATAATCACGTGGCTAGGCTCCAAATGCAGTTGTTGTTCATTGTTGCTTTAAGATGGGAAAGAGGAATGCTAAAAAGCAAATTAATACTTATTAATTGTCTGTATGCTTTTTATTGTTTAATTTTTAGTTAATAAATAACAGTAATCAAGAACAGGTGGTGAGGAGTGCTTTTCCACAACTCCATCTTCGGTCTCCATTGTGACCTTTTATAGATGGGATGCTCTGCTCAGTATCACTTAAACCTTGGTCATGTCTCATTTACACTATTGCTGTGTATTTTATATGGGATAACCCCTGGAAGCTTTAATTGATCCAAAATGCAGTGACTCCAGGAGTTATGGGTACTACTCAAAAAAATACTACCGGTATTAGCTGTTTGTTTCTGAGTGCAATTGAAGAATCTTTTTGTCGCCTTTAAAGGCCTAAATAGCTTAGAACCCGGATAGCTTCTGGACTACTTACTCTCAGTAGTTTTTGCTTGTTTGTTAGAATCTAGAAAGTAAGAGTTTATCTGGATCTCTATCCCTAGAGAATGTCACCTGTGGTATCAGCAGCATAGGCCCTTCTCAGTATCTGCCTCCCTTCACTGGAAAAGCATTCTCCTAGAGCAGGGGTCTGCAACCTTAAACACTCAAAGAGCCTTTTGGACCAGTTTCCCACAGAAAAGAAAACACCGGGAGCCACAAAACCTGGGTGGGCGTGGCCAACTCAACATCACTCACTCTCACCCAGTCACATGAACCCCCCAGCCACGCCTATCCAGGTTTTGTGGCTCCAGGTATTTTCTTTTAAACAGGTCCCTCCCCCCCCCTCTCGTGCTCCCTCTTGAACCATTTCCAAAAACAGGCGAGGATTGGGGTGTTGTTTTTTTGCTGATGTTCTTCCTTCTTTTTTTGGGTGCTTTTTATCATATGATTTATGCTCTTTCATCCCCCTGCTGTGGCTCCCTGTTGGCTGGCTGCCCCCTTCCCTCCCCCTCACTCCTCACCTGCCTTGAGAAGAGAAGGGCGACGGCGGTGGATGGAGACTTGCTCCATATTCCAGAGCGGAAGCGAAGCGCCCCTCTACTTGCCTCTTTTCTGGCCCTTGTTAGGAGACGCGGAACTTTTCTCCCCACCGAGATATTGGCTGGGCTGCCTGGCTGCAGCCAATGCTCCGCGTCGTAATGGGCTCCAGGAGGAGGAGGAGGGGATGCCGTCTTCCCCATTGTACAGCGCACTAAGTTTAAGTGCAAGAGCAGCAAGCAGCCATGAAGGCAACGAGAGGAATATGGGGAGCTGGTATCTCAGAGCGGAGAAAGTCGCGCGAGGTGCGCACAGCACCAACAAGCACTGGGAGAAGAGGCAAGTAGAGGGGCGCTTCACTCCCGCTCTGGAATATGGAGCGAGTCTCCATCCGCCGCAATCGCCCTTCTCTTCTCGGAGGGGGAGTGGAGGTGCCACCCAGTGGTGGGATCATCCAACAGGGAGCCACAGGAGAGGGTCCGAAGAGCCACATGTTGCCGACCCCCGTCCTAGAGGTTGGATCAGGCCTAATGTTCTTTTATTTCTGAAAAACAATTAAGACTTGGGAGGGGGGAATCTGATGTACTTAATGTTGATCCCTCCTGCAAAGGGAATACTTATAGAGTTTAGTTGTTCATTGCTACTTAGGGTATTTTGATTAGGATTTTTGTGTATTTTTAAAACTGTATTATTATATTAGCATATAAAAAAACTCAGTCACAAGGGGAGCAGCATGTAATTCTGTTAAAATAATCATACACGATCAACGATTAAACCACTTAAACTGAAAATGAAAAGACATTCTTGCCATTGTAAAACAGGAAACTAATACGAAAACTAAAAAGATTATTAACGTAATTAGAAGCAGAATTTTGGCAAGGATGGGAGGAAAGAGAAGAAGAGGACATCCTGCAGCAAAATGGGTGGTCTTCACTATAATGGTGATGATTCTACTACTGGAGACTAAAAGATGAAGCTGTAGAAATACTGTCCTGGAGAAAGTAGGTTTCTATGTGGCCGCCAAATGACAACAAACTTGGTGGCATAAAATCAGTCAATCAATCAATCAATATTCTTATGCAACAAATTAGTACTTAGGCACAATTACTCAAACACAGTAAAAATTCATACATGACATGACCTCTATTGTGATATGTACAGATGCAAGTTAGCATAAGTTACCTTGTGGTAAGATGGTATGGCCAATAAATTTTATAAATAAATTAATAAATAAATTACTTAATACTTAATTTTTAAGCTGCTACAATTACTCAAGAACTAATTCATTGTTTATCTTTCTAGAATAGCATTTGCATTGCCAACTAAAACTAGATTAACTGTTAAAATATGTAGGTAGACTAAGGATAATAGATTTTATTATTCAAATTGTTTTGTTGTATCAAAAAGTGCTCTAAAAAGTGGAATCTATTTTAGTAGCCATTTGGTTAATAAGAGTTACGAAACTGCACAGAATGATTATTTTTTTTCATTTTAACAGTAATGGCCAGACAGTATACATTTTTCCAATTCACTATAAATGTCTTCTAACATATAAAGGTTTTAGTTTTAATAGTTTATCATCTCACACTATTTTTCTACTAGAACATCAAAGAACAAGCAACTCTGAACAAGTGTAATAGAGATGCTCCAACATATAAAATAATTATAAAAATAGATCTTTGATAATATATGGTGCAAAGCAGAAACTGCAATCTTCAAATTCTCATCTTCGTATAAATTCACTGCATGGTTTGGATCAAGCCATGCTATATCGATCTTATTCTTGCCTATCATCTATATGTTGGGAATAAAAATCATTTTGCACTTAATAATAGGTATTTTTTGAATAATTTTATTAGTATTTTAAAAAAAAAAACCTAATACTAACTAATATAAGAAAAAGAAGAAATCAAAGAGAAAGCTAAGTGCAAGAAAGAAAAAAGAAAAATAGTAAAGAAAGAAAGATACAAAGAAGTAGCTTCTGATCTTTATAGCAATTTTAAATACAATTATAAATTTACCTTTTATTCTACGGTTACAACATAGCTCTTCTTTCTATAATCTATTTTGTCTAATCAAAACCATAAATCATGTTTGTTTTTTTCTGTTTCGTGCAAAAAGGCTAAAAGAGGTTTCCAGTGAGTAATAAATGTATATATTATCTTTTCTCTGATCAAATATGTCATTTTATCATCTCAGCAAGTTCCATCATCTTCACCAACTATTCCTCCATTGTGGGAAATGCCGAATCTTTCCATCTTTGTGCATACAATAATCTCACTGCTGTTATGTAAAAAGCAAAATTCCATGACTTCATAATATTAATAATCAACTTAAAACAAATTAAATTATTCCTCAGTGTTACTGAAAAGCTAGTGTTTAAATATACATTTATTGCTTTGAATGATTGATATTCAGAAGGTCCCTGCCGGAACATAGCATCTGAAATAACAAATATTAAAACAGAGTAACAAACTAGGATTCTATTATTGCTTTATATCTCCATTTAATTAAGTAGTGGAGATAATTATGTCAATGGGGACATATATTATTGTTTACATTTTAGCAGACAATAATGAACTATTTAAAGTGCAGGTAATTTAAGCAAACATTCTGTTCCTATTTTTATAGCTTGCAATAAGTATATTTTAAGGAATATAAGTATATAATAGAAGAAAAAAACAGATAAAAATAAGAGTCATAGTAATGTGAATTTTATTGTTTATTATTGAAAAATAGCAGTAGCAATTATCAGGAGTTTCTGAAAAATTTTCTTACAATTATTATTAAGGAAAGCAAGTAACTGCATATTCTCAATGCACTTAATATACATTTACTCTAAAATAAATCCATTATGCTCACCACTGGTTAATCTTTGTGCTTTTAAGATGTCACCTTTAGATTTTTAAGTATGAACCTCTAGCTTATTCTTCTCTATATGCCCATTCAGGTGCTACAATCATCACTCCAGGTCCTTCTTCAGTTATCCCCTCTGAAGCTCACATTAGGGCCTTTTAGTCATGGTTCCTTTAGTACAGAATTATTCTCTCAGAAAAAAATAAGATTGCATAGGGCAAAAATTGGTTGTTGAATGTTGCGTTAAGCCCTTTTACAGTTAATATGACTTTAATAAAGAAGTAATCAGTGCTTGCTAAATGCAAATACTGTTAATTATTAATTATAATTATTTTAAGAGATTGATAGTACCAAATATACATTTGTATCAAAAGAAACATGGAAATATATGGTATTGTATTAATCAGAGAAAATAAGGGGAAATGGTTGTTAATTCCTAGACTCGGATTCCATTACATATGAAGCAATAAAAAATAATTTAGAATAGTTGAGTCCCAGTGCTAGCTTCACTTTTCATAGCAATAGATTGTTCAGCTGTGATATCAAAGGATGGGGCTTGGCTATTGTAATACCAATATATAAGAAGGGCAAAAGAAATCCAGCTAACTATTGCACAATCAGCTTGCTAAATCAGATGAGCAAAATGTATGCCAAACATCTACAGGAGAAGGTAATTGATTACAGGTAGTCCTGAAGTTACAACCATTTGTATAGTGACCGTTCAAAGTTGCAATACCTCTGAAAAAGTGACTTATGACTGGTTTTCACAGTTATGACTGCTGCAGCATCCCTATGGTCATGTGATCAAAATTTGGGCACTTAGCAACTGATAGTCTTTATGACAGTTGCAGAGTTTCAAAGTCACATCATCGCATGATTCACCTAACAACTGCAGTGATTTGCTTAACAACGGTGGCCAAATAGGTTATAAAATGGGCAAAACTCACTTAACAACTGCCTTGCTTAGTATTGGAAATTTTGGGGGTCAGTTGTGGTCGTAAGTCAAGGGTCGTAAGTCAACCTGTACTTTGAATTTGAAGACTTTCTGAGGGATGAACACGCTATGTTTGGAACAGAACAATCAACATTAGGCCATGCCTTGGCCCTGCAACATCTAGTAGAAAAGTATACCCATAACACAGGACAATCCCTCTATGCAGCATTTATCAATTTCAGGTCAGCTTCCAGCACAGTATGTAGAAGTACAGGTAGTCCTCAAGTTTCAACAGTTCATTTAGTGATCGTTCAAAGTTACAACAGCATTGGAAAAAAATGACTTATGACCATTTTTCACAGTTATGAACATTGCAGCATTCTGGTGGTCATGTGATCAAAATTCAGCCGTTTGGCAACTGGCTCATATTTATGACGGTTGCAGTGTCCTGGGGTCATGTGATCACCTTTTGTGACCTGATACACAAAGTCAATGGGTGCGTCAGATTCATTTAACAACTGTGTTCCTAACTTAACAACTGCAGTGATTCACTTAACAACTGTGGCAAGAAAGGTTGTAAAATGGGGCAAATTCACTTAACAAATGTTTTACTTAGCAACTGAAATGTTGGGCTCAATTGTGGTCATAAGTTGAGGACTAGCTGTTCATTATGGCATACATTTAAAAAAATACCACAGTTGACAAATATCTACTCTTGCTCCTCATTAAAGTGCATGAAAATATGATATTGAAGGTTAGGTGCAGTAATCAAGGATATGTAATAAAGGAAATATCCATAAGAAAGAGAGTTAGGGATGTGTAGTGCTCCAGTTTTATTCAATTTTATATAGACTCCTTAGTTCTTCATTTAAATAACATTTTTACATCCTTCTAAATTATAGCCATATTAAAGACATATAAATTTATTATTGTATGCCAATGATGCAGTAATTCTGTCATTAACCTCCGTTGGCCTTAAAGAGCTTTGAAATCACTTATGTATGTACCCTGTTTCCCCCAATATAAGACATCCCCTGATAATAAGCCCATTGAGTGCATGGCAATAATGCCAAGCGTTTATTTCAGGGTTCAAAAAATATATAAGACAGGGTCTTATTTTCAGTGAAACACGGTAGTATCTTTCAGGTTACCTGCTGTGTTCCAAATGCAATACTTTCACAGGAAGTAGGAGTCAGTAGACTTTCTGAATAAATATCTTTACTTATTGGTTAAAATTATGCAACAATCCCACTGAACTGACCCATCTAATATTAGCAAACAACTACTAATCTTCCTGGGAAATTGTGATCCAAAAGAAATTAAGCCTCTATGGTTTCTTCAGTGATGCTATCTTAACCTTCAGAGTTAAATCAAGTAGATTAATACTAAGACAAAAGATCTTAATATAGTAGGTCAAACTGAAATTTCTGCTTTGTTTCCTAATATAAGTAAATAACCGTGTTTTAGGGCCTAAACCAGCCTCTTATTTATATTATATTACAGTTCCCAAATTCAGGAGAATCATATCTTTAGCTCAATTTAATGTTCTCCGCACAGCTGTCTTGGAAGGGAAATACAGGAAAAAAAACCATACAAAAGTTGGTAGTGCCCTTGTGATACGGGCACCATAGAAACCATAGCTCATGTTCTACAGTATACTGCCAGTTGTGTGGGAACATTCACCACCAGCTGATTACCCCCTTTTTAATCTAAATATCTGGGGCATTTTGATAATTTTTATTTGCTGTTAAACTAGGTAAGTTTATTTCTCTAAAAGTAGCAAAATTTTGCTACATTATGTTTAAGCTTTGGACATAAATGGATGCCAATAGTTCTTGTTGTTAGGGTTAGGGTTGTGTTGTTTTCTTGAATGTACTTTAATTGTCAATGACTGAAATAAATTTCAGTTTGTCTTTTTATTGTTAATTGGATTGTTGTGACAATAATTGCAAGAATATTTATAGAATGCTGGAGCATAATAGGCTAAATATGCATCTATAGCTCTGTTTTCATAGTAAAAGATGTATATGTGACAAATAATAATTATGTAGTACATTTAATTCATCAATACCTACTGGTGGAACTGTTTACATATGTAACACGTCTCTTTGATGTGTTTCTCTAAATTTCATGTAGAGAAATACTAATTTTAATGTCAGGTGACATTAAAAAAACATTATTTTTTTTAGTTTGGTGGGAAAACAGTATGCAGGATGGGGGGTTCCTTTTCTTACTAATTAAGGAAATAAATTTGTTTCTTGTATTATAGAATAGAATAGAATAATAGAATAAGAATTGAATTGAATTGAATTCTTTATTGGCCAAGTGTGATTGGACACAAGGAATTTGTATTGGTGCATTTCCAGTTAAAACTTTGGCTCTTCTCAAATTATTTACAAGGAAGGGCCTATATGAATATAAATAAAAATCATAATACATTTTTATAACTACCATTTTATTTGGTTTAGATGGCTAAATCCAAAGTTGAATCCTGATAGAAATGTTGTGACACTTTTTTTCTTATTTTTTCTTGGCTCCTCCAACATGTCTTTCCTTGGATGAAAATATTTATTGAAAAGACGGAATTAAGACATAACAGGATAATTACATTACTGAGCATAGAACGTAATATATTGGCTGGAGTCTCTTCTGATCTAATCTATGGTTCATCCTTTTATTTATAGTAATGTGATGCAAGGAATTAACAATGAGATCATATAGTTGTCACAGTTTAACCTTCTAAAATACAAATTCAGCAATCTTTGTAGTATTCTATAATGATTCTAGTTCATGTCATTCAAACTCCATATCTCATTGTATAGAAGACTTGGGTGATATCATTTCAAACGGTAAACTATACTAGCGTTTCAAAACCTTGTTTTACAAATATTGGTGGTAGCAGTAATTTAAAATTTGAATTTGCTCTTTACACCAAAGGCACATACATTGTTTTCAAATTGCTTAGGAAACCCATCACATGTTTTTCCTGTGAAGGTATCTCCTTCCATTACAATTCCATTGCATTAATGTGTTCTCTGGAATAAATTCATTATAAGTTTTTATTGAGTACTGGCCAGGCATGTTGTATCTCATTGTTGGATAGAGAATGGGCTCTATAATATCATCAGTATTCTTTAGCTGCTGCACATTGAAATTGGAAATGATGGTTCAGCTAATTTTCAGGAAAGCAAGTCCACCTTGACTGAACCTCTTGTTTAGGATCACCAGACTGGAAAACTACAGAATTAGAAAAGTACAAGTGGTGCTGGCAGCAAAATACTGTATTACAAGGTGATCCTGCTTAGTGTACCTGTTGTACCTTCTTTCAAGATACTCCAGTCCATTCCCCGAAGTTATCCTCCATTGGCACAGCCCTCTAACTTGCACATGGAATATAAGAGCCGAGCCTCCAAGTTACTGTGGAGTCTCCCAGCCTAAACTTGAGGAAAAAGCAACAAGTAATATTGCAAGGTTTTGTACTTTTGACTACTTTCATTGAAAGTTCATGTTCATAAACCATTGATTACAGTAATTACTGCAAGCACATCTTATGAGGGCGTTGTTGTTCATTAAGAAGACAGGGAAATCAGCTTTCGATGGTCTATTTCAATCACACGTCTTGCATGGATGTACAATAATTGTGCTGAATCATGTGGGGGAGCTGAGAGTTTGTTTGTTTTTAACACAATCTTACAGCTGATAGGCAAACTATTAGTCTCTTAAAATTTGTTCCATACTAAAGAAGATTGAAAACAGACTGGGAGCTAGTTATTTTTTTATATATATAACCTCACATGAATTGTGTTAATATTTCAAATTACCCCAGCTCATTCATCTGTAGAAGATTCCACCTAATCCTACTATAACAAATACTCTATATACTCCCCATCTCAGGTTAAAAGACTTGCTTGTTATCATCCCTTATACTCAATATTCTCTAGAAACAATTTTAATTGTAGTTCAGTGCCAATCAGGAAATAACATATTCACCTGGATCCTTTTTATGTCTATGTATTCTTTTTTCATGCATTCCATTTGTTTCTTCTTTCATCTTAAGGGTATTTTTTTTGCATATCTATCTTACATTATTAGGAGCCAAGGTGGCGCAGTGGTTAAAGTGCAGCACTGCAACCTACTTCAGCTGACTGCTAGTTCAGCAGTTCAGCTGTTCAAATCTCACTGGCTCAAGGTTGACTCAGCCTTCCATCCTTCTGAGGTCGGTAAAATGAGGACCCAGATTGTTGGGGGCAATATGCTGAACTCTGTAAACCGCTTAGAGAGGGCTGTAAAGCACTATGAAGCGGTATATAAGTCTAAAGGCTATTGCTATTGCTATTATCACTTATAGGAATATTAGAAGCCTTTTTTCTAGAGTTTTTTTTTGTACTGTTGCATAGCCTTGCAAATTTTCAAAGTATAAAATTTGGAAATAATATCCATGGAATGATTCTATTGTTGGAATAAAAAGTATTGTTCTGAAAACATGGGAGTGGTATACAGTTAGCTGTCACTTTATGTCCACTACCTGATATCAATTGAAGAATTTTATAATGGTGGATGGGAATGGAATCTTCTGAGGGTTGACTTTTTATACTCAGCCTGCTTTCAAGACTAAGCTCCTGTGGTTGGATTCAGCAAGGAAAGATCAGTGAGTAACATTTCCATTGAAAATGTTTTTTTTCCCAGTTTATCAGGCAAGGTTTTGCAACTACTTGAAATATTTTGTAACATGCTGAGAGCTGGTAAATGAACTTGAATGCTTTGGGGGTATTTTTATACTTTGTATATTTATATTTGTATACTTTGTATACAGTAACGTAGTTGACTAGGCAATACTACTTAACTGTGCTGCAGGTTCAACAATACAGATGCAGAATGTTCTAAAGCATACAAAGATAGAAGCTATCTCCTTTATCTTACTCCTTTTCCCTTTTTGTCATTTCCTGGAGGAAATGGCAAAATAGCAATAGCACTTAGACATATATATCACTTGACAGTGCTTTACCGCCCTCTCTAAGTGGTTGACATAGTCAGCATATTGCCCCCAACAATCTGGGTCCCCATTTTACCCACCTTGAAACGATGGAAGGCTGAGTCAACCTTCAGCCAGTCAGAATCAAACTCCTGGAGTGATCAGTGAGTTAGCCTTCAGTACTGCATTCTAACCATTGAGCCACTACAGGTCTCCTGAATTTCCCATCCCAATTTAGTGTCATCAAACAAGGACTACCTGTAATATCAAGTGGTGGGGATACTCAATATATTTTGGTACGTAGTTTGATATTTTTAATAATAGAAATAATTTTTATGCATCCAGTGTAAATTATTAGAACATATATGACAAGAAGCCAGTCCTGAACATGTGAATAATTAGGAATATATAATTGCAATGCACCGTAGTAAAGAGCTGCTGATCAATTTATAGCAGGGGTGTCAAACTCGTGGCCCATGGGCCCAATGCGTCACATGCTGGCCACGCCCACCCCCGGTTTAGAGAAAGGAAAAGTCACGATACGTCATGTGATGACAATGTGTCGCCATGGGTTTGACACCCCTGCTTTATAGTCTAAAAAACTTATAAAATATTTTAAAAGAAACATTGCTTCAGATTCTGGAAATTGGTCCATCTGGTTCAGTGGAAATGCATTACATATTTTGAAAGTCTAGAACAGTGATGGCTAACCTTTTTGCCATTGTGTGCCAAAAGCGGGGGGAGTGCAGGGGGATCATGCATGTGTGTGCCCACACCCATAATGCAATGCCCCCATGTGCCATGTCCCCATGCGTGCATGCACAACCCCCTGCGCTTCTCCCACTCCCTTATGCATGCATGCATGATCCCATTGCTTCCCCGCACATGCGTGCGAACCCCCTGAGCTCCCCCCACCCCCTCGTAAGCGTGTGCGACCCCCCCTGTGCTCCACACACACACATGCGCGCCACACACCCCCACTGCCCGTTTTGGGCCTGGCAAGCCTCCCGGGACCAAAAATGGGCTGTGGGGGGGCGCCGCCAGAACCCGGAAGAGTGTCAATGAAGTGCCCCCCAGCCCGCCACCGAGAACAAGCCAGAGCTGCCCCCCTCCCACCCCTTTTCCCAAGGGAGCGCACCCGCTTTCTGGCCAGCACGTCTCTTACAGATGTTCCTTTGGCATGGACTCCGTTCCTTCAGCAGCACTGCTTGTTCTCGGTGGCTGGCAAGGGGGAGGGGTTCCTCGTCCAGCATCCTAGGCACAAGCAGCAGGGTGAGACCCGGTGCACAGCCCCAGGAGAGCAGCAGGGGCAGGACTGCTTGTTCTCAATGGCTGGAAGGGGGGGATTTCTCGCTTGTGCCCAGGATTCTGGAGGAGAAATCCCCCTCCCCTTTCCAGCCACCGAGAATAAGCAGTCCTGCACCTGCTGCTTCTCTTCTGGGGCTGTGCAGCCCTTCTCACCCTGCCGTTTGCAGCCAGGATTCTAGAGGAGAAATCCCCCTCCCCCTTCCAGCCACCGAGAACAAGCAGTCCTGCCCCTGCTGCTTCTCTTCTGGGGTACCTGAGCCGGCCAGGCACTCTGGACCGCGGACGCATGTTGCTGTGGGCTGGGGCCATGCGAGAAGCCCACTCGGGTGGGGAGGGAGGGAAGCCCTGGCTGACAGCTCTGCTCCCTTAGGAAGAGACAGCCGGGATCCCGTCTCCGCGTCTTTGTGCACGCATGCACGCCAGATACCAGGCAAGTCGCCAGCGTGCATGCGCACACTGGAAACAAGAATACCATCTTCCCGTCATGCGCACGCGCACCGGATGACTGCTCTTTTGGTTTCTGGTGCTCCCACGTGCGTGAAGACCAGCTGGCTGGTGTGCCGGAACCTGGAAGAGCAACGGGAATGGCTCTGTGTGCCCAGAGAAATGGCTCTGCGTGCCACTTCCGGCACGCATGCCATAGGTTCGCCATCACGGGTCTAGAAAGTTATAGCAGCAATGGAAGTGAAAGTTGAAAGTACCTAATTCTATACTTTTTATTCAGACTTACTGAGTGTAGTGGACTTTATTCCCATTTAATAAGTATAAGTTTATAGCTTTAAAGTAGTACTTGTATTTCTATAAATTCCATTGGTTTTAGTATGTGTAGTTTAGCCAGGTTCATATCCCTGAATTATCTATATCAGGGGTGTCAAACTCAAGACCCGGGGGCTGGATCCAGCCCATGGGTTGCTTAGATCTGGCCCGCGGGGTTGCCCTGGAAACAGTGAAGGACCGGCCCACAGTGCCTCTGCCAGCAAAAATGGAGCTCGGGAGAGCCGCGTGCAGCCCTCTCAAACTCTGTTTTTACTGGCAGAGGATTGCAGGAGGCTGTCACAGCCAAAAACTGAGCTCGCAAGAACCACGTGCAGCTCTCCCAAGCTCCGTTTTCGTTGGCAGAGGATTGCAGGAAGCTGTCACAGCCGAAAATGGAGCGCGGGAGTCCGTTTTTGCTGGCAGAACGCTTGGGCCACCACAGGCACCCCTGACACGGGTGACTTCAAGCTGGCCATGCTCCCCAGCTCTCCCAAGGTCAAAAACAACCCTGATGCGGCCCTCAATGAAATCGAGTTTGGCACCCCTGATCTATATTAATATTCTTGACACCATATCATATTTCACAGGTAAACATAGCTGAATATGATAGATATACTTTGAAAAGGTATCGGTTTCTTTTAACTAGTTATGCATATTGTGTATCTTTGATATATTATAGATTGATTATGGATGAGGTGCCCAAAAGCAGTAATAACAATTCATCAACATCTCCACAAGTAACATCTTTACAAGGTACCGCTCTACAGGAAGCTCAACTTTCTCATGTTTCTCAACAGGTAAAAATAGCTACCTATGACCAGACCCATGAAGGAGTTTTAAGTAGGCTACTGCAGAGTTTCTGATATTTGCTTTCTAAATAACTTCAATAAGTATGTATATGATCTCAAAGGGTTTTAGGCAGAGGTGGGTTCCTCCTGGTTCGCCCGAACCAGTAGCGACCCACTGGTGACATCACGATAATGTCACGGAACCGGTTCGGTCGGTGCCAGTCCGTGGGCAGCACCATCTTTTTTAAAAAAAAATTTAAAATTTTCTTCTGAGCATGCGCAGAAGCTGAGTTTACGGCACTGTGCATGCGGTCGCCATCTTGTTTTTGGAGTTTTTTGGGGGGATTTTTTTTGGCTTTTTTGGCACTGCGCATGCGCGCATGCATGAAGCACATGCGCGCCCATGAGGCACGCCCACGAGGCACGGGAGGAAGTGAACCGGCAGGGAGGTAAGTTAGAACCCACCCCTGGTTTTAGGTAATCATGTGCTTCCAGAAGAAAACTCAAAATATATACAAATATACTATAATAACCAAGGTAAACTTCAAACCAACAATCAAGTAAGCAATACCCCAATCAAGAAACTTCCAAAGGAACATCAGTAAACAGCTCAACCAAAGAATCTCTAAGATCACCCCCACTCACACAGACCGGCAAGTCACCAGAATATAAATTGACAGCAAACTGCACTCATTACTACAGAAGCACTGATCATGTTACCAAGTTAGGTTAATGAAACATCTGCAAGAAAACAAGCAAGCTCAGAGAGCAGCAAGGACACCCCATATAATATAATATATTTGCACACCCCATAATATCTGAACGCTCATTCTCTATTAATTTTAGAAGGTCTATCTAGTTCTGGTCCATCTGAACTAGTTTACCAGTAAAATGGAGAATGTGTGTTCTTTGAAATATTGTTGAGTATACCCAATGCTTTTAAAAACCTAAGTTTTTAATTTAAAGTATTTCTGAAAAGATGTCTTCAAATATCAGAATTATAAATATGCTAAGCCTGAAAATTGTGAATTGTAATTATTGTGATGTTTAAAAATATTTGCTCCCAAGAAACTATCTACTTCTTGCATAATTAATAAAATTACATAGAATCATAAGGTCAGAAGGGCTATTAGAAGCCTTATAGTCCAACCTCCTGTTTAAGCATGGTCACATCCATGTAGTTTTCTTGGCAACAGTACAGGTTTACCTTTATTTTCTTCTTCAACTTTCTAATAAGATTTTCTTGTTCAAGTATTACCAGGCCAGTTCTATTTAATTTTCTGAAATCAGCTAGAGTTGGCTAGGTTCTGCCATCTGTTAAGGCCTTCAGCAAATATGTCCGAAGGAAACTAATAATGCATCACAAATAATGCAACACTAAGCACTGACATTATATTGTCTCCATTTCTTTTTATGGAGATTATGGATGTGCTTAAGATAATTTGAATAGAATAGAGGTGCACTATTTATATTTGGTCATTCCAAAATTAGTGTTATAGTGCCTGCTGCAAATTCTTTAAATTTATGAAATTCTTACCCAATAAAATTTAAACAGCAACACAACAATGGTATCTGTGAAACTTAAGCAAGTGGTTGTATTTTTTATGTTTTTATAATTTTCCTAGGCTTATAATGCTAGGCTTATAATTTATGGATGGCTGTGAGCGATTTATATCTCTACCATGGGTTAACAGGATTACAACAACTAAAAAAATAGAGCCCGATTAAAAACAAACATTAATATACATGAATTGAACACAGTAATAATAAAATATTCCTATGCCAAGGAGCCATAAAAACCCAGAAAGTTGTTTGCACAAATCTCCCTAAAGGTCCGGTTGATTTTGATTGCTTCCTAAAACTCAGGAATGTGGGAAGAAGTTGATATTTTTATGTTTCCCTGTGTGTAATGATTTTCAGGAAGAGCTTCCGTATGAGACTATGGATACATTTTTGTTTGCTTTTCAAAACATGGAATTTAAGTAAGCTATTAGATTTAGTAAATGAAATTAGCAAATACTGAAAGCTGGTAAAGATGACAACAGAAGATATCTGATGTACATATAGTTCTTAGAATGCATTCTCAGAATTAAATTTGTTAAACTGGGTTTTTTTCAGTGTTTCAATCTGCACAGCCTGACTTAATGAACATTAAGTCTCTGGAGGTGGCTGCTAAATTGAAGGCAAATTCCCCCTCCCCCTCCTTGCTCTCTGCTCCCTAATCATCCATCTTTTTGGTTATCATATTGAGGTATTATCTTGTTGTGTTCCTTTGTCATTGTTTATTTTATTGTTCTATTATTTTACTTCTGTTTGCATTCCTTTCCTTTTCTTCCTTTTTATTATTAAGCCTCCTAGAGCAGTGGCCTCCAACCTTTTGGGCACCAGGGACCGGTTCTGTGATGAAAGGCTTTTCTGTGGACAGGAAGGGGGGTGGTTTTGCGTGCTGCCTGCATCCTGTGGATGGGACTTTGCTTGTTTGCGCGGCACGGTTGCTGCCATGCTGCGGCACGGTGCCGGTCCATGGACCAGGGGTTGGGTAACCCTGTCCTAGAGTAACCCATGGTGAGATAGGTGGCAAATAAATTTAACAAATAAAATAAAAATAATAAACTAACATTAAGCTCTGCTGTGTCTCAACTGAAATGTTATTTACATAAGAGAGTTTATTTATTAACTATACTTTCCATTCCATTGATGGTGAATGTGGATACTAAACTACTTCTTTCTTTTAGATGTCTCTTAGAGGTCCAACTCCACTAACAGTGGTACATCTGTCTGGAGATCAGGTCCAGGGAGTCATTCATACAGCTCAGACATCCTCTGTGATTCACTCACCACAAGGACAATCAGTACAGGTACATTGTTCATATCCATATGTAGCTTATTTTCAGCTTTTACTAAAAGTTTGCATTTATACATTTCATTTTTAAAAAAGTTCCCCTCAAGTCAAGCTTGAATTCTGGTGAGTTTATGGACAAATTTTATGTTGTTGTTGTTGTTTTGCAGCAGTACAGAAATAAAACTTAAATAGCAGAAGTCTATATAAGCAATTGATGGTTAATTGCATTATTTATAAAAGTGAACATTTATTTATTGGTTGGTTGGTTGGTTGATTTATAACAATATAAGCTCAAATATTTTGTCCACCTAATGAGAAGAGAAGGGGATGGCAGAGGATGAGACGGTTAGATAGGGTCATTGACACAATGAACATGAATTTGGGCAAACTCTGGGATATAGGGGAGGACAGGGGAGGGCCTGTCGTGCTATGGTCCATAGAGTCATGAAGAGTTGGACACAACTTAATGACTGATCAACAGCAACTTAATGACTGATCAACAGCAACACCTAATAAATTATCAAAGATGTATAATGGTGGGTCAAACATATGTTGGAAACTCTGAAGATACCTTTTATCACCTTTGAACATGTAAGAAGGTTAAGCGTTATTGGAATAAATATGTACTTTAATCCACAAAATTCTTAAAACAAATGTACAATTGAAACCAGAGATTTTTCTTTTAGGTTTGATGGATAAGCATTGGGAGAAAAAAACATGGGACTTTGTTTTTATATATGATAACTGCCGCAAGACTTGCACAGAGATGGAAAGACTTACAAATTGCCCCAATGGAAGAATGGATAGTGAAGTTAATGGAACTGGCTGGCGAAATTAACCACCTTGATTAAAGAAAAGTTTTTGTCTAACTTTGTTTCTGTGTGAGACCACTTTTGGACTTTTTTCTGGAAATTCAAAGAAATGCTATATTAATTTTGGGATCTGATGATTATAATTGTTGATGATTATATAAATAATGTATATTATTGAATTTTATATCAAGAGGTTAATGTATTTTATATTTGTAATTGTATTGAGGAAAACTGAAAGTTATCCTTCTATTTTTTTCTTTTTTTATTCTCTTGCAAATTCCCTTTTCCAATTTTTTGCCTTCTTAACTCCATAATATATATAAAATATTTTGCAGAAAATGAATACAATTATTTAAAAATTGAACTGAAACTGATTTACAAGTTGAATTAAAAATTACAGCTTACAAGAAGATGGAAGAAATGGATTTACAAGTAAAAGATAATGGTTCAATAATTGAAAAAGTACTAATAACAAACCAGATGCGTGATCTGGATTGTTTTCTTATATTGAATTTACAAGAAGGTTTTACTGGAGTTGCTATATTGGAAGTACAAAGGGGACTTGATAAAGATGAAAACAAGAATTTTTAGATAAGAGTATATGAAGGCAGGTGCTAGAACTTTCATTGAAGAATTTGAAGATTATTTGCAGAAAGAGAAAAGAATACAAAATTTATTTATTTGACCAAGATTAAAATAATGGGTTTGTTATTTGGGGGGATGCTTAATGGCTTCTTGATTATGGTAAGACTGGATGACAATGGTTATTTCTGATAATGTTTTAATTGTTTTTTGAGTAGGACTGAATTTTGATTATTTGAAGAGAGGAAATGGGGATTTGTTTAAAGGGTAAAGGAAGGATTCAGATTAGGTGCAATAAATACAATTTGTAATATTTATGAAGTTATTTCTGATAATCCTTACTGGATGCTTGTCATTTAATAGGGAGAGATGAATTTTTAGAGATGAGTTTATAAAAGTTGGGATGAGATATGGAATGAAGAGATCTTTGATTTTACTTTAAGAAATAGTGATAAGTTCTTAATATTGATTATACTTGCTGTGGATGAAGGGGGAACTTTCTTTTTATTTTTTCCTTTTATGCACTTTTTAATTTCTTTATTACATAATTGTATACATTTTACTTGTATATCATAATCTTTAATAAAATTATTGGGGGAAATAATTGTACCTGTTTTAATGTTAACACTGTATTGCAATGTAACAGTAATTTTTTAAAATCTTTTTTGTTTGTTTGTTTGATCAACATGAGACAGCTCCAATCTTTTTCCTTTGGAGCTACACATAAAGGGACTGGAATCCATAAATATTTTACAGTCCAGTTTCTAGTTTCAAAAACAAATAACACTTTTTTTTTAATACATTTATTTACACTAAGCATAGCATAATTTTTTTTCTGCAAATTTTTGAAAGGCTGCTGTTATTTGTTAAATTTTAATGATTATACCTGGCATAGAAGAAATGGTGCATCATATTGTCTCATATAACATTCAACAAAATGACAGTTGATTTCTTTCAGGTGTCATTATCAGAGAATGAGGATTCACAAGATTCTTCGGATAGCATGGACTCTTCCCAAAAAGCAAGAGGTCTCTTAGCACGTCGTCCATCTTACAGGTCTCTATTTTATACCAAAATATAATTTCTTCTCAGATGTGTACTAGAATTATTATGGAAAATAATAGTTCCTGGCAAATTTGGATTCATTGGGGAAAAACATGGAAGAGTACCAATTCTTTTGGTCTCATCTATACTAGCCAAATGGCAACAAGAAATGGTCAGGGACATAGTTTTAAAATCATTTTTTGGAATGGATAAATTCCCTTAGGAAATGATGAGCACATCAATTTCACTAACTGCAAAAGTCTGATTAGATAGTGTCTGTTTTTTAAGAAGCTCCTCAACAGAAAGAACCAATAAGTTTCTTTAAATCGGGGTTTCTTAAAGCATGGTCCAAAAACCCCTAGGGATCCCTCCTTTCACAGCTCCACAAAATCAATTATTTGCCAGATATTGAAGATATTTGCAAAAATGTAAAACAATTTAAATTTTTTAAAACTCTTCTGATTATTATTTTATATTTAAATGAATCCACCAGGTCACTTATTTTTGACAGTTGCTTCCCTATTAAGTTTTCTTAATGATTTGATTTTTAAAAATCTTGGCCAACGTTCTGTAGGCATTTTTATTTTTTGCAACCTTGCAGCCCTAAATGTAACAAAAGTTCTGTGTTGTGGTTCTTTCCAGATGTTTGCAGAAAGGAGTCACTGCTGGTGACAAAACAAATAAAAAGTTATTTAAAAGACTTCTAGTGTTTCTTAAAACTGCATGCATATTAGTATTATAAAATAGCATAAGAATGTCAAACCAAACAACCATCAAACCAACTAAATCACCATTATAATATACAGCCTTAGCGGCATTAACAACACTTTTTGTTCCCTGCTACTAGAAAAGCTGAGAAGGGCTTGAAAAAAGCAGCCCAGCCACAGGATGTAAGAATAGCCCAGTTGCAGTGTTTGGAATAGTCAATAAAACTATGCAGCGTTTCTCTTTCATGGTTTCAGCAACACTTTCAAAACACATTGTTTTGTTTCGTGTTCAGAACTTTCAACTATTTTGAGGTTAGAACATTTCAAGGTGACAGTGTTTGCACAAGTCTAGATTGTAGTACTTCCTGATAAAAAAGTCCCTGATAGGAGATGAATTATTTTGCACAATAATCTTTGTTCTGCAGTAGGAAAAATGCAATAGGTGCCATTCTGAGTATTGAACATTGCAAATTTCTCTACAACTTTTCCAGAATAGTAAGCTTAAGCATAGTGCATTATGGAGTTAGATTTTATTTCCATCCTTCAGCATTTACACTGAAGCCTCTGAGAAACTCATACCAAGACTCTGACTTAGATATTCCAAAAAGGAAAAAAAAACGAGACTGCTATTCTTCATGTTCCATTTCCTAAATCTTGTTTTGAGTATGTGTTTGCGATTGAAAACAAATAAGCAGATAATGTAGAAGAGAGTGGGATTTTCTTCTGGATCTCTTCCCACTGCTGGAATATTTTCTCTAGCTGGCCATGTTACCACAGGGACTGAGAATTATCTTCATCAATGTTATGTGATTGTTGTGGCCTTTCTTGGGGGGAAAAACCCCCCAGAACCATCTTAGTCATTTACCATGTAATCACCTCCTACTTAGATTATAGTAATATGCTAAATGTGGTGCTGCCCTTGCAGACTGTTCAACAGCTTTAGTTGGTTCAAAATATCAAAAATCATGTTTAGAACCAAACATTCACTAATTCCAAATGTTTGTTTCATTCTGTGAAGACCTAAATCATGTGAGGGAAATATTTTAATGTTAATAGATTGCTGATGTTCTGACTAATTGGTGGCATGATGGCACAGTGATTAGAATGCAGTATTGCAGGCTAATTCTGCCGACTGCCAGGAGTTCGATCCTAACTGGCTCAAGGTTGACTCAGCCTTCCATCCTTCTGAGGTTGGTAAAATGAGGACCCAGATTATTGGAGCCAATATGCTGACTCTGTAAACTGCTTAGAGAGGGCTGTAAAAGCACAGTGAAGCTGTATATAAGTCTTATTGCTATTGGTTAAGGATCCTGTATTTTCTGGAGCCAACAGCCACAGGTTGCCCGTTTGTTTTGTGTCTAAAACCTGGATTTCAGGGAGTGTAATGTAGTAAATTGTTAGATGTCTGTCAAGAAAACCCAACTTCTGTGTCCACTGGGTGAGTTTTGGCAAGCCCTTCTCTCTTTGAGCTTTACCTGGCTTAGGACTATTGTGAGGATAAACTTAGGGAAGCCATGCCCTCCCTCATGGTTGCTCTTTAAGTTCTCTGGAAAAGATGAGGGGTGTGCAACAACAGCATTATACAGCAGTATTTCACACCTTCCAAGTTTGCCTGTGAGTTTGTGCAAGAACTTCAGTCTGCTTCTGAGGCTGCTTAGACTTTCCCAGTTATCTGTTAGGATATTTTCAGTCATGGAATCTAGGTTTTAATACTGCTTCCTAAAATTGTACATATCATACTAATCAATATAATAATAATGTAGCTATTTATTCAGCATGGTTTTTGTTTCTTCCAGCAGTATACTGTATATCTGATACATTGTGTTGCTTTTTTATAGAAAAATATTGAACGATCTTTCTTCTGAAGACACAAGGGATAGGAAAGGAGATGAGTCGAATGCTGTTGTCACTTCAATGCCTATCAATACACCTGTTTATCAGACCAGCACTGGTCAATATAGTATGTATTAATTAATAAACTTCTACACTGGATAGGTTGCTGGCACCCATGATTCTGATTCAGAATTACAATCCCTTCCAAAATTATTTATTATCAGAAAAACAAAGCAATAATTTTGGAAATGTTTTTAATTCAATAATTATTTATTATGAGTTAAAAATCATATTTTTCTCATACTAAATATTTATTCATTCAAAGCATGTAATCCAACAAGCCAGCTTTGAGAAAATGTTTTTAAATGTACTTGTCAGTTGAAGATTACTTTATTACCTATTTTTAGGCAAGAGACTATTTTTAATGGAATATTCCTGGGGGACTGCCCAAAAGAAAAAGAAATTTCTTGCTTATCATTGATTATCTTATGCTATGCACTATTCAGCATCTTCCCTCTTTTGTTCTGTTTGGTTTTGAAGTTGCCATTGCCCCAAATGGACCATTACAGCTGAGTAGTCCAGGTGCGGAGAGTGTGCAGGGCTTACAGACCTTCACAAATGCTACTGGGACTTCGTTATTGCAGTATGTGCAGACATCTGATGGCCAGCAGATATTGATACCAAGTAATCAGGTAGTGGTGCAAAGTAAGTATCCACTTTAAATAATTCAAACCATTAATCTCTGAAAGCTGGCTGGGTGACCTTGGACCAGTCACTCACTCACACTCTCAGTCTAACCTACCTCACAGGGTTGTTGTTGCTGTTTTAATACATTTTTATTTTTTTCTCTTAACAAACATTACATCATTAATCAGTGTGTCATCTTGGTACAAAGTTTTTGTGTCAACATATTTTACATTTCAATTTAACTTATCTTCTATTAAAACATTTTCCTTCCCACTTTATTTAATTTCATACCTCTTTTTGTCCATATTTATTTTCTATCCAATGATAAAAATGCTCCTGTATATTATAATACTCCGATTCTTCCTTCCTTTTAATTGCCAATGTTAATATATTCATTTCTGCACATTCTAGTATTTTCTTAATTATCTCTCCCTTTGTAGGGATTTTTTCTGCTTTCCAATTTTGTGCAAATACAATTCTAGCTGCAGTTATAACATGAATAATCAAATACCATATTTTTCGGAGTATAAGACGCACCGAAGTATAAGACGCACCTTAGTTTTGGGGAGGAAAACAAGGGAAAAAGGCCTCTGCCTCCAAGCAATTTGCCAAACAGCAAACAGCACAGATGATATACACTGTTTGCTGTGTATTTCTGTGCATGTGTGCCTGACCCATAGAAATAGCAAAGAATTGGAGAAATGTACATTATGCCAGAAAGTTTTCTTAAATGTAGTCACACTAACTCTTCCCAATTATTTAAATAGATCTACTCTAAGGTAACTAAACTCTAATACTAAACAGGACACTGTTACATTTCATACTATACTTGTACAGAGCTGTTAAAATTAATTAAAATTTCTGGAAGTATACATTATTCTCTATTATTTAAAAGAAGATACAATAGCACTGGGCCTCTTCAGAGCAAGCATTTATTTTAAAAAGCTGCTTTATTTTGTTAAGTTGTCTAGATTTACAGGGATCTCCAACCTTTGCAACTTTAAGACTTGTGGACTTCAACTCCCAGAATCCCACAGCCAGCAAAGCTAACAAAGCTGGCTGTTGAATTCTGGGAGTTGAAGTCCACAAGTCTTAAAGTTGCCAAGGTTGAAGACCCCTGGCTTCTAGAATAATAATAAAGCAGTCTTTAAAAAATAAGTCTAATAATTTGAACATTCTACAGACATTTATAGTTATTCACTTACCCCCTTCCATCCAGTTCAGCAAAAAATAAAAATCTGCGTGTCTCTCCCAGCTATTTGCCTCTTTGTAGTTAGTTTCACTTTCATTTTCCCACGTGGCAAACCTAATCAGCTGTATGTCGGGAAACTGCTACTGACTTGCTCTTCCCTCTTTCGTGCAAACTCTTTACAGGCTCTTCCCTCTTTCCTGCAAGCAGGTAAATTGCTGGAAGACAGAGGCCAAAGGGTGGGGGTGGCTGGGTGGGTGGGGCTGCATTCGGTGTATAAGATGCACCCAAGTTTTCACCCACTTTTTGGGGGTAAAAAGGTGCGTCTCCCTTGTTTTCCTCCCCCAAAACTAAGGTGCGTCTTATACTCCGAAAAATACGGTATTTTATTCTTCCCATACCATAAAAACGCATGCCAACCCAGTTATAAATCATGTGCCACTAATGTCAATAGCCTTGTATTTCTTAATACTATCCATTCTTTCATCCATGATAATGCTGCTGCCTGATAATATAATTCCCAGTTTGGAAGACCGAACCCTCCTCTGATTCTTGCGTCTTGTAACATTTTTATATTAATTCTTGCTTTTTTCCCTTGTCATATAAATTTCATTATTATTTTATTAAGATATTATTTCAAAATACTTTTCCTCTAATTTTATCGGTATTTTACCGGCTTATTTTACCGGCTGTCGAGCGAAGCAGGAGAGGGAGGAAACTCTCGCGGGCTGCCTGAGGAAGCCAAGCTGACAGCCAAACTTCTACCCGGGCACAGCAGCAGAAGCAGCCGGCGAGCAAACCTTTTGGGCGGTGGGGGGATGGTGGAAAGTGCATGTAAGACACAACACCAGGACAAGGAACCTTTTGGCTTCACGCTGCATGCAAGAAATCTTTCTCTCCTTTCGCTCCAAGAAGCTGTGCAGGCGCGATGAGTCACAAAGACTCATTTCTGGCGGAGTTTGGAGGAGAGAAAGATATCTTGCTTGCAGCATGCAGCCAAAAGGTTCCTTGTCCTGGTGCTGTGTCTTACGTGCACTCTCCCCCCACCCCACCCAAAAGGTTTGCTCGCCGGCTACTTCTGCTTGGCAGGGATGGCTGAGGCGTTGCTGCCGCCGCCGCCGCCTATGGAGGCCCCAGCCGGCCCCCTGCAGGCCAAGCTCAGCTGCGGGCAGGGAGCACTGGCTGTGGCCGGGCCGGCTGAGCTGCGTCTGTCGGGGCTGCCCTTGGCGTGGCTGCCCGGTGTCTCGCTGCCGGGCGCCTGGGAACAGTAAGCGGAGTCTGCGGGAGGCAGGGAGTGCAGGAAAGGGTCCTGCGAGGCTCCCCTCCCCAGGAAGAGTCCGGCTCAGCCGCCATCCCGTCGTGACTCCCAAGGTGGAGGGGTTTCTCAAGCATGCCGGCAGGCACTCTGGTCAGTCAGGAGATCGGAGCGGAGCAGGGGGGAAGGGGAGGCCTCTAATGATTGTCACCATAGAGTGGGAAGCACACTCGCAGAACAGCCGCTGCCCTGGCTGGGATTTGGAAGCTGCAGAGCTGGAGTTTGGGGGAGAGAAAGAAAGACTTCTGCTGCTTCTGCTTTCCTTTCGTGCAGCCAAAAGCAGATGCAGCAGAAGTCTTTCTTTCTTTCTCTCCCCCAAACTCCACCTCTGCGGCTTCCAAACCCCAGCCAGGGCAGCGGCCGCTCTGTGAGTGCGCTTCCTGCTTTATGGTGATGGCTGGAGCTGGAATTGGACTCCGCAGGGGGAGCTGGCCCAGGCCGGGGCTTCCGCGCGAGTGCTGATGGCGGGCGCCGTCAGCATCGGCTGTAAGTTCAAGGACCTGGTGCTTACCGGCTTCGCCCACATCGACATGGTGAAGCCTAGGAGGTGCGCGAGGGGGGAGGGGGGACAGGCACTCGCGCAGCTTGGCACCTTCAGGCCGTTTGTGTTCACATAAACACATCCCATGGGAGGGGGGAGGCTTGATGGCGGCGTGCAGAGGGAGCCTCTCTGCCAGACTCCCAGCTGTGAGTGCGCAGGCCGCCCGGGGCCTCCTGCACCCCCAAAATACTAAGACCCCCCCCCCGATAATAAGGCCAAGCTCTTATTTCGGGGTTTAAAAGAAAATAAGACCCTGTCTTATTTTCGGGAAAACACGGTACCAGTTCATTAAACGTCCACTTATGGCAAGATTGGGCAATTTCCAGTACACTTAAAGCTTTGGTGCAACTCCCAAATCCCTTCCATGACTTATTAGCAGAAATTGATCATAATATTTAGCTTTGGCAACTAAGATGTATTCCTACAATGAAAGAAGGGCAACCTGTGGTAGATACTATTCTCACCGTTGCTTTGGGAAAAGGGCTTGAAATTGTTATGGTGCTACTTGTCTAAGGGGATTTAGCTCTTTTCCCAGTTTTGGCTTTCCTTTGTTCCAATTGTGCCAGCCATCCTTCTGGCCAGGACTAGGCAGGTCAGCTGTTTTCTTTCCTTTGCCTTTTTTGGGTCACCTGGATGTAGGGTTCACAGGAAGGGGTTAAATCCTCACTCTGCTGAAGGGAAAGCCTCCCTTTAATCCTAACCTTGTCTTCTGAAGACAAGGTGGATATTTTTTTTTCTCTTTTGACTTCAAATAGGCTGGGAAGAAAAGCAAGAGCAGCAATAATAGAAGAGAATGTCACAGAGGTTAAATGAAATGGGCTTCATGTTGATAAGCACAGTAATCGTGTGCTGGGACTTTTAAGGCTTTCTCCTGCCAAGGAGAGCACCAGGGAAGGCAACTCAGCCCAGTGAATAGGCCAGAAGCAGAAGGGAAATGATGGAGAGACCAGGACGATCCATCCAACTTCCAACTGCTGGTTGTTGGAGACACCAGATAGCCTTGGTATTGTAGTTGTATCTTCTGGAGGACCTCCTCCTCCTCTTCAAATTCCTGGTAACTGCCAGAACCACACCATGCTGATGAATACAAACCATTCAGGCGGCCTTTCCACCAGGGCTGATTAGCAGGTGAGACAGAGGCACCAGATGAGTTCAGAAGCAGAGCGCTTCCCTCTCTATGCCCTCCTGCAAAGAGACACTTATCAAGGGCAAATACATGAATCTCCTGCTTCCCGTTTCTGATGCGGCAAAGGAAGAACATAAGATTACCACATTGGGGCCACTTGGAGCTCTTATGTGATGGACCATGTCAGTCAGCAGAGGACGTTGGGGATGAGGATTTTGGGGATGGAGCTGGCCTAGCTGTGTCCAGTATGATGGTATTCCCTCTGAACCTGACAGATGTCCCGTGTGGCCTTTCTTACTCTTTCCCCATAGAATGAAGGTGGCAATATATCACCAAGCTGACACTGGCATAAAAGAATGGAGAATCCGTTCTCCCTATTTCTGTTCAAGGGAGTAAAAACGAGCTTGGCATGTCATCCTGAACCTCAGGCCACTGAACAATGCTATTAGCCATTGAATCTGCAGAATGGAAATTACTGAGGTGCATGACAGAAATCATTATCTAAAAATATTTTAAACTCTGATAAACATGCCAGAAGCTTACCCGCTCATTTCCATCAAGTTTTTTCTTGGATTTTCATAAGTGAAGCAACAGTCCCAGTTCAGAGCACTGTTCTGTGGACTGGCTTCAAGTTCAGATCTGGAGCATCACCTTTCCATGCAAAAGTCTTCCCATTTGGTTACCATTATTTCCAGGTTTAAAAGAAGCCAGGGATGAGAAAGCTTTTGAAGAATCTCACCCACCCTCCCAATAATTTCTATGTACTTGTAACTCCTTTCTTGATTATCTTATAAAGTGGACTGGTATTATACAGAGTGTCCACCAAAATAACATCTGAGGCTTCCACAGGTTGAAATCCATGCCAGTCATGTGCAAAAGTGTTTATAGCACAGACTGAAAAAAATCTTCAGGAGAATGTTTTGTGGAGAACGTAAAGAGTTCATTCAAACTTCAAATGCTTCCTTGGGAGATCTTTGTAGGGTTGTCACCTGGCCTTCTGAGGTCATATTTATTAATTACTGCAAACTTAATTTATATGACTCTTCACAAAAAGAGGATCTACAGAAAAGAGTTTCTGGCAAAGCTCAGGACCCATCTCTTGAAAACTCCAATCCCAGAAATGTCTCTAGTTAGTTTGTCTCACTGTAGAAGTTAGTATATTAGACTTACAATGAAGGTCCACTTCCTGTAGCAGGGACAGGCCACCTAGCCTATCCAGGCAGTTACAAGAAAGAGTGGGGAGGAGATTTCTTCTTTATTCCTACCTTACCTTTTTCAAAATTTCTCCTCCCACAGAAAGCTGGTTTTAGTTCTTCCCCTAGAATGGGTGGTGCAGTAAAATCTGTTATTGTAGTGTAGGAAGTTAGCATCCACCCCTCTCCTAGAAAAATGAAATATCCTAGGAAATATTAAAAAGGCAGAATATTATATAGAATATCCCCGGAAACATGCTTTTAGGCAGAAAAAAGACTTACTCTTAGTAGCCCCCACCTTTGTCAATGTGCCATCAAGGAATGGCCCAGCTCACTCATCCCCCCCCCACCTTTGTTAATAGCCTGGACCAGTCTATTCTACATAACAAAGATCTACCTCCTTCAGACAGCCATATTAGGAATTGCCCAAAGCGCTTTCATTACACCATCACCCAACAAAGCTCAGCCAAACTTGAACTCAAAAACACAGCCTACAGAGTTGCCCCTGCATGCTCCCATGGGAGTCTGACAGCCAATCAGAGTGCATTTCTTGCACAGGAGCAGGAGGCCCCCAGGGCGGGGCCCAAGAGAGGACATAAAACAAGGAACTCTCAGCATCTCGGCCCTTTTTTTCTCTTCACCCAACATCTGGAAGCATGTGATCCACCTTTTCTGTTCAGGAACTGATGCCATGTGCTCCTGTCCACCATTAAACCTTCTTTCCAAGCAACTTCCATGAATCCAGTGTCTTTTTCCCCACTTGGAACTGAACCCAGAAGAATATTCCTTACAACAGTAGAAAATAGGTATTTGCTATTAAGTTAAGTGTACTATTTTCTATCATTTAGGCAGTCTAACTAGTTGGGAACAGTCTCTCTAATGCCTGAGCCATTAAACAATTAGGTAGTCCTAACCAATTATATAATCATACTTTTTGATTAAAAAAAAGTAATACTGCTTAATTCCATAAGTTTTGCAGTTTTCCACTTTCTCTTTCCACGTACAGAGTCCATCATGATAGGTATTTGCCTTTACTCTCAAAAACCACCACTAAAAAATGGTATATTTATTTCTTGCCCCACCCTAAACCTAGTGGAATTATTAATTTTATTTTGAGGGTGGGAGTAGCAGTATTTTAGAGTTTAAGAATCGCTGCTTTACCGTGTGCTCTTCTCTGATTCCTTAACAGCTGCATCTGGAGATATGCAGGCCTACCAGTTACGCAGGACACCAACCACCACTTCCCTTCCACAAACAGTTGTGATGACAACGCCTGTGTCCTTGACATCTCAATCAACCAAAACAGATGATCCCCAACTGAAACGAGAAATAAGGCTGATGAAAAATAGGTATTTACTTCCCACTTACGTTCTGAAAAGAGATCTTGTGCACAGAGATTACCAATAGGTTTCAGCCTTTCATCTTGCCTAAGGAATATTATTCCCTTCTAACTAAATGCTTGTTTATATTGCCTGCTTCCCCCCCCCCCCCCAATTTCACTTTATTTTCGAGTGGGAAATACCTTCATTTAAAAATGCCTTATTTCAAGAAATAAGGAGAAAAGAATTGTTTTTAATAAATAAGTAAGAAAACAAGATTCTTGAAAAATAAATTTAAAACATCCCCTCTAGGAGCCTTAGCTTTTTCACTTGTGCTTCATAGTGAAAAATTATTGTGAAACGTTCCATCACATATACTGATGGATCACTTGAACTTAATGTGTCAAACTTCTGAAGTAAAATCCTAAATAGGCTTCAAACTATCCTTCTGTGGGTACTTAGTTTGAGGCCATATTCAGTGGACATACAATTATTTTGTTCCTTAGCATTAGAGCATATTTATACATAGTTGCAGTACCTTGCTTTTTCTTGGACTAATTTAACTGTAGACAGTTTTGACTGTTGATTTTACTTAGTATAAAAGATTGAAAAAATGCTTAGCATTTATTTCAAAATTTAGTTGAAAGAATTAAATCAGATTTTTATTATAGCCATATCAGCATAAGGAGGGATGGGTACTGTCAATTAAACACACAAAAAGTTCATCAAAGGCTAAAAAATAATAAAAAGCTAAAAGGTATAGAATAAAATTATATACATAAATCTAAAAGGAGGGGTAGGAGCATAAGAAGGATTTAGGGGAGCATAAATGTTAGTACATGGCAGATAATGTCTATCACAATACAGAGCACTCTAGAATGACTAAACTATACTTACCTGGCAAGGAAAATATCCTGATCATCATTTAAAGAAAAAAAATGTTAATGGCCACCATCTTCTCTAAGCAAAAATGGAATGTTTGTAAAAATATTTTGAGTTTTGTATTGTAATTAACATATTTTTGCTTTTGGATTTCAGAGAAGCCGCTCGAGAATGCCGTAGAAAGAAAAAAGAATATGTTAAATGCCTTGAAAATCGAGTTGCAGTCCTTGAAAACCAGAACAAAACTTTAATTGAAGAACTAAAAACTTTAAAAGATCTTTATTGCCATAAAAGCATGTAAGAAAAGAAGGTAGAAGCTTTTTCACGAATATCAGGGGGATTTGATTTTTAAAAAATTAAAATGAAAGGTCAAAAATCTCTTCAAATTCTACAACTTAAAGACTCTTAAAATATTATTTGAAATTGTTGCATGGCAGAGTACCAAAGAAAGCATGAAATTGTGTGAAGAAGCATTCCGCTGGCACAACTGGAATCTTGATTAAATCAGGCTATATGGACATGTACCTTCTGTCAATCGAGCGATTGAATTTCATGAGCTGTAGTTTAATTTTAAATGCTTGTTAACTTTTGATTGCAGTTAAATTGCAGAGAAGCTAAGACTGCCATCGGCTGTAAATGTCTATTAACATGTTTAATCAGGATATATTCACGTTTATTCTTTAACCCATCATACTAGATCTGTGCATGTAAATTGACAAGCAATGTCAATGAGCATTCATGTTTTAGTTTATGCAGAGTCCGTAAGCTTCAAATCCATGCATTCAAAGTTTCTATTTACTTTTGTCATATTAGTGCACAGGGCCACCTCTATATTTTTTGTATACCTGGAACAGTCCCATATAAAAAGAAGGCTTTTCAGTTTTGTATGCATATTTTTTCTTTCAGATTGGAAATTCTAAACTGCACTATAATTTGTTGAGACCATACATGATTTCAAAGGCAGACAATTTAATTTTTTTAATGTGCTGTTTATCAGTATTGATAAAAGCAATGGATTCTTTGTGGTTGGAGGCACCTGAAGACATGAAATATATACCAATCATAGTTATTCCAATTTTTTTGATGCTTTATACAACTGAACAAATGCTACAGGAGAATACCTTGACTTTTTGCCTATGCATTTAGTCACAGATAAGAAAAATGTCTGAAAGATGAATTCATGTGAATGTGCATCATGTATGCTATTTGAAGATGCTGTTCCTGGCATACAATGACTGAGCAAATGCCAAGATCCTTAGCTCTGCCCATTTTATACCATAAAGAAACCAAAATTACAAACCAAAGATAATGCACACAGAGAGACATTGAAATACTTAATTTCAAGACTCTATTTGTAAACCTAGTAGTAATTTGTTAAAGTAATTCTGATTTTTATAAAGACATAATCCAGCTGGAATTGGTCTCAGATATATTTTTATAGTTAAAATGTTTACCTTTTATATGGGTATTTTAGATATGTACAATTTCAGAAAGCAGATATTTTTCTCTCAGATTGTCAACTTTATATTTGTAGAAATTTTTGAGAAACTAAAGCCTATTTCTGTGTACTTTAATCTGGTAGGGATTAACAAAAATATTCTTGAATATTCTGGGGGGAAAGGTTCCTATTGTTCATAGAAGAATGCATGGATCATTTCAATATGAAGATGCTGTCAGGGATAATTATATTACTTTGCTTTCTTATTTTCAAGAAATATTAAAGACTTATTTTGAATACCTAGTGAATGTTAAGCCAACAGTTGTTGCCACAATACTTAATCATTCCAATGATACCCTTTAAAATTATGCCATTTCAATCCGTATTTTAGGCAAAGAAGATGCTATTATACTGCTGCATATGTTAAAATTCTGGGCAATTTTGAGATTATCATGATACATCATTCCATAGAAAATGCCATGAAATCATTCCTTCTGATACCAGCAGCCCCATGCCTTAGAGAACAGAACAGCAGAATATTTCTACATAGCCATGGAATTGTGCAGAAAATTTTTAATAAACTTTAAAACAAAAAAGATGGTGCCTTTCTCTCCCAAAACTGTTAGATTCCAAGAGCTAAAGAAGAAATGAAGCTGCATGGATTTCTGCAGTTTTTGGGTAAACATAACAAAAAAATGTGTAACCTGTACAATAGGCTTGACACATCTGATGTAACCTCCCCCAGCAAAGGAACAATAACTGGAAATGGGAGGCCTTTAAAAAAAGATGCTATCCCTGAAAATAAGCCATATGCTTCTCTTGGTTCTGTTCTCTCTTAAAAGACTGAAAGGGCGGGGGGGGGGGGGGGTACTTACCACTTTTTATTGCCTAAGTTGGCTATAGGCAATTTAATACCTACCAGGTACACTGGACTGCAGTTCACATTATTCTAACCTGATATGGTGGACAAAAAGGATTGTGATCCATGAATCTAGAGGACATCATATTGCCCATCTCTGTAGTTAAAATATTCTGAAAAGAGAATTTGGATTCTGGGAATGGGTATCTTTGGAAGCTCCTCTTTAGGGCTCCATTTTCTGCAGGCGCAAGCGGAGCTAAGTAAATCTCAGCAGCCAGTGCTATGTGGTGACGTAGCATAGAGAGCTGATGTTCAGGGTAAATTGTAGCCGAAGCTATTAGTTTTGCACCAGAGCTCCATAGTTATGCACTGTGGAGAGAAGGGTATATATATGTGCACGTGAACTTTTCCAATTATTTATCCACACCTGAATGTTGAACTCTTTAAAAAAAATGCCTATGATATATATCTATAAATTTTTTTAATAAATAAAACTTATTAAAAAGTGCCTTGTGTTCGTGTCTTTAAAAATAATCTCTAAGTATGGTGTGCGTGCACACACACACACACACAGAGTGTCATACTGCAAACACTCATCATCTCAACCAGCACACACAAATCTGGTTTGCCATATTGTTCACATGCATAAAATGGCAAACAGCTGCTGTTCATAAAACAGAGCACCTGTGTTGCTAGTCTCTGCTATGGATCACAATCACCAAGACTAAAGTATAGTATACAGCTGGACTCCCTTCTGTGCTTTTGTTAATTTTATTATGTTCAGAAGAAAATTGAAGTTTTCAGATTTAACACCAATATCTGACATTTAGCACTAAGATATAACATTGATACCTATATTACCTTTTGCTAATCTTAGCTCAGTATTGCTGTATGTGTCAAAATATATTTAATAGCAAAAAATATTTTGGTATTCAGAAACTATTAAAATAATTATTTAATGTTATTGTTTCAGAACAAGAGGCTTTTTAAAAACCATCTTTATGCAGCCTGTTGATAAATGATAACTACCGGTATTTTGCAAAACTAAACATGATTTGCATTGCAACAATATTCCTCAGCACTATACTTTCATGCACTATTTAACAAGACTTCCAGTAGCAAGTATCAGCAAATTCAGTAATGTCCAGTGGATTAGCAATTTGATGAAAGACACTTTCTTAATCTTAATTTTTAAACAATTTGGTTGAACACTTTCCTCTCAAGAATAAAAATAAAAAACAATGTTTTCCAATTTGTTCAGGCTGTCAGAAGAGCTAATACTTCTTTTCATGTATGAAATTAAATAGTCTCTGTTGTTCATTGGCCTTAAAAATAATGTCAGTACTACTTAATACATAGATGGGGGACCATCAGGAATGACCAGAGTTGTTAGATCAGGATGTTGAAAAAAATATCCTGGAAAGTAGCAATGGACAATCACTTCCACTTTGCTGTGAAGAAAACTCCCAGGTTCTCACCAGGAATTGAGCCAGGCATATGGGCATGGTTCCATTTTTTTTAACTAGCTGAATAGCAATAGCACTTAGACTTATATACCGCTTCACAGTGCTTCACAGCCCTCTCTAAGCGCTTTACAGAGTTCAGCATATTGCCCCCAACAATCTGGGTCCTCATTTTACTGACCTCGGAAGGCTGGAAGGCTGAGTCAACCTTGAGCCAGTGAGACTTGAACTGCCAAACTGCTGGCAGTCGGCAGTCAGCAGAAGTGGCCTGCAGTACTGCATTCTAATCACTGCACCATCACGGCTTATATATCAAGACAGTCTTATGAGGAATGGATGGCTTTTACAGAGAGCACTGGATGAAGCAGTTTATCTGGACTTTTTTTCAGTCTGGATCCATGCCATGGCACAGCACTGAAACAACATTGGCCGCATTTGATAACCTTTGGAGGGCTCAGGATGAAGCAACCATTTAGGCCATCATGGGCCTCTCAACAGCTTTCAGTATTATTGACCATGGTATCCTTGTGGACTAGCTTCGGGGTTGGGAGTGGGAGGCACTGTGTTATAGTGGTTCTCCTTCCTCCATGACTGGTTCCAGTTGGTGGTGTTATGAGAGGAAGGGTCAAGTGCTAGGCCCCCGCAATGGGAAGGTGCCTTGGGCTCGAACCTCTCACCAATCCTTTTTTAACATCCACATGAAATCACTAGGGCAGGTCATCTGTCATTATGGGGTTTGGTATCATCAATATACCCAATTATGTATCTCCACCCCTAACCACATAAGTGCTGTGGTGGCAGTGCTGGTCAAGTGCCCAGAGGCTGTTATGGGTCTGGATGCAGAGGAACTGGCTTCAACTCAACCCTGCCAGATGGAACGGCTATGTGGTTTTGACACCCCAAAATCAGATATTTCATCATTGACTCTGGACAGGGTGGCACTTTCGTGGATTGAGCTGGTGCACATTTAATGCACAACTAGAGGTCCTCCTGGGCTCAAGGCTACTACTCGAGCAGATGGCAGCTGTGGCTAGGGAGACCTTTGCACAGGTTTGGTGTGCCAGTTGGACCCATTCCTAGACCAGAACAGCTTGTCCATGGTCACTCATATCTTGGTCATCTCCCATCTGGATTACCGCAATGTTTTCTACATGGGGCTGCCATTGAAGACTTACCCAGAAAGCTCAACAGGTCCAGAATGTAGTAGCAAGTACAGTAATGAGGGGCCCCTAGGTCTGTCCATGTGACACCTGCACTGGCAGCTTGCTTCCACTACAATTCAGGGTGCTCATCATCAGCTTTAAATGGCACAGGGCCAGGCTACCTGCAGATTGCTTTTCCCTAAGGACAGCCACCCATCCTAGCAGGTCAGATAGGGTAAGCTTTAAAAACCTGGCTTTTCCCACAACCGTTGGGAATTTAGATGATTTTATTTATTTATTTATTTATTTATTTATTTATTTATTTATTTATTTATTTATTTATTTATTTATTTATTTATTTGTCAAAACATGTACAGGATAGCAGGCATTGGTATAAACATAAACAAAAGCAAAGTAAGTACAGGTAAATTTGGACAATAGGACAGTAAGACAGGGACGGTAGGCACAATGGTGCGCTTATGCACGTCCCTTACAGACCTTTTAGGAATGGGGTGAGGTCGATTGTAGACAGTCTAAGGTTAAAGTTTTTGGGGTTTGGGGAAGAAACCACAGTCAGGTAGTGCATTCCAGGCATTGATCACTCTGTTGCTGAAGTCGTATTTTCTGTAGTCGAGTTTCAAGTTTGAATCTATTGTGTACTCGTGTATTGTTGCAGTTGAAGCTGAAGTATTCATTGACAGGTAGGACATTGTGGCAGATGATTTTATGAACTACATTTAGATCAGATCGAAGGCGATGTAGCTCTAAACTATCTAAGGCCAAAATTTCAACTCTGGTGGAATAAGGTATTCTGTTGCGAGTAGAGGAGTGGAGGACTCTTCTTGTGAAATATTTCTGGACTCTCTCAATTGTATTAATGTCCGATATGCAGTGCGGGTTCCAGACAGGTGAGCTGTATTCGAGAATTGGTCTAGCAAATGTTTTGTATGCTCTGGTTAGCAGTGTAATATTGCCAGAGAAGAAGCTGCGCAAGATTAGATTAACAACTCTTAGTGCCTTTTGGCAATGTTTATTTATTTATTATTTATTTATTTATTTATTACGGTTTTGTTATATGCCGCCCAACTCCCAAGGGACTCACTGTAAATGTTGCTACAGTGGGCTCTGGCACTTAGGTCATTAGATATGAGTACTCCCAGATCCTTGACAGAATGAGGGTCGTCTACAAGGTCGTGTCCTCCAAGCTTGTATTTTGTGTTCTGATTCTTTTTGCCAATGTGTAAGACAGAGCATTTGTTGGTTGAGATTTGAAGTTGCCAGTTGTCAGACCATTGTGATACATGGTCAAGGTCTTTTTGAAGGGTAGCAGTATTGTCGGTGGTGTTGAATAGTTTAACATCGTCAGCAAAGAGAACACAGTTGCTTGTAATATGATCACAAAAGTCGTTTATGTAAAGTATGAATAGCATTCTTGGTCCTAGAATGCTGCCTTGAGGGACACCACTGTTGACAGGTGCAGGATTTGATAGGGCACTCCCTATTTTAACCATTTGTTGTCTGTTTGACAGGAACGCAGTTATTCAATCATGAAGGGGACCAGATTTTAGTTTATGAAGTAGTTTGTAAAAGTTTTGTGTACTACTGAATCAAAGGCTTTGCAAAAGTCTATGTAAATTGCGTCTATTGATTTACCTTGATCGAGTTGTGTAGTCCATATGTTTTTGCAGTGTAGGAGTTGCAGGTTACAGGATTTTTTTCTGAAACCAAATTGTTTGTTAGAGAGTAGGTTGTTAGTTTCTAGGTGGAGGGTAATAGATTGGTTTATGATTGATTCCATGACTTTGCAGGTGACGCAACATAAACATGATGGCATAGTAGCATTCATTGGTGCCAGGTTTTTGTTGTTTTTAATGTTTTATGTTTTAACTTTTTGAGTTTTTAGATTTTAAAATGATTTTATCTCTTTTAATTTTTTAAATTTTTGATTGGGAACTGCCCAGAGTTGGGTGGCTCAATAATATTTTAAAACAAATAAATATTTCCAGCATGAGAAAGACTGATTTCCAACATATCTTTATTTTCAAGAATATAGAGACCAATGTCATGTCAGTAATGTAACCTGGCCTGAACCCTGATGAAAAGGATCCAGGGAGGGCTTAGTACCCTCACAACAATTATTCCTAAAAACAGAAATTTGGAGACCGAATGAAACTTTATGGGGTCCAAGAATGCCCATTTGAGAAGGGGCATACTCCTGCCTTTTTCAAGACAGGCAAGACCACCCATCCTGCAATGAATCACTAACCACAGCTTGGGCCCAACTATATGCCACTACAGTACCTAGGAGGGCTTGGTCGAACAGGAGACATGGGTCCAGAACACACAGCAGCAAGGACTCTGCCCATTTCCTCAGGATCAAGCACTTCAAATCTTCCCAGATAACTGAGCTTGCTCCAAGTCTTGACCAGGACCTCAGTGGAACCATGTACCAGAGCTTCAGGAAAATACTCAAGTTCCCTCTGAAACCTCATTGGTTCATCAATGACCTGGGGTTAACTAGTTGAATAGACCCCAGCTTCCTGCAGTGGAAGGCAGTGATAGAGAATCTCATGGATAAAAGGGGAATGATCTAACCAAGGAAAGTGACTGGTATTAGTATCCCTCCCTTTAGATTATCCCACAACCACCCTAATCTTACGTGTGAACTCCTCTGAGAGTTGAGCCCCGAATAGGTTGGACCAGGTCTATGATTGCTACAGTGCCCATGGGTTACCTCTGAGTCTGGGTCAATGCCCCCCCCCCTCGATCCAAGCCTAGAGAACTCCACCAGCCATGGGATTAAGGTACTCAAACAAGGAGGAAGGTAAGCAGGAAGTTTTTGTTAAAAAAAAATCTGTATCTCTGGACAGATTAAAAATATGTGTTTAGTTTACCATAAGGGAAGCAGCAAAGGTAATAATTCTTAAGATCGAATTTTATAATATTAAGTCCAATGTTTGGTACTAGAAAAAAAAACACCTTAAAAAGTCATTTCTCTCCAAGCTACAGTTGTCAGTGACGAAGTAGCAGGTCTAAAGTTCAGACACAATAAATTGCAGTGAATGGGCAATATTTTTATTACATCTATTATCAGTTAAAAGTGATAAATATTGCTACACATGGAAACAAGTTGGAAAGCTAAGATATCCCAACCCAATGGGAGATATTTTTTTTTCATAAAACATCGCAGAAAACTATCCATCCTGCAGTCAAAAAGAAAAGATAAGGAGCCTTCATAGTCATGGCTTTGTCGAATAAAATAACTTGAGATTGTATCCACCTTCTGTAAAAACCTGTTTGCAGATAGACTCCTGGCAACCTGGGCCGGCCACAACCGAAACCAAAACTGCTGATCCCTACCAGATAGTACCTGGTGAGATCTGGCATATAGCACGCAAGGGGACCACCGCTGTCTCCCTGGAACATAAGACACCAAGAAGAAAATATCAGTGGAGGGAATTCTCAGATATTAGAGGGAAACATATTATTAATCCAACACATTTACTTAACCCACAAAGCATACTTTGCTTAACCAGATTTTAAAATCATAATTGGCTGATATAACACAATCCACGAATGTATAAATATTAGCTGGATTCATATGTTAAGCTGAGCCAAGTATTAGGGCTCACTGTATGTTCTCAGCAAAGAAATTGTGAGCTACACCTTTCATGATTTGACCCTCCCCCCCAAAAAAGCTTTTCTGTAAGATACCCCCTCCTGGAAATGGGATATTCTTGCCTTGGTTATACTGCAAAATGTACAAGTCCTGTCAGTCTCTCAACACCTGAGCATGACAACTCCATTACAGGCCTCCTGGTACTTTTCTGAAAGTCCAGTTCCTTTTTTTCCTCAAGTTTTTTATTTTTATAAAAATGTCAAATTAATGCGTGAACAGTGCGGCACCTGGGCATTCCCATGCAAATAACTTCCCATTTTATTTGTATGCATTCCCATACAAATAAAACTAATCATATTAAACATTATTATTACGTTCAATCAACTTATGTATTTCTAATAACAATACACATCCGTATTAGTTTACAATCTATCATTATTCAAACATTCCACCTATTTCTCATTGTTACTTTCATTTTATCAAATAAAAATGTATACATTAATATTCCCTTTATTTCTATCACTTACTCTAGCTATTAATCATGTCACCCTATATTAAAAGACTTTTTCTTTCTTTTCTATCTTACTTCTAATCAAGTCACCTGCCTAAAAAAAGAGAGAGAAAAGAACAAAAAAAGTAGAGAGTGAGAGTGAGAAGAAGACAACTCAAAACAACAATAAAAAATATGGAGTCATCCATCCATCATCTTTTGCCCAGTTTATACTTTAATTGCTATGCTTTTTTTAAAAAAAGAGAGGAAAGCGGAAGAGCAAGTCAAAACAGCAATAAAGAAAACAATAATCATCATCTAACCATTGTCTCTTGTCCGCTGTGATATTTCAATTACTACGGTTTTTTTTTAACTTGCCTCCCCCATTCCTCTCTTCAGTCTCCATCTATATTTATTTCTTGGAAGTCCAATCTAAGTGTTCCTCCCACCTCTACCTTCATCCACTGTCTACCGTATTTTTTGGAGTATAAGACACACCTTTCCCCCCCCCTAAAAGAGGGTGAAAATCTGGGTGCGTCTTATACACCAAATGCAAGGCTAAAACAACCTCTCAAACTGAGCTTTGCAAGGCTGAAAAAGCAGCCTTTAAAACAGACCTTTGCAAGGCTAATATACCTGTTCCAGGCTGTTTGCTAAGGACGCTAGCCAGATGGATGCTGGAAGGCAGATTTTTTTTTCTTATTTTCCTCCCCCAAAACTAAGGTGCGTCTTATACTCCGACAAATACGGAATTTTCTAAAATTTCTACTGAGGTCCCTGCCTCCACTTCAAGCATATCTTCCAACTCTCTTTGTATATTTTCCGCCTGGTTTAATTCATCAATCACTATTATTTTCATTGTAATCTCCTCTCTGTCGTCTTCCTTCCTCATTTCTTCTTTTGGCTCCCCCCTTTCCTGGACGTCTTGGTCTGGCACCATCATCCCTTGTATAATATTTTCCATTTTTTCCATAATGTCCTTAAATCCTTTGTCCATGTTGTATTTTGAAAAAGTAGATCCATCTCCTGAACAATTCCACTCATTTCTCCTTTTTAAATGTCTTTTTTTATTTTTTAAAGAAAGTTAATTTTTATCCAACAGTCCAAGATCTATTTATTTAGTCTTTAAGCTCCCCTTCAAGGAGTAAATTGGTCCCATTTCTTTGTATTTCATAGGTTAACATTGTTCTATTCGAATACACCCAGAAGTTATCAAAAAGCCCCAATCACTACCTTGTAGTTTCCCTTTTTGTCAGCAGGTGGCACTCTCCACTTAGATTTCAGTTCACTAGTCCCTTGTTGCTTGGATTGTTCGAATATATAAGCAGAGTAAGTTTTGTCTATAGATAATTCCAATATTTCAAAAAATGCCTTCCCAGTATTGCTTTCTCCCAGTTTAGGAGTCCCTTTTCTGTTTATTTCAAAATCTATTGTTTATTCTCCAGCTGCTTTCATTTCCGGTTAGGCATTTCTTCAACACGCCCCAAAAAGTTTGGGCGCCGCTTAAACATATAGTTCTGGGCAAATAGTTCTGAATTGTTTCTTGGGGTAATTTAACAAAGAAAAATCCTCTCCCCCAGTTCCACGACAGCTCACCTTCTTCTCTTCTGCACCAGTCTTCGCTTATTGTTCCAGCTTTGTAGCGGCCATCTGTTGTTTGGTTGTTCCAGCTTTGTAGCAGCCATCTTTAGGCTGCTGCTTTTTCTTGCCATGGCTGAGAGGGAAAAAAGCCCCCGGGCCAGACAGGAGAGCTGTGACTCTCCCCGACCGCACAGGGCGCTCTCCTTTGCTTCACCCCACCTTCAGGGCGGCTTAAGCTCTCTCCAGAGCCGTTAACTCAGAGACCCGTTCCTCTGTGTCTGAAATTGCTGCAATGTCAACCGGAAGTCTGAAAGTCCAGTCTTCCAATGGTAGCTTCCAAGAAGGCATTAGGTAAACAGCTATTAAGAAAGCCAGCCTTGAACCTTCTTAGCTTCAAACCTGGCTGGAAGTTTAAATATTCTGAAAATTAACATCATTTTACAGGACTTACTTTATGGCATGTTTGATCATCCATTGGCCCAAGTATTACAGCTGGTGGGGTGCAGGAGAAGGGCCTTCTCTACCATTGCCCCTGCTCTCTGGACCATCTCTTCCCCCCCCCCACCCACAGAGTAAGGTCAGCTCCAACCCTCCTGACCTTCCCTGAGAGCCTAAAACCAGGCTCAGCTTAAGACTCCAACAAAAGGGAGCATCACAGTGGAGGTGGGGTACAGTTTAACAACAGATCCCACCTCCCCCACCCATTCTGCTCCCATTTATTTATTATTTATTTATTTTGTGAGATTTATATACCGCCTCACAGTGCAAGCACTCTCTAAGCGGTTTACACCAGTAAGCAATGTATATTATTTATATTGCCCCCAACAATCTGGGTCCTCATTTTACCTACCTCGGAAGGATGGAAGGCTGGGTCAACCTTGAGCCGGTGAGATTTGAACCGCTGACCTGTGAATCAGTCAGCTAAAGTGACCTGCAGTACTGCCTCTAACCACTGCGCCACCTCGGCTCTTTTACTCATCTTTTACTCCCATACTCTCCCCATCTTTAATTGAACTATAGCATTTAGCTTGTATTAAATTATTTATGTTTTTCGTATATATAATTTTTATCTGTGGTAGCGCAGTGGTTAGAATGCAGTACTGCAGGCTACTTCTGCTGACTGCCAGGTGCCTGCAATTTGGCAGATCAAATCTCACCAGGCTCAAGGTTGACTCAGCCTTCCATCCTTCTGAGGTCAGTAAAATGAGGACCCAGATTGTTAAGGGCAACAGGCTGTAAACTCTGTAAACTGCTTAGAGAGGGCTGTAAAGCACCGTGTAGTGGTATATAAGTCTAAGTGCTATTGCTAAGTGCTATCTGTTATGATTGTGAACAACTCACAGTTACCATGTGGTAAGATGGGCAGCCAATATAAACAAATAAGTAAATAATGAAAGTCTCTTTTACCTGACAACCATCAATTCCTCCTTTTTCAGAGCCAGCACAAAGCATGTTGTCTTTCACCATCCCTGCATACCAGTCATGTCTATTACAAGTTGATATTGGAATAATATCGACCTGTGCTTCTTGTAATACATCTCTCTCTCTCTCTGAAATGAAAATTCAAAACAAAACTGTAAGTACTCCTACGATTGTTTCAGTCAAAAATGGAAAAATGTTGGTGCAGATTATTCTTGGTGCTTCATAAGAATCTTAAACCTAACAACACAAATGCACCTTACTTCCAACTCAGTTACCCAGTGCTTGCCCAAAGAAAAATTCAGAGGTTCTTTCAGCATTTGGATATCAAATCAATTTTATTTTGCACTTAACACAGCCAGTAGGTAAATAGAGAGGTTACAATGCAATGCTATCTTTTTGCCAGAGTTCCTTCTCATTTTTTCCAATGGGCAAACATTTAACTGTTGTCCAACTTTGGCAACTTTAAGACTTGTGGATGTCAACTCCCAGAATTCCTTGGCTAACGTCTTAAAGTTGCCAAGTTTGGACACTCCTGGTTTAGGCAGTATTGAGGTATAATAGTGCAATGAAATGAAAAACAATGAGTACTGGGACCAATGTTAAGCAACCTGTCCTTATTTTATTTATTTATTTATTTTATTTATTTATTTTTGTCAAGTACGTGTTAGTAATATACATAGATATAACATTGTTTATATACATAAGATGGGTACTGATATGAGGGAACATTAGGACAGGGACGGTAGGCACGCTGGTGCGCTTATGCATGCCCCTTACTGACCTCTTAGGAATCGGGTGAGGGCAACAGTGGACAGTCTAAGGGTAAAGTTTTGGGGGTTTGGTGAAGAAACCACAATGTCAGGTAGTGAGTCCTTCATAGCATCAATGATTATGCATGTGAGCTGAGTAATCAGTTAACTTACGGAAGCAAGAAAGATGTTACTGACATGATAAAAAAAAACCCAACATGGTTAAAAGTTGCATCATTTTTTAAAATACAAATTCAGGTGTTCCTGTCTGATGAAAGATATAAACAGGTAGAAACTAACTGTAGAAAAATATTGAGACTACAGATATTCCCTTCTTTCAATATTTATAACAGAAAGTTGATTCTGGCAGGAGAAGCAGTTTTCTGAATATAAGACTAATGGTTAAAAGGTTTGTAAAAAGGAGACTAAATATATCAGTTCATATGAAAATGAAACAAAACCATTTTAGGCAGGAATGAAGTATTGAAACAATATTTTATCCTTATGGAAAAAAATTAGGACAAAATGATCAAGGAGTAGAATGATTATAGGGCACAAAGCTCATTAGCAATTCTTACATATGAGTGACCAAGGGAAAATGTCTGAAGGAGTCAGTTGTGTTCATCTGCCATATGTTTCATCACTCAATTTATTCATCAATAATTACAGCTGCTCTCCAGTCCCAAGATAAAACCTACAATAGGTAGGAACATTGTTCCCCATTTGTTAAATGCTGTGCTGTTAGGCATATTCTGTTTAAAGGTCTACGCCAGGGGTGTCAAACTCACAGTGTCACGGCATTGTCATGTGACATATCGTGACTTTTTTCCCCTTCACTAAACCGGGCATGGGCGTGGCCAGCGCGTGACACATCTGGCCAGTGGTGGGATTCAAATAATTTAACAACTGGTTCTCTGCCCTAATGACCGGCTGGTTGGGCATAGCCAGGTGGGCATGGTCAGGGTGGGCATGGCCAGGGGGCCGGTCAGCACTCAGCCTCCTGCAGCACTTTGCCAGCCAAAACGGGGTGCGGGGCTTAATTACAAAATGTGAGCTTTGCTTTGTGACATCCAGATCCAGTGAGCAAGGGCTGTGAACTGCACAGAAAATACACTCTTGTTTGGTTATGAAGAAATATCCCCAAAGTCAGATGTATACTAAATGTAGACTTGTCAGGTTCCGATGCAATGAAGGACGTCAAACACAGATAAAGGCTTGAACCTTGTTTATTTCACACCGGCACAAACTGACATCCACACGTAGTGAAAAGAGAAATGTTGTGGGAGCTATCGCTCCGTGCTCCCCACCACCTGATAAAGCCCTCAACCCCATCATTATTGCAGCCTCACCCTGTTGCTAGGCAATCCCGCCCGCCTCCGCATGCCTGGCTGAGTAGCCACCCACATGACAGGCATGTCACCTGAGTCCGTATGATACAGCCTACAGTCCATGTGCTGAGCTAGTTTGCTGATTAGTACTTGTAGGGCTGCGATTGAGTCGGGGAAGCCTTCCGGGGCCGGCACGCCTTACAGCTGATCAGGGGAAAGCCCCGGCGCACCACCCACATCATTAGGAAGCGTCCAGAGCCTCTACGAGCACTGTTGCTGCCAGAAGCCTCTCCGCACCGCACAGGTGTTGGGGGGGAAGCATAGGAACGCCGCCCGAGCTAGCAGAAGCCATCCGGAGCTTGCAGGCGAGTTTTTGCTGTCGGAGGCCCCCCTCTTTCACCGCGAACCCTCTGAGACGTGGCAGCCCAAGCACTGGACGCACTGGGCTGACAGACTGACTTTTAGCTACACACCTCCTCAGCAAACTGCAAATTTTGAAGCTCCAGGTAAAGAGGATTCATTTTAGGATGAGTAACCACACTTTAGCAATAGCACTTAGACTTATATACCGCTTCATAGTGCTTTACAGCCCTCTCTAAGCGGTTTACAGTGTCAGCATATTGCCCCCAACAATCTGGGTCCTCATTTTACCGACCTCAGAAGGATGGAAGGCTGAGTCAACCTTGAGCCGGTGAGATTTGAACAGCTGAACTGCTGAACTAGCAGCCTGCAGTGCTGCATTTAACCACTGTGCCACCTCGGCTCCAACTTTGCATGTTGGAGGTTCCTAAAGGAATGCTGGGAACATTTGAGGGAGGGGTGCAGAATAGCCCTTCTCTGCCTGAGGCTTGGAGACCCGGCACCAATCAAAACACTTTTTGTGAAGCAACTGATCAACACTGACAGGGTAAGTCACTAGTATATGAAAATAAGAGCAAACTCCACTCCCTTCTAGTACTGATGATGTTATCTAGTTTGGTAATGAAACATCTGCGAGAAAACCATCAAACTCAGAGAGCACCAAGGAACCCACAGTTCAACCCTGAGCTACAAATATTCTCTTCTATCGATAAACATTTTTTGGTTAGAGGGACTCAGAGCCTGCGTTATATGAGATGGGTTTCATTCTAAATTTTGATATGATTTATGTAAATAAAGAACATAGAATTATAATGGCTGAGTATTTGATCCTTCATACATCAAAAAAATACAAAGCTAAGGGATAAACAAATAAAAAACAGATTTGAAAAAAGGAAAGGCTCAGGAAAGAAAAAGAGTGAAAGTATAAGAAAGAAAGAGGAAAAGAAGGAAAACTGAAAAAGAATGACTTCCAACTTTCTTTGGAACAGATACAGTATAAGTAAAAAAACTATATCAAACTCTTACTCTAAGATTAACATTTGTCTACATTATTTCCATAATCCCTTATTTAATCATCAAAGCCCAGATCAACTTTTAATTTCAGTTTCTCACAAAAAGTCCAGTAATGGTTCATATCGCTTTAATCACTTTGTTAACAAAAACCACAACTGATTTATTTAATTGCACCAAACTCTAAATAAAACAGGAATGGAAAATCCTAAACTCTAGTTGAGACCCATGCTTCTCAACTTTGGCAACTTTAAGATGCATGGACTTCAATTCCCAGAATTCCCCAGGCAGCATGAAGTTCGTCCATCTTAAACTTGCCAAGACTGAAAAACGGTGATCTACAGATAGGGATTTTTCCATTCCTCTTTTACTGGTTCCTACTTACTTATGAGCAATCATCATGCAAAATCCCCATCGCCAACTCACCCTAGAAGCAGGGGTTTTGGGCCTGGAAGGCCTCCTGCTCCACTCTGGAAGCCAAAACAGGCCACATGGGGACTCCTGGGGGGGGGGAAGGCGGGACCAGCCAGAGGTGGGATTAGCGGGTTCTCCGAACTGAGCAAAAAGTTAACAACCAGTTCGCCTGAAGTAGTGTGAACCAGCTGAAGCCCACCACTGTATCTGGTCTGCGGGCGGCAAGTTTGACAGCCCAGGTCTACGTAAAGAATTTTGAATGGTCCATGCCCAGACCAACATGTTTGTTATGTACACAGATCACATATATTGTTTCAACAAAGACCTGGAACTGTATGTGTTTTATCCAGACATATGTGTTCTAGGCAGAGATGCCCCAGAATCAGGAGAATGTGGAAAGAGGTAAGGTCACCAGTGATGGAGGCTAAAGGAAGGTATACGAGAGGAAGGCAAAGGAAGATGGAGAGAAGGGCGAGCAGGCCATTTGGATACATTTAGCAAGAAGCTGACAGTGATGCATGGTTCAGGAAGGTGTGAGATCTGGAGGAACAGCAGAAACATGTTTGGCCTGCTGTGCTGAATTAAAGCATGTTGGGACAGCAGCACATAGGTAAAGAAAAGTCTTGGGAAGGACATGTAATGGAGAGTAGAGCTGATCTTGTGCATAGGGAAGGAAGGAATGAGTCACCAAGGAGAATTTGCGGGGGGAAATTGCAGTCCTAAGAAAGAAGGAAGCGTGAGGAGGAAACTACAAATAATCCCATTTTATGTTGTTCAATTTAAGATGGAGCAGAAAGGAACTTTGACAGGCTTTCAATATTCTGTTGTTTGGCTTGACTACAATAAAAAGTATTCCTGGAATCCCTGCCAGGCCTGTTTCTAGACTTAGTCTACTTCAAAGAAGTACAAGAAAATGATGGGAGAACTGAAGTGGTGCAGTGGTTAAATGCAGCCATTGCAGGCTGACTGCTAGTTCAACAGTTCAGCTGTTCAAATCTCACTAGGCTCAAGGTTGACTCAGCCTTCCATCCTTCCGAGGTCGGTAAAATGAGGACCCAGATTGTTGGGGGCAATATGCTGAACTCTGTAAACCGCTTAGAGAGTGCTGTAAAGCACTATGAAGCGGTATATAAGAAAAGTGCTATTGCTATAACTGGGCCACGGCAGGGGCGGGTTGCTCTCTTACCTCGCTACTGGAGCTCTGCGCACGCATCGCCACGTTTGGTGTGCGTGCTCGCTCGCTACGCACGCACGCCCCCTCATGCGATTTTGCTTCTGCGCATGCGCAAAAGCAAAAAAGCCCAAAAATTCGGCAGCGGTGCAGGCACACTCAAATAGCGCCATCTGCTGGCCGCTACCGGTACTGTAGAGTGGGCCGCACCGGTAGGAACCCACCACTGGCCCACGGCAATACAGAGCAGGAGAGAGGGGCAAAGTGCACCAGTCTAACCTATAAGAACCCTCTGGATTTCTTTAGTCTGTGTCTCAGTTCATTGGGAATATGAGGCATGTGGAACAGATCAGCCAAACATCTGGGCAGTGTGTTTATCCCCGGCTAGGAATAAGCCACATTTTGTGCAACTCCCGGAATATACCATCCACCAATTAATGGTTTCAGCTGCACTCTGACTGAAGGGGACCCCTCATTTATTTATTTATTTATTTATTTATTTATTTATGGTTTCTTATATGCCGCCCCACTCCCGAGGGACTCAGGGCGGCTTACAACACAGGAAAAATACAAGAAAACCAATAAATTCAATTTAAAATCAAAATATAAAAATTAAAAATTTCAATATAAAAGCACCATTCAACCGCCAGACATACCCGGGGGAGAGTGTAGATGGAATTAAGCTCTACCCCCTGCCTGCAGGAAGAGCCATGTCTTAACGGCTTTTCGGAAGGCCAGCAGGGTGGGGATAGTTCGGGTCTCTGGGGGGAGTTGGTTCCAGAGCGCGGGGCCGGCCACAGAGAAGGCTCTCCCCCTAGGACCCGCCAGCCGGCATTGCTTGGCTGACGGGAGCTGGAGGAGGCCAACTCTGTGGGCCCTAACCGGTTGGAGGGAAGTATGAGGCAGAATGCGGTCCCGGAGATAACCTGGTCCTAAGCCATGAAGGGCTTTAAAGATGATGATCAACACCTTGAATTGGACCCGGAGACTAATGGGCAACCAATGCAGCTGGCGGAGTATAGGTGTCACGTGGGTGTACCTTGGCACACCCACCACAGCACGCGCAGCTGCATTTTGCAACAGCTGGAGTCTCCGGATACTCTTCAAGGGTAGCCCCATGTAGAGCGCGTTGCAGTAGTCCAAACGGGAGGTGACAAGGGCATGAGTGACCGTGAGTAGAGCCTCCTTCTCCAAGTATGGCCGCAACTGGTGCACCAGGCGAACCTGTGCAAAGGCCCCCCTAGCCACAGCAGTGAGATGGTGTTCCAATTTTAGCTGTGGGTCTAGGAGGACCCCCAAGTTGCGGACCTGATCCGAGGGAGTCAGTTTCGCTCCCTCGAGAACCAAGGAGGGATAGTTGTCATAATCCTTAGGAGGCAATATCCAAAGCCACTCAGTCTTGTCGGGGTTGAGTCTGAGTCTGTTCCTCCCCATCCAGATCCTAACGTCGTCCAGGCATCGGCACATTACATCGGCTGCCACACTGAAGTCAGACGGGGTGGTGATGTACAGCTGGGTGTCGTCAGCGTACTGGTGGAAACACACCCCATGTCTGCGGATGATCTCCCCCAGCGGTTTCATGTAAATGTTAAACAGGATGGGCGAGAGGACCGACCCCTGAGGCACCCCGCATAACAGGGGCCTAGGGGTGGATCTCTGCCCTCCCGCCAACACCGACTGCATCCTATCGGCGAGATAAGAGGAGAACCACCGTAAAACGGTGCCTCCCACTCCCAACTCGCCGAGACGATGCAGAAGGATACCATGGTCGATGGTATCGAAAGCCGCTGAGAGGTCAAGTAGCACCAGGATGGAGGAATTTCCCCCATCCCGGGCCCGCCAGAGATCATCCATCAGAGCGACCAAGGCAGTTTCTGTACTGTAGCCGCGCCTGAAACCCGACTGATAGGGATCTAGATGGTCTGTTTCATCCAGAAGCCGCAGAAGCTGAGTGGCCACCACCTTCTCCACAACTTTCCCTAAAAAAGGTAAGTTGGAGACCGGACGATAGTTCTTCAAATCAGCTGGATCCAGGGAAGGCTTCTTCAGGAGGGGTCTCACCACCGCAGCTTTTAATGACTGCGGTACGGAACCCTCCCCCAAAGAAGCGATGACCACCGCCCGGATCCAGCCGCGTGTCACCTCCCTGCTGGCAGAAACCAGCCAGGAGGGGCACGGGTCCAATAAACAGGTGGAGGCCCCCATTGCCCCCATGGCTCTGTCCACATCCTCAGGAGAAACTCTCATCCTAAGAATGTCTAATTATTCCTGGATAATTTCCATCCACCACCAAAAAGGAACATTCAGGTTTCAATCCAACTTTCTCATTTTTAATAGACCAATGGAAAGGGGAAAATAAAAACTCACCTTTTTCTGTTGTCTGTCCCCATCCAGTTATAAAACATGGCATCTCATCATTTAGAGCAACAGGAACATCAGGTATACAGATGGGCTGGATATACTCATTGAATTTCATAGACTCCATCAGTTTGAACATGGCAATGTCATTCTCATAGGTAATCTTGTTAAAACTGGGATGCATGATGATAGCCCTGATCCGGCTCTTTCTGGTATGGACGTGGTATCTAGAAATATGATGCAATCCAACCACAGCTCTCCAAAACGAAGCAACCCTAGAACAGAATAAAGCCCTCTGTAGAAATCAATGTGAGCTGGCTGTAGAATTGTATGATAGCTTCCTAAACCCTGAAATTTGCACACTTTTTCTTACCTTTTAACAAATTATTTTTGTTAATCTTTTTTAGATAAAGAGACAATGAACAAGCAAACGGGAAAATAATTAATGCAGAGATATAGTATCAATAAGTGGACAAAGTTGTTACTGAGAGTAAACAGTCTCAGTATGTCATTGATGGAACATTAATCATAAAAAATAGAACACATTAAATTATTTTTACAATTTAAAAAAGGATTTTAGAGCTTTTTTAATATCTGAACCGAGTGTCAAAGTCTCCACTATTTTGGCATTTAAGGATATCAAAAAGGGATTAAACAGGAACAGAATTAAAAACATTATAGGTAAATATTTAGTTTCTAATTTCCTCTTTGCTGTACTCTGAGTGGTATATAATATTTATACATTTTCATGTCTTTCTTATTTTGATTTTTTTGGTCAAATTCTTTTTACTTTTAAAAAACACTTTAGAGGATTACATCTGCCGTGCTGTATCATATGGAATATACAGTATTTGAAAGCTAATTTTGCTTATCAAACTGTTCTATATGCTGTTAATTTTGCCATTACTGCATATTCTCCAAGCTTCAGTTCTTAATCTGGTCTCTCTTTTCCAGTGTTGTGCCAGGTTTATCTTTGGAGCCGTGAAAATGTATCTTAGGACATTGTTGATTTTTTAAAATAATGTCTTGGAATTATGGCTAGTAAAAAAAATGTGGTGCATGGTACTGTGAATAGTATTCCCATGTACAGCGCTTGTGCTGTAAATGGCCATTATATATGGTAAATCATCCCTTATCTCATATGACACTGTTGGCGAACCTTTTCTGCACTACCGAGATGGGAACGCACGCGTGGGGGGGGGAGCGCAGGCAACCAGAAGAGCAGCTCCCTGGCACGCACACGCAGGAGCGCTGGAAACCGGAAGAGCTTCCAGTTTCTGGCGAGCGCATGCACGCCGGTCACCTGGTCTTCTGGTTTCTGGCGCGCATGCGTGCACAAAGACCAACTGGCTGGCGCGCATGCACACACCGGAAACCTGAAGCTCAACTTCCCAGTGCGCGCATGTGCACCAGGGAGTTGCTCTTCCGGTTTCCGGCGCTCCCACCAGCTACGGTGCGCATGTGCGTGTCAGAACCTGGAGGAGCAATGGGCAATAGCTGGCGTACCCGGAGAGATGGCTCTGTGTGCCAATTCCGGCACACGTGCTATAGGTTCGCCATCACGGCCTTATCACATTTCCAGCATTTATTACTAAATTTGGCCAGTTTGGCAATTATTGATGTATTTGTCTATTTTGGGAATCTTATACAATGTGTAAAAAACATCAAAGAATATCAGTTTTCTCTTAAATTGTAACTTGGGCTAAATTTTATAGATTTGTTCCATATTTTTCCCCGTATTTGTGTTGTGACCTTAAAGTTTGCATCCATCCATCCATCCATCCATTCTCTTTCTCTTTCTCATTCTCTCTCTCCCTCTCCCTCTCCCTCCATAATCTTCTATAGTAAATCATTTCAGATATTTAGCACCTTTCTACACCTCAGAGCATTTCTTGCATTGTTTTTTTAGATATATTTTTGGTCTTTTTCAGTCTTCCTTGAATTAGTTTCAATGTCCTTTTCGTTGTTGTTATGCTCCTCTGGCAATGGCAGATGGATAGTTGATACAGAAACAAAAGACATTCTGCCCAGTAGTTAAAAATAAAATTTATGCAGCCTATCCATCATGAATTCAAAATATTAGCCCAGACTCCCCAGCAGGAGAGAAGTAGAATAAAATGAGGAATAAGAGGAAAACTAAAAGAGTGATAAAATGGATAATGATGCATGAGTGAAAACAGACATAAGAATAAAGTAAAAGGAAATAAAAGTAAAGCTGAATAAGTAAAAGAAACAGATTAAAAATTGGCTTTTAGAGGGAGCTCTTGACAGTAGATGCTATGTGGACACAATCCTCTTTGTTGGGAAGAGAAATATGAGGTCAGATTGGTAGTTCCTTGAGGACTTCTGCTGCTAAGATCCATGGGGGGAAGGGATTGTTTCAGACTATTTCCGGCCTCCTGAATAGCTGTCAGGCGTCTGATTTTTGAAAAAAGCTTGGTTAATCCAGGGACTATTTGCCTTCTCTTTTTGGGGGATAACACCCTCACCTCCCTATCTGAGTGATTCTGAAGTGAAGCATCGAAATCGTAAGTTGAAAAAAGTGGGGGGCCTGGATGTTCCTTCTCTAACACTAATATTTTATTACAAGTTCAGGAGGTCAAGATCGATTCAAAAACATATTTCTAAATTCAGCCAATATAGGCTAACCAATCTATACTGATAAGAGTAGTTTTAAAACGGAAGAGAATACATACGTCCATTCTTTGATGCAGTGTGCAGCTGTCAACACCGAGTTGTGATTAATTAAGGTTCCACCACATACATGAACAAATCCTTTACCGAAATGATAAAGCTCAAGACTAACTTGCCATGGCCATCCGCCAAGCTGAGCATCAAGTCCACCAACAATTCGTGTCCCTGTTACTATGTCATCCACAACTGGCCTTGTTCCACAATCTAGGAGGCAAAAGACTTCTAACAATACCTGTTTTAAGGATTCCTCCCCCCCCACACATAAATTCCTTGACCAGGAACGGCACGTTTGAAATAGGCGCTAAGAGCGATTAAGCAGACGATGGTTGCACACTATGGGCACAACCAGCCTTTATTTTAAACCAGAGGCATATCTGATGTTGTTGATGATGTTCTGAGGTTGAGGGGTGACATGATAGCAGTATTCCAATATTTGAGGGGCTGCCACAAAGAAGAGGGGGTCAACTTATTTTTCAAAGTGCCAGAAGGCAGGACAAGAAACAATGGTTGGAAAACTAATCAAGGACAGAAGCAATCTGGAATTAAGGAGCAACTTCCTAACAGTGAGATCAATTAAGCAGTGGAACGGGTTGCCATGAGAAATTATGGGTGCTCCATCACACAAGGTTTTTTAAGAAGTCTGGACAGCCACCTGTCTGAAATGATATAGGCCAGGGTCTCCTGCTTGAGAAGGGGGTTGGACTAGAAGACCTCAAAAGGTCCCTTCCCTCCTACTCTGATTGATGTGTTCAAAAAGAGGCAGCTTGAAATACGCCTCCACCCCCACGCCCGGCGTGTGTTCCTTATTTCAGTTGCCTTTCTTTCTATTTAGTCTCCCCACCCACATATTCCTATCCATATGCCTGCAAACATCCCTTCATATCCGCCAGAGCTTCTATTTCTTCTTGGTCGGGATTTCTGAGCAAATCTCCAGGGCGCCCACTGCCAACCTGCCCAGGACAGCCGTTATGGACGTTTGCAACGATCAGTTACTTTCGAAGACGAAGAAACCTCCCACTCCATGTTTTTAAAAAGACGGGCGGGATTTCCAATCCCCGCTTGCGGAGTTGCATCTAGAGCAGGTGTGGGCAAACTACAGCTCTTTGAGGACCTGTGGACTTCAACTCCCAGAATTCCTGAGCCAGCCATGTATGGCTGGCTCAGGAATTCTGGGAGTTGAAGTCCACAGGTTCTCAAAGAGCTGTAGTTTGCCCACACCTGCTCTAGAGTGACATTTGGACGGCGACCGCGTGGCGCTCTTGTAAAGAGAGGTTGTCGGGAATTGTAATTCTGTGGGGAAAGCCAGCGGCGCGGCGCACGTGCCCTTCGCGGCTTGAAGGCGGGAGCGGTTGGGGCCTTGCTCCTTCGACGGCTGCATCGAGCTCTCGGGTGGAGAGGCGGCCTTACCGGTTGTAGGGATGACAGAGGACAGGGCTTTGGGCGGGGTTTCGCTCAACAGAAAAAGCAGCGGGAATAAGGAAGAGAGCGGCGCGCAAAACCGCCTCTGCATCGTCGGTCCGGAGGAGAAAGGAAAAAGGGGACCGCCCGAGTTCTCGCTCGCCCTCCTTCCCGGCAGGAAAGGATGCCCAACGGCGGGGTGGAATGGCCTTTGCGACGCGGCAACGGGAGGCCAGTTGGATCGAATGTAAGGGTGGGTGGGTGGAAGGAGGAATCGCGATCGCCAGTTCTACTATCGGGTGGAAAGGAAGAAGTAAGATGGTTCGCAATTTCTAGATGATTAGATAGATAGATAGATAGATAGATAGATAGATAGATAGATAGATAGATAGATAGATAGATAGATAGATAGATAGATAGATGATAGATAGATAGATTAGATAGATAGATAGATAGATAGATAGATAGATAGATAGATAGATAGATAGATAGATAGATAGATAGATAGATAGATAGATAGATAGATAGATAGATAGATAGATAGATAGATAGAGATAGATAGATAGATAGATAGATAGATAGATTAGGTAGATAGATAAGGTAGATAGATAAGGTAGGTAGGTAGATTAATTATGATAGATTAATGATAGATTGATAGATGATTGACAGGTAAAGATTGACAGATGGACAGATATTAATTATAGTAATGATAGATGATTATAGATGATTGATGTATAGATAGAGGAAAGATTAACATAGGTAGGTAGATTAATGATAGATTGATAGATGATAGATTGACAAATGATTGATGGATAGATGATAGATACATACCGGTAGATAGATTGATAGATGATAAATTGACACGATAGATGGATAGATAGATAATACATTGACAGATTGATAGATGATTGACAGATGGATAGATGATTGACAGATGGATAGATAGATATTGATGGTGATAGTAATGATTGATTATAGATAGATGATTGATGGATAGATGAAAGATTGACAGATAGGTAGATTAATGATAGATTGACAAATGATAGATTGACAGATGATAGATGGATAGATGATTGATAGATATTAATAATGATGGTAATGATAATAGATGATTATAGATAAATGATTATAGATGATTTATGGATAGATGAAAGATTGACAGATAGATCTATATAGATATATATCTGCACACACACACGCACACACATATTTACACATACACACACAATTTTCTGGAGTAGAAAGATAACTAACCGCAAGCTTCCCATAGTTGCCAGACATAGCCAGTGTACAGAGAACATGGAGAAATCTGCACTTTATATCTCCCTTCAAGGCAGCGGAGATAAACTGGCTTTTCCTTCCCCGAGTTGGTCTTTAATCAGATCTGCCCCATGGGAGTGATGGGAATTGTAAGGCAGGTGTTCAGAGGGCAGAAAACTAGGGAAGATGGATATGATGAAGTTTCACTCATGTTCAAGTGGCATCTTGATCTTCTAGAACTAGAAGTTCTTAGGAGATATAGTCTAAAGTTAACTGTCTTGGATATTGTTCCAATATTGCTTCTGTACAGAATTTTCTTGAATTAGGACTTTCTGCCCATTAGTGTCCTTTAGCATATCAATTTGAGATTGGAATCTTCTGGGAGCTTTTGTAAGACTTTCCTTTTTCCCCCAGTGACTGTTTCTATCTTCAACATATTTATAAATGATGTTATATTACTACCCTTTGTCTCTTATAACAACTCTCTGAAATTTTGATACATATTTTTCTTGGCTTTGCCTTTTCTTCTTGGCAGTTTCCATTGTTCTGACATGCTGTTTGCTTACTTTTGTTTATCTGTCTTTGGAAGTCTCTCTTCACAGTCATCCTTAACTTTTTTTAAATTTCATTTCACTGGTTCTCTTTTACAGAGGTTTAGGATTTTAAATTATTCTTGGTGTTGTGCTGGAAAATGGAAGGTATATGCTCAATCAAACCTGACTATTGTGGAAACCACTAGCTTTCTTCTTCTATTTCTGTTTTGTTTATAAGAGCTGAAGTGGTGCAGTGGTTAAATGCAGCCATTGCAGGCTGACTGCTAGTTCAGCAGTCCAGCTGTTCAAATCTCACTAGGCTCAAGGTTGACTCAGCCTTCCATCCTTCCGAGGTGGGTAAAATGAGGACCCAGATTGTTGGGGGCAATATGCTGAACTCTGTAAACCGCTTAGAGTGTGCTGTAAAGCACTATGAAGCGGTATATAAGAAAAGTGCTATATAAGAACGTAGAACTGGCACAAGAACAGTTTGTGATCTGTTCAATAACCAGCCCATAGCCACATCTTTGTTGAACTCTTTGATCTCACAATCAGTTATTTCTGTGTACTTTATCTGAAGTTCAAGTACGGTATATACTTGACATTGTTTTGATTGCTTGAAGACTGTTAGCAATGAAGAAATCATTGGATTCACAGTAACTAATGTTCTCCTGTTTTGTTATTTATTTGTATGTTTTCCTCATATTTTTATTTTTGGCATTCCATCTCCAACCACAAGCAACTCATTTTACTTGCATGTTCAACTCATCTTCTTTGTATATTCTATTGATTTCAGATTGAACTCAATCATAAAACACATGAACTTCCTCTTCTGCATCAGTAGGTAGAGTGTAAACTTGGTAACTGTCACATTAAAGGATTGTCCACAGATGTTATTTGTTCACTGACTACGCTGTACCCAAGTACTTCCTTCCAATCCGTGGAATGCATTTAAGGCACCCATCTGGGAGTCTATTATTACTTTTCCTTAAAAAAAGTTTCAGATATTCTAACCATGAATAATTGGGAAAGACAGATTAATTTAGAAATAAAAAAAGATTTTATTCCCTTGATTTCTAAAGGAAAGGATTTGACTCATCCTGAAACATAGATCCAACTCATTATTAAACTACCGGAGGATTGTAAAAGAGCTGATGTGGTTACCATCTTCAAAAAAGGAAAAGAAACAGACCCAGGAAACTACAGACCAATCAGCCTAACATGAATACATGGGAAGATACTGGAAAAAATAATCAAAAAACAGATCTGCGAACAATTAGAAACAAATAAAGTTATAATTAGTAGCCAGCACAGATTTGTTTAAAACAGATCATGCTGAACCAATCTTATTTCATTCTTTGACAAAGTTAGTAGACCAGCAAAATGCTGTAGAAATTTAGACTTCAGCAAGGCATTTGACAAGTAGACCACAACCTACATACAGTACTTCTTGGTAAGCTAGAAAAATGTGGGATAAGACAACATTATCACCAGATGGATTTGGAACTGGATGACAAACCATACTCAATGTGTAGTCCTTAATGGTACTACATCTACACGGAGGGAAGTAAGCAGTGGGGTACCACAAAATTCTGTCTTAGACCCAATACTCTTCAATATCTTCATAAATGACTTAGATGAGGGAATAGAAGGGGAACTCATCAAATTTGCAGATGACACTAATCTGGCAGGAATAGCCAACACCCCAGAAGACAAGCTCAGGATCCAAAAAGATCTTGACCAACGTAAACAATGGGCCCTATCCAACAAAATTAAATTTAATGTGGAGAAAAGCAAGGTTTTACACCTGGGCAGGAAAAAGCAAAGGTACAAGTACAGATTAGGAGAAACCTGGTTCAAAAACAGTAACAGTAAGAGGGACCTTGGATTCCTAATGGCAACCACTTAAACATGAATCAGCAGTGTGCAGCCACTGCCAAAAAAGCTAATACAACCCTTGGTTGTATAAACAGAGGCATAGAATCAAAATCACATGAAATATTAGTACTGCTTTATAAAGTACCACTTTATAAGACCACACCTGCAATATTGCATCCAGTTTGGGCCACTAAATTACTAAAAAAGATGTTGAGACTTAGGGAAAATTGCCAAGAGCAACTAAGATGATTAAAGGCCTGGAGACTAAAACATGAAGAACGGTTGTAGGGTTTGGGTTTTGCTAGTCTAGAGAAAAGAAAAACTGGATGGGCGGGGGGTGGGCATGATAGCAGTATTCCAGTATTTGAGAGGCTGCCACAAAGAGGAGGGGGTCAATTTATTTTTCAATGCACCAGAGGGCAGGACAAGAAACTGAATGGAAACTAATCGAGAAGCAACCTGGAATTAAGGAGAAACTTCCTAACAGTGAGGACAATTAATCAGTGGAACAGCTTGCCTTCAGATGTGGATGCTTCATCACTGGAAGGTTTTAAGAAGAGACTGTCTGAAATGGTATAGGACCGTGATGGCGAACCTATGGCACGCGTGTTGGAAGTGGCACACAGAGCCATCTCTCCGGGCATGCAAGCCATTGCCCGTTGCTCTTCTGGGTTCTGGCGCGCCGGCTAGCTGGTCTTCACGCGCACGGGAGAGCCGGAAACTGGAAGAGCAGCTGCCCGGTGTGCATGTACATGCCAGGAAGATGATCTTCCAGTTTCTGGTGCGTGCATGCGCACTGGCCAGCTGGTCTTTGTGCGTGCATGCATGCCAGAAACCGGAAGACCAGGTGGTCGGTGCGCATGGGTGTGCCGGAAACCTGAAGATAAAATTCCCAGCGCGCACATATGTACCGGGTGGCTGTTCTTCCGGTTTCTGGCACGCAATCGTGTGCACCCCCATTTCAGCACTCAGTGCCGAAAAGGTTTGCCAACACTGGTATCTCCTGCTTGAGTAGGGGCTGGACTAGAAGACCTCCAAGGTCCCTTCCAGCTCTATTCTGATTTATTATAAATGTGGATCTCATGACTCTTCATGGCAATCTTGGCTTTCTAATAGGGATACTACATGATCAGACAGACTTTGTACTGAAGACATGCGTAAGAAAGTATTTATATATTACTGATGAGATAAATCAGACCAAAATTGACCACGTTTTTCCTTGAGGGTGAAAAGGCTTTTATACCAGTTTTGAATGGACTTGTTTCTAGTTCTCAAAAAAATTGGGCTGTGTTCCTAATTTTTTACCTAGATTCAAAGTATTTATTTATAAAGAACAAAAAGTTAAAATTATAGTGGTCTTGCTTCATTGCAATGAATTATTTTGAAGAGAACAGAACAAGGGTGTCATTTCTCTCTTTGTTTTTTATAGCATTAGAACCCTTAGCATTTCAAATATGTCAATAAAAATAGAGTATTATAACCCAATTAGTTGCACAAGAACTTAAATTTAAATTATTTATGACTCAGGGTGGCACAGTGGTAAGAATGCAGGATTGCAGGCTGACTCTGCTCACTGCCAGGACTTCGATCCTGATGGGCTTAAGGTTGACTCAGCCTTCCATCCTTCTGAGGTCAATAAAATGAGGACCCAGATTTTTAGCAATATGCTGACTCTATAAACTACTTAGAGTGCTGTAAAGACTATGAAACGGTACATAAGTCTAAGTGCTATTAATATTTTTTATAATACTGTACTAACAACCATTCATCCTTGAGTTATACAGCAGGGGTCCCCAACACCCAGTCCGTGGCATGCCAGAAACCGGTCCACGCAAACAAATGAAGCCCTATCTGCAGGATGCAGGCAGCATGCGAAACCACGCCCCTTCTGATCCATGGAAAAACTCCATGGAACCAGTCCCTGGTGCCCAAAGGTTGGGGGCCGCTGTTATACAGTATGGTTCAGTGTCAGAGTATCAAGAGTAATGAAGAAAAAACTCAGATACTGATATCGAATTTGACAGAGAATGAAAAACAAATTGTGCATTGACTAAGAGACTTTAACATCACTAAGTCAAATATTTAGCATTAAAAAATAGAAATAATGACATATTTTTTGATAGAAGAAATTAAATTTGTCATTAGCAAGAATTGCAGTGATTCTAATATTTTTATTTCAAATTATTTCAGTTTTTATTGAGAGTAAGGTATTAAATAGAGAGCCGAGGTGGCGCAGCGGTTAGAGGCAGGTACTGCAGGCCACTTTAGCTGACTGTGATCCGCAGGTCAGCGGTTCAAATCTCACCGGCTCAAGGTTGACTCAGCCTTCCATCCTTCTGAGGTAGGTAAAATGAGGACCCAGATTGTTGGGGGCAATGTAAATATACATTGCTTACTGGTGTAAACCGCTTGGAGAGTGCTTGCACTGTGAGGCGGTATATAAATCTCACAAAATAAATAAATAAATAAATAAATGCCAGACAGACAAGTAAATGAATTATATATAAACAAAAGGCCAAGTATTAAATTCAAGAATTTGCAAGATTCAGAACAACAATGTGGTATCATGGCTCTAAGTATTAGATTGTACTATTATGTCAACTGTCCATCATAGATTTCAGTACTGATTAGAATTGTACTCTAAGCATATAATAAAAAATGTTTGAAAACATAGAACATTTAGAATTTTAAGTTTCTGAAGAACACAGTATTAAGCAAGCCAATTACAATTCAGATTGAAGTTTTAAAGATTAAAATTGGAAAGACACCAGACCCAAACGGACTGAATACAGGTAGTCTTCAATTTACAACAGTTCATTTAGTGACAGTTCAATTACAGCACTGAAAAAGGTGACTTATGACTATTGCAGCATCCCTATGGTCATGTGATCAAAATTCAGATACATGGCTTATATTTATGAGGGCTGCAGTGTCTCAGGGCCATGTGTTCACCTTTTGTGATCTGTCAAAGTCAATATTGCAAAAATAAACCTAGGCCTTGGCAAGAAAATTCATGTGTTTTGGGGGAGGTAATTGGTATTATTCACATGGATTTCCTTGAAACTGGTATTACTCTCAAGTCAGAATGTTGTATTCTGAATGTTTGTATTCAAACATTCAAGAGTTTGAAATTGGTTAAATAGAATTTGGAAGCACACAAAAGGAAATTTTGCTGCAGCATGACAGCACCAAATCTCACTCATCACCCAGGAGGCAATTGCAAATTTGATTTCACTCTTTAACCCCATCCACTATGCAGTCCAGTTTTGGCACCATGCAACTTCCACCTTCTTCCATAATTGAAGGTATACTTTTATGGGTAACTGAGTATGGAGGAAGAAAGAACTTCAGATCTGGTTGAAGAAGCACACTTTAAGAAGCTTGTCCATCATTGGCCAAAGTATGTAGAAAATAGTGATTATGTGCAGAGATATACAGCAAATACAAATTAAATAGTTTATTTCAAGAATTATTTTCCACTTTTTAATTAAAATATCCATATATAAATTAGGGTTAGGGAGATGGAGGCATACCTTTCATTCAGCCTTCATATTGATCAATGCCAAATGCTGCAATTTAGACAAAAATTATTAAAGGTACAAGAATATCTCAGCATTGGACCAGTAGATGTTAAATTTCTCTATTCTGCAGACAGCTCTACAGCTTTTTTAAAAAATTAATATTGGATTGTTCTCTGGTGGTCTTTGATGTGATGTTTTAAGTTTTTAAAGGCTCAAAATATTTTTGTCACTAATTTGAACAATGCTATTCACTTCAGTGCCATGACTTCACATATACTCACTTATATTCCATTCATTTATACATGGCATTTCTGCAATATATGCTATGACACATGTATTTTCATATCCTTTCAGTAATTCACATTCTCATATTCTACATTCATCCCTCTTACCATTTTCATTCATATGTATTAATGAATTCAACATGTAATGTTTATAGGACTCATACCAGAAACTTATTTTTAGGTCTTTATAATTTTTTCTCTAAATTAGCTAAATGTAAAAGATGAAATATTACACTGGTACTTCAAAGGTGATTTTAGACTGGATCCAGTATAAGCTTCCTCCAAATAAGCTTTTTTTATCTACGACTGTTGTCTGATGTGGCAGAAGTCCATTGATATAAAGGGAGGAATTTATCTGTGCAATAATATCCTATGATCCATTCTTCCAAATGCTCTACAGCAGGGGTCTCAAACTCGCGGCCCGCGGGCCAACTGCGGCCCGCGGGCCAACTGCGGCCCGCGGGACAATATTTTGCGGCCCCCCGCCTGGAAAAGCACTTAACCACCTTCCCTCCGGTACTTGAAGAAGATGAAGTCGCCGCTCTGAACGCACTTGGTGCAGGTCAGCCTCCGGCGGTGTTACACAGCGGGCAGCGCTCCACCGCCAAGTACAGTACCTCGGCGTCTCACCAGGGGGAGTAAGTGGCGGTGGAGCACTGCCCGCTGTGTAACACCGCCGGACGCTGACCTGCACCAAGTGCGTTCAGAGCGGCGACTTCATCTTCTTCGATGGGAGGGACACGGAGAGGCAAGTACCAGCCTGTCAGTCACGCTCTCCACGCCTCACTTTTTTTCTTCTCTTTCCCGTTCAGGCGACAGGACGTTCTGCCATTGGAGGCCCTGCATGGGAGGAGGAGACGCAGGGGTTTCTCAATGGGCGTCTCCTTCTCCCTGGCTGTGTTGTGATCCAATCACATCAAAGAGTGTCACAGACAAGGAGTTTTTTCTTCCTGGCTGTGACTCTCACTGTGATTGGATTGAGGCACATGGAGAAGGAGACGCCCATTGAGAAACCCCGGCGTCTCTTCCTCCTTGATGCTCAGTATTAGCATACAGGGCAAGAAATATACAGGGGGGCACAGCAGAGTGGAGGAGTGCTATTTTTATAAACCAGACAGGTGCGTGCCCACCCTAAAGGCATTTGGCTACTCCTGTGAGTAAAAATCAGGTCCTCTTTAATGTTGCCGAAGGTCATGCTAGGCAGCTAGGGGGACTAGGAAACTCTATTTCCGCTCATCCAGAGCACCTTGTGCTGAAGTGGGTATCTCAAGGCACCATAGGCCTAAGTTTTTGGTACGCAGCCCCAAATATGTCTTGCTCAAAGCCTGCAGTGAAGAGAAAGGTTGATGATGAGCACAGACAATTTCAGGAAAAGTGGGAAAAGCAATATTTCTTTATTGAGCACAAGGGCATCCCAACTTGTCTTATTTGCACAGAGAAAGTTGCAGTGCCCAAAGAATACAATTTGAAGCGTCATTACACAACTAGACATGCTGAGGAGTATGCAAAGTACCAGGAAGATGAGAGAGCCAACCAGGTTGCTAAACTTAAGACATGTCTGCTGAGGCAACAAGATTTCTTTAAGAAAGCAACCAAAGAGAATGATGCAGCAGTCGAAGCCAGCTACGTAGTTAGTATGATGATTGCTAAAGCAGGAAAGTCATTTAAAGAAGGGGAATTTATAAAAAAGTGCATGTTACAGGCTGCAAGTATTATCTCTCCAGAAAAGAAAGGTCAGTTTAGCAACATCAGCCTTTCTTCCAACACCGTGGCAGAGCGCATTTCTGACCTTTCAAGTGACATTTATGATCAACTGTGTGAGAAAATAAAATGTTTCAGTGTATACTCAGTCGCTCTTGATGAGACCACAGACATCACCGACACTGCCCAGCTTGCAATCTATGTCCGGGGTGTTGATGACAATTTTGAAGTCACAGAGGAGTTGCTCTCACTAGTTCCAATGCATGGCCAGACCACCGCCCAAGAGATATTTCACCAGCTGTGTGATGCTTTTCAGAATGCTGGTTTGCCTTGGAGGAAGTTTGTCGGAATAACAACTGATGGAGCGCCATCAATGATCGGGAGGAAAAAAGGACTGGTGGCACTTGTTAATAAAAAAAAGAAAGAGGAAGGTTTAGAGGAGGTCATTGCTCTGCACTGCATTATTCATCAGCAGGCCCTTTGCAGCAAATGCCTGAAGTTTGACAACGTGATGTCTTTCGTTGTGAAATGCATCAACCAAATCAGATCCAGGGGCTTAAAACACAGAATGTTTCGTGCTTTTTTAGAGGAAATAGAGTCAGAATATGGGGATGTGCTCTACTTTACCGAGGTGCGTTGGCTCAGCAGGGGAAACGTATTGAAGAGATTTTTTGAGTTGAGAGTGGAAGTGAAAGCTTTTATGGAGAAAGATGGGGCTTCTGTTCCTTTGCTAAGTGATCCAAAATGGCTCATGGACTTAGCTTTTTTGGTTGATATCACACATGAGCTTAATGTACTGAATAAGAGGTTACAAGGCCAGGGGCAACTTGTCAGTGCTGCCTATGACAGCGTGAGAGCGTTCTCTACAAAACTTATATTGTGGAAAGACCAGCTTTCTCAAACAAACCTTTGCCATTTCCCAGCATGCAAGTCACTCATTGATTCAGGCACACTATTCAGTCATGAGGAGTATGTGGATGTCATTTTGAGGCTACAGGAGGAATTTAATCATAGATTTGCAGACTTCAAGAGACACAGAGCCACATTTCAAATTTTTGCAGACCCCTTCTCCTTTGATGTGCAAGATGCCCCTCCAGTGTTTCAAATAGAGCTCATTGACCTGCAGTGTAACTCTGAACTCAAAGCCAAGTTTAGGGATGTGAGTGGAAAAGCAGCCAAACTTGGGCAATTTTTAAGAGAATTGCCCCCCAGCTTCCCTGAGCTTTCCCGAATGTTCAAGCAGACCATGTGTCTTTTTGGGAGCACATACTTGTGCGAAAAGCTCTTCTCTACCTTGAACTTCAATAAGTCAAAGTACAGGTCTAGAATTACTGATGCTCATCTTCAAGCTGTGCTGAGGGTCTCAACTGCTTCCTCACTTACGCCAAATGTGGCTCGGCTATGCAAGAGTAAGCGCTGTCAGATCTCTAGCAGCAAGAAGTAGGCAGATAAAGCCATGTTCAAACAGTTTATGTCCATTCATGTTCTAAAAGTTAAATGTTAAAGAACTGTTAATAAAGACATTTGAATCTGAATAATGATATTTTGTAAGCGCATTTTTTGTGGAAAACTTGATGCGGCCCAGCCTTACTCAGAATCTACCTCCAGCGGCCCCCAGGTAAATTGAGTTTGAGACCCCTGCTCTACAGCAACAAGATAGAAATATTTGGAATTGCAAACTAAGGGGGGGGGGGAAGCTTTCTCAAATTTTGTGAATCTTGTTTAGAGCTAATCCTAGAGTAATCAAGATATATCAAGCCACTACCGGTATATTATATATTTGGTATAATCTTGCACCAGTAATTCATACATCATACTAAGTTTCAACTTAGTGATTGGTTTCTACTGTATATGCCAAAAGATAACATCAATTAATTTATATCATACAGCATAACAAAATTTCAGGCATTTAATACAATACAGAAATATTTAATAATGTGACCTGATAACTAAAATTACAAATGAAATATATTTTAAGTGCTGTTGGGATTGTAAAGTCATAGATTACAAACTCAATTAGTTGACAGAGTTTAAATAAACAAGCAGAAATGTTAAATACTCCACCTAAGAACGTGTCTATTTATAGAAGGTGAAAGATTATCCATTCCATAGTTAAAAGAACTAGAATACTCTGGATGTTCACTGTAGTTGTAATTCTATCATGAAGATGAAAATCTATCCATTTTCTGTAGCTAATTGTATGTGTATAGAGTCCTGGATAATCATCTTGATTACAGCCACTGGCAAAACTGGTGATACCTATCAGATAGTATTTGGATACACTTGGAAAATAGCACATCAAAGGTCCACCATCTTCCTGGAATATGAAAACATGGAAGAAGTAAAATGTTCATGTTATTCTGAAGTTCTGAAATACTACATAGGAATCTTCCGCTTGGTTCTGATAGAGTGTTATTACACACTCTAGGCCTTGAGCTAACAAATTTTTTTTTAAAAAAAATTCAATTATTTATTCAATTTCAAAATATCGATACAATTTTGTTGGCATATTATTACACATTTATCATAGACTACAAAACCGTTATGAAAACTATGTTAAAAACAATGAAAAGGTTCTTAATAAAAAAATCTGTACAGAAAAATTAAAAATCCTACAAACACTTCAAATAATCATAAAAAAGTAGATAGACAAATCCATGAAAATACAAAATTTTCATGTCAGAAGTTCTTCCGCCATTCAATATTTTTAAACTTTTAATTTTATATGAATACAAAAGGTTACCAATAAGTTTTAAAACAGTGAATTGAACCTAGACTATAGGAAATAAGAGCATTTGATCCCATCTGTGTTCAATACAAAGCCAATTCAAGGCTGAGAGTTGTCATCCACTTACAGCAGTTTGTTTAGTGACCATTCAGTTAAAGCGGCACTGAAAAAAGTGGCTTATAACTGTTTTTCACTTTCAACCACTGCAGCATCCCCATGGCCACATATCAACATTTGGATGCTTGCCAACTGAATCATTTACAACAGTTGCATTATCTGACAAGCAAAGTCAAGGGGGAAGTCAGATTCACTTAACAACTGTGTTACTAACTGCAGTAATTCACTTAACAAATGCAGCAAGGAAGGTCGTAAAATGGGATAAAATTCACTTAACAAATGTCTCACTTAGCACCAGAATTTTTGGGTTCAATTGTGGTCATAAGTCAAGGGCAACCTATAGTTAATTTAAAAGAACAAATTACTTTGAGATGTTCCTTATTTAAAAGAAGTTATTTAAAAAATACATCAATTCACAAATTATTTTATCTACTCATTATTCAATTTAAGGCACTGCAAAATACCAAATGACACTATATATTATACACTTAAAACTTATAAAAATATTTTTATTTTACCACACAGGTATTTGTTGGCGAGGCAGCACAAATCATATCAGTTGATAATCTTTCTTTGTACCGTTCATATTTATTACAGACATATAGTGGAATAGTAATTACTCGAGCTTCTTGTAATACAGTTTGAATTTTGCCTGTAAAGAAAACACAAAATATGTTCAGCATTCTTTCCAAAAGAGTTTCCAAAAGAGCAGTAAAAATAAAATGGTACCTTTAACAAGTCTCTTATGGAATAAGTGTTCAAAGATTTCAGTTTACCTCACTGAATACTAGGCAATGTGCATTACAAAAAGGTCAAAGGCTACTACAAGAGGGTAATTATCACTATTTACAATTACATTACTTCATTTTTCTTAATCATGTTTACTATTCTACAAACAACATATATAGACACAAACGCTTTGCAAAGGACATAACTTGGAATATCAGATAGAGTGAACTGCAGTTCATAAGAACTAGTACCATCATAAAATTGTTAAATCTTTAAATGCTACAGATTCCCTGTTGCTAATTTTGTAGTAAGACAAGCCTTGTGGAAAATACAGAATATTGGCAGTTTTAGACCCAGTGCTATTTTCTAAGCATAATGTCCTAAGTCTTCAAATCATTAGATGATGAAAAAAGGCATTTTTTCACCCTTCCATTTTTTTCTATAGAACCCCCTATCTACATACATTGTAGTCATTAAAATAAATGAAACATAAAATAATAATAATAAATTATTTAAAAAATCCAGGTAGTTTCAATAGATTATTTCATCCTTAAATTTAGCAATATATTTCAAATGTTATAAAAACATATGATAATCTCGTTTTTAGAAAAATAAAAATAAATTTTGGTTTCCAGGGGAGGAATGGTTGGCTGAAGACATTTTTGCAGAAGCAGAATTGACAACTGTCTTCTTCTCTGTGAAGGAGAAGAGAGATCACCCACATATATTCCAGACAACTGCTCCTCCACATCTTGCAGGTGTGACCAATGGAAGATGACAGGAATAGCCATCTTGCTTGCAACTGTGGTCAGCACCTTTTAAAGGACACTACTAACCTCATTTTCTATTCTCTTTCAAAAATTGCTTTTTAATTACTTTTAAGCTATAGAGACTTTTGGACTGATAAGTTTGAAAACACCAGGTGAGTTTGCTTCAATCCTGAATGAAAGAAAAATTTAATCTTATAAGTTTAAAAATTTAAAGAATTTGTAATAAACAGCAAAAACTAAAGACTGATCTCAGAAAGTTATAAATGAACAAGGGGGCAGATAAATTGGGAATATAAAAACAATAAGATTTTGGAATTAATTATAAAGAACAAAGAACCCATGGGAAATAGATATTTTCTAGTTTTGCAAGACGTAATGATAAGTAATTTTATGTTTTTAAAAATTGAACACTAGAGGGAACTAAAGATTCTAGGCAGAGTGGGAAAACCACAAGCCTACCTTTTGTGTCAATTAAAATGATGCAAAACATAATATTCAAAATATTAATGGAGACTTTTGAAGAATAGAACCAGAGTTTAATAGCCACAATATCAATAGTGTCAGTCATTGTGTCTGCCTCTATGGTTAGACTATGTTTAAAAAAATGAAATTGAAGAAATGCAAAACAAATTTTATCTAACAAGTTAGAGAGGATACTGAAAGTGGATTTACAAATGACAGACAAAAGAATAACTTGGAAAAGGATTTATCACTGGTTATACAAAAGAAACTGATTATATTTTAAAAATCAAAAGGGAAATACAAATGATGAACCAAGAAAGTGACCTAAATATTTTTTCCTTACTGGATTTAAAAAACAAGTATGTAAAAGACCTAAAGAATTATTTGTGATGAGATAAAAAAGAATTGAAGAAAAATCAAATCTTAAGACGTTTGAATGTTAAGTCTGTTAGAAGTAAAAGAAAGGAATATAATATTAGTTAATTGTAATCTTAGTGGAGGTGAAGAATCATTAAATTTGTTTATACCTGTGATGAAGTTCGGAAGTCACTTCTTTACATATTTTGTTTTACTTTCCTTTTTCCCCCTTTTCCTTTATTTTTTACTTTTTCTATTCTATTTTCTTTCTCTAAATATAGTTTTATTAACTTTTACTATTATAACAAAAATGCATGTTTTTAATCTTGACTTTGTTCCTTGACAGTGTTAGTTTAATTCCATCTACATAAAATTAGTTTCTTTCCAAAGAAACAGGCTTGATAATGCCAAAGCCCTTCAAAATATTGAATTTTTTATTTTAGGAGTGCAACCTCAATATCACATTTACATCTTTAACTATGTTACCTCTGGACTTGTGTTAACTAATGCTCTAATTTGAAACCAAAAGGCAACTATAGCCTATAATGTTTAAAGTACTGATGTGGAGCCCATCCCAATCTAGAAAAAATGGTGCCTTGGCAAAATCAAAGTACATCTCACCAACTACAAGTTATTCTTACTGTTAATAATGTTACAGAATGTTACTATTAAAAAGATAAGAACTAATACAAACTAGAAAAAGAAAAATAGAAAGGGGAAAAAGGAAAAAATAGAAAATAGAAAAAATAATATAGCTAAAAAAAAGAAAAATATAGAAATAACTTCCCCTTTAAGGAAGAATAAACTATTTTAGTAAGTTACCACCTTCCTGTAAAATTCAACAAGATTTCTTCTCCCCATATCTCGTTATCTATCACCAAATCTTTAGTCTCATTGAATTCTGATGAGCAAAAGTCCATTTTTAACCTTGCTCAAATAAATTAACTTTATATTCCTTCCCTTTACTTTTAACAATCCCCTAAAATAATAGTCCTAGAACTTTATTTTGCCTCTTTTCTTTATTCCTTCTCATAAAATTCTTCAAACTTTAACAAGTTTCTTTTGTAAATCCAATATAAAAAATTATCCAGGTCTTTCTTTTGGTTTGTTAATTTGTATAACAGTATGTTTAATTTGTACATTCAGTATAGCATATCCTTCCATACCATTCCCATAGACAATGATTTTTAAATCCATTTTCAAATCAATCTGAGTTATAGCCAATAAAACGTCTCCTCTTCCATACCATTTCCCAAACATTATCTATATAGGTAGTCCTTGACTTACAATTCGTTTAGTGACCATTCAAAGTCACAATGGTACTGAAAAATTGAACTTATGACCAGTTTTCAGAACTTGTGACTGTTGCAACATCCCCATGGTCACATGATCAAAATTTGAGTGCTTGGCAACTGGCATGTATTTATTACAGTTGCACTGTTTCAGGGTCATGTGAACATCATTTGTGATCTTCACAGCCAGCTTCTGACAAGCAAAGTCAATGAGGAAAGTCAGACTCACTTAACAACAACATGATTCATTTAACAACTGCAGTGATTCGCCTGTGGCAAAAATTGTAAAATGGGGTAAAATTCATTTAACTGCCTTGCTTAGCAAAGGAGCTTTTGGGCTCAATTGTGGTCATAAGTCGAGGTCTATCTGTAATGGCAGGCACATTTAAAATCAACTTTTGGATTCATTCTTCAATACATCCAATATTAAAGTATTTTGTTCCATTCAAATGTGTTCTTGTCTTTTAGTTCCTTCTGGTTCCCTCTAGTGTCCCACCTTCAAAGTCACATCTTATTATATGCATACATACATACAAAAACAACAGCATTTTCCCATGGGAAAGATTCTTAAAATTAGTTTAAATTTTTTATTTCAAAACAATTTGGACCCTTAGTCCATTTATAACTTCTCAAAATCCACATTCTAATCATCCTTTTGCAGGTTATTACCGAAGTTTTTACCGGTACTTATATTTGTATTTAAATCTGCTAAAGACTGAAGGAAACTCACTTCAGTGTAGTAAAACTTGCCTTTCTTTAGGCTCTTAGTATCTAAAAAACAGTTAATAAGCAATTTCCGAAAGTGATTAAGAAAAGAAATCTGGAGTCTTTTGAAAAAGTGCCAGCTTGGGCGAAAATGACAAACCCTCATCTCCCAAAGCTTTAAACCTGTTGGAGATCATTGGCTGGTGGTCTCCTTGCGAGAAGCAATTGTCTGGCGCATATTTGGACATTCCAAAGTGCTCTCTTGTTCAGAGAGGAAACCTGAACAGCCGGTCCCTTCACCAGCTCTTCATTCCATTGCAGTCACCAGCTCTGTACCTGGTTTCAATTCGCCATTCCCCCCCCCCCCAGGTCTACTACTCTTCTCTTTACCTAGAAAACAACAGATTTATATACTCAGCTGACTATATGGGACATGTGATAATTTCTTGATGTTGATTATATCAGGAAACCAGAAAAAATAGTGAGGCTCATGACCCCTGGGGCAATTTATTTAAAACAAATGCCTGAAAAGGATGCAGACACAAGAGCATCTCCAGAACTTGTCACTAAATATTTAATATAATGGAAAGGAACATGATTAAATACATATGATTTAGTGTAGATTATATGAAAATTATTCATTCTCCTGGGTTTTCTTTCCTAGCCTATAATTTTATACTTCATAACATTTCGTAGCCCTAATATGAAAGCACTCATATCAATTTGCTTGAATCATTGGCCAAAAGAAAAGTTGTTTCACATCTATAATATGAAGTAATTCAGCAGATAATGAAATTTAATTTAGTTTGATGTGTACGCTAAGGCTGAAAGTTATATTAATAATGCAGACAGACAAGGATGGAGATTCAGGGATTTTTAATGTTAGTAGTATGAGTACCGTATTTTTCGGAGTATAAGATGCACCTTTTTACCACCCCCCCCAAAAGAGGGTGAAAACTTGGGTGCGTCTTATACACCGAATGCAGCCCCACCCACCCAGCCACCCCCACCCTTTGGCCTCTGTCTTCCAGCAATTTACCTGCTTGCAGGAAAGAGGGAAGAACTCTGTAAAGAGCTTGCAGGAAAGAGGGAAGAGCAAGTCAGTAGCAGTTTCCCGATCTACAGCTGATTAGGTTTGCCACGTGGGAAAATGAAAGTGAAACTAACTATAAAGAGGCAAATAGCTGGGAGAGACACAGATTTTTATTTTTTGCTGAACTGGATGGAAGGGGGTAAGTGAATAACTATAAATGTCTGTAGAATGTTCAAATTATTAGACTTATTTTTTAAAGACTGCTTTATTATTGTTCTAGAGCCAGGGATCTCCAACCTTGGCAACTTTAAGACTTGTGGACTTCAACTCCCAGAATTCAACAGCCAGCTTTGTTAGCTTTGCTGGCTGTGGAATTCTGGGAGTTGAAGTCCACAAGTCTTAAAGTTGCCAAGGTTGGAGATCCCTGTAAATCTAGACAACTTAACAAAATAAAGAAGCTTTTTAAAATAAATGCTTGCTCTGAAGAGGCCCAGTGCTATTGTATCTTCTTTTAAATAATAGAGAATAATGTATACTTCCAAAAAAGTTAATTAATTTTAACAGCTCTGTACAAGTATAGTCTGAAATGTAACAGTGTCCTGTTTAGTATTAGAGTTTAGTTACCTTGGAGTAGATCTATTTAAATAATTGGGAGGAGTTAGTGTGACTACATTTAAGAAAACTTTCTGGCATAATGTACATTTCTCCAATTCTTTGCTATTTCTATGGGTCAAGCACACATGCACAGAAATACACAGCAAACAGTATATATCATCTGTGCTCTTTGCCAAATTGCTTGGAGGCAGAGGCCTTTTTTCCTTGTTTCCCTCCCCCAAAACTAAGGTGCGTCTTATACTTCGGTGCGTCTTATACTCTGAAAAATATGGTAATTTGTTTTCTACTGGTCTCCTGCTCCCATATGCACTTCTGAACTGCCCTGAAGGACTAAGAATCAGCCCAATCCCTCCTAGTGATGGCATCACAGGCTTTCTTGTAGGCTGAAAGGAAGCATAGCTCCCAACCTCTTAAATACTGCCCAACCCTGTTCTCCATAGTAAGTTAAATTACTTGAATTAAAATATGAAAGCTTTCTGAGTTCATGAAATGTTATCCGCAGAAAGATTAAATAATTACCTTTTTTTCTGTTTCCCCATCCACTTATGTAACATGGATTCTTATCAGTCACTAGATGAGAATTCTGAGGTAAGCAGATAGGCTGAATATATTTATTGAATTCAACAAGCTTTACAAGTTTAAACATTGCAATGTCATTTTCATAGCTGTCCCACTTGAAACCAGAATGGACAATGATACTTTTCACCCGACGACTTATGGTGTGAGTATGAGGTTTATAAAGATAATGTAAACCGATCACAACTCTCCAATATTCTGGATTCCTAGGACAATAAAATTGTTTGTAGAATTAATGAGGCTCAGTGGCTGCTTTATATAATTTTAGATTTATGCAATCTTAAAATCTGTAGTACTGTAGTTCTAATTCAGTTCAAGAAAATTCAGATTCAGAAAATTCAGATAAGAAAACTTTCTTATCAAGTAAGGAAACTTGCAATTTCATCAAGGGGATCCCTTAAATAAAAATACCAACATAGGTACTATTCTCTGCTATTAGGATTTTGTTTTATTATGACAATTATTCTTTGAAATTCTTAAATGTTCAATTTGGAAATTGGAATACAGAAACATGAGATACAAATACAATATATTTTTGTTCTGAAAGATAAATCTGTGTATATGTGCATTACGACATGAATACAGGAGATAACAGCTCTAAATGGATTGGGGGAAGGAATTTAGTATCTGTCCCCAAACAGATGCATTTAAGAAACTTAAAAGCAAATAACTAAGGACAATACAGAATTATCTTCCATTGTTTTTCCAGCTATTTAAGATATGATACATTAATTCACAGGTAGTTAGTATACTGCTAGCAAGATTACTAACTACTGATAGTTCTCTCCTCCATGAATTTATTCATTCATCCCCATTTTAAAATCATCTGGATTAATTATTACTACCATATCTGATGGCAATTAATTCTTATACTTTAATTATAAATTGTACAAAAAACTTATTTTGGTACTAAAAACTCCTGCATTTAATTTCAATGGAAGAACCCACTTGTTGCCCATTTTTCATATTATGTATGATTTCATACATAGCATATTTCTATGCTCTAGCTGCATATCTCCCTTTACCTAACATTGGTCTAAGCCAGGCTGTCAAAATGGCCGCCTGCAGGCTGGATGCGTCATGCACAGGCCACGCCCACCCTGGCTCCGCAGACAAAAAATGTCATGATATGTCACGATACGTCACATGACGCAATCGAGTTTGACACCTGTGCTCTAACATCTTATCTTTCCTCCAAAGGAGCTACATTTTTCCATTTTTTACCATTCGATAGTATGCTTTTTGAAGCATAGTGAATAAAGCTATATACAGTATTCAAAGTGAAGGTTCACTGTAAATTTATATAAGGAAAATATTATATTGATAGTTGGCAACAAACCTCAGACAATCACCAAGATTTATTTTTCAGTAAACACATATTGCATAGAAAGAAAGATGCCAATTTTTGTATTCATTTCCATCTAGATTCCGGGCCAGCATGTTTTAAAAATCCTCAAATAGAGGAATTGACATTAGCCAAATAAAATTTCACTATAAAACAGTAGATGAAAGAGTGTTGTATAGCAGGAAAGTACAGTGTAAAGCAGCAGAAGTAATATTGTCTTAGGAAATGTCTTCCTGGCTCCTCCGGTCTTATAACAAAAAGCAGTTTATCTAACAAAAAAAAAAGAATATACATATTTTATTCAAATGAGAAGGACTCACACAGGGACCTCCTGTGTATAATATACTTCATAGGATAAATATTGTGGGGGGGGGGGGTTCTCCTTCTATAAAGTTTACTATTGCTGTTTGTGTGGGCATAGGTATATAATATTCTTTACAGAAAAAAATAATGAAATAATTGGAGCCCTTAAAGGTTTCTTCTTTTGCTTTTGTGAAGGGTGATGTCTAATATGGGTGTTAAGAGTGGTGTTAAACAATTTAGATTATCTTTAGACTGATGCATGATGGCAAGATGCATGCTTCCTATCTTTTCAACAGCCACAGCTTTCTGATAGCCAAAAATGAATGACTTATGACACTGAATTCTAAAGTTCTCTTCATAACTTTAAGCCAGTCACTGAGTACCTGGATCACCATCACATGACCGTGAAGATACTGTGACTATCATAAATATGAGGACCAGTTATTGACTATCATTGACTCATGGCCTTTCCTCACTTGCACTTACTCACAGAATGAACTTTACACAGGTGGGTTTTTTTTTGTCATGCCCTTATGATTTTGCCTTCATCTCATCTCCAACTCAAATCTGAAGCTGACTCAATGGATTCTCAGTTCTGGTTTTAAAACAGTTCTTCCCTTAAACGGGAAACAAGCCGTGAGTTTTAGTTTGGGAATTTGGCATTGAAAATGGGATTAGCCCAATTAAGAGACAGCACACACAGTGTAGGTATCATAGGAGTGGGGACCCCACAACCTATTTTCCTGCTTGTAATTTATTTATCAGACTACTTTTAATCACCAGTTTAAGGCTCCTTCAGTAGAAAGCTAAAGCCATGTTTAAATAGGCTAGTTAAGAGCTAGCAAGTGTGGGGGAAAATATGCCATGAAGGGGAGGGAGCTGTCATTCTGTAATGGGTCACCTCACCTGTCTTTATAAACTCGACTCCACCAAAATTCAGATCCCCCTTTCCAAAACTTTATTAATACCTGTTGATTAATAGCAATAGCTCTTAGACTGCTTATCCCACCTATACCGCTCCATAGTGCTATACAGCACTCTCTGAACTGTTTACATCATTATATTGCCCCCAACCATCTGTATCCTCATTTTACCAACCACAGAAAGATGGAAGACTGAGTCAACCTTGAGCTGGTCAGGATCGAACTCGAGGCTGTGGCAGAGTTAGCCTGCAATACTGGAACCTGTGGAAACCTTTGAGTGAATCTTGAAAGATGGTGATCTAGAAACCTAGAGCCCCAACTCAGACACCCAAGCCCTGGCACATTTAAGGACTGGGGACTGGCAGATGCTCTCCCACAAGCCTCTGATATTTGGTGGGAAGGAAGAGAAACAATGCTGTAGGAATACACTAATCTCATTCTTTAACTTATATTACATAATATGAGAGTCGGGAATATAAGCTAGAGTCTGGAACGACTAGCATGTATGTGCGAGGGGAACCTTTACCTTTACATAAAGACACCACGGTTTGGTGGCATCCTACCTTTGAAAGGATAGCAATTAACAGCTATCCCTAACAACAGAAATTTCATCCTTACTTTTCTGCCAACTGACAAACTGGTGAACAGCATTTTAACTATTAAGGAAAAGAGATAAAATAATTCTTTAGCTGTTGCCCTCTCCTAAAATATGTTCTGAGTGCGTAAAAGCTGCTGAATCTAACAGAATAACAGAGTTGGAAGGGACCTTAGAAGTCTTGTAGTCCAACCCCCTGCTGAAGCCCCCCTATACCATCTAGTTTTTATCTAGTTTGATAAAAAGATTTGAACAAGTGTTGTTAAGGCTGAAGATATACTAAAACACTTTTTTCGAATCTCTCCTTGCACATATAATTCCAAAATCCAATCATTTATTTAAAATCTTCAAACTGTACAGAAAATGATTTAGAAATTAAAGATACATACACCCATTTCTTAATGCAACGTGCTACTGTCAGTACCGAGTTGTTATTAATTAAAGATCCGCCACATACATGCCGATATCGACCAGATGGAACACGATAAATCTGAAGACTAACTTGCCATGGCCATGCTCCAAGCTGAGCAACATGTCCACCTAAAGCCTGAGTCTCTGCTGTTATGTTAACTATTGCAGGTCTTGCTCCACACTCTGGAAATCAAAATGTAGTTATATTGTTAATTTTCAGTTATTCTAAAATAGCTCAAAAATCAACACCAACATTTAAAACATACATAAAGTAATAACCAAAGAGCCTTTTAAAAACTTATCCAGGTAGGAAATATTTGCTGTTATTGGACCAGATACTGTTATGAGATTAATGATTCTGAAATACCACTAGCTGTTATTATTAGAAGAGCTGTCCAACTTAATCATTTGAATTGAAGCAGCAGTAAATTCAGCAGTCAATTTGGCTAATACTTTGATCTGCTCCAGTCAGTGGGATCAGCAGTAAAGAGATTTGGAGCTGTAATCCAAAACATCTGCAGGTGTTTAAATGCCTAATTCTAAACTCACAGGAAGTTCACAATTGATGCCTCAGTAAAACAAACTGAGAAATTAATTGAGTTTAATCTCATACTATTCCTACATGCTGATCAGAATAGAGTAATTGATACGAGTTCCCCCTTCCCTTGCAATATCTTTACAAAAATTTTGTTAGGCTAAAAAATTGCACAAAGTTATCCAGTGAAATTGGTAAATCAGTGAAGTTTCGATTCCAAATCTTCCCAGTTCAACACTATACTGGTCTACATATTTTTATTTTGGCTGCAAAATAGTATCTAGCAACAATGGAATGGGGAGCCACTTTGGTATAGCAGTTAAGGTATCAGGCTAGAAACTGGGAGACTGTGAGTTCTAGTCCATCTTGAGCACAATGTCAGAGGGGTGGCCTTGGCGTCACTTTCTCTCAGTCCTAATGAGGCAATGGCAAACTATCTCTGAAAAATCCTGCCAAGAAATCCTGCAGGGACTTATCCAATCTGAAATATTTACAAGGTCCTCATAAGAGTATTTGTATTTATTTATATTCCGCCTTTATATATTAGGCAGCAGGCAAAAGTTGTAAAAGCCGTTTTATTTAGAATTGCTACCGACAATCCAAGCTGCTTTCAGCAGCTCCAATTAATGTGAGAAGTCAAACCTACAATACTAGCAAGAATACTTCTTCCATAATAAAAACAGCTGTAATGTAATGCCGATAAGATAGGTCCAAAGCAATTATGAATCAGCGTCCTTCAAGCCTGAAAACTAACAAATTGAATGTGGCCAGAGGCTTCTCATAATTTCCTACAGGAGCACCGACAACAGATTTACAGGCCGAGAGATAAAGTAATTGGGAAAACAGCTGGGCCCTTATATTCGGGACTGGATCTCAATGAAACGTATCGACAATTGTGGAAACGGCAGGATCAACGCCCGGGTAACTCTTATTTCCTTCGCTCATTTCAAAAGTAGAGGAGGGAGAGGTTCACATGCCCACAACCTAATTGCTGTACCGTCGATAAATGTCGTAGGGAAGGAAACCCCTTACGTTCAACGCTTTCATTGTCGGAACGCAACTCTGCGCAGACATCCTCGCGGAGTAATCACCGAGAGCAAAAGTCTGAGGCACCCCGACTTTCGCCCCTATTTATGCAATCGTCGATGGACCTTTCGCGAGCCGCCACTGTCGCATAAATAGCAGTAGGGTAGCCCGGGGGACGCCTCCTTTTCGGGAGCACTCGCAAAGTCTCCCGCCGAGGAGACGTTTCCGACAACGGCCTTGGCCCTTGAGCGCCTTCGGCGAAGGATTCCCGCGCGCTCCGGTGACGGTCCCCCCCCCCCCCCATAAACCCTCGATCTGTTAGGCTACCCCGTCCTGAGCAGCACGTTGGCGATCAACGGCCGAGCTCGACGGCCTGCGAGGACGGGGCGAGGCCAAGGCTCACCGTCGGAAAGATTCAGGGAGGGCAGGGCTTTGGGCGCGGCTTCCCTGAACAGCACAAGCAAAGCCCAAAAGGAAAAGGCGGCGGGACAGAAGTTGCGGCTCATCGTCCGTCCTGGGAGCAAAATGGCGGCCGACTTCGTGCGCGTTCTCCCTCAGGCTGGGGCCGCTAAGGGTCAGGCGACGCGAGAGCCACGGATCTCCTCGTGAGCGTCGCGGGGAGCCCCCTAGCTAAGGCGCTGCCCTGGTGCAAATCGAGGCACGGCCACCGAGAGGGGGAAAACGGGGACTTGCCTTCAAGCGGTCACTGAACCACCCGACTGAAATAACCGCTGGCTGAACCGGGAGACTACGGGCCCTCATCACTATACGGGCCCCTTTGGCTACTCTCATGCTGACTGGCAGATTCCACCTGCTTACCTTCCAAAGTAATGGGGGACGCTGAGAAACCTTGTGGTGAGACGGGCGGCAAATAAATTTAATACATAAATAAAACATTTAATAACTAAATATAAAAACAGCTCTTAAAGCATCTTTCAGGCTGCCCTTCGATGTTGTCCGACTGACGGGAACATGCCACTTCATGATACAGCAATGAGTGACTTAAATTTGTCACGACCATCTTAGGAGAGGGGCAGAAGAAAATATTGCCGGTGTATTATCAGGAGAAAATATATTAGGGTCCCATATAAGAGGGACTCATTCCGTTCCAGGTTTTTTTTTCCCCCTGCCCATAATATGTGTCCCAATAAAGATGAGCTAAAGTGAACGACTCCCATGCAAATCACGATCCTTTGGAAGCAAAACAGATACGAGTTGCTTGAATGGTATGACAGGCAAAAATGTTAAACCATGTGTTGCCATGAAATTCTGGCATTCCAAGTTCAGTGTGAAGCTGATAAGAACTTGATCCCAGAATTTTAAAGAAAAACATTTACTGTTGCACAAGTGCTGCTTTGCTACCTAAAACTACGAAACAGTAATTAAAACAAAGCAAAAAGCATTTATTGAGGAGAGTCAAATGTTTGTATAATGTACAGGAAGAAACTATACATTCAGTATATTTGATATTTCAGCAAGCAAGCAATAAAACAGTGAAAGAAAGGATTTTGAGAATATACTATTATTTATTGCTGAAAAGACAAGTTCTCCTATACCTATACCCGTGATGGCGAACCTATGGCGTGCGTGCCACAGGTGGCACGCAGTGCCCTCTCTGTGGGCACGCAACCTGTCGACCCATTTCAGCTGCGCTGCGCATGCATGCACATGCCTCCTGCCAGCCAGCTGGTCATTGGGTGTCTGCAGTGCGGGGGATGGGGTGCATGCGGGGGGTGCATGCGCATGTGTGGGGTGGGGTGCATGCAGGGAGGTGCATGCGCATGCATGGGGGGAGCGTTAATTGCATTTTGGGGGTTTGGGTGCGCACACTTTGGGCACTCGGTCTGGAAAAGGTTAGCCATCACTGACCTATACCAAAAGAAATAGCCTTGGCTAAGAAGAAAAAAAACATGTTTTTCTGAAGTTAGAAAAGAGGCCTACACTGCAATATTAAAAATGTTAATATCACCTTTTAAAAGGTTGATAATGAATCCTAAAGTTCCAGGTAACAAATGGAAGACTAAGATTTGTTATTTGTAATTGCTCTGACAGGCTATTGATGGTAATCTCTTCTAATGGAGGATTCCTGGACATCAGGTCCTGCAGGGACTCTTAAGTTGTTTTTAGATCACATTGAACCAGGCTCTGATAAAAGCCAGAAGGTTTTTATATATAAAACTGACTGTAATGAGCTATTGGTGCTAGACATAGATAGATTAAATGGATTGGACTATGCAGTTTGAAAACACACAAATACAGTAAATCAATAGGACCACTTCCGTGGGAAGGTAACAGTGTTCCATGCATCTTGGTGTATAGCCATGTTAGCCAATGACCATGAACACAACATGATACAATGCTGGCTTCCTTGACTAGGAAACTGAGATGAGCACTGCCTCCTAGAATCAGACACCTTTACCTTTTATGCACAAAATTGCACAATATTCAAGGACTTGAATTAAAACACAGGGCATATTTGTGCTGTATTGAAGTGCATTTGGGAAAAAGACTGAGGAAATACATTAAGCCAAGCCACTGTCACTTGGCTTTTCAAGGTCTTCCATTTACTTCTGGGTTGATCAATTCATTCCTGACTATTGTTTTACAAAACTCTTCTGAAATGCTTCACGAGGCATTCAACTTGTTTCTCTTAATATATTTAATTCATAATATGTAAGAAAATGAAGAGACACTTGCTCTTAACCATAGCTACTTTCAATTATGATATCCTTTTGGATTACCTACAAGAGTTAGACAAAGGAGTGTTTTACTATTTTCCCTCCTCCTTAAATAAGTTTCCACTTAATATTAACAGGAAAGGAATGCTTGAGCCACGGCCACTCCAATTTTATCCCAAGCATGTCTCACATTGTTCTTTGCAAGCTAGTAGAGGTCCAAAACCTACTCTGCAAGCCAAGATATGTTTGCCCATATCCCACCAGCTAGAAGGCACATAACATGCAATATATTGATAAAGTCAAAATGTGCCTTAAAACATGATAGCAAAGTGTGACTGAAATATTTTCACATTCTATCACTTTGGATTATTAGTTTTTCACTCCCCCCACTTTACTCGGTTTTTTTCATTTGTTTAGCCTCCTATATTTCATGTTTCTCCTATATGTGATCTTGAGAGCAAAATCCCATGTTTGGGACTGAAAGTATCAAGTGTTAGGTTAAGAACACAATCCTGCATCAACTTACTTGGAATACATTTAAAAGAGCTGTCTTCTCATCCTTTCACATGATAATTTCTCTGGTATGTGATCTCCAAGTACCATTTCAATTATTTGGAGAATTGTTGATGATTCCACATATCAGTAAATTTGTTTTTTATTATTTTGCATATTTACCAAAAAAATTAAATTACTGTGCTCAAGAAGACTATGTTTAAGACTTTACGTTACACCCATTTTATCAATTTATATATATTATTTATATTTCATATTTTTAAACCACCCATCTGCCTCAAAGAGGGGCTCTTTGTATATAGAACACTAACTGGATACCTGTGCTTTGCTACTTATACCATTTTTCACACTTACGACCATTGTAGAATCCCCATGGTCTTGAAAGACTCATTGTCATCATCACCAATAAAGTATATCTGGAGAAATGAAGGCTGCTGCTGAGGCCCCGCCATGATACTCCATATCCTGTGGTAGACCTGCCCCTGCACTTTGAATGTTGGCATAAAATTTCCCTCCTTTACCTCTCTGGCTCCAAAAGACGTCATTTTGAAGCATCCGTTGTACTTCCGGGCAGCAGAAAGACAGTCCTTTCCCTTTAACTGGTGTTACAGTAGAAGGAACAGATTTGTCTGAACTGAGGAGGTCAGTGTAAGAAGTGAGTTGGGGCTGAGACACTATGCAGGAGAAATTCGGTTCACAATCCGTTGGCTCAGTGGTGGTCAGTGATTGAAACATGTACGGGAATATCTCTCCAGCCACCTTGAGTTCCGAAGCAGTTCCATAGGTGGAAGGTGCAAATATTTTGGTGAGGTAGCGATGTTTAGTACTATAAGGAGCCCCAGACCGCTCCTGAGTGAAGGAGTGGAACATCTGCCAGTTTGACCTGAGGTAACTGAATGTGAGGCAAGTGGCAGTTTAAACTTTTCAGATGGGGAGGGGGAGTAGAATATCTAACTCCTTAGCATCAGAGCGTGTTAATATACTGTATATGAATATACTGTATATGAAATACTAATGATCTGATGGTCATTTTGAAAAATCCTTTTTAGTGAGCACCTAGAAGCCAAGAGGAACGTATGTGCCAAATTTCAAGTTTGTAGGCTTTATTGTTCTGGAGATTTCGTGATGAGTGAGTTGATTTCGCTTTTATATATATAGATTTATATTTTATTGCATATATTTCAATCATATTTATACAGTTGCTAGAAGGAAATATAGAAAATTTACCTTGCAGAATAAACAGATACAGCAGTTGTTATTGATCACACTTTTTCATATTTCAGATCCAAAGCTAAAATTATATATTTGTGGAAGATTCATGTCTAAAAAAATTCAGTTTTACATCTTCATGATTTTTTCAAAAGAAATACTCTAGAGTATAAAAAAATACAATGAAGTATCCAAATAACTTCAAAATACTTTATTTGAAAATATCTTAATTATCTAGTATCTTTTAAAAAACATAATTTATCTTTCAAAGTGAGAAATATATAGGGTAGATTTGTTTGAAATTCTCTAATTTCAATTAGAGAATTAATCCTTCAATTAGGATTGCTATTATATTTATTATTTATTTAAGAACTGACTTCATTTTCATATTTTAGAGTGTTTGAAAAAATTGTTATTATTAAACTTATAGATCATTATTTGAATGTAAATATGATGGAAGGCAGAATTAAATTGTATGGATGTTTTTTAAAAGCAAATGTTTATAATGATATTGTTCCCGGACTTCCGGTTCCGGATCGCTGCATCGCGGACGCTCCTCGTTGAGCGCCTTTCCTTTTCCCCGTTAAAGCCACCAGAACAGCTGTCTGGCGGCTTGAAAGTCTCTGCCCCGGGCAAAGGGGAGAGATGAGAGCCGGACAGGTGGGGTAGAGCCCCCCCTAGTGCCCCAAGTGTCAGCCAGGGGCGCGAAAGGTGAGGGCTCCCCAGCCAGCCTGTCTCTTGCTCCGGGGACTTGGAAACCTCCGCTTTTGCGGAGCAAGATGCTGTGACCACCCGCTGCTTCGTGAATGGGATTACAACTACTTAATTGTTTAAACAAGCAGACAGAGAGAGACAGGATTTTAAAGGGCAAGTACAGATTTTTTTTTTCTTTCAACTCCACTGCTGATTTTCACTTCGGAAGAAACTAAGTAACAGTTATTAGGCTACAACATGGCGATCGGAGAAAGTGGGAGGAGAAGTGAAAGTAACTTTCGTTTCCCTAGCAGCTTTTTTTCTTATGGAAATTTTTGATTTTGAAAGTTGGCTTTACTCTCTCTGTCTCCCAATTTTGGATTAAATAATAACTGACAATTTTTTAAAAATAAAATTCTATCTGGCTTTGGAATTTGAAAGAATTTTAAAAGAAATTTAAAAGAACTTTAACTAGAGGCTTGGCTTTTTCTTTGTTCACCACTGGAAATACTAAAATGGCTTCAAAATCTGGAAAGATGGTTTTGAATAAAAGAATGGATTATTCATCTGGTTATATTTCTAAAATGCAACTTACCACTGAGTTAACACCCCCAAAGTCTTTAACACCTGAAAATTTAATAAGTACCTTAAAGATTATGAAAGATGAACTTATTGTTGAATTTAACCAAAAAATTAGTGAAATAGATAATAAAATGCAGGCTGCTTTAAAGAATATTGACCAACAAATTAGAAATGATGTGTTGGAGGTATGTAAAGGTCTAGCAACAAATATTGAAGTTTTGGCAAACCGCATTGAAGAAAACAAACAAGTTTTGACAACTTCAGTAGAATACATAGATAAAATACAAAATGACATTGCAAATTTTGAAACAGAGGTGTTAATGACGCAATTCAGATCCATGGAATTTGCCATAAGGGTCAGGGGGTTGAAAGAAGGATTATATGAAGATTTGAAAGGAAGGATGGTGGAAGCTTTGGAGCAGGTGTCTGGACTGTCTAAAGAAGAACTAGCCAGGCAAATTGATAAAATATATAGAATCAACTCCTGGTATGCAAAACAAAAACACCTACCAAGGGATATTGTAATATACTTTACTACAAGAGCCTTACGGAATAGGATTATACAGGCGACGTTTAAGAATAACCTGCAGGTGAATGGCCAGGAACTGATGATATGGAAAGAAATTCCCTCTAAAATGCTCAAAGCCAGAAAAGATTATACCTTTCTGATTGATGAATTTAAAAGGTTAAATTTACATTACAAATGGGAAGCACCAACAGGAGTTGCAGTGAAATTTCTGGGAAAAAGATATCGGCTTAATACAACAAAGAAAGCTACCGAATTTTATGTCAACGTCTTAAAGGCTGATATATCCAAGATTCCAGAGGAAAGATGTATGAAAACAAAAGAGGAGGAGGAGGGAAAGCCATCCCTTCCTCTTCAAATCGAAACAGATTTACAAAATTTAAATGATTGGCAGAGCCAGACAGATGTCTACAGTGTGGAAAAGGAGATGGAAGATCGGGGTCAGATGGGAGGCGAGCTGACAACTACAAAATTATCAAGTTACAAAAAGATGCAACCATCATCAAGATACAATAAGATGCAGTGTTGAAGTTTATTGGACAGATGGTTGCCATTATGACTGTACTTTTCTTTTTCCCTTCTTTCCTTAATTTTTTTTCTTTTCTTTACTTCTTGCATTCTTTTTTTTTCTTTTGTTTTTGTTGGGGGGCTTATTCAAAGTATTATTAATTCTTTTTAAAGATTTAGAACTTTTTTGAACCTAATAATTTAATACATAGTAACATTATGTTACTAATAGAGTGGTAGAATTTATGATGAAGTTTAAGGTTTTTGTATTATTATTTAGTTATTTTTTGTGTAATATCAATTTTAGTTTTATTTAATTGTGAGAAAGATTCGGAATTGTTATTTATCCAGTTATAAAATATTACAATTAGATTTAACATTTTTTTTGGGGGAGGAAGGTTATTTAAAGTTTGTAATTAGTGCTTATAATCTGATATATAGTAATAGTATGTTATTTATATACTGATTGATTTTATGATGAAGTTTAAGGTTTTTGTATTTAATACTTAGTCATCATTTATGTAATAATCATTTAATTCTTAGTTAACAGTGAAGAAATGTTGTGAAGGGTAGATGATTGAAAGGAGGAGGAAGGAATTTTTATTAGTGTACAATTTGGAGTTGAAGTTTTAAAAAAAATAAGGTGGAAGTCAAAATTTTTTAATTTAATTTAAATTTATTTTATTGATATTATGCCCTGTACTCTCTCTGGGAAGTCCGGGGGGGAGGGGGGAGGGAAAGGGGTGGGTTAGGGGGGAGAAAAATTAAAAAAAAAATGTTTGTACTTTCTATTTAATGTTTAGCTATTATCTATGTAATTTTGTACTAATAAAACTTTTTGGAAACAAATGATATTGTTCCCAAGAACCAAAACATTTAAAGAGCAATACAAGTTTACTGCATACAATGGAAGGAAGCTGCCATTTTACAGAATATGGAAGACTGTCCACCACACAATTAAAAAGATCAAGAGGCAATGAAGTTCCAGTGATACAATTTTACTCTCTAAATACTTGTTTATCCAACTTATATAATTAATTGTCCTAACATAAACTCCTGGATATCTTGGGCGACCGCAACCATAACCAAAGCTGGTAATTCCTATCAAATAAAACTTTGTAGTGTTTGGAAGGTAGCATGTCAGAGGACCACCGCTGTCTCCCTGGAACAGGAAAAGCACATAATATGTTTTTAATATATATTTTTATTTTTAGGCAGCAACAGATTATCAATTGTGAAAAGTAGATACTGTTTTCTAGGAAAAATAAATCTGGAAAACCTGAACAATCTCACTCCAGTTTGGTAATACACAAAGTAGGCCAATTGGATATAATTTCTTGGAAAATCAGCTACTTGCTTAGTAGACTTGACCAAAAATCAAACTATATATCTAAGAGTACATAATCTATCATCCAGTTTTAGCTATCATAAGAAAGCATTTTACACGTAGCTAATGAAGACAAATCACTTTACCCTTTATTTTCAAATTGACTAATTTGGAGAAAGGTAAATTGTCCAAATACAGCCAGAATGGAAATAAAATAAATTCTAATTTTCCTATAAAGCTTGCTGGTATTCTGTAAAAGCAGCAATTATTCAGGAATAAATTAAGTTAAACCATAACTCCTGTTTCACATACTGCAAAGTTGAGGTTTATTTGATTGATCTTGAAAAAGCAAATTATATCCTGGCAGGTAAGGAAGTTATGATATTATGTCAATTTCATTTTAAGTCAGGTTCATTTTTCAATGATGATGATGAAAAAAATGAAATTGTAACAATATAGAAGAAAATTCAGGATTTTTCAGGAGTTCTGAATAGCATTTTGACTTGACTAATCTTTCTGGATAGCCCTCTTCTTATATTAATTCACTTTTAATTCATCCATCCCGATGACTCACATGGATACATCCATGTATTTTCTTAGCATAATATAAAAATGGCTTCTCACTGCCTTCATCTTTTTTGCAAGTCAGTTGGCTGAGCTAATCGTCTTTTACATTTTTCCTGAGAGGAAGATTATTCTCATTCTTCAATTCTGTACTGTAAAACCAGTATAAGTGGAAGAAAAATAACCATGATTGTAATATAATTCCTGAATTTTTTTAAAAAAGGCTTTGTCTTTAGCATGTCTTTGCTGAATACTGCATCTCCAGAAAAACATTTATGTGATTTTATATCGAATCAGAATTCCCACCCAGAGAATTCCCATTTTTATATGAGTGTAGGACAGTACTCTATTGATCCTGCTGGGAATGCAAGTTAATGGGAGATTTACCCATGCTGATAAGGTAGAAAAGAGAGTGGGAAAATAAAGAGCAAGTTTCAGTGGGTGTGAGAGTTAAAATAGGATTCTGCAGGTGTGAGGGTAGGTATCCGTTTAAAGAACAACTTTTAATATCTATCCCAGAGCAAGGTAACAGCAAACCATTCCTGTATATTTATTCTGTAAACACAATAATGTAGGAGATAGATTAGCACATATTTGAAAGTGAATGCTTTATTAATTGCCAATATAATGCAGAGACTACATCTGAATCTCCCAGGATAAATTACTGAACTGAAGGTAGCTCTGCTATGGTTTCTGTAGTTCTCATGGGTTGAGAAGACACAGTCCTTTGCCCATTTGGAAAACATTGGCCCCCATTTTTTTTCTGGTCAAACCTTTTTTGTGTGTGTCAATTCTGTAGACAGATAATAAAACCACATTTCCCTTTTTATTGATTCTCAATAGCCATCAAGTCCTCCAACATGTTGCCCAATCTACATTATTCTTGATTCTATGAATTTAGTTGGGAGTTTACGGGGTAGAGAAATCCTGATGACATCTTTCTCATTTAATATAGAGCAGTGTTTCTTAAATTGTATAAGGACCCCTGAGGTTCCCCCAAGACCTTCTCAGGCATTTGCAAAATCAAAATTATTTGCCAGCTATTGCAGATATTTTAAAAAATGTAAAACAATGTCATTCTCCTCATTATTTCTTATTTTAAAAAAATATAGATTATTTTTCATGAAAATATTTAATGTGAATATTTAATGGTTTAATATAGCTATTTTTACATGATGCAATATATGTTCTACAAAAGTGTCAATTTTATCAATATCACAAATATCAGTAAATAAAACTGTACAAACAAATAGCTGTTTTGGAGTTCTCCATATTTTTTAAAGAAAGCCAGTTAGGTATACTGTTTAAGGCAACAAGCTAGAAACTGCAAGACTGTGAGTTCTAGATCTCCTTTAGGCGCAAAGCCAGATGGGTATCTTTGAGCCAGTCACTCTCTCAGCCTTAGGAAGCAGGCAATGGTAAACCATTTCTGAAAAAAACCAAGGAAACAGTTGTCTAGGTAGTTGTCAGGACTCAAAAAGTGATTGGAAGGTACAAAAAGGAATGAATGAATGAATGAATGAATGAATGAATGAATGAATGAATGAATGGTGAGATGTCCTGAGAACAAAAGGTTTAAGAAACACCAATCTATCTAGAGTCTCCAAACTAATCCAAAAGAGACTTTTTGAAATAAGATATGCTATTTAAAACAAACCTTAAGATTCTGTGCTGTCAGTAGACAAATGAAGTCTAAATAGTAGGGATACTACTTTCCTTGGAAATGACGACAAACATTTGGCTATATCTACTGATATAAGGTGGAGCTATTCTAATGGATCAATTAATCAAGATATCACTTGGAAATGTATGATTTCCAATAATAATTTTTGTGCTTGAAATGATAACATTTTTCTTTCATTGCTACTCTGGAATACATCCAGGTAATTTTGGTCATAAGTCTCCATTATGGTTGGACGGGTCCCAACTTAAGATATTTATCTCAGATAGGAAAAGAATGAAAGCTCAGCCAATTTATCACATAAAGAACTCAGTGGTTCTGTCCTGGGACTGAAAAACAGAATGGCAGCTTATTCTGATCCCATTCATCAACAAAAGTAATTTTGGCCCCATCAATTAGCCAAAGGAATAAGTATCACAAGTTTGTAAGTATCACGACTATTCAAGGAAGAACTCCAAAAACAAAAGTCTGGTCTTCCTAAGCTATATATAGTATGAACACTAGCATATTCTTTCCACTTTGAATAAATCATCTGCCTCATATTCCCTTATTTGTATATTTTTTAAATTGCTAGCATGAAGGCAAGACCTGCTTCTCTTCTGAAACTGATCTGAACTCTTTGAGAAAATGTCAGAAAATCTGCTTCAAATCAGGAGCTTAGATAATAAGGAAATATGCAGTAAGGAAATAACAGGCTATAGATAAACTGTAGTAATATGTAACAAAGAGTAATTAAAATATATTGTCCAAACACCTGCATGGCAAGCTTTGCCAACATAATCTAAACTAAAATTATCTTCTTTTTACCTGGCAGCTATCAACACCTCCAGCTGGAAAGCCAGCACAGACCATATTCAATGTAATTGTTCCAGCATACCAGCTGCGTTTATTACACATTTTTTGTGGAATAATATTTACTTGAGCTTCTTGTAATATTAACTTGTTTTTACCTGTAAAAAAAATGTAACATATCATGACATTGTGAAACAAATCAGTCATTATTTAAGACAACAGCCTTTCTGATATACTCTATTAAGCTTATATTAAACTTAACACTCTAGAAAGTATACTGCTGGTCAAAATAATCTTCAAGTTTCATTCTAGTATTTTGAGAGTTGTGTCTAATTTTGTTTGGCACCCAACGTAGAACCCAAGATTGAACAGAACAGCAAGTGCTGTTAAGATTTTTGTTCTTTTTATTATTTTATTTCTATTCTCATGAATTGTTACATCTTAAAGGCTTTGTTGTCCTTTTGTCATTAGTTTGTAATGATGTAAGATCTATTTTTATGAATTCATTTTTGTGCTCAGTCTTACTTGTACAGTCAGCAAGGCTAAGTTCAATAAGGAAGAAATAGGAATGCATAAAATCAGGGTCAAATTACTCCCCAGTGCTTTAGACTAGATTTTAAAAAGATTTATTTTATTCTTGTAGTTATTATGACATTAGGTATGTTTATTCATTTATTTGTCTCCTGCCTTTATTATTTTTACAAAAAAAATCAAGGGAGTGAACATATCCAACACGCTGATATATACTAAAAAGTTTCTATATTTTAATTGGGCTTGGCAAGTAATTGTAGTATCTGCTTCAATCCTGAAGTAGTAGGCACAGTTGTCTAAAGGGTGGGTCAGTAAGATAATTAAGGATTAAATATTAACTAGCTATTAATTATATGCAATGAAGCTTAAATTATAGTGGGATTTATTTCATGTAAAATTCTAATTCTGATGAGGAAAATATCACTTTAATTTTAAGGATTTCTCAAGGTAATTCTTTCTTCTGATAGATGCAGAAAAAAGAACCAAGATCTTGAATACTGAAAAGTAATAGCTGTTTCCAAATCTTTAAAATCAAACTAAGACTGTATACCTGTATTCCTTCAAACCAATTGTCCCTTGAAGTTTAAAATTTTTTTAAAACTAAAGTTTAAAAAATACTGCAATTTGCTAAATTAATGAAACTCCTACTTCCTCTATTTTGGTGGGTTTTACTAAAACATTTCTGAAATTTTAGAGGCAGTTTTATGTGTAGTGATGGTGGTGGTTAGATTCTTATCATAAATTAGTTTCAGTGTTATTTGCCCTCTCAAAGTTGAGGACCAAACATCTTTCAATATATGGGCCAATAAACTACAAAAGCCAGACAAATTATATCAAGAAAAATTAAGTTGGGTTGAGAGAGTTAACAAAAGTAGAGTAATTATGACCAAGCATGTTTATTTGTTGCAGAATGGATGCCTGATGGGTGGGGAGAAGGTATGAAATGGAAAACTAAGGGGAAAGGGTGTAATGAAATCAAATGTTTAGAATCATTAATTTAGCTACACTACACTATATTTGCTTCATTGTCATTTTAACAGAAATGCTGCAAATTATAAAGATGACAAAGTGTGCTATTCTTGGTGCTGAAGGTACTTTGCTTGGGTAGCGAATCTTACATTTAATCTTTAGCAGGCTAAACACTATTGAAATCTTTTGATGATTGTTTTTCAGTTTCAAATGCTGGAAGGTAGACGTAGCCAGATTCATCAACGTTCTAAATAGGCAGTTCTTTTTAGTTTGTAAGATTAAAAAAGCAAATGCTTTGTGGCTAATACATCTGTTCAGGTTGCTCATACCTAATTAGTAAAATCAGGAGCAGAAGTAAATGTAGTCTGGACAGCCAAGTGACCTCATCTAACAGTAAAGAGAGCGGCTATTGATCACTATAATGAGCTGAATGGGAAGGGGTATCTTTCAGAGTTCAGTGCTCAGAAAACTTAAGATATAAGAACCATTTCATATTTTAAGAGTATAATTAGGGTATCAATTTGGTTTCAATGTAACTCTATGCAACTAACCTCACCGTGTCTAGGTAAAATCTTCAAGTTGAGTTTGACTCCTGATGTCTACACAATTTTCTTGGCAACAGTACAAAAGTGGTTTCCTACTTCCTTCTTCTTAAGACATCTATTAATTTCCCACTCTAGCCTACAGCACAAGTACTAGTTCTTGAAAACCTTTCATTTGGGTATCTTGCTTAGCTTCTGAGCTCAGACAATGTGATCCACATGTTGTCAGTTGCTGAAGCTCTCACCATGTTATCTATTCCAAAATCCTGTATGAGAGAGGATGCTGAATTAAGTAAACTGTAATTCGGAGAGCACTTGAGTAGATGGCAGCATTAGTTAACTTAATGAGAGTCAGTTTGGTATACAGATACTGTAATTCTAAAGTTACAAAGGCAATTGGGTCCAGAATTTCCATCACTACGCAATCCAGCACATGACCACATCACTTAAGAGACAGCAATCTTTTCCGTTCCTCTTGTAGCTGTTAAGCCAGGATCATGAATTTAGTCAATATGTAATTTTGACTCCTTGTAATTTCCCGCCAGCTTCCAACAATTAAAGTTAGTGGGGAAACCAGCAGGAAGTTGCAAGACCCAGACAGCTTGCAAGTAGGCTGCCAGGCAGGTAATTGGCTGCTGTTGGGTAGAAGAGAGAATGAGGGGTGAACAGTTGCAACCCTCTTAAGTGCAAGCCAGTTGCCAAGCATCCAGATTGTAATCACATGACTATGGGAGTGCTGGGACAGCCAGAACCTTTAAACCAAGTTGTAACTATCACTTGTTCAGCACCATTGTAACTTCAACTTCAAACAGTTGCTGAAGAAATTAACCAAGGGCTTACCTGTAGTAATTATTATGCTGGCCTAAAAAACAGGCAATGGCAAACTACTGCTCTACTGCTGCAAAGAAAGTTGCATGATTTTATTTGTAAGTAACAGGAGTTAAAACTGAAATTGAAGGGGGCTTTTCAGTTCAGGCAGAGGGAATGTCCTCCAAATCCAATCTGCTGTTATTAGAGTTCCTCTCTGCCCTGTCCCTGAACTGCAGGTTATCTTGTTCAACACTTGGGGGGAGGATGAAAAAAGGAGGTGGACAGCAAAAGTTGCTTCTACATGTTTAGCTGCCTGCATATAAATCCAGATTCAAGACCTCTTAGATATAGAGGCCCAGTGCCAAAATAAAAATAGCCCCTTTGTGCCCTATATTTGTAAATACCTAATTTCATTATCCAAGATTTTCAGCATTCTCTGAAATACAAAATCCAGCCTGGTTTTCTTACAAACATGTGAAATGCCATGAATAGTGTATAGTATCAGCAAAAATGTTTGCCAGAAACTTAATATTCTTAGCACTTTAAAAGAGAATCAAAACAACTTTTATGAAAACAGTGGGATATGTTTACTTTTATTGCATGTTGTTAGTTTTAACTGTTTTTGTTGCAGAGTAATTTTTAATCTGATGTTTGTATGCTGTCTTTATATAAATGTCACAGAAATAATAGAAAAGTACCTTTTTCCTTTGTTTTACCCCATCCAGATATGTAACAGGTATACTGTTGATTTGTCAAAAGATTTGTGGCTGGTAAGCAGATTGGGTGAACATATTCATTGAATTTGATAGATCTGACTAGTATTATCAAGGCAATATCATTGTCATATGTGTCTGCCATATAATTAGGATGTATATTGATAGCTTTAATCCGACGCTTTATTGTATGAGAGTTATCTTCATTAAGATTATGCAAACCAATTACAGCCCTCCAAAGGGCTGGGTTCCTAGGACAGAAAAAAACTACTTTAGGGATTATTATTCTTATTATTACATTGCTACTTTATACCTTCTATGACATGGACATTGTTTTTTTATTCCATTCAGAGTAAACAATAAATCACTAAGTACAGATCCCGATTTAAATTTGATTATGTGGCTAAAACAAGGATCACTGCAGAAAATAGCATCACTTAAAAAAGTATTCTCTTTCTCTACACATACATATATACTATCACTCCACTCAGTTAAGTATCCTGCTTCCCATAGTAACTACTGCTCAGATGCTTATAGGAAATCTATGTCATGTCTCTCTGATGGTAGCATATACTCAGCATTACTTATAGCCAATGAAATATTCCAATCTAAGCCCTTTTTAAAGTATCAAAGTACCGTATTTCGCACCTTTTTACCCTCAAAAAGAGGGTGAAAAATTGGGTGCGTCTTATACACCGAATATAGCCCCACCCAGCCACCCCCACCCTTTGGCCTCTGCCTGCCAGCAATTTACCTCTTTGCAGCAAACAGGGCAAAGCACAAGAAGAGCACAAGAAGAGCTGATCTGCCTCCCGACCTACAGCTGACGGAGGCTTGCTAGCCACGTGGTAAAATGAAACTAACTACGGTGGCTGTAATGTGACAAATTGCTGGGAGATAAACTGCTGGCAATATTAGACTGCTGAAATTGCAAAGAGGCAAGCTATAGCTGCTATGGCTCAGAGCTAGAGCTCTTGCCTCACAATCAGGAGGTTATGAGTTAGATCTATCCTAGGTAGAGACAGATTCTGTTAATATGTTATTTTGTTAAATGTTTGTAGAGTGTTCAAATTATTAGACTTGTTTTTTAAAGACTGCTTTATTATTGTTCTAGACAACTTAAGAAAATGAAGAAGCTTTTTAAAATAAATGCTTGCTCTGAAGAGGCCCAGTGCTATTGTATCTTCTTTTAAATAGCAGAGAATACTTCCAGAAAGCCACATCAATTTTAAAGATCTTTAAAAGTATAATCTGAAATGTCCTGTTTTAGTATTAAGTATTAGTATTAAGTATTAGTATTAAAAGAAGGCAGCTGAGAAACCCTGACTTAGTCATGTTTGGAGTAGATCTATTTAAATAATTGGGAGGAGTTAGCGTGATTACATTTAAGAAAACTTTCTGGGATTAATATACTGCCATAAATGTACATTTCTCCAATTCTTTGCCATTTCTATGGGTCAGGCACACATGCACAGAAATACACAGCAAACAGTGTATATCATCTGTACTGTTTGCTGTTTGGCAAATTGCTGGGATGCAAAGGCCTTTTTTCCTTGTTTTCCTCCCCCATAACTAAGGTGCGTCTTATACTCCGAAAAATACGGTAAGTGCATCACTCTTAAAGACCTTAAGAATGTTCTGTATTTTACAAAAGTTTCAATTTTATTCAGTTTCTATATCAGTGATGGCGAACCTTTTAGACACCGAGTGCCCAAACTCTATGCGTGCTCATGCCCAAACTGAAAGGTGAGCGCATGCGCACACAAACGCGTGCATGCGCAGCAGAGACCCAAAGACCAGCTGGCCGATGGGAGGTGGGGCATCCCAACACCGGGAGTGCGACAAGAGGTAAGATCTTTTTCTTTCATGAGCTTCTGTTTCGTCGTTTGCAGGGAAACAGAAGCTCATGAAAGAAACGCCATGGATATCTGACCTGGGGTGACGGTGCGCATGCCAGCAGAGAGGGCTCTGTGTGCCACCTCTGGCACGCGTGCCATAGGTTCGCCATCACGGTTCTATATCAAAACTAATCAAATCATTAATATGACCATAGACCAGGTTTAATCAGTTTCTGTAAGTATCACAAGTATTGACAAGTACCCAAAAGTGTCCTTTCCAGTATTTTTAATGTTTAATTATACGCTTTGCAAAGTAAAGAACAAAATTCAATACATTTTTAAGATCAAAGTCTTTGAACTCTATTTTAATAAATTTGGCTGCACAAAATGTACTGTTTGAAACATGCCTACGTACCCAGAAGAAAGATAAGCTGAGGCTAGCAGGGAGAATCCTGTAGCAGAAGTAATGGTGATAGGGAAAATGTTTTGATTGTAAAGGTGGGTATAGTGAGTGAGATATCTCCTTTATTTCTTTTCCGCATCTTGTTATACATTGTGCTTTTGTTCTGGTGTGCTAGGATATATGGTTTGTCTGTAGGTGGAATAAGTAGATATTTTTTCTTTCTGTATTTCTCTGGACATCATGTTTGTCTTTTGTGAAATATCTATTTCTCTGTATGTCCATATAAATCTAAAAAATAAATAATACACATAAAAGGAACTTTGAGTGTCCTCATGGACCACAAGTTAATCATAAGCTAGGGGTGTGATGCAGTCTCTAAAAAAGCAAATGATACCTTGGAGCAGACTTTAGAATAGATCATTGACAGTATTTGCTTCACTCTACTGTTCTGAGAATTTATTTGGAATACTGGAATGCTACTGTTCAGAAAGGCCACAGACAAATTGGAGCAAATTCAGAAGGCCACCAATATGGTGAAAGATCTGGAAACCAAGTCCTATGATGAATGGCTACAGGATCTAAATATGTTTAACCTACAGAAAAACGATTGAGCATTTCTTAACTCTACAACTCATCAGCCATTAGAACAAGGTGCCACATCTGTAAGTTTTTCTTTTTTAGAGATCCTCAAAAAGAGCCCAGATGGTTATCCACCAAAGATGCTGTAGTGGATTTTGCACTCAGCAGGGGCTTGGTTTAGGTGACCCTAAAAATCCTTCCAACTCTTAATGCTGAAACTGTGTTATCCATGCATCCTTCAGCTAGCTGAAAAATAATGTATGCATGTAGGCATGGATCCATCCATCAGATTTAGAAAACAATGGTGGGGAAGTAAGTGGAGAAGACAGCATGGCGAGCCTATTGCTTTTCTCACAGCCCAGCTTTTTGATAATTTTTTGTCATTTATGTTTTATTAATATTTGACTAATTGGTCATATTAACAGTAAAAAGATTTATAAGAAAGGTAATCCCTGAAATGGTGAAGAATTAAGTCTTACATAGATCACTATGGCGACTCGAATGACATTCCACTCTGCCAGTGAAAAAGAGATGACAGAGAATGAAAAATCCCTGTCAGTGGTCTGAAGGCTGAGTGCTGCTCAAGAAGCTTTGAGGATGATTTAATAGGAAATACAATTAAGAAATTTAAACAAGAAGTTGGATAAATGAGATTTGAAATGATTTGCCATGTTTGAATAAATAAACAAATAAAAGATTTGTCTTCCCAAGATTTGAAGATTCCCAAATAGCTAACAAACTATATGCTGTCAGTATGGAAAATGACTTTAGTTATTGGAAGTCCAGAAAATGTTAGAGACACTAACTGGATTTGGCTAATATACAGAACTATAACAGATTATATTTTCTGAGAATTAATAGGAATCGGGAAATGCAGAAAGGGCTAATTTAGATATTTAAAACTTAAATAATAAGTGATCAGATTTAAAGCTTTCATGTTCAATGTGTCGATAGAGATTCTTGCTTTAAGTTCAATCAACTGCAAAAGCCAAGAGATAATATATTTGTAAAAAAAATCAGGTGGAAAAAGAAAATTCAGCAAAAAGCCCAGGGACTAAAAAAGATAAACTGGAATGGAAATCAAGTGTTATACTAGATCTGCCATTATTAAAAAGAGAAATAAGATATAAAAGGGGAGTGCGGTTTCCTTTCAATTATTTCAACAGGAAGAGAAATTGTTTCTAGGCTCTCAAAAATAGATAAAGAACAAATTATCTAATAAACATAAATATTTCATGAAGAATTAATAGAGAACCGCCTGTAATGTTTACATAACTGATACTACTTATGTGAATATAATACAATGAAATCCTTTAACATTTGGGACTCGTAAGATGGCAGCTAATTGTAACATAAATGTTTGATGTTGTTTCAATATATTGGGAAATAAGACAAAATACTAAGAACAGTGAAGTATTATTTAGACATTATTTAGACATAAGGAGAAGATTAGCAGCAATGGGATGAGCTGGAGCTCAGTGTAGCACTTCCCTAGAGACTTGCTGGCAAGTGTAATTAATTCACTGTGAACTCAGTTCACATGTAGTCTAAACAGATTGGAAGGGTAAGGCTAGTGAGAGTAAATGGAAAAGAAAACGGGGTGGTCTGTGGAAAAGATATAGGAGGCACAAAAGGATAGCTAGACAAAAATATTTTCATGAATATAATCACAAATGTGTTGGTAGGATAGCTGAGATTTAATTGTTGGTAAGTTTGTTTTGCAGGAATGGTAAGCCACACAACAGCAGAAATATAATACAAGTAGTTCTCAAGTTACGATGGCAATTGGAACTGGAATTTCCATTGTTAACTGATGCAGTCATAAACTGTAACATCATGTGACTGCATTGGACAGAAATTCCTACAGTCCCCAATGCCATTGTTAAGTGAATATCCTGGGACTCCTCACAACTTCCTGTTAATTTCCAACAAAATCAGTGTGGAACCCAGCAGGAAGTTGCAAGTTCCAGACAGTTTTCAAGAAGGCTGGCACGCATGTGACTGCTATAGGATGAGAAGAGGGTGGGTAGGCAAGAACAGACGGCTTGGAGAGGGTGTGCAAGCTATTGGGACATATACCTCCTTGAGAGGAGGTGATCACTGAACAACATAAGGTGATGGTCACTGATTTAGATTATTTAAAAAAGAGAGTGGACAAATTCAAAAAGAATCAAACTAACAAAGGCTACTAATCTTAGTACATATTTACTATCTCCAGCTTGCAACAGTGAAGGAGGAATATTAGTGATTCAGCTTCCCAGAGTCATGTTTGGCAACTGTATAATAAAGATGTTTGCTTGATGACCTCATGGCCTGAGCAAACAGATTTCTTCCTTTCATTGCTGTCCAGCAGAGTTGCTAGAGGAAGTGAAAACCAGATGTTTTAAATGAAGAAATTGGATGAGCCATCTAAAACTGGTAAGTTAAATCATGGAATAACAAAGTAGTTGGAGGAAAGAAAAAATAAAAAAATTGAATGTAATAATATATGATAGAGCAGAGATAAATACTATTGTAAAATATGGGGAAATGACTTATAACAATTAAAAAAATATTTTCCTCATCTTATTCTTTGCACACAACTATTTATCATTAAAATAATTAGGTTTGGTCCTGGTAGCTCTGAATATGAGTATTTTATTACTCTAGGATTGTGTATGAAAAAGCTTCAGGGCAAATAAACAAATCTATTGAAAACACCAAAATTCCTCCCTACACTCTTTGTGTGATCCTTGACAAATATTCTCCTTTATTAAATCCTTGACAAGTAACTATAGCACTTAGCAATAGCACTCAGACTTATATACTGCTTCACAGTGCTTTACAGCTCTCTCTAAGTGGTTTACAGAGTCAGCGTATTGCCCCCAACAATCTGGATCCTCATTTTACCGACCTAGGAAGGATAGAAGGCTGAGTCAACCATGAGCTGGTGAAACCCGAACTGCCAAACTGCTGGCAGCAGAATTAGCCAGCAGTACTGCATTCTAACCATTGCGCCACAGCAGCTCAAGTAGTATGAAGCTACACCTGCTTCAAAACTCAATTCTGTATAAACTAGGAAAGGCATGTTAAATCTCCATTTTTCATACATAATTATATATTTGGTCCATACTTCTTTGGTCAGTAGATTTATCACACCTAAATTGAAGAAAAAGTATTAGAATGAAAAGATACATACTCTGATGTTTTAATGCAGTGTGCTGCTGTCAACACTATGATTTTATTAATTAAAGATCCACCACATATATGGACATATCCTAGACCAACTGTATAAACTTGAAGACTAATTTGCCAAGGCCATGCTCCTAGCATAGCATCATGTCCACCTACAATTCGAGTTCCTGTCGCTGAATTTTTCATAAGAGGCCTTGTTCCACAGACTAGAAATCAAAGAAAAATAGGTAAGCCATGTAAGAAATGGCATTCATGTAGCAACAATATATTTAAAGCAGTATTTTACAAAACCACATTCTATAAGAAAGATGAAACAAGAGTGAAAGATTTGCAGAACTGAATCTCTCCCATTTAGGTTGTATGACAGGACCATATTTACTAGTCAATTTTATCTTCGCCTACTTGTACAAAGTCAGCCTCTATAGTTAATTTATGGTTGAGTGTGTTGCACACGAAAAAATACACCAGAATTAACTGGATGAATGGTGAAATGTAGCTGAAAACAAATACATAGCACATAAATATTTGAACTTAATTCCATCAGGTATAGGATCATTACGTTTCCAATTCATGAGTAAATGAGACATAAAATCTAAATAATGATCCCAAATTGCATTCAGTTGTGACCAATGATTTAACTCATTATTTTAAGATCACAGAACTGGTAACACGTCAGGCACAATTTAGTATGTAAATTACAAACAACATTGGCCTCAGCGTTCTTTCTTCTGTTACTACCCATAGTCCCGAAACATTAATTGCTTTATTTCCTAGCTTCTGAGCTTCCCATTCCAGTTGCGGTGGCGTAATTACAGACATTTCCCCAAAAGCTGGAACAGGTAAATTATAAGCATTTGTTTTCGAGTAGATCCCAGCACAGAAATTCAGGGGAACGGGCAGACAAGGAAACCTCAGAGGCCATGCCTGGGTACTGTAACTCTTATTTCCTTCGCTCATTTCAAAAATAAAGAAGAGGGAGCGGTTCACACGGCCAGAACCTAATTGCTGTACCGTCGATAAATGTCGCGAAGGAAACCCCTGCATTGTCGGAACGCAACTCCTCGCGGAGTAATCACCAAGAGCAAAGGCCTGAGGCGCCCCCACTTTCGTCCCTATTTATGCAATCGTCGATGGACCTTTCGCGAGCCGCCACTGTCGCATAAATTAGCAGTAGAGTAGCTCGCAACGTCTCCCGCCGAGGAGACGTTTCCGACAACGGCCTTGACCCTTGAGCGCCTTCGGCGAAGGATTCCCGCGCGCTCCGGTGACTGTTCCCCGCCCCCTCAACCTTGATCTGTTAGGCTACCCCGTCCTGAACAGCACGTTGGCGATCAAGCTCGACGGCCTGCGAGGACGGGGCGAGGCCAAGGCTCACCGTCGGAAAGATTCAGGGAGGGCAGGGCTTTGGGCGCGGCTTCCCTGAACAGCACAAGCAAAGCCCAAAAGGAAAAGGCGGCGGGACAGAAGTTGCGGCTCATCGTCCGTCCAGGGAGCAAAATGGCGGCCGACTTCGCGCGCGTTCTCCCTCAGGCTGGGGCCGCTAAGGGTCAGGTAACAGGTGGTGCGAGAGCCACGGTTCTCCTCGCGGGGAGCCCCTAGCGGCCTAGCTAAGGCGCTGCCCTTGTGCAAATGGAGGTATGCATGGCTACCGAGAGAGGGAAGGTGGGGACTTGCTTTCCAAGCTGTCACTGAACCACCCGACTGAAATAACCGCTGGCTGAACCGGGGGACTCCTCACCACCATAACGGCCCCCTTTGGCTACTCTCATGCTGACTGGTAGACTCCGCCTGCTTGCCTTCCAAAGTAATGGGGGACGCAGCCTTAGATCTTCAATGCGGCTGCCCCTGTGAGATCCTTTATGGTGGGAATGTCGTGAGCAGCTTTCTCATGTAATCTGGACGTATTCATAGAGATGAATTTCTTGGATTCTGTGTTTTGTGTTATATAATATAACAATACTATAATAATACTATTATCTGTATATATATTAACTTCATTTACCTAAGCAGTATAGTTAAGCTCAGTATAGTTAACCTTCTCAAAGTACTGTATTTCCACTTTACATGAATGGCATGCCCTGCAAAAAAGCAGTTTTATTAGATCAACCTCAGGTGCCAAAATGCTCTGCACTGGCGATATCTCCTTGAATGGTGACAAATGTTTGCAACCAAATTGTCAAGCTCGGAGCTCAAACCAACAGCCTAACTACCAATTCGAGCTATTAATATTCAAACACATTTCAGTTCTTTGAACTGTACCTCCTTAGAAGCTATTGAATCATGTGAGCTATTGTACTATGTATCAATTGCAGTTTCTGGGTAGACTTTAAGGGCAATTCTGAGTGCATTGCAGTAATTAAATGTAGAGGTAATAAGGCCATAGAGATATTGTTGCCAAATCTTTTTGCATAAAAACTGCACTAGGTATAACAAGACAGACATTCCTCATCATAATTTCCATCTGCTGCTTCAGGAACATTTCCAACTTATGGATGCCTCCCAAGACTAATGAGATCAGTCAACAATGTTGTTGCTACATAAACAGCACTTTTTTCTTGGGATTCTGTTTAACTTGTCTGTCTTATCCAATCCTTTACAGTCTCCAAGTATTGCTAAGAACCTCCATGACATCTATTCACCTCTGAGTACTTATACTGTATGTGTGAATATGGAGAGACGCAGAGCCTAGTCCATCTACTGGTATGTCAGCTACTATTAGAAACATGTACCAATAATGACCTTTTTTTGAGCCAACGACAAAACCGGAAAGGTGGCTTCATTCTGGCAGTTTAAAGTTTGACCTAGACACAGAAGAAGATGACTTATGTATAATTTGATATCATTATTATACTTGTCATTATTCTGAACCAATGGATTACCTTCAGTGACTTTATGTAGATGCTGAGCTGAAAAAAACAAGGAATATTGAACCCAGAAGCAATCAGAGGCTAATTTGCTCATCCTTGATTATCCATTGATACTGCCCAGTCAGGAAGGAATGAAACTTGTATCTGGGCTATTTGCAGAATCCTGCAGTCACATTAACCACATTTTATGATGATTTTGCAGAAAACCAGCATTTACTTCTGATTTCCAAAAAAACCTATCCATCACAAACCACTGGTTCACTTAATAATTGCATATTTGCTTAATGGCCACTGTAAAAGGTTGTAAAAATGGGTCATATAATTGACCCATTTTACAAACATTTTGGGTTACAACTGATGGGCAGGCTCCATTATGGTTGTAACTCAAGGATTACCTGTACTCCAGTCTTCCTTTTTCTCTTTTTGAAAAAAATGGAGATGGGATGAAAGTAGCCTAACAATAGATCAAGAATTGGCTCTTCAAGCACCACAGGCATCAGGTGCAATTTTACCCCTGAAAGAGGAATTTACTTTTTCCCAAACCTACTCCCTTCAGCCTCTTACCCCATTCTCCATTTTTTCCTCATGCTGATAAGAATATGGTTTATATCAGGGCTATCAAACTCCCGACCCATGGGCTGGATGCATCATGCTGGCCACACCCACACCCAGTTTAGCAAAGGAGAAAAAAGTCTTGATACATCACATGATGCCACCGTGACGACACAAGTTTGACATCCCTGGTCTATATCCTCAAGAGTCATCAAGATTGAAAGAATACTAGGTAAAATTAATGTGTGATAATCTGTATAACTGCAGACTAGTATAATCACAAGATTATAATTACTGACAATGATTTCATGTATCGGGACATGTTTCTTATCATTCTGGATATTAATCAAAAACAACTTTTCAACAAAATGTGTATTAATGGATTTAAGATGTGACTGTTTTATATATTTTACATAAAAATTTATTTTGTTCTAATGATGTTATACATAATTATATTGCTAAGAAGTTCAAGCAGAACAATTAAGATCAAACTTTCACATATTTAGAAATCTAGTTCAAACACTATATACACACACAGAGAAAGAGGCATTAAGCTATATACTTTATAGTAAAAGTTAATTTTAAAAGGTAAATCAGGAAAAACCTGGAAGATACATCCATCCATGATTTAATGCAATGAGTTGCTGTCAATACTGTGATGTTATTAATTAAAGATCCACCACATACATGACTGTATCCTGAGGGAAATTCATAGATCTGAAAGCTAATTTGCCATGGCCAAGTCCCAGGTAAAGCATCATGTCCACCTATAATCTGAGACTCAGTCACTAATCTCAGCTCCAAGAGATCTTTTTCCACATTCTACAAATAAAGCGATGCTGATAAAATGCATACCCCATAAAACATAACCTGCATTCAACAGCATCATTTGAAGTAAATTCTAACTAGCATTATTTTAAATATTCAGTTTCTTGTAGCACTTCTATTATGGGACTAATTTCCACCATAGGTATCAGAAGTTAATCACCAATTATGCTCACTCGTGTCCTTGTGATCTTTCATCTGGACTACTTCAGTGCAATCTACATGGGGCTGCCCTTGAAGAGCATTCAGAAGCTTTAACTAGTACAGAATGCAATTGCATGGGTATTAAAAGGTGTTGGTTAGTTGTCACATATACCACTGCCTTGTGAGCTGGATTAGTTGTAATTCAAGGACTTGGCTATCCCCTTTAAAGCCCTTCCTGACTGGGTATGTATGTTACCTAAGGAACCATCTTCCTCCAGTTGCTTCTACCTGTCCAGTTAAGTCAGGCAAATTGAACATGCTGTGGGTCTTGGCAGCCAAAAAATGTCAGCTGGCAGAAACCATAGGCTCTTCCCTCTGGAATATTTTTCCTTTAGATATTAGGATAAGTCCAACCCCACTGGCCTTTGCAAGAATGTGAAGACTTGATTGTGTGTCTGGGCCTGGGGCTTCAAGTTTGTTAAGGGCTCTGTTTCCTAGCTTTATTAATATCCATCATAACAATTTTACTTGGTGCTATATGTATTTATTTTGTAATGCTTTAATAGTATTAAATTGTTTTTAAGCTTTATGATAAGGGGAGCTCACTAAGATTTATTTATTTATTTGGCTTAGATGCCACTGCAATTAATACTAAGCACCTTGCATACCCACTTTAAAAAAAAGTTGAAAATAACCATTAGAGATAAATTAAAAGAGCAAACAGCTCACAAAATTTCTACCCCAAGGCCTTTGGAAAAAAACATGTTTTGATGGCTTTTCTAAAACTGGCAGAGTAGATAAAAAATGCCCTCCTCCAAAATCCCTGAGCGAAGGGTACTTGAGAACCCCTTTGGCATGTTCTTACTCCTTCTCCCAGACCTGTACCTAACTTCTCCCTTTGTTCTAAAAAAAAAAAATCAAACTATTTTGTATGTAGCTGCACAGAAAGATTTTGGGGATAATTTTCCTGCTACGCATGCTTCACTTGTAGAGAGCCTTCTTCAGACACGATGTATGTTTCTGTCTGTGAAGCAAGCTGCCATGTTTATGAATGCCATTTCTGTGAATGCTAAGTGACATTACAACAGTTCATGATGCACCTTCATCTCTTATTTTTTCATGTGTGTTACCAAATAACATTTTTGGTGGACATTTCAGATTTTTTAGTATGGCCAAATCATAAGTTAATCACAAACTAATTTTATCATGACATAGTGAGGGTGAGTCAAAAACTAATGTTATTTTCTTTAGGACAGGTATAATTACCAACACAGGAACATGTAGCATACATCAAAATAAAGCTGGTCCTCTGTGGATCACATCCCTACTTCTCAACATAGTCACCGTTTCTCTCAATAGCAATGTTCCACCTTCGAATGAAAGCATGTATCCCTGAATCGTAAAATTTTGTTGACTGTTCTTTGAGCCACTTCTTCACTGCAGTTTTCACTTCCTCGTCACTGGAATAATGTTTGCCTCTCAAACCCTCTTTCATGGGGCCGAAAAGATGATAGTCTGAAGGAGCTAAATCTGGTGAGTATGGAGGATTATTATTCCAGTGACGAGGAAGTGAAAACTGCAGTGAAGAAGTGGCTCAAAGAAAAGTCAACTGAATTTTACAAGGCAGGGATACATGCTCTCATTCAAAGGTGGAACATTGCTATTGAGAGAAACGGTGATTATGTTGAGAAGTAGGGATGTGATCCACAGCGGACCAGCTTCATTTTGATGTATGCTACATGTTCCTGTGCTGGTAATTAAACCTGTCCTAAAGAAAATGGCATTACTTTTTGACTCACCCTAAAAGTATTTTTACTTTTGAAAGATTATGACCAACCAACCTTTGATTAGTTAATTGTAATTTTTAAAGAAAATTGCTCTATTTCCTTGGAATTAATTCCATTCAGAGGTATCCCTAAAAGCCTTCCAAGTAAACACTATTAGTGATAAACAACTTTCCCTTACCAAACTTGCAAAAAAATGTTTTTTGCAAAATCAAACTGCCTAATTCATAGCCACGACTAATTGAGAATGACCATTCATGGAAGCTCAAGCTTTCAAGAGTTTCCAGTCTTTATATTTCGTCTTCTCCTGAATCATGGGCAATATATCTTCAATAGAGTCCCAGATTCCAAGAGGCACAGTGGACAAGGCTGTTTACCTCCTATCCCTATATGTAAACTTGCCAAACACATCAAATTGAACACTCTGACACTTCTGTACTGCTCTATCAGATCTTTCATTTGATCAAATAGAGCGCCTATATTTTTGACAAGGTATAGTGCTTGGCGGGGGATGGGGCATGATAACAAATGTCCTAAGAAACACCTGAGTTTGCTTTGGGACCAAAACACCATCGCATGCTGTGGTTCGTGCCACTTGCCAGGCAGTAAGATGCTCCCACCAATAAAGATTCTTGAGATACATCCATTTACCTCACACTCCAGAGAAATCACAGGGAGGACTCTGTAGAATCATACTCAGCCCCTTCGCCTAGTTGCGTTTGCAATGTTCTCCCCAATGAAGAACTGCATGACTGAGAAAACCTTTGCAACTACTTAATGCTAACCATCCTGGGCATTGTTGTGGCGTTTAAGATATTTGGGATTTTACCTAGAAAAGACTTTGGGGGCTTCCGGCAGTAAAGAAACATCCAACGGCCGGTGAACTGAAGGGACAAAACCAAGTTGGCGATTGATAAGGTTCAAGCAGAGCCCAGCTTTGGGCTGGGCTTTAATAAATAGCCCAAGGACCCGCCAAAAGAAAAGGCCGCAACGAGGTCGCCATGTAACATGATCGCCAGAGGAGACAAGATGGGGGGACATCTTTTTCACATCTCTTTGGCCAGAATGTGGTTAGATGTCACATAGTATGGGAACAAATGGTGGTGGGCATCCTTTACAGCCACTGATCATCTGCCTCGTAACTTCTTGCACTCTTGTGGATGGTGCAATGTTGTTGCCTGGTGAATTCACAAGGAAGTTTGCCAAGGATAAAGCTGAACAAAGACATCACACTGGAGATTTTCTTTCTCATTTTGGTGCCACTTAATAGGCAATATAAATCGTTTACAGGTTTCATGAATGGGATACTTTTGTGCTTTACTCTCATTAGCACTTTTGTTTTGCACACACTGATAGAGCTATGAATCTGGGCTGCAAAAATTTGGAATATAGTACTAAACTGTGGCAAAACATTAGACGTTTCCAACTTTTGCTGTTGCCAATTAGTCACCCTGAATTTTGCCACCCAGATCTAACCAATTTTACTGGTTTTCCTTCATTATATTATAACTACCTTTGCGACTAGTTTTCTTCCTAATGGCCTTCATGTTATACCCCCTTCATACAGGAAAACAAACTGTAATTACAATGGTAGTATATCCAATGGTAAAGGAAAACTTCATCCGAGTTTTGCTTCTGCCCAACTGTTATGCCTAAATAGACAGACAGACGGATGGAGGAACGGACAGATGGACAATTTCTTAAGTCTTTTGCCATCAGTACATAAAATTGATTTTGAAAATGCAGTTATATCACTGTGCTTTTTATGGTTCTCAATGGGTTTTTTTAAAGAAAAGTTCTTTTTTCTTGGCTTAACATGCTACTATAAATCAGTATTTTTGAACTACTTTATTACAACATTATATCCCCACTGATAGTTTATTGCCGGTATAGGTCATGTGCAAAATCTTATTACTTCAATTTACAAGTTTTTCTAATGGTATTCTAATCAATTGCTGCTTAGAGGTAGAAATTCATGCTGTACAATTTACTTTTAAAAAATTATTTTTATTGAAATATAAACATTAAAAAGGACAAACAAACATTAAACAAAACAATATATGTACATACGTGTATATATATATATATATATATATATATATATATATATATATATATATATATATATATATATATATATATATATATATATATACATATAAACCTCTTGGGTGCTTCTACGGTAAGCGTCTTGACGTTATCCATTTACTTATATATATATCTGTACAACTATATATAACTATATATTTTTCTTATAGTTTTTATCTAGGTATATATTAATAGATACATACATTTATAATAATTAAACTTGTCTATTCCTCTATAAGTTCATAAGTTATATATCAGTCTAAACATTTCTATTTTTTTCTTTTCTCCTTTCCAGCCAATTATAAAAAGAATTCCAAATTTCAAAAAATTCTGAATTTTCTTTCTGATTTAATTCCATTGTTAATTTGTCTAATTCTGCACATTCTAAAATTTTTCTGATAATTACTTTTTCAGTCGGTACATCACCTGCTTCCAGTATTGTGCTAAACATATTCTCGCCGCTGTCAGTATATGAATTATAATATACCAGTATTTCCTTTCTATAGTTTGTTCTAACATCCCTAGTAAAAAATATTTCTGATTTGATGTTTATTTTTTGTGTAGTTATTTCTTCAAGCCAATTGCCAAAAATTTTTTAACTCTTGGGCAGGTCCACCACATATGGTAGTATGTTTCATTTTTATGTGGACATTTCCAACATTTAGGGTTCATATTTTGATACATTTTGGCCAATCTCGCTGGTGGTAAGTGCCATCTGTAATACATTTTGTAAATGTTTTCCTTATATGACATTGATTTAGTTAGTTTCAAATTTTTAATCCAAATTTCTTCCCATTGTTCCAAATTCCCATTGTATCCAAAAATTTTAACCCAACTAATCATATTACCCTTAACAGTTTCTTTTTTCATTTTATAATTTAATAGAAATTTATAAATTTTTGTTATTTTTTTCCTTGTCCCAATAAGATTTTATCCAATTCTGATTTCTTTTTCGCTATTCCAAATTTGTTCTTATCCTCTTGTAATCTAGATCTAATTTTATAATATGGCCACCAATCTATTCTGATTCCTTACTCTTTCAAAATTTCAATATCTTTTAGGTTTCCTTGTTCATCCAATATTTCTACATACTTGACCATTTTATGTATATCTGTTATGGTGGGATAGATAGTCGCTTCCATGCTTGAAAACCATATCAGGATTTCTTTGTAATGTTGCTGCTTTATCTTAGCCCATATTTTATATAATGACTCTCTAATTTTATGTTTTGAAAATAGGAGTGTGTTTTATGTTTTTCATCCCATAAGAATCCATGCCATCCAACCTGTAGATCATGTCCCTCGAGCGTTAATTATCCTTTTATTACTAATTTGAATCCAATCAGTTACCCATTGCAATACTGCTGCTTGATAATACATTTCCCAATCTGGAAGTCCAAAGCCCCCTTGCTCTTTATTATCATGTAAATACTTTAATCTAATTCTTGCCTTTTTCCCTGCCCAAACGAATTTGGATATCATTTTATTTAAATTTTCAAAATATTTTCTATCTAATTTAATTGGTATCGTTTGGAACAGGTACAATATTTTTGGTAATACTGACATCTTGATAGTCGAAATCCTCCCTATCAATGAAATGGGTAGTTTGGTCCATTTTTCCAAATCTTTTTCTATTTGTTTATTCAATTCTATATAGTTATCATTCTTAATTGTGCATTTAGCTGTTAGTATTATACATAAATATTTAATTTTCTTAACAACTTGGATTCCCAATTTATCTTCTAATTCCTGAATTTGTTTATTTGGCAGAATTTTTGTTATTATTTTGGTTTTATTTTTATTAATTTTTACTTTTCCAAATTTATTTATTTCTTCTAATAATTTTGGTCCAACCTCTACCGGATTTTCTATATTAAAGACCATGTCGTCCGCGAAAGCTTGGAGTTTGCACTCTTGTCCTCTAAATTTTGCCTAATTTGCGGTAGTAACGTTTCTAGGGTAAATATAAATAGCAAGGGGGACAGTGAACATCCTTGCCGTACTCCTTTTTGAATATCAAATTTATGTGTTATATCTTGATTTATAATTATCTTAGCTGTTTCGAATATATAGTTCTAATCATCAAAATATACTTGGGCCCAAATTTGTAGTCTCTAATTTTTTTATGAGAAAGTCCCAATTTAAATTGTCGAAAGCTTTTTGAGCATCGAGGAACATGAGAGCTACAGGTTTTCCTGGATTTAACTCATAGTGCTCTAATATATCCATGATCATTCTCGTATTGTTTCTAATATTTCTGTTTGGAAGGAAACCGTTTTGGTCAGGGTGTATATTTTTATTAATTATGTTTTTTAGTCTTTCCGCCATTATTGTCATGAAGATCTTATAGTCCACATTCAGCAGCAAGATTGGCCTGTAGTTTTGTATCTTCTGCTTTCCTGTTTTATCTTTAGGAATCAGTGATATTGTTGATTCTGCCCAAGTTTTGGGAATTTCCCCTTTGTTTAAAACTTCATTGTATGTTACTAGTAATAATTGTTTTAAAGAGTTCTGTAGTTCTCTGTAGCACTCTGCTAATATACCATCTGGTCCAGGTGTTTTATTATTTTTTTGTTTTTTTATGGCTTTTTCCAGTTCTGAAAGTGTTATTTCTTCCTCTAATATATTTCTATCTGAATCTGTTATTGGTGTATCATTTGCTTGTTGCAAATATGTTTGTATATCATCTTCCCTTATTTCCTCTTTTTTATATAATTCACTAAAGTATTTGAGTATTATATCTTTTTTCTCCTCTATCATTATTTTTAAATGCTGCGACTGCAGGCTGACTGCTAGTTCAGCAGTTTAGCTGTTCAAATCTCACTAGGCTCAAGGTTGACTCAGCCTTCCATCCTTCCGAGGTCGGTAAAATGAGGACCCAGATTGTTGGGGGCAATATGCTGAACTCTAAACCGCTTAGAGAGGGCTGTAAAGCACTATGAAGCGGTATATAAGTAAAGTGCTATTGCTATTGCTACATCACCATTCTCATCTTCTAATTGTTGTATGTATCTTTCTTCTTTTTCCTTTCGTAATTTTGAAGGGACGCCCGCCACGCCACGCCCTCCCGCCCTGCCAAACCCCAGCGCGAGACGCTCCTCCTACCTCGGTCGCGTTCTTACAGTCTTCTCTCCACGGCAGCCCGTTCTAAAAGAACGCCTCGTGAGTTCGAGAATTTTGAACTTGCGAGACGTTCTTTTGGAATGGGCTGCCGTGGAGAGAAGACCAAAGAACGTGACCGAGGTAGGAGGGGCCTCTCGCGCTGGGGTTTGGCAGGGCGGGAGGGCGTGGCATGGCAGGCGTCCCTTCAAAATGCTTCAAAGTCCTTGAAAGCATTTTAAAGGGATCCATTTTGCCTGCCATGAAGGGAACTAATGCTTGCCTCCTTTTCTTCGGGGAACATTGGTTCCCTTCATCGCAGGCAAAACAGATCCCTTTAAAATTCTTTGAAGCATTTTGAAGGGATGCCTGCCACGCCACGCCCTCCCGCCCTGCCAAACCCCAGCACGAGATGCCACTCCTACCTCGGTCGCGTTCTTAGTCTTCTCTCCACGGCAGCCCATTCCAAAAGAACGCCTCGCGAGTTCGAGAACTTTGAACTCGTGAGACGTTCTTTTGGAATGGGCTGCTGTGGAGAGAAGACCGAAGAATGCGACCAAGGTAGGAGGGGTTTCTCGCGCTGGGGTTTGGCAGGGTGGGAGGGCGTGGCGTGGCAGGTGTCCCTTCAAAATGCTTCAAAGGGATCCATTTGGCCTGCCATGAAGGGAACCAATGCTTGCCTCCTTTTCTTTGGGGAACATTGGTTCCCTTCATGGCAGGCAAAACGGATCCCTTTAAAATGCTTTGAAGGACTTTGAAGCATTTTGAAGGGACGCCTGCCACGCCACGCCCTCCCGCCCTGCCAAACCCCAGCGCGAGAGGCCCCTCCTACCTCGGTCGTGTTCTTCGGTCTTCTCTCCATGGCAGCCCATTCCAAAAGAACGTCTCACAAGTTCAAAGTTCTCGAACTCGCGAGGCATTCTTTTGGAATGGGCTGCCATGGAGAGAAGACTAAGAACATGACCGAGGTAGGAGGGACGTCTTGCGCTGGAGTTTGGCAGGGCGGGAGGGCGTGGCGTGGTGGGCGTCCCTTCAAAATGCTTCAAAGTCCTTTGAAGCATTTTAAAGGGATCCGTTTTGCCTGCCATGAAGGGAACCAATGCTTGCCTCCTTTTCTTCGGGGAACATTGGTTCCCTTCATGGCAGGGAAGCATTTTGAAGGGATGCCTGCCACGCCATGCCCTCCCGCCCTGCCAAACCCCAGCGCGAGAGGTCCCTCCTACCTCGGTCGTGTTCTTTGGTCTTCTCTCCACGGCAGCCCATTCCAAAAGAACGTCTCACAAGTTCAAAGTTCTCGAACTCGCGAGGCGTTCTTTTAGAATGGGCTGCCGTGGAGAGAAGACCGTAAGAACGCGACGGAGGTCCCGGGACAAGTCCCAGGTAGGACGCCTGCCCCACCCCACCCCGCCAAGAGAGACGCACCACTTACTGGAGTTTTGCAGCTCCGTGGTCTCTCGGCTTGTCTGTTTGCAAGTTTTTTCCCCTAAAGAGACTAGCCGAGAGACCACGGAGCTGGCAAACCCCAGTAAATGGTGCGTCTCGTGCCCCGCCCCACCTGCACCCCAAAAATTATAAGCCACCCCCCGAAAATAAGGCCAGGGGCATTTTTTGGGGGTCAAAAAAATATAAGCCCCTGTCTTATTTTCGGGGAAACACGGTAGGAAATATGGAAATTTTGGAAGAGGAGGTGGCAAAAGTTAAGCAATTTGTGACAACTTTGAGTGACAACATAGAAGAGGTTCAAAATAGAATGGAAAGGTATGAAACTGAGACATTAATGATCCAATATAGAAATATGGAGTTTGCTTTAAGAATAAGAGGAGTACAGGAGAACAGACAAGAAAACCTAAAACCAATGATGGTGGAGGCATTTGCAAATGCTGGGGGTGTCAAAAGAGGAACTGGATATGCAGATTGACAAGATATATCGGGCCAATTCCTGGGTGGCTAAACAGAAATGTTTGCCACGAGATATAGTAATATATTTTTCTACAAGGACATTACGCAATAAAATCCTACAGGCGACTTTCAAGAATAAGCTCCAGATAAATGGATATGAGGTGATGACAATGAAAGAAATTCCCCCCAGAATGTTGAGAGCTAGAAAGGATTATGCCTTTTTAGTGGAAGAAATCAAAAAACAGCAAATACAGTACAAATGGGAAGCCCCAGTTGGTTTATCATTAATATACTTGGGAAAGAGAGATCGGCTCAATACGATATGGAAAGCAAGAGATTTTTATGAAAAAATGCTAGAGGCCAAGATATCTAAAATACCCGAAGGAAAAAGAATGGGGGATTTACAGAACCAGAGTGATATTTGCAATTTGGATTTATCTGTGATACAAGGAGAAATAAAAGATCAGAGTCAGACCAGAGAAGCAGTTATATTTAAGGATGAATCAACACAACAAAAAATCAAGTTGACAACTCATGAAATTATCAAAGTACAAGCGGGTGGAAGAGCTGGATTTAAAGGTTGAATGAGAAAGAATAACTAGAATTTGGTTTTAATATGGGCAATCGTAGACCAGATGGAGACAAGACTTAAAATTGTATCTAAGAAAACAATTTGATAATAGAAATAAAAGATAATAGTTAAATGCATATAGAAAGGTTGTATAAAGTGCTAATGGAATTATTTTGAGAAAATGAGTTTAAGGATTGTATGAAAATTGGGTTAAAATACTGGAGAAATTATAAGGATGGTAATTTTGGGGAAAGATCAAATTTATAATCTAAATGTGGGTGATATGAAGATGTTATGTATTTTTGCATATGATGGTTACATTAGGGAAAAAAAGAAAAGAAAATTATGGACTGTACTGTAATTAAGCAAGATGACTCTAAATGCCAGGTATGGCATGCCACCACGGAGGTTTAGTGCTGAAAGAAGGATCGTTTATTATTGAGGAATTGATGTCGACGGTCGCGCATCTGGCTGGATGGTGAAGAAAATTTCCCTTTTCTTTTTCTGTATTATCATATTATACTTTAAGGACTATTTAAATGAAAGATATATAGTTACAATTTTATATATTGGAATGTTAGCTTACCAATGTTATCCACGTAATTTTTAGATTATGTTTTAAAAGTTTTGAGTAATTAGGCGTTAAAGAACTAGAGAAATTTCGAAATTAACAATTTGTTAGTATATTCTAATACTATGCTTATTGTATACTATACCCTGTGTTTTTTCTGGGAAGTCGGGGTGGGTGGATGGGTGAAAGGGGGAGGGGGGAGGGGTTTGGGGAGAAGGGGGGAGAAAAGAGAAAAATGTTTGTACTTTGTACTAATAAAACTTTTTTAATAAAAAAAATTATATATTTCAATCACAAAGAGTTCCCTTTTTTTCCTTATATAATTATTGTCCAGAGATGTATTCTTTTCCCCCCCACAAACAAACAATATATTCTGTTAATTTTTCAAAATGTCATCTGCTTCAAGGACTGCACAGTCACTGTCTCACTCCCCCCCCCCTCAAATTGTATTCCTTTATCTGTCTCTGGAGTATATATCTTCTTTCTGTAGCAAATCAAAAATTAAGCAACAGTCTCAAATGCAACAGTTTCAAATGTGTATTTCAATCTTTGGTGGTAGTTGTTAAAAAGTATCTCCTTGTCAAGTCTTCAGCTCTTTCCAAGATGTCGCTGTCAGAAAACTCACTGTTACAGTCTCTTTCTTACTGGCTTGCTTCCACAGAAATCACAAAGTCAATACTTTGACTGTTCTTGCGTTTTCCTTATTATTCAAACCCAAAAAGTCTCGATATTAAAGTTTGCAACAGTTATTTATTTGTTAATCCTTCTCCAATCTTTTTTTTACGATATCCTCTTTTATAACTCCTTACCGCTCATGTGCTGCCTGTTCCTCTCAGGAGACTATCACTTTTCCTCCTTTGCTGTTCCGTCTCCGATTCCAGTGGATTTCAGCACTTTCGAGGCTTGGTAGGAAAAGTTTGTCAAGCATTTACCGTTTCACTCTCGCTTTTCTTCCTCTACATCAAGATCAAAACGCCATGTCTCTGGATCGTCTTCAATCGCCGATCTCTTTCGTGTCTGTTATTCGGGTTTCCACCTATTACAGCGGGAAATCGCACCATTCCTCGCTGCAGTTCAGTGTCCCCCTTCTTTCTGCGATCTCCTCCAAAGAATCGCACGCCGCTTTCGGCTTCCAGAAACACGAAAAGTCGGGCGAAGTTCGCAGTTAGCTTTCTTCGCTCTGCTCCATCATAGCGCCACCCCGGAAGTCCTCATGCTGTACAATTTACTGATTGGAAAGAGCTATCACTAATTTTCTATTTTCTGATATTTAAAATTTGTGGTTTAGTTTTTTTAAATGCTATGAAATTTGTCCAGCTAAATCCTTATATGATAGTTACTTAGTTGAGAATGAAAGTAAAATAATACACTGGAATTTCAAGCATACAATCTGTATTCAATTGCAATACGTTTTATTATTTTTATAATGACAGTGAATACATGGCAACATTAGGCACTTGCCATGTATATTTGTTTTGAATTTATGTGGAATAAGATAATTTTACAAATTATTAGTTCCATCCTGGAGGGAAAAGTGTTTTCACTAGAGAGACCAGTCATATTGATATAGTAAAATATTCTTATATGTTAATCCATTTTATAATCCCAGTGAAATTCATAGCTTTTTTCCTCTCTTCATATCTCTACAATGGCTCCTCTGCCCTGTCCTCTCTGACAGCTATATGTAACTGATTTAAATTTTTTGTTTCCTTTTTAAAGTAACAGTTTAAATACATATTTCCAATTTATTTAGGCTACATTGGTGAAATATTACAAAATGTATGTTAAACATAATATATTCATATTGTTTAAAAAATTGCTCTATACATGTTTATAAGAGGAAGCAATATTTAAAAGACCATCTGATATGTCGATTTTTTCATAGAGAAATATGGAATGTTATCCATCTTATTATCAACAATATTAGAACATTATGAATGTTTATAGTAGTAGTTCTGCTTTTTAAATGAGTTTTCAACCAATTCCTGTAATTAGCTAGACGTACATAGATCCCTGGATTTTGTGGTCGGCCACAACCACGGCCAAAGCTGGTTATTCCTACCAGATAATATTGTGTGACATTTCGGATATAACACATCAATGGTCCGCCACTGTCTCCCTAAAAAAATTAAGGAATTGATTTGAATGTTGCTTAGAATACACTTACATTTTAAGATGTTGAAGGCCTATTTGGACATGAATTGTTAAAATATTTTTTCTACGAAAATATGGAAAGTTTGAATTAGGCAATCTTGTGAGTCATTTAGAGAGCAGTGTTACAAAGTGCACTTAGCACTCACCCCATTTAATTCAATGGGGCTTCCTTTTGGGTAAGTGGTGCAAGATCGCTAAATCACTAAATTTAAATTATTAACATTACTAAATGTCTTTATTGATATTTTGGGCATTCCAGTTCCAATATAAATATGCTTATTTATAGATACACATCTAGAAATACATGAGAGTATTCATTCTCTGCTAAGTTTTATGATTACTACATATGCAATGTTGAAATTAACCACTTTCAATCTCTATTTCAAAATTGTTTTGTATGGACACAAAGTGGTTGAAATATTCTAAGCAAAGTAAAAAATATTACTTGAACTAAATTGTGATGCTTGTTTTCCCACAGAAAGTGTCAACTAATTTTATTTCCTAGATTTGCAAATTTATTTGCTTCACTAGTCAAATGGTACCAATCAGGATTTTATGGCAAAAGAATTAAAAATGAAATTATTTCAGGTTTACCTGACAACTATCCACATCTCCACTTTCAGATCCAGCACAAAACATATTCGTTGTTATTGCTCCACCATACCAATCATATCTGTTACAGATATTTTGTGGAATAATATCAACCTGTGCCTCTTGTAATAATTTTTTTTTTCCACCTGTAATGAAAAAATAAAAAGTAATGCTACAAGTATACTTACACTTTTTTTAAAAAGTGTAACTCAATAAGCAAAACTGCTGCCTCCTGACAGCTACTTACTTTTTGAATAGCAGCCATGTTTTTAAAGACAAAAATGAAATTTTTAAAGATTTATCCACATATATGTATTTGGGAGGGAAGTCATATATTTTTATACAATGTGTCATAGAGATTAGTATGAGTTTTTATTTTGCTGAGTCCTACATGATTGATGTGAAGTAAATATATGGTACTCTGCTAATATACATTATTATGACCTGCAGTCACAACAATAAACCTATTTATTTACTAATCCTATGCAAAGGAGTTAAGTGGATTTTTCATGAATGAATTTTTGAAGCAAAATACTACTTTACTCTTACTAGCTCAGTATGGAAGAATGTGCACACTATTTACAAAGCAGAGGTTAGAATATCAAGATCAGAAGTTTCCAGACTGATTGGTAGAATGTCAGCACATGTCTGGCAAGGTTGAAAAAGTTCATGAAACAGAATGTGTGGAGAGTGGAATATTTTAATTGAAAGCACGTGATAGTAAAGGTGATTGTTTGTCCCCTGTTACGTGAACTTAATTTTGCTTAAGAGCAAGTTTTTTTTTTTTGTGTGTGTGTGTGTGTATATATGTATGTATGTATATATATATATATATATATATATATATATATATATATATATATATATATATATATATATATATATATATATATATACATACACACACACACACATATACGCACACGCACACACCATATTTTTCGGAGTATAAGACGCACCGGAGTGTGTGTATACACAGAGAGAGAGAGAGAGAGAGAGAGAGAATTTTTCGGAGTATAAGAAGCACCGGAGTATAAGACGCACCTTAGTTTTGGAGGAGGAAAACAAGGAAAAAAGGCCACTGCCTCCCAGCAATTTGCCAAACAGCAAACAGCACAGATGATATACACTGACCCATAGAAATAGCAAAGAATTGGAGAAATGTACATTATGCCAGAAAGTTTTCTTAAATGTAGTCACACTAACTCCTCCCAATTATTTAAATAGATCTACTCCAAAGTAAGTCAGGATTTAACTCTAATACTAAACAGGACACTGTTACATTTCAGACTATACTTGTACAGAGCTGTTAAAATTAATTAAAATTTCTGGAAGTATACATTATTCTCTATTATTTAAAAGAAGATACAATAGCATTGGGCCTCTTCAGAGCAAGCATTTATTTTAAAAAGCTTCATTTTGTTAAGTTGTCTAGAACAATAATAAAGCAGTCTTTTAAAAATAAGTAATAATTTGAACATTCTACAGACATTTATAGTTATTGCATCCAGTTCAGCAGAAAATAAAAATCTGCGTGTCTCTCCCAGCTATTTGCCTCTGTGCAGCTAGTTTCAGTTTCATTTTAGCACTGGCAAATCAGCTGAGGGTCAGGAAGCTGCTAATAACTTGCTTGGCTTAACAGGCTCTTCCCTGTTTGCTGCAAGCAGGTAAATTGCTGGAGGACAGAGGCCAAAGGGTGGGGATGGCTGAGACTACATTCGGTGTATAAGACACACCCAAGTTTTCACCCTCTTTTGGGGGGTAAAAAGGTGCGTCTTATACTCCGAAAAATACAGTGTGTGTGTGTGTGTGTGTGTGTGTAATTCACATATACACTTTCATTTTTCAAAAAAATCAGCATTGTTTATTGATTATTATCATGAAAACAGGAGCAATGCTTATTGAAATTGTAGAAACTGAAAAGATAGCTGCATATAATGCTCAGTAATTGATGGAACAAAAGCAATATAAGCACAAACTGTTGGATGCAAACACACGTACACTCCCCCCCCCAATTGCCTGTGTATCATAAGGTCACCACAGACTTTTTCCACTTAATGGGATAAATGGAAGTAACATAGAAAGATTTTATGAGTTCAGTGAAATTATGACTGCACTCAACATAAAATTTACAGGGAAATTAAAACATTTACCTTTCTCATGTGCACTTCCCCATCCTGTTATATAACATAGAGTATCATTACCTAGAAAAAGAGGACTTGGAGGTAAACAGATAGGTTGGATATAATCATTAAATTTGATAGGATTTTGTAATTTGAATAGTGCAATATCATTTTCATACGTTTCCTTCTTGAAATGAGAATGGATTATAATTGCTTTGATTTGTCTCTCTCTAGTGTAATACTGATAATGATAAAGATGATGTAAGCCAAATACAGCTTTCCAAAACTCTGGACTCCTAGGAGAGAGGGAGAAATGATATACTGTAGTTAATGTTTCTTATAGAATTATGACGTCAGTACTATTTAAGAATTGTCATGGCATCTGTTCTGGGCAAAACTACTAAGCTTCTTACCAGACCAAAATCAGAAGCAGTAATCCTATGTAGAATCAGAAATTTGATTATTGATAGGAAACCTGTCTTTACTATATATATCTTGTAGAAGATTTAGTCATAAATGCAATCTGGTTTCAAATAAGACAAGTACAATCAGATCATGATTGGTAGGGTTAAACTATCAGATCCAGGCTGTGCAAATCTGATCAGAGCTTTTTCTAGAATACCTTTATATTTGCTGTCCTTTAATGCTTGTCTGGATTTCTGCAATGTTGACCAAGTATCCCCAATATAAAACAATTATATTAAAACACTTTCCCAACAGTGTTTAAAAATGATCAGAAGAGGTCTTGGAATTGGACCTCAGTGGGTCTACTCGAAACACTTGACAGTACAAAATTTTCTTTTAAATCTATGTTGGCGATTCATCAAAAACTGACTATAATAATAGTGCTACATTCTTAAATTTGCACTAAAAAGTGCATATGAGATATCCTCAGATTGGTAGATAGTAATGTCTCTACTAGTAAAGATAATTAATTAAACATTTTGGCTGAAAGGTTTTGATGAATTTGGAAAAATACCACATTTAGTCATTCTCTTGCCCAATTCCCCCAACCTTTATTAAATTGTACAAGATAGAAATGCTATTGCTATTAGCTCTCAAACTTTGTGTACCAAAGTACTGGAAAACTTCATTTTATTTTTCAATTCATAATTCAGGTAGTTCTCACTTAACAACAACTGAACCCAGAATTCTGTTCATAAGTCATTGAGATCATTAAGTGGGTCACCATGTAACTGATTCAGCTTTACACTCACTTTTATGATGGTTGTGAGTCATACAGTCATTAAGAGAATTATGTGGTCATTAAGTGAATCATCATTAAGCAAGTCCATTCTCCCCCCCCCTTTTTTTTGCTGAAAACTAATTAAAAATGAAAGAAATCAGCTCCCCCCCCCTAAAAAAAAAGAATTTGAGGGAGATAAGGGCTTTCTCCATTGCTACTGTCAGACCACTTGCTGGTGAGCCACCAATTCTCTAGTTCAGACAAATATTCTTTTCTCTTAACTACCGTGTTTCCCCGAAAATAAGACCTCTCCGGATAATAAGCCCAATCGGGCTTTTGAGCGCATGTGCTAAAATCAGCCCTCCCTGAAAATATTTAAATGCATGCGCAGCCGGTCCTCGCCATTTCCTCTGGTTGCTTGCCGCGCAAACAACACCAGGTGAGGCCGGAGGGGGGAAAGGGAGGGGGAACATACCCCACGCATCCCACACGCCCTTACCTAATGGCCGCTCCTACAACCCTAGCCACCGCACCCTTTCTATCACGCTAATGGCCCCCGCAAAAAGAGCGGCAGGGCCAGCAACGCGCCTCGTGCACCACTCCTTACCTACCGCCATTTATTCCTGCAGCTGAGCAGTGCTTTGATTGAAAAGTGTCCTCAGGCAACGATGTGCAACATTTAAAGCTTCCCCGGAGGACTCTTTTCAATCATCGCTCCGCTCCGCTTGCTTGAGGAGGGTTTGTGCACGCCATCCCGGCCCTAAAACAGCCAGCCCGGGGGGCCTATGAGATCATCTTTAGGGAAGCTGCGGCGGCAGCTCATGCTCCTCCAGGCCCAGCTTGCTGAGGAGGCGGAGAGCAGCTCTGACGCCTCCACTGGCCCCCCGGACCAAGCGCTGCCCAGCTTCCTCAAAGGCGCAGTGTGTTTCAAAGGCAGCAGCTCGCAGCAGTGTCATCTTCGGGGAAGAAAGGAATAGCGAAGAGCCACAAGAGAGAAAGAGAAGAAGGAGAGAGAGAGAGAGAGAGAGAGAAATGAGAAAATTATGGAGGGAGAGGATGAGAAAAGAGGAAAAAGAGAGAAACAAATGAGAGAATGGGGAGAGAATGAAAGAAAAGAGACAGGGTGAGTGAGAAAAATCAGAAAAACAGAAATGAGAGGGAGGGAGGGAAATGAGAGAAAAAGGGAGAAAGAAATAAGAAAATGATGGAGGGAGAGGATGAGAGAGGAAAAAGAGAAACAAATGAGAGAGAGAATGGGGAGAAAGAAAGAAAAGGAAAGCAAAAAGAGAAAAACAGAAATGGGAGGGAGGGAGGGCAAGAGAGACCCATTTCCCACAGAAAACACTGGGAGCCAAATCCCAATCACTACACCCCCAGGGTTTTGGATTTATGGATTAAATGATCTAAAATGACTTTTATTTTGACCCCCAGACAAGATGAGTTCAAAGAGAAAGCTACTCTGTGAATTCAAGAAAGGAATTGAGGATTCTCAGGGCAAGAATCTGGCAGCTTTCTGCAAAGAGAAGATGTTGGATCTCCATTTGGTCCAAAAATGGAGAGCAGAGTACGATAATCTCAGTCAAGAGGTGCACGAGGGAAATGCTAAGAAGTGCAAGTGTGGATCAGGTCGGCAACCATTATTTCCTGAACTTGAAGACAGCATCTCTGAATGGATCGCTGACAGGAGAGCAAAGGCTTTGTTGTACCCAGGGCTGATATTCAAGCATTTGCCGTTTCAATGGCACCACAGTTGGAAATGACCCAGGAACAATTCAAAGCCTCTCAACACTGGTTGGATGGCTTCCTTCAGCGATATGAACTGTCTCTGAGGAGATCCACCATGCTGGTCAAGCTGGAAGATGCTGAACTTGTCAAACGTGCACTTGCATTCAAGGCCTTCATTGATGGCATTGACTTTTTCCAAGTACCAGCTCTCCAACATGAATTGCTACGGACAAAACTGCAGTGTTTATGGGCCAAGGAGCTCAAACAACAATTGATTAGAGGGGTGCCACATCGATTCATATCCTCCACGGGATATGAAAGTGCATGTGTTACGTGCATATTGGCTATTCGGCTGGATGGAAGCAAAGTCCCACCTCTAATAATCACCAAGGGAAAGAAGGAAAAAATTGAAAGGGTTTCAGAGATTTACGTCCTTGAAACTGAAAAGGCCTGGTGCACCCAAGGAGCTATCAGGAAGTGGGTGGAGCTAATGCTCCCACTTGTCGTGTGAGGTGGCCAAAGAGATATGCTGGTCTGGGATTCACCGTGCCAAAGATATGAAAAAGTTTCTTGCCCAATGCAGAATTGACCAAATTATGATATCTGCAGACACTGGACATCACAATTAACAAGCCATTCAAGGACCATCTCCACTTTATTCATCATTTGTTTTTCTTATCCCCTATTTTATCATAACTAAATACCCCATAAAAGTTAAAAACCTCAATTATATAATTTATCTTAAAATCTCATAATCATGTTTATATTTTTACTTCTCATATTAATCATTATTCTATCTGCCTTATTCCAAATCAATTAATTCTTCAACTCTTAACATACCGTATTTTTCGGAGTATAAGACGCACCTTTTCCCCTCCTAAAAGAAGCTGAAAATTTGGGTGCGTCTTATACTCCGAATGTAGCTTTTTGAAGCTTTTTTTCCCAGCCCTAACAAAATGCTAATGATCTTCCCGGCTTGCAGGATTTTTTCATTCCTAGTCCCTCAGAAGAAGTTTTTTCCAGCCCTAAGTCTTTGCAGGCTTGTTTTCATTGCTACTCCCTCCGAATAAGATTTTTTTCAGCCCTAACCAGGGGATAAAATAATGTGCTGAAGCTGACCAGACTAAGGACGCTAGCCAGATGAATACCTGGTAGGTAGATTTCCCCCCCTATTTTCCTCCCCCAAAATTAAGATGCGTCTTATACTCCGGTGCGTCTTATACACCGAAAAATACGGTAAATCTTGTGTATGGTACTGACCTATGGTATGGGGCATACCTAAAAATCTGATTTGATTGGCATGGAATTTATTTTTTTATATATATTTCCATGACCTTAAATAAATAAATGTGAGAAAATAAGCTACCTTTCTAAGTTATAAAGTCTAAGGTTGCCTATATATACAAGTTCTTCATTGTTTTCTGCACAATCAATCCTGTTAAGTTGTTAATTTAGTATACTTTACTAGGAGGAATATTTCATTTTGACCCAAATAAAACTGTACATTTCTAATAGTATTTTTCTTGCTTGATAAATCAATTCAGGTGGTAAAAATATTCATAAAAATGCACAAATATTTTCAAATCAAACAATTTTACCTCACTTTTTTTAAAATCTAAAATTAACTGAAAAATGTTTAAAATTAAAAGATACATACTTCCATTTTCTAATGCAGTGTGCTGCTGTCAGCAATGAGTTGTTAGTAATTACTACTCCACCACAAATATGATGGTATCCTACACCAAAGTGGTAAACTTGAAGACTAACTTGCCATGGCCATGCTCCAGGTGGAGCATCACGTCCTCCTACAATCCGATTGCTTGATGCTCTCTCATTCATAGCAGGCCTTGTTCCACATTCTAGAAAACAAAACACAAATACTAATTAAATGTAATATTTGTAAGTAGTCCATAAAATACACTGCAGTTAGCATTAAAAACAGATCCTGGAAGCAATTTCAAATTAGAATATAATTTGAGAATCCATAGTCTTGTACATTATTTCTAAACACTGACCATGCAGAATTTATTTAGGATTTTTTCAGCCTCCCACCCTCCCTTCTTTCCTCCCTCCCTATAATATTTTGTCTAGTAAAGATAATTTTGTGATACTTTATAATGCTGCTGTAATATAACTAGTGTTAATAGTTTGCTTTGATTTTTTCCTGCATGGCCATCTTTATATTTGTCTAAAACCAACTCTTCTTTCAAGTTCCTTCTCTTTGTTAAATTTGCAACAATTTTGAACACATGAATGTCTAAATTTTCTTAGAAGAGAGCTTAGAGCATTCTATAGTGGATATTTTCCCTTTTGTTCTGGAGGCAGGACTGGAAAAAATTCTATAGTTCCTTTGTACGAGAAGAAATATTTCCTATCTCTGTTCTGAGTCTTATTCTGGAGTTTGCTGGCTCTTAGAAACTCCTTCAATTTTAGCAGATCTCCATTTCTTTTTTCTCTTTTCTTTTCCTTATCTCCCACAAACTCACTAGAAGTTCCTACATAGCTATGAAGTATGTCAGAGTCATTCTCCAAAAGTTGGGGCTGAGCCATGAGTCCAACCTCTAATGATTCATCAATATTTCCCTGTGTACTTACCTAGAGAAACTGATCAATGCTGCAGCTGCTGAGTTGCAAATTACTACCCATGTAAACTTCACAGCCACAAAACCTCTCTGAAGGAGATGGATGGTTTCGAAATGTAATAAATAAATACAAAATAAATAAAAGGGAAAGCCCAACAATCTAGATACTAAAGAAGACAGAAACTGATGGCATACACACCCAATCCTTTAACATAATACCCCTCACTAGTCCAGGGGTGAAATCCAGCAGATTCTGACAGGTTCTGGAGAACCGGCAGCGGAAATTTTGAGTAGTTTGGAGAACCGGCAAATACCACCTCTGGCTGGCCCCAGAGTGGGGTGGGAATGGAGATTTTGCAATATCCTTCCCCCATGAGTGGGGAGTGAATGGGGATTTTGCAGTATCCTTCCCTTGCCACACCCACCAAGCCACACCATGCCCACACCACGCCCACAGAACCGGTAGTAAAACAATTTGGATTTCACCACTGCCCACTACTCTTCACTAAAAAAAAAATTACAATCTCCAGTCTCAATTGGTTCCATCAGACAATTCCTTCCAAAAGGCATGGAATTTCAAATTGAGCGGTAGTCTCCATGATTAGGCCACAATCAATAATCATGAGGACCAGAATAGTATTGCACTCCTCAATTGTATCAAACTATAGTGGGGGAAATGACAGGGAGTGGGAAATTTGTCCTGCTTTCCATCTACCTTCTCAGATACCTCCTTCCTAATCTTTAGTGCAGAGGCTGAGGCCAAGATTCAGGCAATGAAAAGAAGAAAGGGTACCCAGTCTCTTCCCTATTCCCTTTCCCATCAGCTCTACAAGGTAGAGCAGACAAAGAAACCAATGCCACATATTTTTATTGTAACAGTTATAATAACAGGATCTTGCAAGTCTGAATGTGTTCCCTAACCTTATCTTCATTTGAACTAGGGAGGGGCATGTCTGAGATGTTTCTTCAAGTTATTGTCGTGGGTGGGGTCTCAAGCCAATTTTAGCTGACCAATGCCTTGTAGCAACTCTTCCTCCTATCCTTCAATGCCATTCCCTATGCCTTTTATATCCTCACCCCTTCTCCGATACTTTCCTTCAGGACTAGTCATACTGAGGGCAAGTTTATCTTGGATGAAGATGACCAACAGCCAGTCTATGAATCTACCAGGCTTTTCAAAAAACAAAAACAAAAAACTCTTTCCCACAGCTTCTTAATAAAATCTGCAAAACCTTAGGGTTGAAGGAACCAGAATTTTCATTTCCATATATCACTTACTGGATCCATGAGTGGGAAAGATATACCCTCTGACTAGCAACTCTACTTTATGATAGGTTCTTCAGATGCCTGTACAAATTCCCCATAGCAGTATTGCTTTCAGGGATAATAAGTAAGGATGGGGACAAACCCCCTTAGTTATCTAGAGGAAAGGAAAATGGACATCCTACAGCAGGGGACCCCAACCCCCAGTCCATGGACTGGCAGCTGTCCGTGGCATGCCAGCAACCGGGCCACACAAACAAGCAAAGCCTCATCCATGGGATGCAGGCAGCATGCAAAACCAGCCCCCCTCCGGTCTGCGGCAAAACCTCTCTCCACAGAACCAGTCCCTGGTGCCCAAAAGGTTGTGGGCCGCTGCCCTACAACACAGAGAACATGTAGGAATACTGTAGACCAGGGGTGGCCAAACTATGGTTCTTTGAGGACCTGTGGACTTCAACTCCCAGAATTCCTGAGCCAGCCATGCATGCATGGCTGGCTCAGGAATTCTGGGAGTTGAAGTCCACAGGTCCTCAAAGAACCATAGTTTGGCCACCCCTGCTGTAGACTAAGGGTGTCAAACTCAATTTGAGTGCTGCATCAGGGTTGCGTTTGACCTCGGGGGAGCGGGGGGGCATGGCCAGGGTAGGCGTGTCCAGCTCAACATCACTTTTGTCGGGGGCGCCTGTGGTGGCCCAAGTGTTCTGCCAGCGAAAACGGGCTCCCAAGCTGAGTTTTCGGCTGCGATGGCCTCCTGCAACCCTCTGCCAGTGAAAACCCCAAACTCTGTTTTCACTGGCAGAGGCACCGCAGGCCGGTCCTTCACTGTTTCCAGGGTGGTCCCGCGAGCCAGATCTAAGCACCCCGCAGGCCGGATCCGGCCCCCGGGCCTTGAGTTTGATACCCCTGCTGTAGACTTAGCACCAATGGCCTCTGCGACTATCTCAGTCAAAGTATTAATAACCTAGCAAAAATGTTCTGACTATTAATCTGGGCAGTGCCAGTAGCATGCTGGACCATGTGTCTGAGATAACTATGACTGATGAACTGCAACACAGATTTTAAACCCAAGCTGATTCCAATACTGGCCCATTCAAGGGGGAAAAGGTTGCAACATGAAATCTGAGAACATAGCCTGCTGAATCAGAAGGGAATCACCACTATGATTTCCTCTCAGAATAGCAAGAAAGTAAAGCAATGGGAATTCTATATGTAAAGATGATCATTACCGGACTGTAGCACTATATGGTTCCACTTCTATTGTATTGTACATTGCTAGTTTGTTTCCAAAAGAAATCACTACATTGTTTCAAAACTTAATGCATAATTCTTTTCACTGCTGAAATAATTTAAAACATGAAATAGTTGTTTTTCCAACATAGTTTTATAGCACATTCCTAAGATTGCTTTCTATGAATTCCTGAGTGTTGAAAAACAAGTAGTGTACCCATGTGAGATATAGAAGGGATATAGGAAAGTTCAGGCCTATTTCTTTAGTGTCTGATTCAGTGGGTGGAATGCATTAAAGGGGACATGATAGCTGTCTTCCAGTACTTGAGGGGCTGTCACGAAGAAGAGGGAATTGACTTATTCTATAGGGCACCAGAGGGCAGGACAAGAAGTAATGAGTGGAACCTGTCAAAGACAGATCCAACCTAGAAGTAAGAAGAAATTTTCTGATAGTGAGAGGAATTAATCAGTGGAATAGCTTGCCTCCTGGAGTTGTGGATGCTTTTTCACTGGAGATTTTCAAGAACAGATCAGACAACCATTTGACAGATAAGGCTTGTGCCTTCAGCTGGGGGTTGAACTAGAAGACACTGAGATTATTTCCAGCCTTCTGATTCTATGACGGTCCAACTTAAGTTAAAAAAGAAAGCCAGCCATATGTTCCTGAACATATATCCAACATTTTCAATGAGAACACCAGAAATCCTGAATCTCATTGAAAGGAAACGAGAGGAACTGAGGAATAAATTTAAGGAGGTATTCAAATCAAATCAAATTTACTTGGTTTTATTTGATTTTATTTGATTTGAGAAGGCATTAAGGATGAAAGTGAAAAAAGACAGCCAAAGATGAAGAAAACTTCAATTCTTTGTTCAAACGTAAGCTATCAATGCACTGAGATTTGTGAAATCCCAATGGATTTTATGCAACTTACAAATTGCAACATTTGATTCCATAGCCATTCATTACTTAGGGAATAAAAATATTAAAACTGCTATGTTCAATGTATAAAACTCTTACATTCCAAAAGGCATGGACGATCGGTCAAATACACTAAGGTAACTAAAGTTTTTAAGTGCATTGATAAAGTTGTTGGTGGTTGCACTGAGCTAGAATGCAAACAACTGTATTAGAAAAGAACATTAGATACATGTACAAAAGCAAAAGTATATATTCAAGATGTGCTGAAGGAAAAGCAACTACAGGTAATCCTCGATTTATGACCACAATTGAGCCCCAAATTTCTGTTGCTAAGCAAAACATTTGTTAAGTGAATTTTCCCCCATTTTACATCCTTTCTTGCCATAGTTATTAAGTGAATGAATGCAGTTATTAAGTTAGTAACACGGTTAAGTGAATCTGGCTTCCCCATTGGCTTTGCTTGTAAAAAGGTCGCAAAATGTGATCACATGACCCTGGGAAACTACAAGCATCATAAATATGAGTCTGTTGACAAGTGTCCACATTTTGATCACGTGACCAGGGCGATGCTGCAACAGTCATAAGTGAAAAACAGTCATAAGTCAATTTCTTCAGTACCATTATAACTTTGAACAGTCACTAAATGACTGGTAAGGTGAGGACTACCTGTAAAAGCCTAACAGTATACAAAAGTATACAATATCAGTGAAGAAACAAAAGGTAGATGCTTAGATTGTGAATTTGCAAATACAAACAGCTGTGATGGAGCCAAAACATAAGCATCTCATAACTAAGCTGCTTCAATGAAATCAAATTTCAGAAAGACTAATCTCAGGTTACTTACATGGTTTTATAAAAATAATATTCTTGAAGTCAAATGAGAGCTCCTGAACCAAAACAACACAATTAAGCAACAGATCCATCAGATCAATAAGTGTTTCCAAATGCACAACCTATGATTCATTCTATAATTTCAAAAGTAGAAATTGCTAGAATTTTAAAGGGAATTCAGGTCCATGATGGGCAACTTAGCCTAACAGAGAAACTGCTACATTTGTTGGCATCAAGAGGGGAAAAAAAACCTCTTCCAATTTGTTCTCAATGAATTTTTCCTGATGCTACAAGACATCCAAACTCCGTACATATTATACTGCAGGAGGGACGAGAAAAAACTTATACAAATATTATAGAAACTGATCGAAGCAGTTTCCACTACAGAGATCGTTGCTTCCGCTCAGGTTTTGAACAATACTGTAAACTAAACTGAATTGCCCGATATGCTAGGAAGTTTCTCGCAAGAACAGCAGGAAAGAGATTTCAGACTAAATATATTCTTAGGACCAAGTCCCAAAGGTATTTTTTCAGGAGGCAACAGGATAGTGAGGAATGGAAACGTTTCTTATCCAAGAAGCTTCTTCAGCTCTAACAGGATAGTGGGGAATGGAAGGATTTATATTCCTTGCAGACATCTGGTAATCTGCATCTGAGGGTCAGTCGAAGCACTTGGACACTTATCTGTGTCCTCAGGGTTACCTGAGTAGTGCTGCTGGTTCCTGTTGCCTGCAATTTTTTCTCTGGAAATCCATTCCTACTCCCACACCATTCAAAGGGTGTTCATCCCAAATTGTATAAGTAAAAGTCCTTCCATTATCCACTATCCTATCAGAGCTGAAGCAGCTTTTTGCATGAGAAGCGAAAGTCTTCAAAGAAAAAACAAGAAAGTCCAGTTGCCTCCTAAAAAAGCACCTTTGGGACAACCATGACCTGGATGACTGTGAATCTCTATAGACTTTTATGACCGAGTCGTATCTCGATAGCTAGAGAAGCGGTAGATCTGCCATGCTGTTTAATTGGAAGTAAATCCCAATAACCCCAATTCTCACGGATGTCCGTTTCTCTGTATTTGGAACCAATACTTTCTAAGGAGAAAAACGTTTGCATCAAATGCCTTATGGCATTTTGTACGGCGCAACTGAAAGTTCTGTATGTACGACTGTATTTTTTTGCAGATAATACTTCAAATGAACCAGCCGGCTATTTGGATTTGCCAGTTAGAGATGCCGCAACTTAAGAGCCGGGAGCGGAGCGCGAGCGCTTGGCGCCTATACACCTTCCCAAGGCTCCTGGGAGGGCCTCCGGTAGTGGTACCCAGGCTCGCTCGCTGGCCTCGCTTCGTAGTATAGGACACGAACCTGTCTAGTCTAAGCGCCCGACAAACCCGCTACCGAAGGCGGGAGAAAGTCGCCTCACCGTTTCCATCCCTCGCAAGGGAAGAGATCGCGCAGAATAGCGCCAGGAAAAAAAGAGAAATGACCGCGAGTAGAGAACTCCAGTTAATCATCCTCTCAAGGAAGAAAATGGCGGCCTCTTTTCCCGCTCGCCGTCCGCAGCGGAGGAGGCTGGAAGGAGCCGGCGAGGCAGTTGAACCAGACCTAGGGAAGTGGTTCGCGCGCCCTCCCGCACCAGCTGCTTGGAACTCGGCCTCTGACAGGCTTCGCCGACACGTGAAATGTCCGGGTTTGAGACGTAGGGGAAGAGAAAGGGAGAGAGGTTTTAATCGGCTTCCTGCGATTATTTACCAATTGTCGGGATGCGATTCTAATCCCCGTGAAGTAATCGATTTATACGCCGCTTATCTTCCTGTATCTTTTTAATAGGCATGAAAGTGGTGAAATAAGACTTATTGAATACAATGGACAAAGAAACAGATGAGGAAGGAGACCGAGTTATAGGGATCCATGATAAACTTTTAATATTTGCCTCAATAATGGCGCTGCTGAAGCCCATTAGCTGCCATTAAATCACGCTACTGGTCTGCTTCATGTAAGAGGATTTAATAATAATAATGATAATGATAATGATAATAAATTTATTGTCATTATACGTATATACACAGTATACCCATACAACGAAATTCACATAACGCTTCAAGACCAGTCCCAACAGTCCCACCCGCTACGAATTCCCCACCCTGAACCACTCAAACATCCATACAACAGACCAAGTAATACTATCCAACAGCTCACTGATGGTGATCCTTCAATTGATTATTAAGTGCAATTATAGCTCTAGGATAAAAACTATTCAGAAAGCGTGTGGTCCGAGTTTTAATTGTTCTGTATCTTCTGCCAGAAGGCAACAGTTCAAAAAGATTGTAAGCAGGATGAGAGGAGTCTCTAAGAATATTGTGCAACTTCCTAGAACAGTGAGATGCAGAGATATTGTTCAGGGCTGGTAGCTGGAGCCCAATGATATTCTGGACAGTTGTAATTATTCTCTGTAGAGCTTTTTTGTCTGCTGCAGAGCTACTTCCATGCCATGCTAGAATACCATATGTCAGGACACTCTCAATGGTGCTGCGATAGTAGGACAACAGTAGATGCTGAGATAGATTTATCTTCCTGAGCATTCTCAGGAAGTACAGCCTCTTCTGAACCTTCACGAGCATGTTTACATTCATAGTCCATGAGAGGTCCTCTGAGATATAAATACCCAGAAATTTAAAACTACTAACCCTCTCCACTTCCTCGCCATCTATGTGCAATGATAAATGTACATTTCTATATTTTGTAGGAAAAGGAAGTGTGACAGATACTTTTATGCATATATAAGAAGGGTAAACAAATAAATGTATTTATAACCTACCAGGGGTGGCCAAACTATGGTTCTTTGAGGACCTGTGGACTTCAACTCCCAGAATTCCTGAGCCAGCCATGCATGCATGGCCATCTCAGGAATTCTGGGAGTTGGAAGTCCACAGGTCCTCAAAGAACCATAGTTTGGCCACCCCTGAGACTTACATTTGGTCTTCAATTCAGGAACTTGAGGCATACAGTAGTCCTCCCTCTTCCCATTTTCCTTAGCACAATCCTGCACAGCAACCTTTGGTTGGGTTGAGGGTAAATGATAGCTTCTGTGGCTCAGGGTAAACTGGAACCTGGGTCTCCAGGTGCCAGTCTGATAACTTAACCACAACATTACACTCTCATTCCCTCTTCTGGGCAACTGAATACACCCATTAAGTCAACCCCATCTTGATTTTGTTTGATATAATATGGGACAGAAAGAAACAGGCTTTCTATCCTACAAACAATAAAGAGCATTCATGGAGTTTACATTACATGCCCCTCTTCTGGGCAACTGAATACACCCATTAAACATTCTGAATAAATGTGCATATTACTTAACTGAAGGCTATGCTTGAGAGAGAAGGGCAATGTAAAGATGCCTTTTACACCAAGATCAGTTACTAGTTATTGCCACAGGGAGATAGATGCTGGACCAACTCTCTTGACAACAGCACAGAAGTGGCTTGCTATTATTTTCCTCCAGATGTTTTTTCTGAAGTGTATATCTGGACTTGGGAAGAGAGCAGTGAACTGTTACGGGAGAAGAATGCAGCAACTCACTCCTTTGGAGGGAAGTATAAGAAAGAAACTCAACCCCACTTTGATTTTGTTTAATATGGGGCAGAAAGAAATGCACAGGCTTTCTATCCTACAACAATAAAAAGCATTCATAGAGTATTACAGATGAAAATGCATGCTTTAATATATTATTGAGCAAATTAAAATAATAAACTATTGTTAAATAATATTTTTTTCGGAAACAATGAGATTGCAAGATAATTCAATGTGTTTAAAAAACAATGTGATAGATTTATAGCACATTAAAAAGCCGGTTTGCTGCTTCATACAATTAGTTGGAAAATGTTCCACACCACAAGCAAAAAAAGAACCTGCTGTATGCTCACAGTGTTGGTTTCGCTAAGTTGTCTCCTCACCCAGAACATGTACTTAGGCAAATTAGTGTAAATTCCTGGTAATTTATATCGGCCACAGCCAATACCATAGCTGGTGATTCCTACAACATAGTATTTAGAATCTGATAAATAGCATACCAGAGGTCCACCACTATCTCCCTGAAAAATAAAAAAGATAACAATGAGTAGTGACTCATAGTATTTAAAAGCATGTATGCATAAAGGCTATCTCTCCTCTCATTTAGTTTTCTAGTGAATATACAGCAGCCAAATATCTTCAGTGAAATTCAGGGTTCTGATTACATTATGGCAAACTAAGAACAAAGAATTAGGTCTTCCTCATGGCCACATTAATGTGCATTCCTCCTGTCCTTGAGTAAGTACGAAAATGCTTTCCCCACAGTAGAGCCCAATGTAGGCTGAGAAGAGTTCGCTTTTCTTACAGATTTAATTTGCAAGAAGCAGTCTACTGAAGAAGAGACATTATGTTGTTTTCATAAATAACCTCTGGTTTATTTGCATTGAAATCAGTAGGATAAATTAGAGAGAGAGATTTAAATCAAATCCCTCTGATTATATTAGAATAAAAACGTTATTTGGCTGGGCTCTAAAATAACAAAAGCAGTAGTAATTGATCTTCACAAATATCCCAAATATAACATTCTAAAATTGCATCAATTTTTATTTTATTTTCTGAAATTTCCTATCTGCGGTAGTGGATCTGTAAATTGTTAATCTAGTAAAACTAACTTGATATTAAGTGAATGTAATTTGAGATAGATCTATGTCCATTTACCTGACAAGTATCAACAATTCCAGTTTCAGAGCCAGCACAGAAAGCAGTATCTGGTATTCTTCCTGTATGCCAGTAATATTGATTGCAAGTGTCTAGTGAAAAAATTTTTAGTTGAGCTTCTTGCAATATGAGGCTGCCTTTACCTGTAAGGAAAACAATAGCTTTTAGTTTGTTTATTTCTAATCTGCAACAAGAACTATGTAAAATGCTGAATTGGCAGTTCTTGATCTAATGCTAACACACCAATCCAATTATCCTATGCAATTGGGAGGACCTATATTAATTGCCACAATTTTTATGTTTAGAGATGTGCCAAATTCTAATTGTCAGCTATTGTCTGCAGATTAAAACTGCAACATTGGGAGAATATCATTTATCCTTGACTATGTCTCATTAGATCTTCAAATATGTAGCTTTTAATTCAGACATCCATGTCTGAACAATACTCCGGAACACAGGAATTTTCATACATACACACATACACAGAAAGTTGATCATGTGCAAGATCTAATAATAATATATAGGGTTACTACCAAAGCAAAGAACTGAGGAACCATTTGTTATTTAGAAAACTACAAAAACGTGCAAATTTGATAGTTACACAAATTCATAGTCTTATAGAATCTGTTGATTCTATGATGCAAGTAAGAACTTGCAATAATGAGCAATTCTGACATCCTTGTGTTGGTAGCACTATGTCTGTGGATGAGGAAAAAGTGGTTTCAACACTGCACTTCAGAAACAACAATTACTGATTCGGAAGGCTGTCTGGGACAGCCGTGCTGTCTGGGAACCTGGTCTGGACAGGACCAGGTCAGAAACCACCCTGAAGGGATGGTGAAGAAGAGGGCACTTGCTGGCGGACTGGGAGGGGGTTGCAAACCCCCCAGGGATTTGGCTTGCCCTCGACCGGCGGCAACCGGAAGACGGCTCTTAAATGCCGTCCTAGTCGTGGTGGTCACATCGGAAGGATTAAATTTGCATGTTTGGAGTCATCTGGAAAGGAAAATTTGAAACGATGTGCTGGAGAAGCCGAAGAAAACAGAGAAGATAGAGGTTGGTGAGTGATATAGCCAAAGGAAACTATTAAAAGGAACATTTCAATATTAAAAGGTGATCAAAAGGACCAGAAATTAAGGAGTGGCTGCTTAATGTGTGGATACAATGGTGTTACAAAATTAAAGGGACCAGTAGTGGGTTCCTACCGGTGCGCTCTCCGCCTTTCTTCGCCGCCGAGCCGAAGACGCTGGCAGCGTTTGCGGCGGGGGCTTTCCCCGCCCGCTTTCCCGGGACGCCGGGATGCCGCCATTTGCGTTCTTCTGCACTCTGCGCAAGCGCTGGCTTGCGCAGAGTGCAGAAGAACGCAAATGGCGGCATCCCGGCGTCCCGGGAAAGCGGGCGGGGAAAGCCCCCGCCGCAAACGCCGCCAGCTTCTTCGGCTCGGCGGCGAAGAAAGGCGGAGAGCGCACCGGTAGGAACCCACTACTGAAAGGGACTTACAATTAAAGCTCAATTATTGAAGATCTGGAATTTTGTTTTAAAGACTTGATTAAAGCGTAAGAAATTTGGAAACTAAATCTAGAAGAAATATTCGAAAATTGGAATGGATTTTAAAAATAAAATCAAAACAGGAAAGGCTGAGTTGAGAAATTCAATTGGAGAATGCTACCTGGTGGATGAAGGAATTACTGCTATGGTAGTATATCTTTGTGGATGTTTGGACAGCTGTTTGACCCTGAACAAGAAAAACTTCTTCGAAAGCTGAAGAAATTCAAAATAGACTGTAAATTTATTATTGTTTGAAAGAACTGTTTGAACTGACCTAGATAAGGATGAACATGAACAGATGTTAACAAATAAAGACATAGAAGGAATTGGTCTATTGAACTATTAAAAATGAAAACTTAATTATAAAAGGCTGTGAAACACATCTTTGTTAGCAGCTGGATGGATTGTGAAAATTAGTGATTTGTGACTTTGTGACATGGAGATTTGTATTTACTAAGTATTGGTGGCACTTTTGAGACTGAAGCCACTCAAACTTTTGGATTTGAGAATTGTGATTTTGGAGACATGGAGGAAATAGACTATGAAGAATTGGTTGGATCCTTGAAAGATCTTTTTATAGATCTTAGAAGACATTTTGGAATTGAAACATTTGAGAAAGGGAAAAATGAAATACAAATGGAAAAGATAACAGATGAAGAAAAGAAGATTGATGAACATATTATAAATGATGATGAAAAGGATAAAAATATTGAAAATATAATGCTGATTAATGATTATGCTGATGAATATATTAAAACTTATAAAGATTCCACTGGGGTTAACAGTGATAACAAAGATAAAGATATTAAAAATGATTTTGTTCAGATTGACGATAATGATTTTGAGATATATAAAGTCAAAAAAGGATTGGAAAAAACTAGATATATACAGATACTAGAATTAAGAAGAGGAAAAACAACCTGGGAAAAGAGAATTTATTGGGATAAAGGTAAAAGAAAGGAAAGATGTCAAGGAAATGGGGATGGAGAAAATATATATACAAAAAGGAAGTAGATGGAAACTTAAAAGGAAGTGGATGATAGTGTTGAAATATTACAGAAATGTTTTCTTGTTATTATTTTATTTTTCTTTAATATTTCATCTTTTTATAATTATATTAGATTTAATTGTGATAATGCTGTTTAGAATCTAGATATATATAATTAACATAATTACTTTATTAAGAGTTAAGAATTTCTTGTTTTTTTATATAGGGTAATATTGTTTTATTAATCTATTATGTTGAGATTTTAAGAATTAAATGATTTGCAATAACATAGATAAAACAATGATAATTAATATGAGAAGTATGAATGATGAATGATAAATATGACTATTAGAGTTTTTAAGGGAATTATTTAAATCTTAAGTGAGAGATAATGGAAATTGACCTAAATGTTGTATAACACTTTTTTATATGAGATTTGTTCAAATGTAAAAAATTGTTTAAAAAATTATTACTTTAAGATCTGAATATCTAGTTGAGTTGAAATAATTTAGAAAGAATTTTGATGACAAATATGAGGAATTGAAATGTATAATTGGGCATTTAGTTATGATAAAATTGGGGGGAAACATAAACGATGAATAAAGAGATTAAAGAAGTAGAAGCAGCAATATGGCTAAAAATTAATAAGCAGAAGAAACAATAATTATCTTGGGAAGTTAAGTTAATAGGGTTGATTTGGAAGGGAAATTTGAAACTAATTGGTGAAATTCCAGATGACAAAACTAGATTTCTTTTTCTTTTTGGGGGGAGGTAATATAAAGTTAGCAGCATATACCTAGAATAAAACATTATATACAAAGAAATGATATAACAATAAAAAAATTTCTTTTTTAGAAAAGACATAGCTAGTTTAAATTTGAGAATATATCTTCAGTCGATTAAACGTGAGATGAGTTAATATGAAGAGTACTCAGAGAAAGGTAAAGAAGGTGAAAGAGGAAGTAGAAGGAAGAGGAAGAGAAGGAGTAGAGAGGTAGAGGGGGAGTGAAGGAGTAAGAAAGTGGGGGAGGAGATGGTGATAGAGAGAGGGGAATGTGATGGGAAAAGTAGAATAGACTGATGACTGATGATGTAAGTGAAAAATAAGATTGATTTTTGAACGATTGATTAAAATGTATAATTATGTACTTTAATATTTTAAGGTATATATGTATTGAGTTGTGTTTGAGGTTGTGGAGAAAAATAAAAAACTTTTTAACAACAAAAAAAAAGAAACAACAATTACTGCCTTGTGCTTACTGGAAAAGATTTTTGGCTTGTTCTTTCCAGTTTCTGATAATTCATTAAATATTGTCATGAATGAGTAATCCAAGTGAAGAGCACATTAGTTAGTATTACGAATTTTGAAAGCAATGGATGTATGTATATATTTATTATTCCTTTTGTGAGAAAAGAGAATAAACATGTTTAGGCATAAACTGAGGGATGGGATGAAGTGCTGTTAATGGTTGGCAAGAAAGCACTGTCCGGCTGACAGGTACCCGAACTTAGTTTTTTTTACCAGAAAATACAAGTACTGATTAACTGAGGGGTCTTTGCAAGCTCTATAGATTCACAAGCATGTAAACATACATCTATTCATGGCTTGCTGATATCAATTTAGCCATTATTCCATGGAGGGAATCAGACATCCTTTTTAATAAGGGATGTAAAGTATCCTCACAGCAGTTAGCACATGCAAAGCCAGTTCAATAGATGTTGTAAGAATATAAGGCTTAGTTAGCAAACAGGTCTGGGATAATATATAAATGATGAAAATACCAGTTTTCCTTAAGTATATTTGGTATAAATGTATTCATCCAATAAAATGTCCATTGCATATATATATTACTACAAGTAGTCCTCATTTAGCAACTGACTTGTATAGCAATTGATCACAGTTACAGTGCTGATGAAATAGTTTCGTGACCAATGCCCACATTTATAACCTTTGCAACATCTCTGAGTCACATGTTTCCCATTAAAATCAGTTCACACACATCCTATGCCTGATCCCTCCTCCCCCTCCCCCCCCATTTTCTTCCTCTCACAGAGTGGAGAGATTGCCTAAACAATTTCTTTCTTCCTAACTGCTTTTTTCCCCAAGCACAAGGCTTTCCTGAAAAATGTTAACTATAAGTTAAGAAGCTCAGCTCTGTCGGCTTAATTAGTTGATTATAACCTTTTGCCAACTGGTGCTGCCACCTGAAATAGACCTGAAGGTTCTATTCTAAAAGTGAAGGCTTTTTTGCCTCTTAAGCCTGGTAGCATGCTTGGCAATACAGCTCAGGCTGGCACATTCTTTAATATGTATTCCCCATTTTGTGCCTGGTTACTCTCTTGTAATCTCTTCCTCTTCAATGAATGTAAATACAAACATAAATTCTCTTCTTACTGATTATTCCAGTGCCAGGGTTAGCATTCAAAAGGGTGGGGGGAAAAGGTTATAGGATTTGCCTCTTAACCCAACTTACTCATGAGTCATGTTACGTATTTCCAGAATTGTGAACAGATCTTCATTACCCTGTTTCCCTAAGGTGACCAGACGTCCCGATTTTGGCGGGACAGACCCGCTTTTTAATGGTTTGTCCCGCGTCCCGCCCGCCCTCTTAAAAAGTCCCGATTTTTTGAAAGGGGCGAGGGAGGGCTGGGGGGCGGGCTCTCCCCTGCAGGGACGGCTGGCCGCGGCTCATGGGGGGCGAAAGACAAATACAATTTTCGGCGGGCACGGCTTTGCAAGGGCTCTTCACAAGTTTGGCAAGTTTCACAAGAGCCATTCGCGTACAGGGCAATTTATAAATAGCGGCCGCCAGGTAGGGAGCCGGCCGGGGTTGCGCAGGGCTGGGGGAGGCTCGCTAGCCCGGCAGCTCCGGCCGCAGGAAAGAGCGGGGGGGGGTGCCGTACTGGGAAGGGCCAGCAGTCGCCGCCGCCTGAGGGGGCCACCCCCCCGCCCGCCCGCCCGCTTCGCTGCAGGGGACGCTGCACCGGATCCCGAATCGTGCCGGCTCTCCCGCGGCCACGATGCCCGCCGACCTGATGGAGAAGAGCTCCTCCTCGCCCACGGCGGCCATCCCGGCCAGCGCCGGAGGAGTCAACGCAGGACGCCCGCCCGCCGCCCACAGCTGAGAGGCCTGCTGCTGCTGCTGCTGCGGCTGGGCCCCCAGTCCCGGCGGCGGGAAGGCTGCGGCGGCAGCCCCAGCCTGCTGAGCCAGCGCCGGCCCGAGGGTCATGGATGCGACTCCTTCGCTCGGGCCGCCCCTGGAAGGTGGAGAGGCGCCTGATGCAGCCCCGCCCTCTCGAAAAGGCCGGCGTCGCGGTGGGCGGGGCGGCCCGAGCGAAGGAGTCGCATCCATGACCCTCGGGCCGGCGCTGGCTCAGCAGGCTGGGGCCGCCGCCGCAGCCTTCCCGCCGCCGGGACTGGGGGCCCAGCCGCAGCAGCAGCAGCAGCAGCAGCAGGCCTCTCAGCTGTGGGCGGCGGGCGGGCGTCCTGCGTTGACTCCTCCGGCGCTGGCCGGGATGGCCGCCGCGGGCGAGGAGGAGCTCTTCTCCATCAGGTCGGCGGGCATCGTGGTCGCGGGAGAGCCGGCGCGACTCGGGATCCGGTGCAGCGTCCCCTGCAGCAAAGCGGGCGGGCGGGGGGGGGGGTGGCCCCCTCAGGCGGCGGCGACTGCTGGCCCTTCCCAGTACGGCACCCTCCCCCCGCTCTTTCCTGCGGCCGGAGCTGCCGGGCTAGCGAGCCTCCCCCAGCCCTGCGCAACCCCGGCCGGCTCCCTACCTGGCGGCCGCTATTTATAAATTGCCCTGCACGCGAACGGCTCTTGTGAAACGACATTAGCGGTCTTTTGCCCTCTGCGCATGCGCAGCGTTCTGCGCATGCGCAGAGGGCAAAACCCGGCGTCCAGGCGGCCCCGCCCCCTTCGGTGTCCCGCTTAAAAAAAAAAAATCTGGTCACTTTATGTTTCCCCCAAAATAAGACATCCACTGATAATAAGCCCAATCGGGCTTTTGAGTGCATGGCAATAAGGCCAAGCGCTTATTTCAGGGTTCAAAAAAATATAAGACAGTAACACAGTATTACTGGTATTAAACTCCTATTTAAGCATTTTTGCAATAGTACAATACATAATTAGATGGAAATGTTTCTTTTCTTCCTCTTTAAGTTACATGTCAGAATTTGAATTTTCTCTTTATTAATCTGACAAAACCATATTGCTATATATAGTCCATTTTAGTCATTTTGCTGGGTAACTCTGGGTACAATATCATCAATGTTTAATTCTGATTTACCATATTTTTCGGAGTATAAGACACACCAGAATATAAGACACACCTAGATTTTAGAGGAGGAAAACAAGGAAAAAAGTATTCTGAACCAAATGGTGTAGTAATATATTATTTAATAAAATAACACTATAGCAGAATACCTTTTACAACCAAGTATACTTTTTACAACCATGTATACTTTTTACAGCCATGTACACTTTTTGGCTTTGACATTTTTCTGCAAGAAAGAACAATAATGTTTCCTTTATAACAATGCAGAACCATGTTCATACATTCATATCAGTGGTGGGTTCCTACTGGTGCAGTCCACTCTATAGCACCGGTAGCGGCCTGCTGGTGACGTCACAGTACCGGTTCAGTCGGTTGCCGGTGTCTGGGTGCCGCCATTTAAAAAAAAATTTTTTTAAAACAATTTTCTTCTGCGCATGCCCAGAAACCTGACAATTAAGTCTTTCCCCGTCCCTTCGCTTGAAAATAATAAGAAGCTCGCATTTGACACTTTTCCTTCGCTTTTGCCTAAAGCTTCCGAAAGTGGGCGTTTTCCGAAAGCTTAACCTTTTATTCTGTTAATTTTATACAGTTTTACACTGTTATTCTTTAGACGAAAACATTGAGGACTATTAAAAGATACTGTTCTTTTAACAGTCCTCAATATTTTCATCTAAGGAATGCATGACTGAAACCAAAAATGCTGTATGAGACTTGTTTGTCTTTTAACTATAGCATTTTCTGCATATAAAGGTTGCTGTGTTGCCATGGTGTAATACACACTTTGTATGCAAAGCTGTTCATGTAAGGCATAAAATAGCAAAAATAGTAGTAACATCTCTCTGAAATAACTAATATATGACCGGCAAGCCACGCCCACCTGGTCACATGGCCGGCAAGCCACACCCACAAAATAAGCCATGCCTACAGAGTGGTAGTAAAAAAATTAGGAATCCGTCCCTGATTCATATGCACACGCCTCCGCCCTAAACTTCAAACTTGGCAAGTTTAAGATTAGTGGACTTCAACTCTCAGAATTCCTCCTCCAGTCATGCTACCTCAGGAATGGGAGTTGAAGTCCACAAGTCTTAAACTTGCCAAGTTTGAAGAACCTTGCACCCCTAACCCCTAAATTAGGGCTTAGAGATCATATACCATGATACTTTACCTCACTTTCTGACTGAAGTAATGTTTGCAAACAGTAGGATTAAAGATGAAATATATATACACTTATAGTGCGAGTAAATATGAATTGGGTAAATTAGCTGTAGAAATAAAAGTTGACATTCCATTAGATATAGTTTATAAGAACATAAGATCTATAATGGAAAAATACAGATATAATATATAATCGAGTGTATAAAGATTAGTAGTAATAGCTAATAGGCTGTCAAAGAAGCATGATTTCACTTTTATGGTTTGTATTAGTCGGTGTTATATTTGTAGTTGATTGCGTATGTTATTTGCTTACTGTAGTGTTTTCTACAGTTTTTGTATTTGTTTTTTTTCTGTTGTGTTTATTTTTGTTGTTGTGTGTATTTAATTGTTATGTTTTTAAAGGAAAACTCAATAAATATTTTTAAAAAATTTTTTAAAAAAATTAGGGCTCTTCAAACTTGAAAGTTGGTCTTCAAACCTGTCAGGCTGCTCGCTTCGGGCAGCAACGGCGGTGGCGGTGGTAGCAGCGGCTCCGGACAGCAATGGCGGCGGTGGCAGCCGCCAGCAATGGCGGTGGCGGCTCCAGTAGCAGCGGCCAGTAATGGCGGCGGTGGCGGCCAGAAACAGTGGCAGTGGCTCTGGGCAGCAGCGGCGGTGGCCAGCAATGGTGGTGGTTCCGGCGGCAGTGGCCAGCAACAGCGGCAGCAACGCCGGGCAGTAGTGGCGGTGGCGGCCAGCAACAGCGGCCAGCGACAGTGGCAGCGGCACTGGGCAGTATTGGTGGCGGCAGCGGGAACCAGCAAAAGCGGCAGTGGCTCCGGGTAGCAGCAGCGGTGGCAGCGGCCAGCAATAGCTCCGGCAGCGGCTATTAACGGCAGCGGCAGCCAGCAACAGCGGCTACAGCGGCGGCAGCCAGCAATGGCAGCAGAGGCTCTGGGTAGCAGCGGCAGCCAGCAACGGCGGCAGCGGCTCTGGGCAGCAACCGTGGCGGCAGCAGTGGCAAGCAACAGCTGGAACCGGCCAAAAATGCGACGTACGGAGGCAGAAAACCTCCGAAGGGTGGGGGCTGGCGGATGTGTAGGGCTACATTCGGTGTATAAGATGCACCCACATTTTCATCCTCTTTTTGGGGGGTAAAAAGGTGCGTCTTATACTCCAAAAATACGGTATGTTAGGAATACAATAAAATCTTGGTATTTTAACTTCTCAAATTTTATTTTCTTGACTTTTTTCAGTGCCAGTGACTCCAGTGTGAGTAAAACTGTGAGAGACAGGAGAGACAACCTTATATTATCCTCTTCAGTATAGTATGTTATTGTGATAGAGAACCATTGACTATGGTCAATGTTTTTTAACAACACTCGGTATCCATGTATTTATTATTAAATAATGTAAAAAAAATGACTAATCTTTAAAAAAATCACAAAACATATAAAATAACAAAAATACCAATATTCAGTGATGAGGCTAAAAAGATGTGTGTTAACTTCCTTTCTAAAGTTAGATAGAATGGGAGCCAAATGTGAATCCAGAATACCTACATTTCATGGCCCTGATTGTGATACACGAAAAGACTCTCTTTAATTGTCATTCAGTATTGGTGGTAACGTCTACTATAACCCAAAGATAAGGTGACCAGATTTTAACATTGGTAAAGAGGGACACCATTGACCAGGGTGGGTGGGTTCCTGATTAAAAATTATTTATTTATTTATTTTGGTCGTTTTTGTATGCCGCCCCACTCCCGTAGGACTCAGGGCGGCCATACAACTTTCTTTCTTTCTTTCTTTCTTTCTTTCTTTCTTTCTTTCTTTCTTTCTTTCTTTCTTTCTTTCTTTCTTTTTCTTTTTCTTCCTAACTTTTCTTTCTTTCTTTCTTTCTTTCTTTCTTTCTTTCTTTCTTTCTTTCTTTCTTTCTTTCTTTCTTTCTTTCTTTCTTTCTTTCTTTCTTTCTTTCTGTCTTCTTTCTTCTTCCTTCCTTCCTTCCTTTCTTTCATCTTTTTTCTTTCCTAACATCTTTCTCTCTCTCTCTCTCTCTCTCTCTCTCTCTCTCTCTCTCTCTCTCTCTCTCTCTCTCTTTCTTTCTGTCTGTCTGTCTTCTTTCTTCTTCCTTCCTTCCTTTTTTCTGTCTTCCTTCCTTCCTAACTTCTTCCTAACTTCTTTCTTTCTTTCTTTCTTTCTTTCTTTCTTTCTTTCTTTCTTTCTTTCTTTCTTTCTTTCTTTCTTCTTTCTTTTTTATGCAGCTATTAGTTCTTGGAGGGATTTGGCTGGGTAAACTTGGCCAATCTGACTAATCCATTCCTTTGGCATCTTCCTTTTCTCCACTTCTTTCTTTCTTTCTTTCTTTCTTTCTTTCTTTCTTTCTTTCTTTCTTTCTTTCTTTCTTTCTTTCTTTCTTTCTTCTTTCTTTTTTATGCAGCTATTAGTTCTTGGAGGGATTTGGCTGGGTAAACTTGGCCAATCTGACTAATCCATTCCTTTGGCGTCTTCCTTTTCTCCACTTTTTTCTTTCTTTCTTTCTTTCTTTCTTTCTTTCTTTCTTTCTTTCTTTCTTTCTTTCTTTCTTTCTTTCTTTCTTTCTTTCTTTCTTTCTTTCTTTTTCTTTCTTTCTCTCTCTCTCTCTCTCTCTCCGCGTATATGTGTGTGTTTACTAATCCCCTTTCTGTTCCTCCTGGCTCTAGTCTGTCTCACTTGAATGTTACACCTCTTTCATAGTGTTCCTAGCTCCATTCCTCCTTTCCTTCTCCATCATCTCTGCCCTTTCTCCGCACTTCTCATCCATTCGCTCTTCTTGCTTCTCCCATCATGCCAGATGGTCTCCTAACCGTTTAGTCCCTCTCTCTCTCTCTCCTTTTCTAGCAGTCGTCTGCTCTTTTCTTAGTGCCTTTTTTGTTGCTTTTCTCCAACAACCCCGGAGGGGGGGTGTTCTCTGCACTTCGTTCCCTCTTCGTTCTTCCCCTTCATCGGCACGTTTCCTTTGGCTCCACCTCCTTTTTATGTCATCAGATCTGTGGGTGGAGCCTCATTTGCCTTATCATTGCTGCCATCTTGATTTTTTTTATCAAATCCCATGGACACTCCTGCCTAGTGCTTCCTTTTCAGGTTTGGTCACCTCTCTTCCTGGTTTCACATTATCTTTATTGATGAATGAAGCTTTTTATATTGCAAACACTGATGTTCTTCTCTCAAATGCCACAGCTTGAAGTCCTTCTCCGTCATGGGTATCGTAAAACAGAACCATAACAGACCAAGCATATAGTTCAGCAATCACAATGAAAAGACCACCATAGCAGATTGGGTTCCTTGAGACGTCTCCTGTCTCAAGTAGGCTTGGAACAAAGTGGGAAACCAGATGTCTAAGCTGCCCAACTACTTTTAAAACTCAGATCTTCAAAAATGATAGGCAGGGAGGTCCGGTGGCTAGATAAGATTTTTCTACCAACTTGAAGTTCTCTAGATGTATGTACAGGAATAAAACTCCCAACAGCACAAGATATCACAGTGTGGAAGGTGGCTCTGGATGATAGGACCTGTCTTTCAAAGTACTGGGAGACAGGATGAACTTAAAGGATCACTGCACAGTGTTGTGGCCCACCAGCTGCCAGCAGAGCTGGCGGCAGACTCGGACAATGAGGCAGTTGGGGAGGAACTTGTGCCAGTTCTGGAGTCTGGGGAAGGCTCTGATGGATGCTCTGCATCGGAAGCAGAGATAGAGCCAGGGCCCTCGGACATTTCCCAACTGCCTTCGGAGTGGGAGATAAGTGGGGAGAACAAACAGTTGGGGCCTGTTCCAGATGCACGTATGCACAGAGCTGTTAGGAGAGGAGAACAACTGAGGACAAGGAGCCGACTTGGGAAGAAAGGCATATGTGGACACTGAATGGCCCCTCCCTGGCTGGGGAATAAATAGGAGGAAAGAGGATGGGTGGTTGCAGGAGACAACCGATCCAATTTCTTTTGGAAGATTTGCTTATAGTGGTTCCTGCCTCAGAGACTGCTTGCCAGAACTTAATTTACAGCTTTGCGGCTGGAAGCTCCCGGCCTGGCAAGTATCCCAAGGAACTGATAAGGTCTGTTATTGCAGTTAACCAGGAGCAGGTTCCTAATTTTTTTACTACCACTCTATGGGCGTGGCTTATTTTGTGGGTGTGGCTTGCCAGCCATATGACCGGGTGGGCGTGGGCCTCGGGAGCTTGGCAACAGCCAGAGAAGCGGGGGGTGCATTGCCCACCCACAACGCAGCCCCGCAGCGGGAGCAGCAAGACCGCAGCAGCGGTTCTTCTAGGAGGCTCCGTCCGGCCTGAATGCTTCTCCCCATTTGATGATCCTAGGCTCCTGCCACCCGTTCCACCCCCCTCAGCAGCTCGAGAAGCATCGAACGTGCGAAAATGCCCGGGATCATCACCACACGTTCATGGCTTCTTGGACTGCTGAAGGGAGAAGAATGGAGATAGCTCCTGCCGCTCATTCTTTCAGCATCTCACACACTCCCTCAGCCATCCTCCCCTGCTTGGACTCACTGTGGGGTAGGAAGGCAGCGCATGCGCAGTGCCGGAAGCTCGGCTTCTGAGCATGTGCAGAAGAAAATGTTAAAAAAAATGTAAAAACCTTTTTTAAAAAAATGGCGGCGCCCAGGCACCGGCAACCGACCGCACCGGTACTGTGACGTCACCAGCGGGCCGCTACCGGTGCTATAGAGTGGACCGCACCTGTAGGAACCCACCATTGCAGTTAACCCTTTGAAGGATTATTGGCTGGACTTTTCGACAGTAGATAAATAAAGAGGGGTTTTTCGGGACAAGGAGTCTGCTTCTTGGTTCTGCTAAGGCTGGGTCACAACACACAACCAGAATCACAAGGGAGCTTGCTCCATAATCTGATCTTGGGATCTTCTCTCTTTCTCCCTGACTCTTCCTCCTCTTCTAACCCACTCGAGAGGTTCTTAGGTGGACAAGGCAGAAAGAAGGAGTGAAGCTATTCTCCAAAGCACCTGAGGGTAGGACAAGAAGCAATGGGTGGAAACTAATCAAGGAGAGAAGCAGCTTAGAACTAAGGAGAAATTTCCTGACATTGAGAACAATTAATCCGTGGAACAGCTTGCCTCCAGAAGTTGTGAATGCTCCAACACTGGAAGTTTTAAAGATGTTGGATAACCATTTGTCTTAAGTGGTGTAGGGTTTCCTGCCTAAGCAGGGGGTTGGACTAGAAGACCTCCAAGGTCCCTTCCAACTCTGTTATTCTATTCTATTCTATTCTATTCTATTCTATTCTATTCTATTCTATTCTATTCTATTCTATTCTATTCTATTCTATTCTATTCTATTCTATTCTATTCTATCCTGTATTCTATATTCTATATTCTATATGCTGTATGCTGTATGCTGTATGCTATATGCTATATGCTATATTCCATTCCATTCCATTCCATTCCATTCCTACATTCTATTCTATTCTATTCTATTCTATTCTATTCTATTCTATTCTATTCTATTCTATTCTATTCTATTCTATTCTATTCTATTCTATTCCATTCCATTCCATTCCATTCCATTCCATTCCATTCCATTCCATTCCATTATTTTCTATTCTATTCTATCCTGTATTCTATATTCTATATTCTATATTCTATATTCTATATTCTATATGCTATATGCTCTATTCTATTCTATTCCATTCCATTCCATTCCATTCCATTCTAACTGTGGTGAGACAGGGCATAAAATGGGGGGAAATCTCACTTAACAACTGTTTCACTTAACAACATAAATTTTGGGCACAACTGTGATCCTAAGTGGAGGACTACCTGTATGCAAGATGCCAAGAAGAGAAAAGAAAAGGTAAAGGGAGGAGGGGGGACTCGGCTTGGTAGCCAAGATTCCCCCCTCCCCAAATTTGTGCCCCTGAAGAACGGTTGCAGGAACTGGGCATGGCTAGTCTAGTGAAGAGAAGGACCAGGGGAGACATGATAGCAGTCTTCCAATATTTGAGAGGCTGCCACAGAAAAGAGGGAGGGAGGGGGTCAAGCTATTTTCCAAAGCACCCAAAAGCTGGGCAAGGAACAACGGATGGAAACTGACCAAGGAGAGATTCAACCTAGAAATAAGGAGAAATTTCCTGACAGTGAGAGCAATGGAAGAGAAGTTGCCTTCCAAAGTCCCTGGAGGCTTTCAAGAAGAGATTGGACTGCCATTGGTCAGAAATAGTGTAGGATCTCCTGCTTGGGCAGGGTGGGTGGGTGGGTGGGGGGCTAGACTACTAGATCAGGGGTCCTCAAACTTGGCCACTTTAAGACTTGTGGACTTCAACTCCCAGAATTCTCCAGCCAGCATAGCATAGCTGGCTGGAGAATTCTGGGAGTTGAAGTCCACAAGTCTTAAAGTGGCCAACTTTGCAGATCTCTGCGCTAGATGACCTACAAGGTCCCTTCCAACTCCGTTAATCTGTAAGAAGAGAAAAGAGGAGGGAGGGGGTCCTCCTCCAAACAGCCTCGCCCCCCCTTGTCCCCCTCTTCTTTTAAAGGAACGCGCTCCACCAAGAGCAACTTTCCAAGCCGGGGGTGGGGGGAAGACACCCCTGCCTAGGGGGTGGGGATCACGACGGGGCTGTCCCTCCTCATCTATGATGATGGTACAGGTGCTGACCAAGCCGATCTCCTTCTTGAGCGCCACCCGCTCCGTGTCGCCGCTGTCCGGGCTGGGCGCTTGCGGGGCGCTGGGGCTGTTGCCGGGCGGCGGGGGCGATTGTGGAGCCGGCTGCTGAGCCGCGATGCTCTTCCGGAGGGTCCGCTGATGGTTCTCCCCAGCCATCGCCTCCTGCCCGGCCGCTGGTGAGGATCTGCCTTGGCTTCGCCGGGTTCCGCTGGAGAGCTGGTGAGCCGAGGCGCATGCGCGGATCTGGCCCCACTAGATGACCCGCAAGGTCCCTTCCAACTCTGTTAATGTTATTTGGGGCAGTCTGCTGCGCCTGGCAGGACGGCTTCCTGGGAGGGCAAGGGGAAAGGAGGGGTCCTGGCCCTCGCCCCTCTCATCCCCAAAGCTCCCCAGAGACGGACACCCCCTCCCTCCACCACCACCCCGCACACCCAAAGTCCAGAAAAGTTCTTGGCCGGGGTGCCTTTGCCGCCTCGCTCGCCCGCCCGCCGCCCCTGCGACGAGGCTGTCCGGTGGGCTTATTGCAATTCCCCCCGCGCCCTTGGACGGCAGCGTTCTGCGTCGGCTCCGCGCTATCAGCCCCCGCCCCCTCCTCACCCACCCCCTCCTCCTCTTGGCTGGCTCGCTCGCCAACCCGCCCGCCAGCTCCTTACTGCAGCACCTTCCTTCCTTCCTTTGTTCCTTCGTGGCTGTGGAGAGGGGCTGGCTGAAGAAGAGCCAGCAGCCACCAACCTACCAAGGCTCCTGGAAGACGGGCAGCCATCAGCCCAGCTGGGGGAGGAGGAGGAGGAGAAAGGCAGCGATTTAGCCCACCAAGTGGTGGCTCTTGGGACGGCAGCGCGCGCGGAAGGAAAGCTGGAAGACGGCGCCGAGCGCCCGAGGCTCTCCAGGCAGCGGCAGGTGACAGCGGGTGCGGGCCGAGTCCTCTCACGGGCAGCCGCGCCGACCCTGCCTCCGACCGCGGAGCACAGGCGCCCGGGGCGAGAAGCGCGGGGATGGCAGTGGCGGCTGCCTGTGAGAGGACTCGGCGGGCGCCTGCTGTTACCTGCCGCTGCCTGGAGAGCCTTGGGTGCTCGGCGCTGTCTTCCGGCTTTCCTTCCGCGCGCGCTGCCGTCCCGCTCGCCAGGCAGAAAAGCGTCACCTTTCCTGTCCGTTGGATGATTGCAATGCGCCACTTGCAATCATCCAATGCGCCACATTTGGCGCATGCGCCACGGTTTGGCCACAATGGAGCCCAACCCGACATGGCTGCCTTGGCTTAAAACTCCCTGAGTTTTAACTCCCCCCAATCTCGCACGCCCCCCTTTCAGGCCGATTTTTGAAAAGAATGCCCTAGTCGTGCATTCTTTCCAAAAATCGGGACTTTTTAGAAACGAGGCGGGACGCGGGACAAATCATTAAAAAGCGGGGCTGTCCCACCAAAATCGGGACGTCTGGTCACCTTACCCAAAGAGAATGTGACTTCCTTCACCTATGGAGGAAAAGATCTGAAAAATCATATGTTCTCTGGGTACCTTCTCAAGAATCATAGGACTGAAGTCTGAATCCTTGTTATTTGGGATTAAAACTGAAAATACTCTAACAACTGGAAATAATTCATAATTTGTTGATTGTCTGATAACAATAAGACCAGAATATCCTTTTTCAAAGAGAAGGAAATAGTAAAGAGGAAGAAATGGCCTGCAAACAGATCATTTTTAAAGACTGGTATCTAGGAAAGGAAGTGAGTAAAAATTATCTCATATTGTTTATATCAGATCTTTCCATCTTATTTTCCAGAAGTAGTACATATAACTCCCATTATATCCAGCTACCATGACTCTGTGTATATATAAATTGGAAAATACTGAAATGCAAATCTGTGAATATCAAGTATGTCTAACTGAGAATAGTATCAAAAGGAGCTCCCTCCTGATTGTACTTTTCTCTGTGTAATATAAGAGAGAAACAGTTGACTGTAGTACAGGGGCGGGTTCCTAATTTTTTTTACTACCACTCTGTGGGTGTGGCTTATTTTATGGGTGTGGCTTGCCAGCCATGTGACCGGGAGGGCATGGCTTCTCGGACTGCTGAAGGGAGGGGAACTGAGATAGGTCCTGCCGCCCAGGACCAGCAAGACCGCGGTAACGTTTCTTCTAGGAGGCTCCGTCCGGCCTGAATGCTTCTACCCATTCGATGATCCTAGGTTCCTGCTGCCCATTCCCCCTTCCCTCAGCAGCTCAACAAGCCTCAAACGTGCGAAAATGCCTGGGATCATCACCGCGCGTTCGTGGCTTCTCGGACTGCTGAAGGGAGGGGAACTGAGATAGATCCTGCTGCCCATTCCCCCTCCCCTCAGCAGCTCGAGAAGCCTCGAACGTGCGAAAATGCCTGGGATCATCACTGCGCGTTCGTGACTTCTCGGACTGCTGAAGGGAGGGGAATGGAGATAGCTCCTGCCGCCCGTTCTTTCAGCATCTCACGTGCTCCCTCAGCCATCCTCCCCTGCTTGGACTCATTGTGGGGTAGGAAGGCAGCGCATGAGCAGTGCCGGAAACTCAGCTTCTGAGCATGCGCAGAAGAAAATTTTTTTAAAAATTAATTTTTTAAAAAAATGGCGGTGCCCAGGCACCGGCAACCGACCGCACCGGTACTGTGACATCACCAGCGGGCCGCTACCGGTGCTATAGAGTGGACCGCACTGGTAGGAACCCACCACTGCTGTAGTAGTTAGAAGCATCAAACTAGAAACTGGGAGATTTGAGTTCTAGTCTTGACATCGAGTCAGTCATTCTCAGTGCAAATAAACTTTCTGAGATCACTAAACTCATTTTCACTTTTAACAATAGATTACTTTAAAGCAAAAGTAAAACACTTACCTTTTTCTTTTTTCATTCCCCACCCACTTATAAAACATTTCATATCAGAAGTCAGGTCAAGAGTAGCGTTAGGCAAGCAGGCGGGCTGAACATAGTCATTAAATGTGATAGATTTGCTTAGTTGAAACACAGCAATATCATCTTCATATCTTGCTGAGTTATAGAAATAATGGATCTTGATGGCTTTTACGCGTCTTTTTATAGTGTATGTTTTATGTTTGAAAATATGGTGCAAGCCAATCACAGCCCTCCACATCTCTGGACGCCTAGGAGAAAATAAAGTATCTTTAAAAATTAGTAATTATTATATAAATGTAATGTCAGAGAGATGAAATTGTTTATTTCAAAATGTGTGCATGGAAGGCAGGGCTGAGGATTTTGGACGATATCTGCGTGAGAAAATCGCTCAGATTCAGGGGGAACTGGACTCCAACTGGGTGGATACAGACACGGTGACAGGGAATAGTCTTGAGAATGTTATCTGGGAAGAGTTTGACTCGGTGACCCCTGAGGATGTGGACAAGATTCTGGGGAGGCTCAGTGCGGCCACATGTTTATTGGACCCATGTCCCTCCTGGTTAGTGCTGGCTTCCTGGGAGGTTACACGAGGCTGGCTCCAGGGAATTATTAACGCTTCTTTGGGGGAGGGTTACTTCCCCACGGCCTTCAAAGAAGCGGTGGTGAGGCCTCTCCTCAAGAAGCCCTCCCTGGACCCAGCAATTTTAGCTAACTATCGCCCTGTCTCCAACCTTCGCTTTGTGGCGAAGGCTGTTGAGAGTGTGGTCGCACGACAGTTTCCCCAGTACTTGGAGGAATCATCATATCTAGATCCGTTCCAGTCGGGTTTCAGGGCCGGGCACAGCACGGAAACGGTATTGGTCGCATTGGTTGATGATCTCTGGAGGGCTCGGGACAGGGGTTGTTCCTCTGTCCTGGTCCTATTAGACCTCTCAGCGGCTTTTGATACCATCGACCATGGTATCATGCTGCACCAGCTGGAAGAGTTAGGGATAGGGGGCACCGTTTTTCGTTGGTTCTCCTCCTTTCTCTCCAACCGGTCGCAGTTTGTATTGGCAGGGGGGCAGAGGTCGTCCACGAGGCCTCTCACATATGGAGTGCCCCAGGGGTCGATTCTCTCGCCCCTTCTGTTCAACATCTATGTGAAGCCGCTGGGTGAGATCATCCGTGGCTTTGGGGTGAAGTACCATCAGTACGCCGATGATACACAGCTGTACATTTCCACCCCAGGCCACCCCAATGATGCCCTTGAAGTGATGTCCCGGTGCCTGGAAGCTGTGCGGATCTGGATGGGGAAAAACCGACTCAGGCTCAACCCTTCCAAGACGGAGTGGCTGTGGTTCCCAGCGTCTCAATATAGTCAGATGATTCCATCTCTGACTATCGGGGGTGAGTCTCTAGCCCCTGCCAAAAGGGCTCGCAACCTGGGTATCCTCCTGGATTTACAGCTGTCCCTAGAGGACCATCTGACAGCTGTGACCAGAGCGGCCTTTTATCAGGTCCGCCTGATACGCCAGTTGCGGCCCTTTCTGGATCGGGATTCCCTGTGCACAGTCACTCATGCCCTCGTCACGTCGCGTCTGGACTACTGTAATGCTCTCTACATGGGGCTCCCCATGAAGAGCACCCGGAAGCTCCAGCTGGTCCAGAATGCAGCCGCGCGGGTGGTTTCGGGGGCTAATTGGCGCTCCCATATAACACCCCTCCTGCGCGAGCTGCACTGGCTTCCGGTGGTCTACCGGGTGCGCTTCAAGGTGCTTGTTACTACCTTTAAAGCGCTCCATGGCATTGGACCTAGGTATCTCCGAGACCGCCTGCTGCCACAAACTGCCTCCCATCGACCAGTGCACTCCCACAGAGAGGGCCTCCTCGGGGTGTCATCAGCCAAGCAGTGAAGGCTGGTGACACCCAGGGGGAGGGCCTTCTCCGTGGGAGCACCCACCTTCTGGAACCAGCTCTTTAAGAAGAACCATTCATGACCTGGCCACCTTCCGCCGTGCCCTCAAGACGTACTATTTTTATCAAGCCGGGCTGGCGTGAAAAAGTTTTTGGGGTTTTTAAGATTTTACCAAATTTTACCAAATTTTAATTATATTGTCTTAAATCAGGGCCACATCTAATATTTTCTTTTAAATGTATATATATTTTAATGTTTATATTGTATTTTTACTTGGCTGTTCACCGCCCTGAGTCCCCGGAGAAGGGCGGTATATAAATTTAACTAACTAACTAACTAACAAACAAACAAACAAACAAACAAACAAACAAACAAACAAACAAACAAACAAACAAAAATAAAAATAAAAATAAAAAATAAAAAAAAGCATGGAGCCAGGTTTTATTCAGATGATGACAAAATGGCAGACTGTTATAGAAAATACAACCAGTTTAAATAGTCATTTAGACTGACCTAAAAATGTAGCATTTGCAAAATCGGATTCAAGCCATTTATTTCAATATTCCTAATTCAAGAATTCTCAAATAATGTATCTGAAATTTATTATTTAAATAGATTTTATATAGCCAACTATCTCACAACAGTGCCTCTAGGCAGTGAACAAAAGATTTTAAACCCAAACAACCAAAGACCATCAATATAACACATGCCCAAGGTCTAAGAACATATATTCACAATTAGTTTTAAAAAATCCACCAACCCACTCAACAGCAGAGATTGCTTCGCATTCTGGCCCCAATGCCTAAGGGAACAACCAGGTTTAACTGCCTTGTGAGAGACGAACAGAGTGGAGTCCAACTGGATCTCCAGAGAGATGTGCTCTGCAGGGCATGTGCTATTACAGACAGGGCACAACCCTGGCTCCCATGACACTGCTCAATAGAAGGAGTCAGAGCATGTCCACCCTCTAAGTTCTGGCAGGGCAACTGGCCCTGTGCCATGTGAAACTTTATAGGTAGAAACCAGCACTTTGAATTATACTTCGAAGCTTCTGGAAAGCCAGTGCAGTTCACACTGCAGCAGTATTGTGCAACCTGAATATCTAAAACTGCTCATATCACTATATTTTACACATTCTGGTCAAATTTTGAATGCTCTTGGAAGGTAATTCCATGTAGAGTGCCTTACAGTAATCCAAACAGTAGATAGATCTGAGTTTCTGTGAATAGGGCCTCCCAATCCAGAAAAGGGCTCAATTGGTACACGAGATGAACCTATCCAAAGAGCCTTTTTGATCACATCTGCCACATGCTCTTTGAAAAGGAATCAGAGCGCAAGAGGATTCCCAAACTGTTTACTAGCTCCGTCTGTAGGAGTGCTACCCCTTTCAGAGTGATTTTTTTTGGATCCAATAGCTCCAATAACCACAGCTACTTAGTTTTGCTAGAAGAATTCAAATCAGAGGTGAAACCTGTTCTTCTCCATCCAGACTCCAAAGCTTCCAGATACTGAAAGAACTCCAGTGGCGTCACTTATCAATCCAAGGCAGAAACTTATAGTTGGATATTATCAACATTCTGATGAAGCCTCATGTTGATGGATGACCCCAGTAAGTGGTTTCATGTAGATGTTAAATAGGAATGGAGAGATTGGACCCTGAAGGGACTCCACAAAGCAGGAGCCTCAGTCTTTACTTTTCCCCATCAGCATTGACTGGAACTAGCCCTGGAGAAAGTAGAACCACATCAACATGGTGCCTCCCTGATCCAAACCTCCTGAGCTGTTCCTGAAGGAAACCATGGTTGATAGCACTGAAGATGTTGAGAAATCAGTAAGGGCCAGGATAAATTCATAACCCATCAGAGACAATTAATAGGCACATTCAATACCATCCCAGTGCTTCAACAAGTCTGAATCCTGAGTGAAAAGATAATTTCCTTCCTTCATCCTGAGCTGCAATGCAATTGCATTCTCTGAAAAGATAAAGTTGGAGATTGGATTAAATTTGTTCAGTTCCTTTGGGTCCAGCATGGGCTTCTTGAGAAAAGGATACACTGCTTTCAAGATCAGCAGAACCACTCCATCTTGTAAAGAAACATTAACTACCAGATGGACCCAACCACATCACCTCCCAGAAGGCCTTAGGCTTAACCAGCCATGAGAGACATAGATCTAAAACACAGATAACCACATTAATAGCTCTGAGGATCCTGTTGATTTCATCAGGCTAACAGGTTCAAACTCTTCCCAGCTAATCAGTTAAGACTATGCTCAGGCAACTCCATAGGACCTATGCAGTTCTACCTTCTCCAATAGATGCCAAGGGCATTCTCAGAGCAGCCCTGTAAATATTCCCCTGGCTCCTCCTTGTTCATGACAGGCTGGGCAACCTTAAAAAGAGCCACTGATCTACTTTTTGTGAAATCAACAAGGGTGGAAAATCACATACATTTTGCCACTTTTACTATTACCAAGTAGGAAACATATGCAGAGAGAGTTGGGGCCAGGGGAACTGCCAGAACTTAGTCTAATTTTATAATTCACAAGGAGACTCTGTGCAGGTGCAGAATCAATATGTATAGGAATAAGGACACTAGAAAGAAAATACCATTTTTTTAAAAAAATTTGGAATTGTGTTAAAAGTTTGTATCATACTCAGTTCACCTTTAAAATTGACCCTGGTTATTTAAATTATTAAGTCCTGTTTCTTCTCCTTCCTCACCACACATGAAGTGAGATACAGTCTATTTGTTTCATACATATGAATGAAGCCAGATCTTACTGTATTTTCTTTCCATATTATACTCTAACATGATAGGGATTTATCATAACTAATTGTGGCCAACATAAGATAATACACATTTAACCATATCTTTACTTCAGAGCAGATGATATGCAATATGAAGATGGAGATCATTAATATCTGTCCTTTGCCATAATTAAGGATGGCAAAATTGTTTGGATTGTCTTGCCAGGCAACTATCAGATCAAGGGTTCCAGAAGGGTTTAGAGGATTTTCGTGGCAATTTGGCAAGCAATAACATTATGGGCATAGTTGATCAGTGAAAAACAGGAAAGCAGAGTACCCAAGGACATTGCTGCAGTGCAGCCTCTGCCTAGTCATCAATTCTGGGCAATTCCTTCATTTAGTTAGGTACACAGACAAATGAAGCAACTGAAAAGATAGATAGAGCAATGGTTCCTCATTCCACACACTCTCTCACACACACACACTGCATAAAACAAAAAAAAATACAGGTAGTCTTCAACTTATGACCACAATTGAGCCCAAGGTTTCTATGGTTAAGTGAGTTTTGTTCCATTTTACAACTTTTCTTGCCACAGTTCTTAAGTGAGTCACTGCAGTTGATAAGTTAGTAACCCGGTGGTTAAATGAACCTGACTTCCCCTTGTGCTTATTGTATCCACAGATTCTCATCTTTGTTCAGAGCAACAAAGATCCTTTTTGCCATCTTGCCCAGGAGCTGAGAGAGCAGGGCCAACGGAACAAAACGCTCCCTCCTGACCCGACATGCTAGGTCTCTGAGGCTGGTCTGATGTTCCTGGGACAAGTAGACCTTGCACTCCATGGTGTTGATAATCACTCCCAAATAGAGCAGCCTGGTGATGGGGACAAGATGGCTCTTCTCAAAATTAATAGAGAACCCGTAGTGTCGGAGGTGTTGGATGGTGACCCTCAAGTCCTCCCATGCCTGAAGGGCTGTGGAGGACTGAATCAAATGTCATCTAAATAATACTGAACACGCACAGGCAGAGCCCTGAGGTGGGCAGCCAAGGCAGCTAACACTTTGGTGAATGTCCGAGGCGCCGAGGAAAGTCCAAATGGTAAGGCATGATATTGATAATGTGAGCCATTATAATAAAATATGAGGTATTGCCGATGGAGAGGCAGGATGGGAATATGGAGGTAGGCCTCCGTTAAGTCAATAGACGTGAGGAAATCGCTCTCCCTCACGCCTGCCAGAATAGAGTGCAGAGAGTGCATCTTGAACCGTCGATCTTTTAGGAGATGGATGAGATGCTTGAAGTCCAGGATAGCCCTCCAACCACCCAAGGATTTGGGAATCATGAATAATATTGAATAAAACCCCTGCCTGCACTGATCTTCAGGCACCTGCTCGATGGCCCTAATGTTTAGCAGGGGTTGAACGGCTGACTGCATGAGGCCATGCTTCACACGGTCATTGGATAACGGGCACCGGATGAAGAACCTCGGGGGTGGGGATACAAATTCTAGGGATAAACCTGACCTCATGGTCTCTCTGACCCACTTGTCCGACGTCAAAGACTCCCATCGGTCAGTAAAAAGGGCCAGCCGGCTCCCGATGGGAGGATCGGATGGGAGTGATTCAATATCTACGGGAGAAGTGGCCTGCCCCGCCCCTAAAGGGCAGTGTGGCCTGTCTACCTCTCTGTGGTTTATCTGCCTGTGGCCTCTGCCTTGGAGGGAAGCCTCCCTGTGGTCTGGAGAAGGAGGAACCGTAATCCATGGCCCAGAACGGAGGCAGTCGATGGTAGTAAGGGGCAGGGCGGAAGAACCCCTTCCTGGCTACAGAGGGCAGGACTTTATGTTTAACCCTGGACTCCACAAGAAGTGGTTCCAGGGACTCTCCGAAGAGAAGCTGACCCTTGAAAGAGGCTGAGGCGAGCCGCCACTTGTGGCAAGCATCTGCCTGTCACTGGCGTAGCCAGAGCAGGCGACGGGCAGCAACTGAAGACGCCATGGATTTAGTGGCAAATCGTGCTGCATTGAGCATAGCATCCACTGAATACTGGACCACTGCCACCAGCTTGTTGAAGTTTTGGCAGGTCCTGGAGTCGGTTGGGGGAATCCTCTCCTGGAGCTGACGGATCCAACAGAGGGACACCCGGTAGAAGAAGGAAGTGGACGTCGTCGCTCGAATCGCCCATGCCACTAACTGAAAGCTCCTTTGAAGGGTAAGGTCTGCCCGCCTATCCTCTGGTTTGAGAACATCCTCCGGAGCCCCTGGGACCATGGAGGAGGAATATAAGGCCACCACAGGAGTGTCTACTGCCGGGAGCTGTATGGCCGTAGCTAGCTCAGAGCCAACACTGTAAAACTGGTGGGCATTAGAGGTGGGCAATGGCCCCAAGACCGGGCTGGACCATTGACACTGTACAACGTCCACAAATAGTCTTGAGAATGGAATGACCTCCGCTTGTGCGATAGGCTTGGAGAACAGCGAATCCTGATGAGGATTTGAAACATCATGGACCGGTATGTCAGTCTGGTCCCCGAGGCCCGCACTGTTCTTGGCCTTAAATAAGAGTGCTTTAAAAACGCTTGGCTGGAAAAGGTCAGAAAAGGCGGGTTGATCTGGGGCGAGCCCCTCGTCTTCAGATAGGTCTGCCTCGTCTTGACCACCCTCCTCATATGCCGGAATTTGGCTGTGTTGAGAGGGGGAGTGCGGCTCAGGTAAGATCTGAAAGTCCTCCTGTGCCAGGTGGTGGTCAAAGGTAAGAATATAGGTGTGCCTTGATTGCTGCTGAAGTGCAGTGGCAACGCCCTTCTGAATGGCCTCCAAAAGGATGTCCTGTAAACCAGGCTGAACCACCAATGCTGCCTCTGAGGCCAGCCGCTGTAGGCGTAAAGGTGGCCTCTGGAGCACTCCTTGGCAGCTCAGGAGGAAGCTCCATAGTGGGGTCAGTGGTCTGAAGATCAGGCAGGGGCCCCCAGATGTCTGCATCAGGGTTGTCCAAGTTAATGGCTAGGGTGGAGCTGTGCACTGGCTCCCTCATTGCAGGGGCGGGTTCCTAATTTTTTACTACCACTCTGTGGGCGTGGCTTATTTTGTGGGTGTGGCTTGCCAGCCATGTGACCGGGTGGGCATGGCTTCTCAGACTGCTGAAGGGAGGGGAACTGAGATAGGTCCTGCCGCCCATTCCCCCTCCCCTCAGCAGCTCGAGAAGCCTCAAACGTGCAAAAATGTCTAGGATCATCACCTCACGTTCGTGGCTTCTCGGATTGCTGAAGGGAGGGGAATGGAGATAGCTTCTGCCGCCCATTCTTTCAGCGTCTCACGTGCTCCCTCAGCCATCCTCCCCTGCTTGGACTCACTGTGGGGTAGGAAGGCAGCGCATGCGCAGTGCCGGAAGCTCAGCTTCTGGGCATGTGCAGAAGAAAAATTTAAAAAATAATTAATTTTTTTTCAAAAAAATGGCGCCGCCCAGGCACCGGCAACCGACCGCACCGGTACTGTGATGTCACCAGTGGGCCGCTACTAGTGCTATAGAGTGGACCGCACTGGTAGGAACCCACCACTGCCTCATTGGGGACAGGGACCTTCTAGATCTGCCATGTTGCCTGCTAGATTCCTCAGCCTGAGATGACCCTTGGGTCTTGTGATGGCTAGCACGCTCACAAAGGCAGTCAAGAGCCTTGTAACTCCGTTCCTCAAACTTCTGGGCAGCCTTGGAGCTAGTATGAGGCTTTTTTCCTTTTGAGGCTTTAGAGCTGTGTTTTTCCCAAGCAACAGGGATTGACAGCTTGGCATTCTGTGTTCTGGCTGCAGGTGGCGCCAGAGAGCTACTCTGCTTTCCCGCTCTCTGGCTAACCGTCGGTTTATCGGCCATTTTTTTTCTGAGGCAGCTCTTCAAGTAAAGCTGTTCTAAGTGACAGCTTTAGCCTCCAAAAAGACCGCTGGGCTCAAGCCGGCTAGAAACGGCTGTCAGGCGGCTGGAACAAGCTCCTCAACGCCAAAAGGCACTAATTCACACAGCAGGCAATTGGCGGCTACTTAGATCGCATATGGAGCGAAGCTCCTTAGCGTTGCCCCTTAATAATCGCTAGAGGCGATCTGTGGAGTGCGAGACTCCCAGGGCTAGCCGACAAAGGCTCTCTCGTTAAGGAGGCAGAAATTCCCGGTGCGAAGCGCGAAACTCCGGGCCACTGATCAGATGGAATTCACGGAGCTTGAAGCTCCAGCTTCAAGGGCTCAGATCACTGCTTTTTTTGGGAGCCGAAGCCCCAGCGACAGTCTGAAGAGCGCGAAGCTCTTCCCGGAGGTGACACCGGCTCCGGAATGGAGTCCAAACAGTTACAATCCTATTCTGTCGCTACTGAGCCACAGGGATAGTGGAGAGAAGCAAGGCCCTTGCACGCTTCCCTGGCTGTCAAATTGACATCGACCAGAGCCGGAACCCTGGCCGCTGAAACAGAGCAGGCAGCAACTCAACCGAATGGAAGGTAGTCAGCTGAACCTGAAAAAACTCACAAACTGTAGCTCTCAATAGTAAAGGTGTAGAACAGCAATCCAAGGAGGAAGAGGTGACACGTCTCTCCTCACTGAGGGTCTGAGTCAATGCTGGGGAGCCCTAGCAACAGAGGAGTATCTTAAAAAGATTCTGACAGACTCAGTCTAATCAGCGAGCAGACGAGGTCAACCCATCCTATTCTGAATGCTGTCTCCATCCACTATGGAGAAAGAGTCTTTCACCACCATTTCTCTTGGGATCCTTGTAAGCCCCAGCAGCCTGGATCTAGCAAGGATGGCAAGAGAAATCAGGAAAGATTACAGATATTGATATTGATATTGATGGGAGATCTTGTCTGTTGGCTTCTGAGATCACAAAAATACATAGAATGGCTTTCTGTTACTCTTCCTGTTCCTAAAGTTAATTTCTAATCTGAGAACTCAGATGAAGATTCCAGATACTTCTCTCAATCTGGAAAACAGTTCAAGTGAAGATCATTTCAAAATAGATATTTAAAAATATACATTTCTAAATTTAACACCTATTTTTTATCCATGTATTTTCTTACACTAAAATCTATAAAGATATAGGGGTAGGTAATACATACCATGCTTTTATACAGCAGTGTGCAGCTGACAATACTGTGCGGTTATTAAGTAAAGTTCCACCACATAAATGGATAAATCCTCCACCATGTTTATATATTTGAAGGCTAACTTGCCATGGCCATGCCCCTTCCTCAGAGTCATGTCCACCTACAATCCGACTCCCTGATACGCCTATAGCAGGCCTTATTCCGCACTCTAGAAATGAAATCACAATTATTAGATGCGACTTTATAAATGCAAACTTTAGGGTTTCTCTGAATAGCCATACTTTTCAGTTGGCATTTTTGCTCATAAATCCATACAGTACACACATCTACATACATACATAGTCAAAAAGAATCAAGAAGTTGATTTCAATAAATATTTTTCAACTATTTCTTAACATCATTGCATATAATTACTTGCTCTATTTCAATATGATGGAAAACAATTTCTTTTCCTCCTTTATTTCCATTTACTTACCTTGAGTGGAGATGAGAAGTGGATCTGAAAATAACTCAGTGGGAAACGTTTAAGGTATATATTCTCTTCATTTTTTTAAAAAAAATACTAGTTTTCAGGATAGAATAAAAGCTGTTCCCAGAAATTAATGAAAAAGGCTTCATTAATTCATTTATACTGCAGAAAAATTACTTATTTTGTATAGCAGGACAACTTCTTGCTAATGCTTTCACGGAGCATCACAAGCAGCAAAAAAACTCTGGGTGCTCTGAAACTACTGAAAAAGAAACGTTGGTACTTCTGTATCAGAACAAACACACATCTGGGTCTTTGGATTAATTTCTGGTTAAGCGAACCACTGCAGGTTATTAAGTGTGAGAACGAATGAAGAACAGTTGCTGGAATTGTGTATGGCTTGGGTAGAGAAAAGAAGAACTAAGGGTGAAATGATAGCAGTATTCCTAACAGTGAGAACAATTAACCAGTGGAACAGCTTGCCTTCAGAAGTTGTAGGTGTTTCATCACTGGGATTTTAAAGAAGAGATCGGACAGCCACTTGTCTGAAATGGTGCAAGGAATTGGTCTAGAAGACTAGAAGACCTCCAAGGTCCCTTCCAGCTCTATTCTATTCTGACTAACGTGACCATAACTTGCAACTTCCAGCCCACTTTTCCATTGACCACCAGAAGCCGGTTTTTGATGATCATGTGATTGCGGGACACTGTGACCACTATAAACATGAGCCAGTAGCCAAGCACCCAAATTGTGATCACATGACTGTGAGGATGCTGTGACAGCTGCAACTTCATCGTAGTTCTGCCATCGTAACTTTGAAATACATTAAATTAGGCCCAGACTTTTCTTATTATTAATTCATTGCACAGTCAACCAGATTTTCAGACTGAATTTTGCATTTTTATCCACCTACTGAGTCCTTCCCAGAGACCTGGTATAGGCAGATGTTGATGCTTGATGGTGTTAAAAATATTATCGCAGAAACTAAGCTGTTCTGAATAAAGCTGCTTTTGCAATCGACTGATGATTTTGTCAATGCCGTTGGTGTTCAAGTAGTGCTTCAGTTGTTTTGGGATTGTACCCAAAGCACCTATTACCATGTTTCCCCGAAAATAAGACATGTCCCGAAAATAAGCCCCACAGGGCTTTTCGGGACATGCCTTGAAATAAGCCACCCCCAAAAATAAGCCCCAACTACTTCCGGGGGAAAGGGGGGGGACATGCCGGCAGCCGCTCTTTTTGCGGCGGTACTCTTTTGGCCCGGAAAGAGAGAGATCCCTCAAGAAGTTTCCCTGCAAAGACCTGCCAAGCAAGAGAAGCGGCGAACTGCCAGATGCTGGTAAGATGAGCGTCTCGCAGCCCGGCCCTCCCCCTCCCCTGCCTCCACTGCCACCTCCAAATTGTGCCTGATGATTTTACCAGCGTCTGGCAGTTCGCCGCTTCTGTTGCTTGGCAGGTCTTTGCAGGGAAACTTCTTAAAAGGAAAAGGAAAAGTTATCGCGAGTGCGAGCAATTAACTTCCCACACTCGCGATAACTTTTCATTTCAAGGAGTTTTCCTGCAAAGACCTGCCAAGCAAGAGAAGCAGCGAACTGCCAGGCTGGTAAGATCGTCAGGCACAATTTGGGGGTGGCAGGGGAGGCAGGGGAGGGGGAGGGCCAGGCTGCGAGACGCTCATCTTACCAGTGTCTGGCAGTTCGCCGCTTCCCTGTCGCTGCTGCCTTCCTCACTCGTGCCGCGCCACGCCCCATCCCCTGCCCGAAACCCTCAAGTCCTTCGAAGAATTCTAAAGGGATGTGCTTTGCCTGCCATGAAGGGAACCGATGTTCCCCGAAGAACAGGAGGCAAGCATCGGTTCCCTTCATGGCAGGCAAAACGCATCCCTTCAAAATGCTTCGAAGGACTTGAGGGTTTCAGGCGGGGGATGGGCGGGGCATCCCTGTCATCGCTGCCTTCCTCACTTGCGCCACGGCGCGCCCATCCCTCAAGTCCTTCGGAGCATTTTAAAGGGATGCCCACCCCACACTGCCACGCCCACCTGCCACGCCAAACCCCAGCGCGAGACGCCAAACCCCAGTGCGAGACGCCCTCCTACCTAGGACTTGTCCCGATACCTCGGTCACGTTTTTACGGTCTTCTCTCCACGGCAGCCCGTTCCAAAAGAACGTCTCGCGAGTTCAAACTTCTCAAACTCGCGAGACATTCTCTTTTGGAACAGGCTGCCGTGGAGAGAAGACCGTAAGAACGCAACCGAGGTATTGGGACAAGTCCCAGGTAGGACGGCCGCCCCGCCCCGCCCCGGCCGCCCTGACAAACCCCAGCGTGAGACGCCCCTCCTACCTAGGACTTGTCCCGATACCTTGGTCGCGTTCTTACGGTCTTCTCTCCACGGCAGCCTGTTCCAAAAGAATGTCTCGCGAGTCCAAACTTCTCGAACTTGCGCGCTGTTCTTTTAGAACGGGCTGCCATGGAGAGAAGACTGTAAGAATGCGACGGAGGTCCCAGGACAAGTCACAGGTAGGACGCCTGCCCCGCCCCGCCCCGCCCCACCCCACCAAGAGAGATGCACCACTTACTGGAGTTTTGCAGCTCCGTGGTCTCTCGGCTTGTCTGTTTGCAAGTTTTTTCCCCTAAAGAGACTAGCCGAGAGACCACGGAGCTGGCAAACTCCAGTAAGTGGTGCGTCTCATGCCCTGCCCCGCCTGCACCCCAAAAATAATAAGCCACCCCCTGAAAATAGGGCCAGGGACATTTTTTGGGGGGGTCAAAAAATATAAGCCCCTGTCTTATTTTCGGGGAAACACAGTATTATTGGTACTACCTTTACTTTCTTTTGCCAGTCATTACATTTCTATTTGTGGGTCTTTGTATTTTATTATCTTCTTTCAGTGGTGGGTTCCTACCGGAGCTGTCCGGTGCGTAGGTCCAGTAGGGAATGGCCGATTGCACAATTTGTGCGCGCCCGCTCTGGTGCCGTCCCCACCGGTCCGTCGCGCGCGTCGCCATCTTTTTGTGAGAATTTTTGGGCTTTTTTCCTTCTGTACATGCGCGGAAGCAAAATCGTGCCAAAATCTCTCTCGCACGCGCACATCCCCTCGCAACATTTTGGCACGATTTTGCTTCCATGCATGCGCAGAAGCAAAATCGTGCGAGGGGGCATGCGCCCCCCCAAAACGTGGAGATGCGCATGCAGCGCACCGGTATAGGTAAGTGAGCAACCCGCCCCTGTCTTCTTTCTCTTCTCTTCTGCTGCCACCAGGTTCAGCCACATCTGCTGTCTAGATTTTTGTTTTTTATCGACAATTGTTAAATCTGGGGTGTTACATAGCAGGTGCCTGTCTGTATGAATTCTAAAGTTCCAGAGCACTTTAGCTTCTTCATTTTCTATTACTTTTTCTATTTTATGGTCCTATCAATTCTTGCTTGCAGGCAAATGGTATTTCTTGCAAATTTTCCAACGCACCGTTCTTGCTACTTTGTCATGCCGTTATTTGTAGTTAATCAGTGCAATCTTCTTGTAACAGCTAACCAGCTAGCCCACTGTTTCTTTAGCTTCTTTGCAGAAGTAGCATTTGCTGTTTCTGCTTGTCTTCTCAATATATTATGGTCCTTTGCATAGTCAGCCAAACGTTCAGACTGGATTTGGCATTTTTATCCACCTATCAAGTCCTTTGCAAAGATCTGGGATAGGCAGATGTTGATGTTTCATGGTGTTGAAACAGACCTCAGCATTCTATGACTTGCAGGCCACATCCTGCCCGTTATAGCCTGTGGGCAACATCTGGCCCTTTGGCTGTTCCTGTCCGGCCCAATGTAGGGGCTGCAGCAACGGCAGCCCTATTGGTTTGGCCCTCCACAACAGTCCCAGTTTGGCATGTGGCCCCTTGGAAAATTAACAAAAAATTCAAGCAAACTAAAAACCCTGGGTTTGGAGCAGAGAGGTGGTACAGATATCCTGAACACATGCCAAAAAGGGCTTTAAACCAACACCTGGAATAGCATCCAGAAGCAGATTGGCAGCCAGTTGAAGCTCACATAACAGTGCTATTACGTGTGCCACACTTGGGGCCTTCAAAACTGTTCATGCCACTGCATTCTGGACCAATTGTAGCTTTCAAAGGGTACTCTTAAAGGCGGAATGGGACTTTTCGGCTCGTACCATTGACCATGCCTGTTTCTCCTCCTGGGTTTCGCCCCTGCGTTATTATCCAAAAGAATTGGGGATGGAATTGTGGTGGGAGAGCGGAGGTGGAGGGGAGTAAATGTAAAGGTGCAAGGAATAAGAGAATTGGGGGTGGAATAACTGTAAAAAAATTAGTAATGTGTAAATAATATATATGTTAGTTGTTTTCTTTATTTTAGCATGTATGGCAGAGGAATGCCAGGATGGTTGCACTGTGTTTCATATTTATACAGTATATGTAAATAATATGTAGCAAATGACTTGCATTTATGACGGTCGCAGCATCCTGGGGTCACATGGCATGATCTCCCTTTTGCAACCGTGTGACAAGCAAAGTCCCTGGGGGAGCCAGCTTCGCTTAACCATCATCTGACTGACTTAAACAACGATCCACTTAACAACGGTGGCAAGACTGGTCATAAAGTGGGTGAAGGCTCACAGAACAGCTGTCTCTCTTAGCAACAGAGATTCAGGGAAGCCCGATTTACTTAGCGACCGTGTGACTCACTTAAGAACTGCAACTACTCACTTAACAATGGTGGCAAGACTGGTTGTAAAGTGGGTGAAGGCTCACAGAATAGCTGTCTCTCTTAGCAACAGAGATTCAGGGAAGCCTGATTCACTTAGCAACCATGTGACTCGCTTAAGAACTGCAACTACTCGCTTAACAACGGTGGCAAGACCGGTTGTAAAGTGGGTCGTAAAGAGGATGCTATTGGTTTCTTAATGCTATCTCTCGGTTACTTTCTCCTCATCTGTTACTCATTTACTTGTAAAGTATTTTGTCCACTTGGCATCCTAAAACTCAGTCATATACTCTAACTTAGATTTACATATTACAAACAGATTCCTTTCTTGGAAGTGTTTATCTTTTGTTAATTTTTGTCCTCCTAATTGGCCACTCAGTTCCCTATTAACAGCACAAAAGGTGTGTGGATTGCTTTGGTAGCTTGAAATAGAGTGTCAACTTGTTAAATGCCAATTCCTGGAGGAAAAGGGGTGGCATTTAAGTGAAGAAGTACAATTATTCCTTACACCTTTACACTCATCCCCTCCACCTCTGCTCTTCCACCCCAATTCCACCCCCAATTCTCTTATTCCTTGCACCTTTACATTTATCCATTCCACCTCCGCTCTTCCACTCCCTCCCCTTCCTTCTCCTAACAAGCACAGCACCTCCCCCAAAGCAGCACCTCGCCCAAAGCCCCAAAGCCCCTGCACCAATTGGCTGGCTGTGAACTGTCCCGGGCAGCCAAATGCCCGACACAAACTGTACTTCCACGAATGGGCCGCAGTGAAGTGACTGGGTTAGAGGGCAAAAGCAGTACCTTGCCCAAAGCCCCTGAACCCACCTTACCGATTGGCTGGCTGTGAACTCTCCCAGGCGGCCAAATGCCCGATGCAAACTGTACTTCGATGAATAGGCCGTTGTGAAGGGACTGGGACGGAGGGGCTGTGGCCCATGTGCCAAGGCTAAAGGATGGGAGAGGGCCAGCCGAGGAGAAAAGCTTTTGGATAATAAGGGAGAGGCGAAACCCTGGAGGAGAAACAGGCACGTCCAATGGTACGAGCCGAAAAGTCCTACACCCTCTTAAAGGGTAGCCCCATAAAGGAGAACATTGCAATAATTCAACTGTTTTTGAAAAACAGTAGACTTTAGAATATACTTCAGAATAACTACTAAAGGGAGAAATCTTTACACGGCTGTAGGGCGACTTTTAAGATTATTTCGGCTGGCATGGGTTTATCTGACTTTTTAGGTTCTTGTTTATATTCCAGGGTTTGACAGTTTGCATGAGAAACAAATGTTCAATCTTGCACTCTTGATATCATGGAAATAAGGTCATGAGGTTTTGGTACCAGGTTTCGATAAAACAGTGGTATTGCCCCTTCAGATGGGAGCTTCACCCAGACCTAGCACTGGGTCCTGGGTGCATTGGCTGTCATGGAGTATCTCTGTTATTCTACCACTGGAGATTTCAATAACCGAACAGAGATTTGTTATCTTGTTTGACATGTATTTCTGTTTAAATCTGTCTACTAAACTTAATAATAAAGCTTTAAAACTTGTTACTTACTGGTGTGTTTATTGTCTCTGGATCCTCAAAGAACCAACTGTCTGGCACTTGACATTGCCCAACACTTGGCAATACAGATATTGATTAAAAACTGTATTTATTATTCCACATTCCTGGGCATAAATCTTAGAAAGGGGCTTTCAAATACCAACAAGCAATCATAAAACAGAATAAATAAATAAATAAATCCCACCTCCCTCCAGATTTTTTCTCCAGAGCAGTTAGCAGTCATGAAGCAAAGGGAAAAATCACATTTCTGTAGTGCTTTTCATTGATCATTTTCTTTTTCTTGAAAATTACCCATCAGCTGCCAAATCTCCTACAATGTGGGTCCTTTAATTAGCCTCATAACTCCATGTATAGCTACATAACTGTCCTCTTGCTAAACACAGTCTCAGGGAACCAATACGTGAGCACAAATCCAAACCCCACTTTTGTAGTAAAGCTCAGTCACTAAAAAAAAAGGACAATGAGTGATAAGTAAAATATAATAAACTGTAGTGGAAATCCTACCACATACCTCTGCCTGAATGTATTTGAAACTATTTCAGCATCAGGCTGACTCTGAATAGACTTGGAAAGTAAGTAAGATTGGGCCTGGCGGGAATAGAGACGGGAACCTTCTAAGAATTCCAGGTCTATAAATTACATTATGAAGGTAAAACAAACAAAAGATCCTGAAAAAATGCAGTGCCAAACTCCACCTACACTGCTACAAAGAACTACATGAAGTTATCAGAAGTTGAACTCCTTTTAAAGATGTTACTTTTTTATTTGTGAAGAACTCTAGAACGACCACATGTACTACAGGGATTTTCATGTCCACATATAGTTCAGTCTTACTAGATTATACTATATGGCAGTGCTCCCCAAACCTGCATGAATTACCCAAAATTGAATAAAAATGGTTTTTCTTTGCGTAATAACAGCACAAACCTATATGTTTTTCTATATTGTTAGTGCTTTACCTACATTGGGTAGAAAGAACTTTTTGATCAACAGTTTTGGGTAATAAAGAAAAAGTTTGTGGAGTACTGTCTACATTAAAAGACAGTCGTGCATTGCATTACACTAGGCATGACTTACAATATACCACTGAAATAGTGCTCATCAGGGTAACAGATCTATAAACTAAGCACCTCAAGCACTTCTAGACTTTCACACAGGGTATCCAGTAAAAGCAGGAGACCTCTCCTGCTTTATAGAGTCGGAATGGAATGACTCACAACAGCCAGGTGAATGTGGCTGGATGGGCGTGGTCAGGTTGACATGGAGGATTAGGTTTTGGCTGGCTCGACGCGGATGACTCGGGGCAGATGACTCGGTGCATGGGTGGGTGTGTCCATGTGGGTGCCGCCAGCTGGGCGTGGCCAGATGGGTGCAGAACAAGTCGCCCTGGGCAACTGGACATGGAGCCAACTTGGTGCCCCATCAGAAGAAAAATCACCTGAGACATGCTGGCAAATGGGAAGTGGGGGAAGCGGCAAAATTTGAAAGGAAAAGGAAGGGGTAGATGGATTCTCCCCCCCTTGCAGAAATAGTATCATTTTCCTTTATGAGGACAGGTTCCCTTGCAAGCTTGCAATTAAAGGGAAGGGAAGGGAAAATGTGTTAGTGTAAGTAATGTAAATATATACAGATTAGGACAAAAATCCTAACTTGCCTAGACTATTAATATAAAAATTGAAAAGTGAGGTACGACATGTATAAAATCAGAGAGCATTCCAAAGTGGGCTGTATCTGTCACTCAAGCTAATGTTAATATACTGTACATGTAGTCCTTGACATATCACCACAATTGAGCCCCAAATTTCTATTGCTAAGCAAGATAGTTGTTACGTGAGCTTTGCTTTTACAACCTTTCTTGTCACAGTTGATAAGTGAATCACTGCAGTTGTTAAATTAATAACATGGTTGTTAAATGAATCTGGCCTCCCCATTCACTTTGCTTGTCAGGTGATCACATGTCCCCAGGAAACTGCAATCATCATGAATACAAGCCAGTTGCCAAGCGCAATCAAGTGACCAAAATTTGATCAAGTGACCAAAATTTGATCAAGCGACCATGGGGATGCAAGTGGTCATAAGACACTTTTTCCAGGGCTGCAAACGGTCACTAAACCAATGGTTGTAAGTCGAGGACTACCTGCATGGCTTGTGTAATACTGTATCCAGTTCTGGTCACCATGATACAATAAAGATGTTGAGACCCTGGAAAGTGTGCACAGAAGAATAAAAAAAGATAAAGTGTCTGGAGGCTAAATTGTACAATGAATAGTTGGAGGAGTTAGGCATATCTAGCCTATTGAAGCCAAGGGTTTGTGGAGGGGGGGGATATGATAGCTGTCTTCCAGTACTTGAGGGGCTGTCACAAAGAAGAGGGGATTGACTTATTCTATAGGGCACCAGAGGGCAGGACAAGAAGTAATGTGTGGAACCTGTCAAAAAGAGATCCAACCTAAGGAGATATTTTCTGACAGTGAGAGGAATTAATCAGTGGAATAGGTTGCCTCCTAGAGTTATGGATGCTTTTTCACCGCAGATTTTCTAGAATAGATCAGACAACCATTTGACTGATAAGGCTTGTGCCTTCAGCTGGGGGTTGAATTAGAAGACTCCGAGGTCACATCCAGCCCACTGATTCTACGAAGGTCCAACTTGAGTTTAAAAAAGAAAGCCAGCCAGTTTCCAAAATATGTTCCTTCAAATATATATCCACTTCAAATGAACAAGCCGGCTATTTGGGTTTGCGAGTCAGAGATGCCGCAACTTAAGAGCCGGGAGCGGAGCGCGAGCGCTTGGCGCCTATACACCTTCCCAAGGCTCCTGGGAGGGCCTCCGGGCGTCGTACCCAGGCTCGCTCGTTGGCCTCGCCTCGTAGTACACGAGCCGAACCTGCCGAGGCTAAGCGCCAACACAACCCGCTACCGAAAGCGGGAGAAAGTCGCCTCACCGTTTCCATCCCTCGCAAGGGAAGGGGTCGCGCAGAATAGCGCCAGGAAAAAAAGGGAAATGACCGCGAGTAGAGAACTCCGGTAAATCATCCTCTCAAGGAAGAAAATGGCGGCTTCTTTTCCCGTTCGCCATCCGCAGCGGAGGAGGCTGGATGGAGCCGGCGAGGCGGTTGAACCAGGCCTAGGGAAGTGGTTCGCGCGCCCTCCCGCAACAGCTGCTTGGAATTCGGCCTCTGACAGGCTTCGCCGACACGTGAAATGTCCGGGTTTGGGACCAGGGGAAGAGAAAGGGAGAGAGGTTTTAATCGGCTTCCCTGCGGTTATATACCAATTGTTGGGATGCGATTCTAATCCCCGTGAAGTAATCGATTTATACGCCGTTTATCTTTCTGTATCTTTTTAATAGGCATGAAATTGGTGAAATAAGACTTATCGAATGGAATGGACAAAGAATAGACGAGGAAGGAGACTGAGTTATAGGAATCCATGATAGACTTTTAATCTTTGCCTCAATAATGGCCCTGCTGAAGCCCATTAACTGCCATTAAGTATAGAAAACTCTGAGTCACACTAGTGGTTTGCTTCATGTAAGAGGATTTCTATATTATGTAGGAAAAGGAAGCGTGACATATACTTTTATGCATATATAAGAAAGGTAAATGATGGCTTCTGTGGCTCAGGGTAAACTGGAACCAGGGTCTCATGGTGCCAGTCTGGTACCGTACCTTAACCACAACATCACACTCTCATTCTCTCTTCTGGGCAACTGAATACATCCATTAGATTTAGATTTATTATTAGAGTTGGAAGGGACCTTGTAGGTCATCTAGTCCAACCCACTGCTCAAGCAGGAGTTCCTACACCATTTGAGACAGATGGCAGTGCAGTCTCCCCTTGAAGGTCACAAGTGTTGGGGCTCTCACAACCTCTGCTGGAAAGCTGTTCCACTGGTTGATCACTCTCACCATCAGAAAGTTTCTCCTCACTTCCAGGTTGAATCTCTCCTTGGTCAGCTTCCATCCATTATTCCTTGTTTGGCTTTCTGGTGCCATAGAGAACAGCCTGACCCCCTCCTCTCTGTGGCATCCCCTCAAGTACTGGAACACTGCTATCATGTCACCCCTGGTCCTTCTCTTCGCTAGATTGGCCAAGCTCAATTCCTGCAACCGCTCTTTGTATGTTTTATTTTCCAGACCCTTTATCATCCTGGTTGCTCTCTTCTGCACTTTCTCTAGGGTTTCAATGTCTTTTTTGTAGTGTGGTGACCAAAACTGGATGCAGTACTCTAGGTGTGGTCTGACCAAGGCTTTATAGAGTGGTACTAGTACCTCTCTGGTCCTTGATTGTATCCCTCTATTTATGCAGCTCAGGACTGCGTTGGCCTTTTTGAAATTAAATCAATTAAATCAACCCCACCTTGATTTTGATTGATATAATACGGGGCAGAAAGAAACAGGCTTTCTATCCTACAGACAATAAAGAGCATTCATGGAGTTTACATTACATGCCCCTCTTCTGGGCAACTGAATGCACCCATTAAACATTCTGAATAAATGTGCATATTACTTAACTGAAGGCTATGCTTGAGAGAGAAGGGCAATGTAAAGATGCTTTTTACATCAAGATCAGTTACTAGTTATTGCCACAGGGAGATAAGATGCTAGACCAACTCTCTTGACAATAGCACAGACGTGGCTTGCTATTATTTTCTTCCAGATGTTTTTTCTGAAGTGTATATCTGGACTTGGGAAGAGAGCAGTGAACTGTTACGGGAGAAGAACACAGCAACTCACTCCTTTGGAGGGAAGTATAAGAAAGAAACTCAACCCCACTTTGATTCTGTTTAATATGGGGCAGAAAGAAACGCACAGGCTTTCTATCCTACAACAATAAAGAGCATTCATAGAGTATTACAGATGAAAATGCATGCTTTAATATATCAATGAGCAAATTAAAATAATAAACTATTGTTAAATAATATTTTTTTCAGAAACAATGAGATTGCAAGATAATTCAATGTGTTTAAAAAACAATGTGATATATTTATAGCACATTAAAAAGCCGGTTTGCTACTTCATACAATTAGTTGGAAAATGTTCCACACCACAAGCAAAAAAAGAACCTGCTGTATGCTCACAGTGTTGGTTTCGCTAAGTTGTCTCCTCACCCACAACATGTACTTAGGCAAATTAGTGTAAATTCCTGGTAATTTATATCGGCCACAGCCAACACCATAGCTGGTGATTCCTATAATGTAGTATTTGGAATCTGATAAATAGCATACCAGAGGTCCACCACTATCTCCCTGAAAAATGAAAAAGATAACAATGAGTAGTGACTCATAGTATTTAAAAGCATGTATGCATAAAGGCTATCTCTCCTCTCATTTAGTTTTCTAGTGAATATACAGCAGCCAAATATCTTCAGTGAAATTCAGGGTTCTGATTACATTATGGCAAACTGAGAACAAAGAATTAGGTCTTCCTCATGGCCACATTAATGTGCATTCCTCCTGTCCTTGAGTCAATATGAAAATGCTCTCCCCACAGTAGAGCCCAATGTAGGCTGAGAACAGTTTGCTTTTCTTACAGATTTAATTTGCAAGAAGCAGTCTACTGAAGAAGAGACGTTATGTTGTTTTAATAAATTACCTCTGGTTTATTTGCATTGAAATCAGTAGGATAAATTAGTCATTACTAACTTAAATCTCTCTGATTATATTAGAATGAAAGCATTATTTGGCTGGGCTCTAAAATAGCAAAAGCAGTAGTAATTGATCTTTTATCTCAATTCACAAATATCCCACATATAAAATTTTCTGAAATTTCCTATCTGCTGTAGTGCATCTGTAAATTGTTAATCTGGTAAAACTAATTTGGTATTAAGTGAATGTAATTTGAGATAGATCTATGTCCATTTACCTGACAAGTATCAACAATTCCAGTTTCAGAGCCAGCACAGAAAGCAGTATTTGGTATTTTTTCTGCATGCCAGTCATATTGATTGCAAGTGTCTAGTGAAAAAATTTTTAGTTGAGCTTCTTGCAATATGAGGCTGGCTTTACCTGTAAGGAAAACAATAGTTTTTAGTTTATTTATTTCTAATCTGCAACAAAAACTATGTAAAATGCTGAATTGGCAGTTCTTGATCTAATGCTAACACACCAATCCAATTATCCTATGCAATTGGGAGGACCTATATTAATTGGCACAATTTTTATGTTTAGAGATGTGCCAAATTCTAATTGCCAGCTTTGTCTGCAGATTAAAACTGCAACATTGGGAGAATATCATTTATCCTTGAATATGTCTCATTATATCTTCTACTATGTAGCTTTTAATTCAGAAATCCATGTTTGAACAATACTCCGGAACACAGGAATTTTCATACACACACACACACACACACACACACACACACACACACACACACACACACACACACACAGAAAGTTGATAATGTGCAAGATCTAATAATAATATATAGGGTTACGACCAAAGCAAAGAACTGAGGAACCATTTGTTATTTAGAAAACTACAAAAACGTGCAAATTTGATAGTTACACAAATTCATAGTTTTATAGAATCTGTTGATTCTATGATGCAAGTAAGAACTTGCAATAGTGAGCAATCCTGACATATCCTTGTGTTGGTAGCACTGTATCTGTGGATGAGGAAAAAGTGGTTTCAACACTGCCTTCAGAAACAACAATTACAGCCTTCTGCTTACTGGAAAAGATCTTTGGCTTGTTCTTTCCAGTTTCTGATAATTCATTAAATATTGTCATGATTGAGTAATCCAAGTGAAGAGCACACTAGTTAGTATTACGAATTTTGAAAGCAAGGGATGTATGTATATATTTATTATTCATTTTGTGAGAAAAGAGAATAAACATGTTTAGGCATAGACCGAGGGAAGGGATGGGGTTCTGTTAATGGTTGGCAAGAAAGCACTGTCAGGCTGACAGGTCGCTGAACTTTTGTTTTTTTTTACCAGAAAGTACAAGTACTGATTACCTGGGGGGGGTCTTTGCAAGCTCTATAGATTCACAAGCATGTAAACATACATCTATTCACGGCTTGCTGATATCAATTTATTCATTATTCCATGGAGGGAATCAGACATCCTTTTCAATAAGGGATGTAAGGCAGTGGTGAAATCTAAAAATTTTCCCTACCGGTTCTGTGGGCATGGCTTGGTGGGCGTGGCTTAGTGGGTATGTGACCGGGTGGGTGTGGCCAACTTGTAAAATGTGGTGAAACTCACTCAATAATGCTCTTGCTTAGCAACCAAAATTTTGGGCTCAATTGTGGTCATAATGTTCCTTCCTTCCTCTTTCTTTCTTATGATCAATGATTGTAACTATGACCTACTGTATCACTTTGTTGTTTGTATGTACACTGAGAGTTTATGCCCCTGAGGCAAATTTCCTGTGTGTCCAATCACACTTGGCCAATAAAGAATTCTATTATTCACCTCAAGTATGAGAAAGCAGAATGGTTAAGTATTAATTTCCAGGAGCTCATACCTCCCCTCCGCACGCCCTGTTTTTGGAATCGGGAAGGGGACCATGGGTCTGCTGCCCGAAAACACTTTCCTCCCCAAAAACGGGGCGTGTGGAGGCAAAAAAAGTGCATCGCATTTCAGGCGGTGGCCAGTTCCAGCCAGCACTGCCACCGGAAAATGCTTTCCTCCTCAATTCCCTTGATTCCCCGATGCACATTGCAGAGCCGCGTGGCCTCCTCCTCCTTCTCCGCAGACTTCTCTTTCCTCCTGGCCAGATCCGCCGCCTGAAACACGCTGTTCCAGGCAACAGGGATTGGCAAAAACAAGCCTCACGTTTTCGGTCTCGGCAGTGCTTGGAACCAGCCGAAAACCACCATCCCCGCATTTTCATGAGGGCGCATGGCTGTCAAATTGCATCAGAGAATTGGGCCAATAGGCAGCGATGGCTGGAAAGGAGGGATGTTTTGATTTTGGGGCTCCCTCTTGGCTTGGCTCCCGGGCACGGAGAGGGCTTAGGCAGTGGCGGCGGTTCCTCACATTGCTTTTTCGCCGAAGCCGCCAGGCAGATTCCCCCCCCCCCCAGACCATCCCGAAGAGGTTCGTTCCTCAGGCTGTGCCCCGACCCTCCTCCCAGTAATCTCAGCCCTCTTTCCCAGCCTTGTCTCTGAGGCACCTCTCGCTTGCTGGAGGAGGGTGGGGCTACATTTGGAGTATAAGACGCACCCAGTTTTTGACCCTCTTTGGGAGTAAAAAGGTGTATCTTATACTCCGAAAAATACTGTACTTTAAAAAAATACAAAACATATAAAATAACAAAAATACCAATATTCAGTGATGAGGCTAAAAAGATGTGTGTTAACTTCCTTTCTAAAGTTAGATAGAATGGGAGCCAAATGTGAATCCAGAATACCTACATTTCATGGCCCTGACTGTGATACACGAAAAGACTCTCTTTAATTGTCATTCAGTATTGGTGGTAACGTCTACTATAACCCAAAGAGAATGTGACTTCCTTCACCTATGGAGGAAAAGATCTGAAAAATCGTATGTTCTCTGGGTACCTTCTCAAGAATCATAGGACTGAAGTCTGAATCCTTGTTATTTGGGATTAAAACTGAAAATACTCTAACAACTGGAAATAATTCATAATTTGTTGATTGTCTGATAACAATAAGACCAGAATATCCTTTTTCAAAGAGAAGGAAATAGTAAAGAGGAAGAAATGGCCTGCAAACAGATCATTTTTAAAGACTGGTATCTAGGAAAGGAAGTGAGTAAAAATTATCTCATATTGTTTATATCAGATCTTCCCATCTTATTGTTTTCCAGAAGTAGTACATATAACTCCCATTATATCCAGCAACCATGACTCTGTGTATATATAAATTGGAAAATACTGAAATGCAAATCTGTGAATATCAAGTATGTCTAACTGAGAATAGTATCAAAAGGAGTTCCCTCCTGATTGTACTTTTCTCTGTGTAATATAAGAGAGAAACAGTTGACTGTAGTAGTTAAAAGCATCAAACTAGAAACTGGGAGACTGAGTTCTAGTCCCAGCTTAGGCGTGACATCGAGTCAGTCATTCTTAGTGCAAATAAACTTTCTGAGATCACTAAACTCATTTTCACTTTTAACAATAGGTTACTTTAAAGCAAACGTAAAACACTTACCTTTTTCTTTTTTCATTCCCCACCCACTTATAAAACATTTCATATCAGAAGTCAGGTCAAGAGTAGCGTTAGGCAAGCAGGCGGGCTGAACATAGTCATTAAATGTAATAGGTTTGCTTAGTTGAAACACAGCAATATCATCTTCATATCTTGCTGGGTCATAGGAATAATGGGTATTGATGGCTTTTACGCGTCTTTTTATAGTGTATGTTTTATGTTTGAAAAGATGGTACAAGCCAATCACAGCCCTCCACATCTCTGGACGCCTAGGAGAAAATAAAGTATCTTTAAAAATTAGTAATTATTATATAAATGTAATGTCAGAGAGATGATATTGTTTATTTCAAAATGTGTGCATAGCTAATAAGCATGGAGCCAGGTTTTATTCAGATGATGACAAAAAGGCAGACTGTTATAAAAAATACAACCAGTTTAAATAGTCATTTAGACTGACCTAAAAATATAACATTTGCAAAATCGGATTCAAACCATCTATTGCAATATTCCTAATTCAAGAATTCTGAAATAATGTATCTGAAATTTATTATTTAAATAGATTGTATATAGCCAACTATCTCACAACAGTGACTCTAGGCAGTGAACAAAATATTATAAACCAAAACAACCAAAGACCATCAATATAACACATGCCCAAGATCTAAGAACATATATTCATAATTAATTTAAAAAACACCCACCAACCCACTCAACAGCAGAGATTGCTTCACATTCTGGCCCCAATGCCTAAGGGAACAACCAGGTTTAACTGCCTTGTGAGAGACGAACAGAGTGGGGTCCAACTGGATCTCCAGAGAGATGTGCTCTGCAGGGCATGTGCTATTACAGACAGGGCACAACCCTGGCTCCCATGATACTGCTCAATAGAAGGAGTCAGAGCATGTCCACCCTCTAAGTTCTCGTAGGGCAATTGGCCCTGTGCCATGTGAAACTTTATAGGTAGAAACCAGCACTTTGAATTATACCTCGAAGCTTCTGGAAAGCCAGTGCAGTTCACACTGCAGCAGTCTATTTGTTTCATAAATAAGAATTCATTCCAGCCAGATCTTACTGTATTTTCTTTCCATATTATACTCTAACTTGAAAGGGATTTATCATAACTAATTGTGGCCAACATAAGATAATACACATTTAACCATATTGTTACTTCAGAGCAGATGATATGCAATATGAAGATGGAGGTCATTAATATCTGTCCTTTGCCATAATTAAGGATGGCAAAATTGTTTGGATTGTTTTGCCAGGCAACTATCAGATCAAGGGTTCCAGAAGGGTTTAGAGGATTTTCGTGGCAATTTGGCAAGCAATAACATTATGGGCATAGTTGATCAGTGAAAAACAGGAAAGCAGAGTACCCAAGGACATTGCTGCAGTGCAGCCTCTGCCTAGTCATCAATTCCGGGCAATTCCTTCATTTAGTTAGGTACACAGACAAATGAAGCAACTGAAAAGATAGGTAGAGCAATGGTTCTCATTCCACACACTCACACACACACACACACACACTGCATAAAACAAAAAAAAATACAGGTAGTCTTCAACTTATGACCACAATTGACCCCAAGGTTTCTGTGGTTAAGTGAGTTTTGTTCCATTTTACAACTTTTCTTGCCACAGTTCTTAAGTGAGTCACTGCAGTTGATAAGTTAGTAACCCGGTGGTTAAATGAACCTGACTTCCCCTTGTGCTTATTGTATCACAGATTCTCATCTGTGGATACAATCAATATATACAATCAATCAATATACTATCAATCAAAATACTATTCTCTGGCTGTAATACTATTGAAGACCACTACAATATCTTTTCGCTCAAAATCAAAAGAGTCATTAAACTATACGTACCACTAATAACCACCAAAATCAAGAAAAACAAATTACCCATAAAAATAAGGAAGCTCCAATCCAAAAAAAGATCTCTTTGGCGAAAAAACAAAACTGGCTATGTTGCTAACTTTAAAAGCCGCTACAAAAATCTATGCCACCAAATAAAGACTGAATGCACCAATTACCACATTAATCAAGAAGAAAACCTTCCACACACGAAATCCACCCACACCTTCTATAACTTTGTGAACAACCAACTCAAAGACTCGAGATCCATCCAACCCCTTAAAGGACCTAATGGTAAAGACTATAATGATGAAACCATTAAAGCCAACATCTTTAACACATTCTTCGGCTCAGTCTTTGTAAACAGCAATAGCTCATGCCCAATATTTCCTAGTCGTACCACAAATAATTACAACGATCTAACACAAATTGATTTTACAGAAAATATTGTTGAAAAGGCATTACACAACCTAAAATCATCTCTATCTATTGGACCCGATGGACTATGTGCATACTTCTTAAAAAAGCTCTCCACAGCCTTAGCTGAACCTCTAAGCATAATCTTTGATAAATCTTTCAGGACTAGCTCCTTACCCAACTTATGGTCACTAGCCACAGTTATCCCTATCTTAAAAAAAGGAGATCCCAGCAACATCAAAAATTACAGGCCAATCTCATTATGTTGCGTCACCTGCAAAGTCATGGAATCAATCATAAACCAATCCATTACCCTCCACCTAGAAACTAACAACCTACTCTCTAACAAACAATTTGGTTTCAGGAAAAAATTATCCTGTAATCTGCAACTCCTACAGTGCAAAAACATATGGACTACACAACTCAATCAGGGTAAAGCAATAGACGCAATTTACATAGACTTTTGTAAAGCCTTTGATTCAGTGGTACATGACAAACTACTTCTGAAACTAAAATCTTATGACATCTCTGGACCCCTACATGATTGGATAACTGTGTTTCTGTCAAACAGACAACAAGTGGTTAAAATAGAGAGTTCTCTATCAAATCCTGCACCTGTCAATAGTGGTGTCCCTCAAGGCAGCGTTCTAGGACCTAAACCAGTGTTTCTCAACCTTGGCAGTTTGAAGATGTGTGGACTTCAACTCCCAGAATTCCACAGCCAGCGTTGCTGGCTGTGGAATTCTAGGAGTTGAAGTCCACACATCTTCAAACTGCCAAGGTTGAGAAACACTGACCTAAACTCTTCATACTTTACATAAATGACCTTTGTGATCACATTCTCTTCGCCGACGATGTCAAACTATTTAACACCACAGACAATGCTACTACCCTTCAAAAAGACCTTGACTATGTATTACAATGGTCGAACAAGTGGCAACTTCAAATCTCAACCCAACAAATGCTCTGTCTTACACATTGACAAAAAGAATCAGAACACAAAATACAAGCTTGGAGGACACGACCTTGTAGATGACCCTCATTCTATCAAGGATCTTGGAGTACTCATATCTAATGATCTAAGTGCCAAAGCCCACTGTAACAACATTGCCAAAAAAGCACTAAGAGTAGTCAATCTAATCTTGCGTAGCTTCTTCTCTGGCAATATTACACTGCTAACTAGAGCATACAAAACATTCGCTAGACCAATTCTCAAATACAGCTCACCTGTCTGGAACCCGCACTGCATATCGGACATTAATACAATCGAGAGAGTCCAAAAATATTTCAGAATATGCAACAGAATACCTTATTCCACCAGACTTGAAATCTTGGGCTTAGACAAATTAGAATTACGTCGCCTTCGAACCGATCTAAATGTAGTTCGTAAAATTATCTGCCACAATGTCCTACCTGTCAATGACTACTTCAGCTTCAACCACAACAATACACGAGCACACATTAGATACAAACTTAATGTAAACCGCTCCAAACTCGACTGCAGAAAATACGATTTCAGCAACAGAGTGATCAATGCCTGGAATTCACTACCTGACTCTGTGGTTTCTTCCCCAAACCTCAAAAACTTTAACTTTAGACTGTCTACTGTCGACCTCACCCCATTCCTAAGAGGTCTGTAAGGGGCGTGCATAAGTGCACCAGCGTGCCTACCGTCCCTGTCTTACTGTCCTATTGTCCTCATTTATCTGTATTTACTTTGTTTATGTTTATACCCATACCTGCTATCTTGTACATGTTTGACAAATAAATAAATAAATAAAATAAATCTTTGTTCAGAGTAACAAAGATCCTTTTTGGGAAGGATGGGTGGGCCAGAGTAACACTATACATGCCAAAGTAATATATGCCGAAGTAATTGTGCTGGACAGAGTCTATAGTGGACAAAGGCTGTAGTGGAGAATAAATAACAATCTGGGATTTTTTGAGTTTCTAGAATGCAATTCTGCCACATGCAGTCTTGATCCATGCATTCCTCTGGATGGCCAGGTGGAGTGTGAATGGCTGTAAATGAGAGATACTCAATGCTTCTTTGAAATAGTGCATACTACCATCTATAGACCTCTTGATGGCCTTTAGTACCATCAACCATGATAATCTTCTGAACTGCCTTTAAGAAATAGTTTGGGGCACATTCAGTGATGGCTACATTGTTACCTAAGTGGGCAGTATTAGTCAATGATTGGGGGAGGCAGTGTTCCAGCCCTTGGGACACTATGTTATTTAACATCTACATGAAACATGTGAGGGAGGTCAACCATCAGTTCAAGATGAGGTGTCATAAATAAAGTGATAATAAACCATTTGATATTCTGGGCCAATCTAGAAATGCAGTTGTCTGAAGGTGGTAAGGGTCTAGCTGGGGAGAAGATGGTGGTGGAGATCTGATTAAAATCAGATTAAATCCTACCAAGATGAAATTGCTATTCATGTGTGAACATCAGTAAACATCAAATCAGTTAGTCTGGACAGGGTTGTACACAGTGATTGGTTCCATTTTTTTTACTGCCACTCTGTGGGCATGGCTTATTTTGTGGGTGTGGCTTCATGGTCATGTGACTGGGTGGGAGTGGTTTGGCAGTCATGTGACTGGGTGGGAGTGGCTTTGTGGTCATGTCACTGGGTGGGGGTTGCTGGGTGGTCATGTGACTGGGAGGTCATGTGACTGGGTTGACATGGCCAACTTGACGTCACTCACATCAAGGGTTAGTGTGCCTGGCCTCTCCTCGCCTCAACGAGATACAATTTCCCTGTCTATTTACTACTACTGAACATCCAAAATATACTATTTAATCCTATGTATACAGTATATGCCATATGTGTACATACATATTACATACAGGCACACAAAAAGATAAATTATCTACTATATATACTGTATGTGTATGTATGTACGTACGTACGCACGCACGCACACACACACACACACACACACACACACACAGCTCTTGTAAAACTACACATCCACCTCACTTATTACATTTGGAAAAACACACCCAGAGTCCACTTTCTGCCACACATTTAATCATAACTTCTGTACATTAAAACATTACACATGCCTTCAGATGTTCTTCCCTAGCTTGCACATGACTGTTAGAGCCAGAAAATGTCATGGATTGAGTAAAATGTGGTGAAACTCACTTAACAACGCTCTTGCTTAGCAATCAAACTTTTGGCCTCAATTGTGGTCACAAGTCAAGGACTATCTCTGCCTTCCTCTGCATGGCAGCCTTGTCCTAGTAAACTCCTTCTCCTTTCTGGCAATTTCCTCTGTTAGAGGCACCAAAATAATCCAGACAATTTAAGTTTTCCTGCTACAGCACGGGGTTGGACTAAATGACCTCCGAGATATCTTCTAGCCCTAAATTGCTGTGCAGGGTTTGTGGTTCTTCCTTTCTCTTTCTCTTTCTCCCTTCCTTCTTCTTTCTTTCTCTCTTTCTTCTTTCTTTCTTTTTCTTTCTTGTCTCTCTCTCTCCCTCTCCCTTCCTCTTTTCTTTCTCTCTCTTTCTTGTCTCTCTCTCTCTCTCTCTCTCTCTCTCTCTCTCTCTCTCTCTTTCTTTCTTTCTTTCTCTTTCTTTCTTTCTTTCTTTCTTTCTTAATACCCTATATGACCCCTACTGATTGATATAAGTGGATTTTATTCATATGTATCTTCATGTGATCTGCTACCTCTGCTATAAGGAGTATGCCAGCAAAGGATTTAGAAGTCTTGGATACCTTAACAATTGAATGGTTAATATCATGGAGGTAATAAAAATGATGCAGGAGGCACATTAAATCATTTGTTTGTTTGTTTTTTGTTAGTTTAGGTCAGGAATCAGCAACCTTAAACATTCAAAGAGCCATTTGGACCCATTTTCCACAGAAAACTCCCACCCAGTCTCATGAACCGCCTTCACATCCTTATTCCTTCCTTCCTTCCATCCTCTCTCCTGATTTTACCTCCCTCCCTCCCTCCCTCCCTCCCTCCCTCCCTCTCTCTCTCTCACACACACACACACACACACACACACACACACACACACACACACACACTGATTGCAGGCAGGCAGCTAGAGCGTTGTAAAAACGCTCTAAGTAAAATTTCTACATTAGCAAAATTTATACCTAAACAACAGAATATAGGAGCAAAAAAATCATAGCAATAGTCTGAGCTATCCTTCTCCCGTCCTCGCTTCCTTTTGCTTTCAGGGTGGGAGGGAAAAATGGTAAGGACAGAAAATGGTGCCTGGATGCAAAATAGGAGAAAGGCATTTTTCAGCTGAAAAATGCTCTTCTCCTATTTTGCAGCCATGCACCATTTCTGGGACTGAAAAGTTGAGGGGACCGAAGCAGGGGTGGATTCTAACTTACCTCTCTGCTGGCTTGCTTCCTCAAGATGGCGACCGCATGCACAGTGCCAGAAACTCGGCTTCTGCACATGCTCAGAAGAAAAATAAAATAAAAAATAAAATAAAATAAAATTTAAATTAAAAAAAAGCCGAAAACAAGATGACAACCACATGCACAGTGTCGGAAACTCAACTTCTGCACATGCTCAGAAGAAAAATAAAATAAAAAATAAAAGAAATTCCCCCAAAAAATTTTTTTTAAAGAAAGCCGAAAACAAGATGGCAACCGCATGCACAGTGCCGGAAACTCGGCTTCTGCACATGCTCAGAAGAAAAAAAAATTCAAAAAAAAAGATGGCGGTGCCCATGGACCGGCACCGACCGATCCAGTTCGGTGACATCATCGTGACATCACCAGCGGGTCGCTACCAGTTCTATAGAACCGGTCCGAACTGGGAGGAAACCACCCCTGGTTGTACTCCTGAAATAATTGTTTATGACTCATGACTCTTTGTGGGTGCTTGGCTGGGTCTTTGCCCATCTTTGGCTAGTGCATCAGTTAAAATCCTATCTTGATCAGAATGATCTGAAAATATCAAATCATGCCCAGTATTAGTTATATATGTTTTAGTTTTATTGTTCACTGCCCAGAGTCTATACGGATTTGATAATAAATAACAACCTGAGTTAGTTTGCAAAACCTTTGTGGCTTACACAGAAATCTAAAAAACTATAAAGCCATACATATTCTTAGTATCTATATACTCCTGAAATTCCTACCTTAAATGAAGCTCATCTTCACATACATTTTTACAAATAGTGCTTAAAAATATTATTACAGCAGATACTTGTGGAGAAGCCAAAAATCTTAGGTGCCAAAATACACCTAAAAATTGCATTCAGCTTATCCACAGATCGCTTTTATGTGGGCCTATGCAGTAATAACTTATCAAAAGCACCCATATATCCTGTAATATACCTGCAGATGTTCATTGGTGGTTAGTAGATCATGGAATTTTTAACCAAACACCATGAAAAATGTGGGTTGGCTCATTGGTGGATGGTGTATTTTAACCATATTCTGGTTAAAAATTTAAGCGTCAACTTATTTACAAGTATATACAGTATTATTGTGACAACAACACTCTTAAAAAATAAAAAAGCCTTGAATATGCAAATAAAAACACACATCTACTTTATAGGCATAGCATTATTAACAAAATCTTTCCTTCCTAGTAGCTATTTTGCTTGCTTTTAGTTTTTATTTACAGGTTTTTCTCTCTTCTCATCTCTCTCTCTTCTCTCATCTCATCTCATCTCATCTCATCTCATCTCATCTCATCTCATCTCATCTCATCTCATCTCATCTCATCTCATCTCATCATCTCATCTCATCTCATCTCATCTCTCTCTTATCTTTCCTGTTCTCTACCTAGGATTACCTATCTTATTCATAAAAAAATATTTTTCCTTGACTAGAAAGCAATACAAAGACGTACTAGAATACTTTCATTGCTCACATTGCTGAGCCCTATTCTTTTTTCAGGAATAAGAACAGCAAGGGGGTATTGTTATCACCAATCTAAGATGGAGCAGCTTAAAAAAGGGGCTGGCAGGAAAAGCATCCATAATTCACTCCTTCAACTGGAAGCATAGTTTGATAGATGACTAGACCCATAGATACTCATTTTTCAAAATCCAATCTCTTGATAGTAGAGGAAAGCAAGCAAGCAAGCAAGCAAGCAAGCAAGCAAGCAAGCAAGCAAGCAAGCAAGCAAGCAAGCAAGCAAGCAAGCAAAGAGCTTGGAAGCCTCTCTAACTCCCTTTAGGACCCAGCTTCTGTTGTGACTGTTTCTGCTTTAGCCGCTTTTCTTCAACTCCTCAAGGCAAAAAGCTGCAGAAAGATTTTCTGTGCTTGCTTGCTTTCTTCTACTCTTCAGCCAGGAGTCAAGGTAAGGTTTTTAAAAGGGACAGAGATTGAGGGCAGAGATGGAGAGTTTAGTTTTAGCACCTAATTGGGGGGGGGGGAGATCAACAAGTCTGACCTTCCCAGCTTTTTTTGTTTTTGTTTTATTGAACAAATGTGGCTTTCTAGGGAAGGGAGGAGGTGGATAAAGCAAAGGAAAGGTTTTGGGATGCTTGTCCTGCAGCTGCTGCCTTTGCATGCAGGGGCTGGCTTCCTAAAGCGTAGCAAGAGCCAGAAGGGAGGTTGGAGTCTCCCAACAGTCAGCTGATTGGGGCAGACAGTTCTGAAAGCAGCTGCTATTTCCATAAGGAACTGTCAGAGTGCTGAAAATGGTAGCCACTTCCAGGAGGCATGGGAAGCAGGCGCAAGTGCTCAGGGTCCTGGTGGGGAGGGATGGGGGAGAGGCGGAGGTGGTTGGTTTTAAGGGAAAATTACTACAGAGGTACTGTAACTGTTATAACTTTGAATTGTCATATGCAATTTTGGGATGTCTGTTGTAACTTTGGACAGTTAAGCGTCCTGTCACATCTCGAGGATTACCTGTATCTGATCCACAGGGTAGAACAATTCAGAAGTGCATTCCCTTCCCATGGGTCAGATATTGCAGCTTAATCACAGGACAGTGAATACTTTCTAGTAAAGTGGGAGAGGCTTTCTGCTTTACTGGAAACTATCCACCCATCCTGTGATCACCCTGAAGAGTACAAAATCTATTTAAAATAGATCTTCCCATTTTTTTCCCTACCAAAACATGTGACAGACAGGGGGGCATATGTTAAAGTGGAATCTGCCTCTTCTCCACAACATGATAGGTTTCAGATAGTTTGGGAGGTATCAGATAATGAAGTGGAATCTGTTTTTTAGTCAAGTTGTTAAGTGCTGTTACCATGAGTCATCCTTGCCAATCTGAGATTGGAGATTTAATTGGAGAAAGGGTCTTTCACCACCATTTCTCTTGGGATCCTTGTAAGCCCCAGCAGCCTGGGTCTAGCAGGGATGGCAAGAGAAATCAGGAAAGATTATAGATATAGATATTGATATTGATGGGAGATCTTGTCTGTTGGCTTCTTTTTTTTTTATTGAAAAAGTTTTATTAGTACAAAGTACAAACATTTTTTAATTTTTCTCCCCACCCCCACCCCCTTCCCTCCCCCCCTCCCCCCCGGACTTCCCAGAGAGAACACAGGGCATAATATCAGTAATTACAGAAGAAAAAAGAAAAAAGAAAAACCCCTCAACTCCAAATTATACATTGCTAACGTCATTAAATTTCTATATTTTATATTATTTCCCATATAATTCTAAAAAATTAAAAATAAAAATTAAAAATATATTAATTATATAATCTAGGTTATACAAAGGAAGGAAAAACAGTTTCTCCCTCCTCCTTTCAATCACCTTTCTAGATCTATAAAATTTTTTAATAATACTAAATCTTTAAAAAAACGTTAATAATAATAATAATCTCATAATTAACTAAAACCGAGAGAATTTTACATAGCTAATATCAAGATATTAAATAATAATACCTTTAAATTTCATCATAACAACATATTATTCTAAAGCAACTTATTAACTCAAATAAAACTAAAAAAGTATTACATGTCTACATATTAAATAATAAAACTTTTAAATTTCATCATAACATAATATTATTATACGACTTTAATTCATAATAAAAAATATTAAGTAATAATACCTTTAAGTTTCTCATAATAACATTATTATACAACAACTTATTAGCTCAGATAAAAAATTATTACATGTCTACATATTAAATATTAAAGCCTTTAAATTTCATCATAACCACATAATATTATTGTTCAACAACTTGTTAATTCATAATAAAAAGATATCCTTAAAGGTAATATTAATAATAATAATAATAATAATAATAATAATAATAATAATAATAATAATAATAATAATAATAATAATAATAATAATAATAATAATAATAATAACAATAAAAATAATAACAATAGTAATAATAAAAATAATAATAATAATAGTAAAAATCTAAAGAAGAGAGAGAACAAAAACCTAAGACAAATAGAAAAAAAAATCCTTCCTTTAAAACAATTTTTAAAATCTAATTGTAATAATTTAAAACTCAATAGTTTTAATTAGAAATTAAGAACTCCAATTCTTAAAAAATTATTTAAAAAAAAGAAAAAAGAAAAAAAAATTTTTTCCTTCCTTTTTAAAAAAAGAAAGAAAAAAGGAAGAAACAACAAAAAAAAAAGAAAAAAGGAGAAGAAGAAAATACAATTATATTATCTCCATCCATCTAATACATATCAACACTACTTCTCTTTATATCTTATTGGTTGCCTCCTTTTGTATCTTGATGATTTTGAATTTATCAGCTCCTCTTCCATCTGATCCCAATACTCCATCTCCTTTTTCACATCTTTCTGGCTCTGCGAATCACTTTGACTCTTTAAGGTTATTTCATTTTGATCCAATAAGGATGACTTTTCCTCCTTGTCTTCTTCTACATTCATACGTTTTTCTTCTGGAATTTTAGATATATCAGCCTTTAAAATATTAACATAAAATTCGGTAGCTTTGTTTATCGTATTCAGCCGGTGTCTTTTCTCCAAAAATTTCACCGTAACTCCTGTTGGTGCTTCCCATTTGTATTGTAAATTCAATCTTTTAAGTTCATCAATCAAAAAAGTAAATTCTTTTCTAGCTTTAAGCATTTTAAAGGGAATTTCTTTCCAAATCTTAAGTTCCTGACCATTCACCTGAAGATTATTCTTAAATGTCGCCTGAATAATTCTGTTCCGTAAGACTCTTGTAGTAAAATATATAACAACGTCCCTTGGTAAATGTTTTTGTTTTGCATGCCACGAATTGACCCTGTATATCTTTTCAATTTGTGTAGCCAGCTCATCTTTAGAAATTCCAGAAACCTGTACCAAGGCCTCAGTCATTCTTCCCTTCAAATCATCATATAAACCTTCTTTCAACCCCCTTACTCTAATAGCAAATTGCGTTCTTCTAAACTGTGACATCAACACCTCTGTTTCAAAATTTGCAATATCCTTTTTAAATTTGTTTATATATTCCACCGAGGTTGCCAACGCTTGTTTATTTGTTTCAATACAGTCGTCCAAAAAATCAACATTTGTTGCTAAACCTTTGCAAACCTCTAACATGTCCATCCGTAGCTGCTTTTCCATATTCTTCAAAGCTTCCTGCATTTTATTTTCTACTTCAGTAATTTTTTGATTAAATTCCAAAATTAAATCTTGTTTCATAATCTTTAAAGTATTTAATAAATTTTCCGATGTCAAAACTTGTGGAGGTGTTGATTCAGTAGCAAGTTGCATTTTAGAAGTATAAGCAGAGGGGTAAATAGACCTTTTATTCAAAGCAATCATTCCATATTTTGAAGCCATTGTTATAATTCCAAAAAAATTAATCTGAAAACACCAAATCACTATCAGTTGTTATAATCCAAAATTGAGAGTCAAAAATAAAAACCAGTTTTCAAATTCAAAAATTTCCCAAAGTCCAAAGGCCACAAACAGAACACAAATAACTTTCACTTCTTCTTTATTATACTTCCAAAAAGGTGCAAAGGAGAGTCAAATCTAAAAAGATTCTGCCAATTTCCAGGGCAAATAGTCTTTTGTAATTTATTTATATTAGTAAAATTATCAATTACTGTTATAATCCAAAGTCACGGAGCAGAGAATAAAAATCAATTTTCAAAATTTCCACAGGAGAAAAGCCAGAAAAAAAAAAAATCAATCTTTCCAAACTTGAAACCATTTTTATATTTCCAGAGAAGTATAGAAAAAAGCCATAACTCTAAATAAAATTCTTTCCAATGTACAGGATAGAGAGTTTTTTAATTTCCACAATCAGGAGACAGAGAAAAAAAAAATCAGTCTTCAAAGTTATAGTTTTCCATAAGAGAAAGAGCCACAAACAAACAAGGCAAAAATCACCTTCACTTCTCTTCCCAACTTCTTCAAAACGCCTTAAAAAGCCAGATCTCTAAAAAAATACTTTCCACTTTCAAAGGCAAATAATCCTTATTTTTGTCAGTTATCAGAGAATATAAGGACAGCCAGTTTTCAATTTTCAGAACAAAGTTTCCATAAGAGAAAAAAAAACCACAAGCAAAACGGAAATCACTTTCACTTCTCCTCCTTCAAACGCCATATTGTTGCATATTCAATGTTACTTTGTTTCTTCAAATAGAAGTTAGCCGAGGGTTTTAAAAAGAAGAAAAAAAAATCCATACTTGCCCAGCAAAGCCCCTGGTTCTCTCTGTCTGCCTCTTTAACTGCACAGAAAAAAAGTTTTAAAAAATCCTCTTCTAGAGGCAGCGGCGGCTTCGGCGTCTAGCTCCGCAAAAGCGGAGATTTCCTGGCTCCCGGAGCTAGGGGCAGGCTACCTGGGGAGCCTTCCCTTCGCGCCCCTGGATGACTCCTAGGGCGCTAGGGGGGCTCTACCCCACCTGCCACGCTCTCCTCTCTCCCCTATGTCCGGGGCAGAGATATTCCGAGCCGCCAGACAGCTGTTCTGGCGGCCCGGCAGGGAGTCGGAAAGGCGTTCTGAAAGAAGAACGCCATCGGCGCCGAACACCAAACCGGAAGTCGTCAGTTGGCTTCTGAGATCACAAAAATACATAGAATGGCTTTCTGTTACTCTTCCTGTTCCTAAAGTTAATTTCTAATCTGAGAACTCAGATGAAGATTCCAGATCTGGAAAACAGTTCAGGTGAAGATTATTTCAAAATAGATATTTAAAAATATACATTTCTAAATTTAGCACCTATTTTTTATCCATGTATTTTTCTTACACTAAAATCTATAAAGATATAGGGATAGGTAATACATACTCTGCATTCATACAGCAGTGTGCAGCTGACAATACTGTGCGGTTATTAAGTAAAGTTCCACCACATAAATGGATAAATCCTCCACCATGTTTATATATTTGAAGGCTAACTTGCCATGGCCATGCCCCTTCCTCAGAGTCATGTCCACCTACAATCCGACTCCCTGATACGCCTATAGCAGGCCTTATTCCGCACTCTAGAAATGAAATCACAATTGTTAGATGCAACTTTATAAATGCAAACTTTAGGGTTTCTCTGAATAGCCATACTTTTCAGTTGGCATTTTTGCTCATAAATCCATACAGTACACACACCTACATGCATACATAATAAAAAAGAATCAAGAAGTTGATTTCAATATTTTTCAACTATTTCTTAACATCATTGCATATAATTACTTGCTCTATTTCAATATGATGGAAAACAATTTCTTTTCCTCCTTTATTTTATTTCCATTTACTTACCTTGAGTGGAGATGAGAAGTGGATGTGAAAATAACTCAGTGGGAAACATTTAAGGTATATATTCTCTTCATTTTTTTAAAAAAATACTTGTTTTCAGGATAGAATAAAAGCTATTCACAGAAATTAATGAAAAAGGCCTCATTAATTCATTTATACTGCAGAAAAATTACTTATTTTGTATAGCAAGACTTCTTGCTAATGCTTTCACGGAGCATCATAAGCAACAAAAAAACTCTGGGTGCTCTGAAACTACCGTGTTTCCCCGAAAATAAGACATGTCCCGAAAATAAGCCCCACAGGGCTTTTCGGGACATCCCTTGAAATAAGCCACCCCCGAAAATAAGCCCCCCCAACTACTTCCGGGGAAAGGGGGGGCATGCCGGGAGCCGCTCTTTTTGCAGCAGCACTCTTTTGGCCCGGAAAGAGAGAGAGAGAGATCCCTCAAGAAGTTTCCCCGCAAAACCTGCCAAGCAAGAGAAGCGGCGAACTGCCAGACGCTGGCAAGATGAGCGTCTCGCAGCCCGGCCCTCCCCCTCCCCTGCCTCCCTTACCACTCCCAAATTGTGCCTGATGATCTTACCAGCGTCTGGCAGTTCGCCGCTTCTCTTGCTTGGCAGATCTTTGCAGGGGAACTTCTTGAATTTTTAGAATGTTTCAATTCTAAAGTTCCAGAGCACTTTAGCTTCTTCATTTTCTATTACTTTTTCTATTTTATGGTCCTATCTGTTCTTGCTTGCAGGCAAATGGTATTTTTTGCAAATCTTCCAATGCACCGTTCTTGCTACTTTGTCATGCCGTTATTTGTAGTTAATCAGTGCGATCTTCTTGTAACAACTAACCAGCTAGCCCACTGTTTCTTTAACTTCTTTGCAGAAGTAGCATTTGCTGTTTCTGCTTGTCTTCTCAATATATTATGGTTGTTTGCATAGTCAGCCAAATGTTCAGACTGGATTTGGCATTTTTATCCACCTATCAAGTCCTTTCCAAAGATCTGGGATAGGCAGATGTTGATGTTTCATGGTGTTGAAACAGACTTCAGCATTCTATGACTTGCAGGCCACATCCTGCCCGTTATAGCCTGTGGGCAACATCTGGCCCTTTGGCTGTTCCTGTCCGGCCCAATGTAGGGGCTGCAGCAACGGCAGCCCTATTGGTTTGGCCCTCCACAACAGTCCCAGTTTGGCATGTGGCCCCTTGGAAAATTAAACACCCCACCCCCCGGTGTTAGAGGTATCGTCATAGGATATAAGCTATTTCAAGTAAAGCTCCTTTATATTATTTAATTTATCTGCATCCAATTTTGCACTTTGAGGTGACTCTAAGCAGCTTACAGTGTGATAAAATATGTAAATATCAAAACAATTATAAATGTAAAAAAAAGATTACAATCACAAAAAATTCAAGCAAACTGAAAACCCTGGGTTTGGAGGAGAGAGGTGGCGGTGCCTTCTCTTATGATTGCACCAACCACCTGCAGCCAATAACTTCTCCTTCAGTACTCCAAACCAACTGGCACTGCCAAGTTTTAAGGCTTACCTGATGGTTAAAAGAGAGGAGGCAGATCTCACCTCCTGTGACAAGATTTCTCAAAGGGTGGGGGCTGCAGCAATAAAGGCTCTTCTCCTGGATCCCACCAGCTGAAATTCCTTGGCTGATGGGATCCACAGTAGGCCCCTTCTGCCAGCACGAGTGGGCAGGCCAATCCCATTGGGGAAAGATGATTCTGCAGATATCCTGAACACATGCCAAAAAGGGCTTTAAACCAACACCTGGAATAGCATCCAGAAGCAGATTTGCAGCCAGTTGCAGCTCACATAAAAGTGCATGGGCTTATCTGACTTATTAGGTTCTTGTATATATTCCAGGATTTGACAGCTTGCATGAGAAACAAATGTTCAATCTTGCACTTTTGATATCATGGAAATAAGGTCATGAGGTTTTGGTACCAGGTTTCGATAAAACAGTGGTATTGCCCCTTCAGATGGGAGCTTCACCCAGACCTAGCACTGGGTCCTGGGTGCATTGGCTGTCATGGAGTATCTCTGTTATTCTACCACTGGAGATTTCAATAACTGAACAGAGATTTGTTATCTTGTTTGACATGTATTTGTGTTTAAATCTGTCTACTAAACTTAATAATAAAGCTTTAAAATTTGTTATTTACTGGTGTGTTTATTGTCTCTAGATCCTCAAAGAACCAACTGTCTGGCACTTGACATTGCCCGACACTTGGCAATACAGATATTGATTAAAAACTATATTTATTATTCCACATTCCTGGGCATAAATCTCAGAAAGGGGCTTTCAAACACCAAGAAGCAATCATAAAATAGAATAAATAAATAAATAAATCCCACCTCCCTCCAGATCTTTTCTCCAGAGCAGTTAGCAGTCATGAAGCAAAGGGAAAGATCACATTTCTGTAGTGCTTTTCATTGATCATTTTCTTTTTCTTGAAAATTACCCATCAGCTGCCAAATCTCCTACAATGTGGGTCCTTTAATTAGCCTCATAACTCCATATCTAGCTACATAACTGTTCTCTTGCTAAACACAGTCTCAGGGAACCAATACGTGAGCACAAATCCAAACCCCACTTTTGTAGTAAAGCTCAGTAACTTAAAATATAATAGACTGTAGTGGAAATCCTACCACATACCTCTGCCTGAATGTATTTGAAACTATTTCAGCATCAGGCTGACTATGAATGGACTTGGAAATTAAGTAAGATTGGGCCTGGCTGGAATAGAGACTGGAACCTTCTAAGAATTCCAGGTCTATAAATTACATTATGAAGGTAAAACAAACAAAAGATCCTGAAAAAATGCAGTGCCAAACTCTTCCTACACTGCTACAAAGAACTATATGAAGTTATCAGAAGTTGAACTCCTTTTAAAGATGTTACTTTTTTATTTGTGAAGAACTCTAGAACGACCACATGTACTACAGGGATTTTCATGTCCACATATAGCTCAGTCTTACTAGATTATGCTATATGGCAGTGCTCCCCAAACCTGCATGAATTATCCAAAATAGCAATAGCAATAGCACTTAGACTTATATACCGCTTCATAGTGCTTTACAGCCCTCTCTAAGCGGTTTACAGAGTTCAGCATATTGCCCCCAACAATCTGGGTCCTCATTTTACCGACCTCAGAAGGATGGAAGGCTGAGTCAACCTTGAGCTGGTGAGATTTGAACAGCTGAACTGCTGAACTAGCAGTCAGCTGAACTTGCAGTGCTGCTTTTAACCACTGCGCCACCTCAGCTCCTAAGATTGAATACAGATGGTTTTTCTTTGGGTAATAACAGCACAAACCTATATGTTTTTCTATATTGTTAGTGCTTTACCTACATTGGGTAGAAAGAACTTTTTGATCAACAGTTTTGGGTAATAAAGAAAAAGTTTGTGGAGTACTGTCTACATTAAAAGATAGTCGTGCATTGCATTACACTAGGCATGACTTACAATATACCACTGAAATAGCGCTCATCAGGGTAACAGATCTATAAACTAAGCACCTCAAGCACTTTTAGACTTTCACACAGGGTATCAATTTTCTACAGAAAGGCATGCCAACAGTCAACTTTTAGGGTAACCAGATAAACTTCAACATATAAGCAATATACATTACGACGACGTCTGGAGTCCTTCTGTGCGAGATGGCCGTCTACATAAATTAGATGGATCAATGATAGATAGATAGATGATAGATAGATGATAGATAGATAGATAGATAGATAGATAGATAGATAGATAGATAGATAGATAGACCTTTTATCTTTCAGTTGGTATTCTGTCACCTTAGCACATACCAGACCCACTTAACAATCTAATTTTGTACATTAGCTTTCAATAACAGAAATTATTATGATTTAATTTAAACTTGAGATTATATAGAAAGCCAAGACTATTGGTTTTACATTGATTTGTACATAATAATAATAATAATATAGTTTCCTCATTTGCATTTACGTATAGGAAAATATGCTCCCGAGTCCTCTTTTTCTACCACATTCTCATGGCATTGCCTTTATTTTGTGGTTAATCTATAATTGAGCAAGTACTATACTATCTTCAGCTGTTCTAAGTTGAGGGGTATTTTCCCCCTTAGGCTAATGGTGATCATTGTCAGCTTCAAGATGTGAAAAATCTGAGGGGTTGTTGCTAGTGGTACAGTCAGATCATCATCAATCCAACACTGGTCATTTTATGCTTATGTGAGCATGTCCCCCTCCCTTCTGAATCTTAGGCACTATCCTTCATGGGCTATTTTGGAGAATCAAAAACTCTAGCTAATTCACACTGGGCTCTTTAGCTCTATCTATGGAGACCATGGATTATCTTGTACTTTACATTACACTATACAAACTATACTGGAAGTGATGGGTTGGGAATACAGGCATTTATCCATATTGATTATCTTTCACCTTCCACAGATGAGTTGTCTGATGGAATTCAAAAATTAACACTATCATGTACAGAATATAGCAACTCCAGGACAGCCTGTTTCACTTTATCAAGCAAACCCCACCGCCACACCACACACCACACACATGCATTACATGGATCAGATTTCCTATAGTTCTGACTGCGCCTTTAGTATTCTTTGAAAACATTAGAAACCCACTGTCAAAATAAGCCACGTGGAGAGCTGAAGCAGGCTAGAGGAGCTGTCCAGTAAAAGCAGGAGACCTCTCCTGCTTCATAGGGTCGGAATGGAATGACTCACAACAGCCAGGTGAATGTGGCTGGATGGGCGTGGTCAGGTTGACATGGAGGATTAGGTTTTGGCTGGCTCGATGCGGATGACTTGGGGCAGATGACTCGGTGCCATGGGTGGGTGTGTCCATGTGAGTGCCACCAGCTGGGCGTGGCCAGATGGGTGCAGAACAAGTCGCCCTGGGCAACTGGACATGGAGCCAACTTGGTGCCCCATCAGAAGAAAAATCACCTGAGACGTGCTGGCAAACGGGAAGTGGGGGAAACGGCAAAATTTGAAAGGAAAAGGAAGGGGTGGATGGATCCCCCCCTTGCAGAAATAGTATCATTTTCCTTTATGATAGGACAGGTTCCCTTGCAAGTTTGCAATTAAAAGGAAGGGGAGGGCTGCCGCACCTACTCCAAGTCATCTGCATCGAGCCTCCTGGACTTAAACCTCCCTCCCTCCCTTCTTCTAATATTTTGCCTAATAAAGATAATTGCTTCTATTCTTTTGTGATACTTAAATTTGCAACAATTGTGAATACATGAATGTCTAATTTTCTTAGAACAGAGCTTAGAGCATTCTATATAGGATATCTCTCCCATTGGCTCTGGGTTTGTTTTCTTGATCTTTCAAAATCATTTGGCAATAATTTAGAACTAAAGGAATGAGAAGCAACATTATCAAATTTCTTGGCTACACCATTGGGTTAAGAATTCCAAAATTATTTCCCATCCCTTCATAATTAAAGTGGAAAATGTGTTAGTGTAAGTAATGTTAACATATAGAGGCAGTACTGCAGGCCACTTTAGCCGACTGTGATCCGCAGGTCAGCGGTTCAAATCTCACTGGCTCAAGGTTGACTCAGCCTTCCATCCTTCCGAGGTAGGTAAAATGAGGACCCAGATTGTTGGGGGCAATATAAATAAATATACATTGCTTACTGGTGTAAACCGCTTAGAGAGTGCTTGCACTGTGAGGTGGTATATAAATCTTACAAACAAACAAACAAACAAACAAACATACAGATTAGGACAAAAATCCTAACTTGCCTAGACTATTAATATAAAAACTGAAAAGTGAGGTAAGACATGTATAAAATCAGAGAGCATTCCAAAGTGGGCTGTATCTGTCACTCAAGCTAATGTTAATATACTGTACATGTAGTCCTTGACATATCACCACAATTTAGCCCCAAATTTCTATTGCTAAGCAAGATAATTGTTACGTGAGCTTTGCTTTTACAACCTTTCTTGTCACAGTTGATAAGTGAATCACCCCAGTTAAATTAGTAACATGGTTGTTAAATGAATCTGGCCTCCCAATTCACTTTGCTTGTCAGGTGATCACATGTCCCCAGGAAACTGCAATCATCATGAATACAAGCCAGTTGCCAAGCGCCCAAAATTTGATCAAGTGACCAAAATTTGATCAAGTGACCATGGGGATGTTGCAACAGACTTAAGTGTGAAAAATGGTTATAAGACACTTTTTCCAGGGCTGCAAACGGTCACTAAACCAATGGTTGTAAGTCAAGGACTACCTGCATGGCTTGTGTAATCCTGTATCCAGTTCTGGTCACCATGATACAATAAAGATGTTGAGACCCTGGAAAGTGTGCACAGAAGAATAAAAAAAGATAAAGTGTCTGGAGGCTAAATTGTACAATGAATAGTTGGAGGAGTTAGGCATATCTAGCCTATTGAAGCCAAGGGTTTGTGGAGGGGGGGGGGGATATGATAGCTGTCTTCCAGTACTTGAGGGGCTGTCACAAAGAAGAGGGGATTGACTTATTCTATAGGGCACCAGAGGGCAGGACAAGAAGTAATGAGTGGAACCTGTCAAAGAGAGATCCAACCTAAGGAGACATTTTCTGACAGTGAGAGGAATTAATCAGTGGAATAGGTTGCCTCCTAGAGTTATGGATGCTTTTTTACCGGAGATTTTCTAGAATAGATCAGACAACCATTTGACTGATAAGGCTTGTGCCTTCAGCTGGGGGTTGAATTAGAAGACTCCGAGGTCACATCCAGCCCACTGATTCTACGAAGGTCCAACTTGAGTTTAAAAAAGAAAGCCAGCCAGTTTCCAAAATATGTTCCTGAACATACCGGTTCAAATGAACCAGTCGGCTATTTGGGTTTGCGAGTCAGAGATGCCGCAACGTAAGAGCCGGGAGCGGAGCGCGAGGGCTTGGCGCCTATACACCTTCCCAAGGCTCCTGGGTGGGCCTCCGGGCGTCGTACCCAGGCTCGCTCGTTGGCCTCGCCCCGTAGTACACGAGCCGAACCTGCCGAGGCTAAGCGCCAACCCAACCCGCTACCGAAAGCGGGAGAAAGTCGCCTCACCGTTTCCATCCCTCGCAAGAGAAGAGGTCGCGCAGAATAGCGCCAGGAAAAAAAGGGAAATGACCGCGAGTAGAGAACTCCGGTAAATCATCCTCTCAAGGAAGAAAATGGCGACCAATTTTCCCGCTCGCCGTCCGCAGCGGAGGAGGCTGGAAAGAGCCGGCGAGGCGGTTGAACCAGGCCTAGGAAACTTGTTCGCGCGCCCTCCCTCAACAGCTGCTTGGAACTCGGCCTCTGACAGGCTTCGCCGACACGTGAAATGTCCGGGTTTGGGACCAGGGGAAGAGAAAGGGAGAGAGGTTTTAATCGGCTTCCCTGCCGTTATTTACCAATTGTCGGGATGCGATTCTAATCCCCGTGAAGTAATCGATTTATACGCCGTTTATCTTTCTGTATCTTTTTAATAGGCATGAAATTGGTGAAATAAGACTTATCCGAATGGAATGGACAAAGAACAGATGAGGAAGGAGACCGAGTTATAGGGATCCATGATAGACTTTTAATCTTTGCCTCAATAATGGCCCTGCTGAAGCCCATTAGCTGCTATTAAGTATAGAAAATACTGAGTCACACTAGTGGCTTGCTTCATGTAAGAGGATTTCTATATTATGTAGGAAAAAGAAGCGTGACAGATACTTTTATGCATATATAAGAAAGGTAAACAAATAAATGTATTTATAGCCTAGACATATTTTGGTCTTTAATTGAGGAACTTGAGGCATACAGTAGTCCTCCCTCTTCCCATTTTCCTTACCACAACCCTGCACAGCAACCTTTGGTTGGGCTGAGGGTAAACGATTGCCCCAAACTCACCCAATGAGCTTCTGTGGCACAGGGTAAACTGGAACCTGGGTCTCCAGATGCCAGTCTGATACCTTAACCACAACATCACACTCTCATTCCCTCTTATGGGCAACTGAATACAGCCATTAAGTCAACCCCACCTTGATTTTGCTTGATATAATATGGGGCAGAAAGAAACACACAGGATTTCTATCCTACAACAATAAAGAGCATTCATAGAGTTTATTACTGATGAAAATGCATGCTTTAATATATCGATGAGCAAATTAAACTTTATTGTTAAATAATATTTTTTCAGAAAAATGAGATTGCAAGATAATTCAATGTGTTTAAAAAACAATGTAAAAAGCAGGTTTGCTGCTTCATACAATTAGTTGGAAAATATTCCACATCACAAGCAGGAGCCGAGGTGGCGCAGTGGTTAAATGCAGTGGTTAAATGCAGCACTGCAGGCTACTGCTAGTTCAGCAGTTCAGCTGTTCAAATCTCACCGGCTCAAGGTTGACTCAGCCTTCCATCCTTCTGAGGTCGGTAAAATGAGGACCCAGATTGTTGGGGGCAATATGCTGAACCCTGTAAACCGCTTAGAGAGGGCTGTAAAGCACTATAAAGCGGTATATAAGTCTAAGTGCTATTGCTAAGCAAAAAAAACAAAAACCCTGCTGAATGCTCACAGTGTTGGTTTTGCTAAGTTGTCTTCTCACCCAGAACATGTACTTAGGCAAATTAGTGTAAACTCCTGGTAATTTTAGTCGGCCACAGCCAATACCATAGCTGGTGATTCCTACAATGTAGTATTTAGAATCTGATAAATAGCATACTAGAGGTCCACCACTATTTTCCTGAAAAATGAAAAAGATAACAATGAGTTAACTCATAGTATTTAAAAGCATGTAGGCATAAAGACTATCCTCTCATTTACCTTATTTTTTGGAATATAAGAGGCACCTTTTTACCCCCCCAAAAGAGGGTAAAAACTTGGGTACGTCTTATACACCGAATGTAGCCCCACCCACCCACCCCCACCCTTTGGCCTCTGTCTTCCAGCAATTTACCTGTTTGCAGCAAAGAGGGAAAAGCCTGTAAAGCCAAGCAAGTCAGTAGCAGCTTCCCGACCTACAGCTGATTTGCCACGTGCTAAAATGAAAGTGAAACTAGCTGCAAAGAGGCAAATTGCTGGAAGAGACACGCAGATTTTTATTTTCTGCTGAACTGGATGGAAGGGGGTAAGTGAATAACTATAAATGTCTGTAGAATGTTCAAATTATTAGACTTAAAATAATCTAATTTTAAAGATTGCTTTATTATTGTTCTAGAGCCAGGGGTCTCCAACCTTGGCAATTTTTTAGGTACAGGCAATTTTAAGACTTGTGGGCTTCAACTCCCAGAATTCCACAGCCAGCTTTGTTAGCTTTGAAGAGGCCCAGTGCTATTGTATCTTCTTTTAAATAATAGAGAATAATGTATACTTCCAGAAACTTTAATTAATTTTAACAGCTCTGTACAAGTATAGTCTGAAATGTAACAGTGTCCTGTTTAGTATTAGAGTTAATACTAACTAGTATTAGAGTTAAATTCTGACTTACCTTGGAGTAGATCTGTTTAAATCTCGATTGGCGGAGCCGCGGGGGAGGGCCTTCTCTGTGGGAGCCCCGTCCCTCTGGAACCAACTACCACCAGAGATCCGGACCATCCCCACCCTGCTGGCCTTCCGTAAAGCCTTAAAAACATGGCTCTTCCGGCAGATGGGGTGAATAGGACAATCAGATTCCCCCTGAATGTTGCGCTTACAATGTTTTTTTTTAAATTATATTTTTAATGTATGACTATTGTTTTTAAATGTACGCTTCTTATTTATGCTGTACGCCGCCCTGAGTCCCACGGGATTGGGCGGCCTATAAGAACGTCTAATAAATAAATAAATAAATAAATAATTGGGAGGAGTTAGTGTGACTACATTTAAGAAAACTTTCTGGTATAATGTACATTTCTCCAATTCTTTGCTATTTCTATGGGTCAGGCACACATGCACAGAAATACACAGCAAACAGTGTATATCATCTGTGCTGTTTGGCAAATTGCTTGGAGGCAGAGGCCTTTTTTCCTTGTTTTCCTCCCCCAAAACTAAGGTGCGTCTTACATTCCGGTGCATCTTATACTCCGAAAAATATGGTAGGTCTTCCTCATGGTCACATTAATGTGCATTCCCCCTGTCCTTGAGTAAGTACGAAAATGCTCTCCCCACAGTAGAATCCAATGTAGGCTGAGAACAGTTTGCTTTTCTTACAGATTTAATTTGCAAGAAGCAGTCTACTGAAGAAGAGACATTATGTTGTCTTCATTATATCTTATCTTCTAATGTGTAGCTTTTAATTCAGAAATCAATGTTTGAACAATATTCCGTAACACAGGAATTTTCATACATACACACATACACAGAAAGATGATCGTGCTTCCCCCTCCCTTCTCAATCTTAATCACTATCCTTCATGGCCTTTCCTCTTTTGGAGAATCAGAAATCCTATTTCACTGGGCTCTTCAGCTCTATCTATGGAGACCATGGATTATCTGGTACTGTGCATGTACATTATACATACTATACTGGAAGTGATGGGTTCAGAAGTACAGACTTTTCTCCATATTGATTATCTTTCACCATCCACATGAGTTTTCTGATGGAAAAATTAACCCAATCATATTCAGAATATAGCAACTCCAGGACAACCTCTCTCATTTTATCAGGCAACACCCCCCCCCCCACATACACACACATGTACTACATGGCTCAGCTTTCCTATAGTTTTGAGTATGACTTTAGTGTTATTTGAAAAGATTACAATCCCAATGTCAAAATAAACCCACTTGGAGAGCTCCCTGTGACTACCTTTCAGGTATAGGAAGACAGCTATCATGTCATCACTAATGCTTCTCTTCATTAGGCTACATTTACCTACTTCCCTTAAATATTCATCATACAATTTAGCCTCTCACCTTTGTTGTTCTTCTCTGGACTTTTTCTAGTGTCTCAACATCTTTTTTTGTATCGTGGTAACCAAAGCTGGATGCAGTATTCCCAGCGCAATATAAAGAGCTGCTATCACTTCTTGTGATCTTCATGCTGTCCTGTTGATGCAGCCTAGGATTGCATTGGCTTTTTTGGCAGCTGCAGCACACTGCTGGCTCAAAGTTAAGTTATGATTCACTAGGACACCAAGATATTTCTTACAGTTATTGTTGTTGAGCCAGGTACCACCTGTCCTACAGCTATGCATTTAGTTTTATCTGCCTAGGTGCAGAACCTTGCTTTTCTCACCATGGAATTGCATCTCATTGGCTAGGATCCAATGCTTAAGTCTGTCAAGATCCTTCTGAATAACAAGTCTATCTTCCAAGGTGTTGCCGATTCTCCCCCCTTCCCCTCCAGCTTGGTGTTATCTGCAAATTTTATGAGTTCCCCTTCTATCCCTCATCTAGATCATTTATGAAGAATGTTGAAGAGCATTGGACTCAAGACAGAATTTTGAGGTACCCTACTGCATGCTTCCCTCCATGTAGATGTAATTCCATTAAGGACCATACACTGAGTGCAGTTGGTCAGCCAACTGCAAATCCATTTGGTGGTGGTACTGTCTATCCCACATTGTTCTATCTTACCAAGACAAAGGTTGTGGTTTATTTTGCCAAATGCCTTATTGAAGTCCAAGTAAACTATCCACAGCATTTCTCTGATCCACTAATTTAGTCACTTTATTATTTTATATATGTGTGTCTGTTTTTACTTCTAAGGTGTAATCAGTTGAAAGAGAATGGCTATTCTGTATTTTCTTCTACAATTTCACACATTATAAAGTAATGTTTATTTTTGAAATGCTGTAAAAAGTATGAAAATGTTAGTAACATGTGTAAGACAGGACTTTGAATTCATTAAGCGGTTATAGAGTCTTTAAATAAATAATTTTTAATAGTGTGATAGCTTTTATAAGCAGTACATAACAGCGGTGCTTATATATAAAATATAGATTAAGTAAATGTTAAATTCTAAGTATGTGTGCATAAGTAGCAGATTAGAATACTAAGATTAAAATAATAAGTTTATTATATTGAATTACCACTTAAATCAATTAGTTCCATTACTGAGAATTTTCTGAAAAATGTTGTTTGCAATGGAAAGAAAAAACTTAAAATATAATGCTGATACCCTATTTCAATAAAGTTTGAATTTTATGCAATATGGAAAGTTATCCATCCAGCAGTTCCCAAAATTAGGACAAGCTGAAGGCTTACAATATTTGTTTTGTTAGACAAATATGAATGTATCCATTTTTTGTAACTTGCAGCACGTACATAGAGTCCTGGAAATTTTGGTCTGCCACAGCCAACACCAGAACTGGTGATTCCTATTAAATAATATTTGTTTGTATCTGGGAAATAGCACACCAGAGGACCACCACTGTCTCCCTACAATGTGAAAAATAAAGATAAGACATGTTAAGTGTTGCTTTATTGCTATTTTGAAGATTTAGCATATAATCCTATTAGTTTGAGTTATACTTGCCATGACGTATCAAATGAAAATATTGATCATTTGAAAATTTGAATATCCTGAGGGGGAAATATTTGCTTTGTTGGACCAAGATTTTAAATTAAATTACTTTAAATATACATACATACATTTAATTTAATTTAATTTAATTTAATTTAATTTAATTTAATTTAATTTAATTTAATTTAATTTAATTTAATTTAATTTAATTTAATTTAATTTAATTTAATTTAATTTAATTTAATTTAATTTAATTTAATAATAGTATTTCTATGCCGCCCAACTCCCTAGGGACTCTGGGCGGCTTACAACAGTAAAAATACATAATAGAATAAAAAACAGTTTAAAACATGATTAAAAAAAACAATCAACATTTAAAATACATTCAACAATGCATACATACATGGGGCGGTCTAAAGGACCTCATCAGAAGGTCATTGGCCCCCGACCTGCCGGAAAAGCCAGGTCTGGATGGTTTTCCGGAAGGCCAGTAAGGTGGGGATAGTACGGATCTCGGGAGGTAGCTCGTTCCATAGGGTCGGAGCCGCTACAGAGAAGGCCCTTCCCCGCGGACCCGCCAGCCGACACTGTCTAGCTGATGGGACCTGAAGAAGGGCCACCCTGTGCGATCTCACTGGTTGTTGGGAGGAATGCAGTAGAAGGCGGTCACGCAGATAAACTGGTCCTGAGCCATGTAGGGCTTTACAGGTAACAACCAACACCTTGAATTGCGTCTGGAGACCAATCGGCAACCAGTGCAGCTCGCAGAGAATGGGCATCGTGTGGGTGTATCTTGACGCACCCACTACAGCTCGCGCAGCTGCATTCTGGACCAGATATTGTTAGAGTTTGGGCCTGTTTCTCCCGAGGATGTGGACAGAGCTGTGGGGGCGATGGGTACCTCCACCTGTTTATTGGACCCATGCCCCTCCTAGTTGGTCTCGGCCAGCAGAGAGGTGGAATATGCGGCTGGATACAGGCACTGGTCACCGCTTCTTTGAGGGAGGGATCCGTACCGCAGTCGTTAAAAGCTGCGGTGGTGAGACCCCTCCTGAAGAAGCCTTCCCTGGATCCAGCTGATTTGAAGAACTATCGTCCGGTCTCCAACTTACCCTTCTTAGGGAAAGTTGTGGAGAAGGTGGTGATTACTCAGCTTCTGCAACTTCTGGATGAAACAGATCATCTAGATCCTTACCAGTCGGGTTTCAGGCGCGGCTACAGTACAGAAACTGCCTTGGTCGCTCTGATGGATGATCTCTGGCGGGCCCGGGATGGGGGGAATTCCTCCATCCTGGTGCTACTTGACCTCTCAGCGGCTTTCGATACCATCGACCATGGTATCCTTCTGCATCGTCTCGGCGAGTTGGGAGTGGGAGGCACCGTTTTACGGTGGTTCTCCTCTTATCTCGCCGATAGGATGCAGTCGGTGTTAGCAGGAGGGCAGAGATCGTCCCCTAGGCCCCTATCATGTGGGGTGCCTCAGGGGTCGGTTCTCTCGCCCATCCTGTTTAACATTTACATGAAGCCGCTGGGGGAGATCATCCGCAGACATGGGGTGTGTTTTCACCAGTACGCTGATGACACCCAGCTGTACATCACCACCCCGTCTGACTTCAGTGAGGCAGTTGATGTGATGTGCCGGTGCCTGGATGACATTAAGATCTGGATGGGGAGGAACAGACTCAGACTCAATCCCGACAAGACTGAGTGGCTGTGGATACTGCCTCCTAAGGACTACGACAACTGTCCCTCCTTGGCTTTCGAGGGAGCGAAACTGACCCCCTCGGATCAGGTCCGCAACTTGGGGGTCCTCCTAGATCCACAGCTAAAATTGGATCATCATCTTTCTGCTGTGGCTAGGGGGGCCTTTGCACAGGTTCGCCTGGTGCACCAGTTGCGGCCATTCTTGGAGAAGGAGGCTCTACTCACGGTCACTCATGCCCTTGTCACCTCCCGCTTGGACTACTGCAACGCGCTCTACATGGGACTACCCCTGAAGAGTATCCGGAGACTTCAGTTGGTGCAAAATGCGGCTGTGCGTGCTGTGGTGGGTGTTCCAAGGTACACCCACGTGACACCTATACTCCGCCAGCTGCATTGGTTGCCCATCAGTCTCCGGGTCCAATTCAAGGTGTTGATCACCATCTTTAAAGCCCTTCATGGCTTAGGACCAGGCTATCTCCGAGACCGCATTCTGCCTCACACTTCCCTTCGACCGGTTAGGGCCCACAGAGTTGGCCTCCTCCAGGTCCCGTCGGCCAAGCAATGCCGGCTGGCGGGCCCTAGGGGGAGAGCCTTCTCTGTGGCTGGCCCCGCGCTCTGGAACCAACTTCCCCCAGAGACCCGAACTATCCCCACTCTGCTGGCCTTCCGAAAAGCCGTTAAGACATGGCTTTTCCTGCAGGCTGGGGGTAGAGCTTAATCCACTCGAGCTCACCCCCAAGTATGTATGGTTGCTGAATGGTTGTTGGATGATTTTAATATTGTGTTTTAATTTTTATATTTGTTTTTTAAGTAATATTTATAAATTGGTTATTCTTGTATTTTCTCTGTTGTACGCCGCCCTGAGTCCTTCGGGAGTTGGGCGGCATATAAGAAAACCAAAATAAATAAATAAATAAATAAATAAATAAATAAATAAATAAATAAATAAATAAATAAATAAATAAATATATATATATATATATATATATATATATATATATATATATATATATATATATATATATATATATATATATATATATATATATATATATATATATATATATATGTAGGTCTTTGGTTATTCGGGTTTTCTCCCGCGTGAAATTGGAAGTATCTTGCAAAGATACTTCCAATTTCACGCGGGAGAAAACCCGAATAACCAAAGACCTACATACAAACACCCGCGAAAACCTCAGAAAACATATATATATATATATATATATATATATATATATATATATATATATATATATATATATATATATATATATATATATATATATATATATATATATATATATATATATATATATATATATATATATATATTATCAAGGCAGAATACATAGCAGTCTCTCCTATTTTTCCCACAACAGCCTTCTGAAGTAGATTTTACAAATACTGAGTAGAATAAAGTGGCCCAGTGAGCTTCCATGGCTGAGGGCAATCTGGAACTTGGGTCTCCCTAGTGTCAGCCCAACACCTTAGTGACTACACTACAGCAAAATTGCACTATAAACTCAGCATGTTAGGGGCTTATCTACCATCAAGCATTTTTGTACACAGGTATTGAGAATCACTCTGTATTCCCAAGTGATCTATTCTGAAAAGAGGTAAAGTAATCTGAATCAGAAAAAAAATCTGCTATTATTACTATTATTTATTAATTTTCTATGTCACCCATCTCCCCTATAAGGTGACTGGGTGGCTTACAAATTATAAAACAAAGTAATTAAAATATTAAAACATTAAAACCACATATTAAGATTTTAAAAACTATACTGAAACCAGAACTAGGAGACTGACGGGACACCCTACTGCTATGCCACAGCCACTGATAAAACCTTCACTGAAAGATTGTGAAAAAAATCATTATTTATTTTTCTTTATATTCATGTCCACATGCATAAATTAAAAATATATCCCACAAATTTCTATAAGAAATTTAGTTTTCCTGTAACATCTTTTTTTGCTTTCAGGAATTATTATTATTATTATTTTTAATGAGTTGGTTGACTGGTTTTTCTCTTTGTGGGCATTAACAGTCACTTTTGTAAAACTCTAATGATTTTAGAAAAAGCAAACTATTCTTTGAATTTTACTATAAAAATTCAAATAACCATTTTATGACATAGACCTTCATCAACTATTTTTTCCTTCCCAAACTGATTGTATTCCTATTATTTTGACATCTGTACTTCTACTTATTAAAAATTGATCAAGCAAAAGCTATAGAAGATAGTTTCACAATATTTTATAATGAAATAATTAACAATTTACCTGGCAACTATCAACATGTCCGCTTTCAGAGCCAGCACAAACCATTTTCAGGGATACTGTGCCGCCATACCAATCGTAGCTATTACAGATTTGCAATGGAATAATGTCAACCTGAGCTTCTTGTAATATATGATTACCTTTACCTGTAATGAAAGCATAAAATAAAGCTGGAAGTATGTTTATGTAATGTAGGGATAGGGTAGGGAATCTGGTAGGGAAAACTCATGGAATTTTGAAGGTTTTTAGACTTAAGTCAAATTTCCTGCCCCATATACTTCATACTGTATCTACAGTCATTGACAATCTTTGCAAATTTTATATAACAAATTCATATTATTTGGTTGACAGCTATATTGTCAGTCTATTCATTTTCATCTTTTCATTACTGCAACTGTGACAGTATTAAGATCAAATATCACTATGGAGAATTTTAAAATTCATGTTATCTGTGCAGTAAGCTATCATCTCACAAAGGATTACACCATCATGCTAAGCCAGGGGTCCTCAAACTTTTTAAACAGGGGGGCGATTCACAGTCCCTCAGACTGTTGGGGGGGGGCGAACCTGGTGGGCAGGTGTGGCTAGGTAGTCATGTGGCTGGGTGGGCATGGCTGGGTGGTCATGTGATTGGGTGAGCGTGGCCAATTTAGCAGTCCATTTTGCCTTTGTCCTTCATAAGCTGTATTTGCTCAACCCAAGGAATCTATTTACTTAATAAGAACCCCCCCCCCCAAAGGGAAAAAAAGTGCAAACTTTCTTGCCACTTGCCTAACTTCATTACAGTACAGCAGCAGCTTCAGGCTCCTTAAAATAGGTCATTAAAAAAGAATAAAACAAACAGGATTTCCTTCAAAATAACTCCTGATTATATGTTTCAGATGACCACACAATAAACCAGACTGAGAACTGCACCAATTAAGACTGTAACTAAAACCCCCAAGATGGGCATTGAGAGATATTGGAAGCAGGTGGAAGAAGGCGGAATCAACACAACCCCCCCACCCCCCCAGCCTCCAATGGTGAATTAAGGAGAGATAATGGTCCCTCAGACTGTTGGGGGTCTGACTATAGTAATAGTTTGAAAAAAAGATGAACAAATTTCTATGAACACTGCACATCTTTATTTGTAGTGCAAAAAAACATGAAATAATACAATACTTAAAATGAAGAATAATTTTAACCAACCTAAATATACTAATTCAATGGGAAGTTGGATTCAAAATTGTAAGTTACCAATAAATACAGAGCTACAAAAAACAGGGATCATTATTTGATCTCCTTTTGTTTCAGGCAAAGGCTTCACAGCGCTGCAAGCAAAGATTTAAAAATTTCAGATGTGAGTGTTGAATTTAGGCTGGGCAGCTTCTGCAAACACCCCGCCCCCAGAGCTCAAACCATGCTCTCATCCCTCCCACCTAGGACTGAGGCAGCTTCTCCAACACCCCCCCCCCAAGAGTTCAAAGCTCTCTCTCTCTCTCTCTCTCTCTCTCTCTCTCTCTCTCTCTCTCACACACACACACACACACACACACACACACACACACAAAGCTCTAACCTCGGGCAGCAATGAGCTGAAGTTCACAGAAGTGTGGCTGCAATCTGCAAGGTATTATAGGCTGGAGGAGAGGCAATGAGGGCAGTGGGTAAAGGCAGACTTGCAAAGAGTGGCTGGGAGGTAAGGGGCGGGGCTTAATCCCACCACTGGGGGGGGGGGCGGATAGAGTGTGTCCTCTGGCCGCATGTGTCCCGCAGGCTGTAGTTTGAGGATCCCTGTGCTAAGCCATAAAAAAATGATTTTTTTTTTGGTCTTCGGTCAAAATATTGCATTTGGAATGAGTTTGCTTTCAATTTTCATTGATCATTTAGTGGTAGTAGTATTTCCATCAATCCTGGCTACTGTAAGTAATGTCTAATAGTAATGGACTAGCCTGCATCCTATGCTATTGGCAATATACCAGTAGCATAGGATGCATGGTAGGCATGCCAGTGGTATGGCTAAGAGTAACGTGTTGATGAAAAAAATGCTGGGAATCATAGTGCAACAACATTTGAAGGGCTTATCACTGCCTTGAGAAATTGTACATTCTGGCCCTCCAGATGTTATAGTACTGATTCTCAGAATCTATTTCCATTACCAAGGCAGTGAAAGCTGTCACCTAGCAACATATAGAAGCCCACAGGTTTTACATCTTTTAAAATTTGTCCATTGTTCAAATAAACTACTGTCCTGTCCTGTCCTGTCCAGGTTTTGTCAATAATGCATGCAAGAACAAGAGAAGAAAATTCCACTACCGTTACATCCAGACAAAATTGGATTTATTTGATAATAACATCACTTCTATAATGTTTCTGAAAAGGATTACTTTTACAACTTCAATATCTGTGGGGGGGGGGGAAGAAAACTTAAAAAATGAATACATTGTGTTATTTATGCATACATATCTAGAAAGTTTGGTAAAAAGGTGATTTAAAAGGTACTATCACTATGACTGGTAACTTTTTAGTGAGTACATTTACTAGCAGCCGTGATTTAATTTAATTTGTGAATAAGACTGCAGCTTAAAATCACTAAAATCTTGATCTTAATATTAAAGTAATAAGAATAGATTTACCTTCTTCCGTTGTGCTTCCCCACCCACTTATATAACATGGATTCTTAGATTTATCACTCAGAAAGTGAGCAGAGTCCGGTAAGCAGATAGGTTGGACGTAGTCATTGTACTTCACAAATTGCACCAGTCTGAACAAGGCAACATCATTTTCAAAAGTTCCAAATTCATAATCAGAATGCATAATGATATCTTTGATATTATATTCTTTAGAAAAAGGCCAATGTATGTAAAGATGATGCAAACCAACTACAGCCTTCCACTTGTCTGGTTTCCTAGGGGGGGGGGAATCAAAGATCCATAAGAGTCAATAGATACTATAGAATTGTTACATCAGAGATACTGATAACAGAGTCAAAATAATTCAGTAATTTCACTTCAAGAATGTTCAGATTGGAATTCTGAAATCAAAGTCAATCTTTGCCAAAAGCAATATTCTTATCTATGTCATTAAAATGAAGGCAGTTGTCTTGGAAATTCTGTTCAAAATTAAGCAAGGGATTCCCATTAGAAACTGGAAGTCTGTGCATAGAGTGAGGACTAATGCAAAGAACTACAGAAATAATTTTCGCTGCTAGTAGGAGGTTTCAGAATTAATACTCATCAAAGTATGTTATTGGCAGTACTTAAGCTTGTGAGAGCCAAGGAAAGATACTTCTACAGAATTTTAATACCAGTATTGAGCAAGAAGCACAAAGTACCAAATCCAGCTTCTTTTTCTTGAAGCTGGATGCTTTGCCCTACCCCATTTTTTTCACCTTGACTTCTTTCATTCTTCAGTCAAATTGTTGGGATCTTGGCTCTCTTGCTTGCCTGACCTCGATCCTATAGTTATTTTGATTGTTTTGCCACCACTGTCATTCTTGTCCCTAATTGCTTTGGTCTTTCTAGGTTCCTAGATATTTTCCCCTACTTTCCTATCTCTTGGCTCTTCTTTCCTCCATATCTACTTTTATCACTGCTCTTCAGTCTTCCATATCTGGACACTGATTTACAAAAATACAGACGGGAGGTTGAACAACAAGCCTCATGGTGCGACCGGAACAATATGGAACTGAACACACTCAAAACCGTAGAAATGGTGGTAGACTTTAGGAAAAACTCTCCCATCCTACCACCTCTTACAATACTAGACAACACAGTATCAACAGTAGAGACCTTCAAATTTCTAGGTTCTATCATATCTCAAGACCTAAAATGGTCACCTAACATCAAAAACGTCATCAAAAAACAACAACAAAGAATGTTCTTTCTGTGCCAACTCAGGAAGCTCAAACTGCCCAAGGAGCTGCTGATACAGTTCTACAAAGGAATCATTGAGTCTGTCATCTGCACCTCTATAACTGTCTGGTTTGGTTCTGCAACCCAACAAGACAGACACAGACTTCAGAGGATAATCAGAACTGCAGAAAAAAACAATTGCTACCAACCTGCCTTCCATTGAGGACCTGTATACTGCACGAGTCAAAAAGAGGGCCGTGAAAATATTTACGGACCCCTCGCATTCTGGACATAAACTGTTTCAACTCCTACCCTCAAAACGTCGCTATAGAGCACTGCACACAAAGACAACTAGACACAAGAACAGTTTTTCCCCGAACACCATCACTCTGCTAAACAATTCCCTCACCACTGTCAAACTATTCACTACTATTACTATTAGTTTTTCTCATCGTTCCTATCACCCATCTCCACCCACTTATGACTGTATGACTGTAACTTGTTGCTTGTATCCTTACAATTTATATTAATATTGTTTCCTGATTGCTTATTTGTACCCTATGACAATCATTAAGTGTTGTACCTCATGATTCTTGACAAATGTATCTTTTCTTTTATGTACACTGAGAGCATATGCACCAAAGACAAATTCCTTGTGTGTCCAATCACACTTGGCCAATAAAGAATTCTATTCTATTCTATTCTATTCTATTCTATTCTATTCTATTCTATTCTATTCTATTCTATTCTATTCTATTCTATTCTATTCTAATTCTAAAAAGATAATGGATTGAAACTTACCATAATTCCCCCTCATCCCAAACCTAGATGTTGAATGCTTTCAGGCTTGGAAAAGACAACAATAAAATGTATTTTAGCTGCAACAAGAAAGCCTGGACAATGTCTCTTTATGGAATTTACAAAATTAGCTGATAAAAGCTTTGAAGGTTTCTCTTGAATGCCAGAGATTGATGCAAAACAGTAAGCAACTGGGCTTGATTAATAAAGTTAATTGCAATTATCCTGGCATTTGTGCTATGTATTTTTTTGGTACTTGACCTACAAACACTGAAGCCTACAATAAATGCTTTTTAAGGTTTTATTTTACACTTATTAAGCTCAATCTGTAGGTTAAGGTATCAGAATATATCCTGCCCTAATAAGCAAAAGATATGTGGAAGAAGGAAATAGTATAGGAAGGAGATTCATAAATAAATAACTGGCACATCAGTGTTACTTATGACAGCACTTTCAGAGTTAAACCAGCCCTTTCCTTTAGGTACTTCCCACGAGCATAATGCCGCACACTGTAATGTAATTATATGTATCACACAATTTGATCTCTTTCTGTAATACATAAACAAGTTTCTCCTCTTTTCCTTCTCTTTTCATTTTTCCTCTCTATTTCCATCCAGCTTGGCTATTCTTTCCCTTACAGATTCCATATTGGGGCTGTAAAAATCCAGACTACCATATGGCAGCTTCCACTTAGTGGTTATCATGTCTTGTAGAGGACAAATGGTAGCCCTTCCTATCCTTGCCCAATGAAACATCTCATTTTCTTTTTTGCCTTTTCATATGGAAGGACAGAGGGAAATGTGTGTCTGTCTGTCTATGCGTGTCTCGGGGCGGGGGGATTACTTGTGCAGGGAGAGAATGGTTGGTACAGTTAGATAGAATTTTTAAAGTAGGAAAAAATGACTTATTTTACAGGAATTAATTAAAATGTTTTGTTGCCCTGGTTCCTATTTTCCCCTTTCAAATATGACAGGTATATATGCACAGTATATGTACACATGTGTATCAATTAATGGGAAGAGGAAGTCTCCTGTTTTCATTTCCTTTTCCCAAAACTTTACTCCTTTCTTTGGAGGATGAATTCCTCAGTCAGATTGTTGCCACATAATCTTGTAAATCCAGGTTTCAAAGTGTGTCTGTGTCTATATACACATCTTCACCAGAGCCGTGGTGGCATAGTGCTTAGAATGCAATATTACAGGCTAACCCTGCCGACTGCCAGCAGTTTGATCTTGATCGGCTCAAGAATGACTCAGCCTTCCATCCTTCCGAGGTCAGTAAAATGAGGACCCAGATTGTTGGACACAATATGCTGACTCTGTAAATCACTTAGAGAGGGCTGCAAAGCACCTCTATAGAGTTATGTAAGTCTAAGTGCTATTGCCATTTCTATGTACACATGCACCAAAAATGGACAGAAAACCATTTAGAACTGAAAGATACATACTGATATTCTTGAATGCAATGTGCTGCAGTCAGCACTGAGTTGTTACTGATTAAAACTCCTGCACATATATGACAATATGCTCTGTCACTGTAATGAATTTGAAGACTGACTTGCCATGGCCATGCCCCAGGTTCAGCATCATGTCCACCTACAATCCGGGAGCCCATTGTGGACTCATCTACCGCAGGCCTTGTTCCACATTCTAGAAATCAGAATAGTTTAATGGTGAGAAATGAAAGATTAAAACAAAACCAATGTTCAACAATATATTAAAACTAGACCCTGTGAACTAGAAATTACAGGTAGTCCTCGACTTAAAACCACAATTGAGCCCAACATTTCTGTTGTTAAGCAAAACATTTGTTGGATGAATTTTGCCTCACTGTACAACCTATCTTGCTGTCAGTTGTTAAGTGAATCACTGCAGTTCTTAAGTTAGTAATACGGTTGATAAGTGAATCTGGCTTCCCCACTGACTTTGTTTGTCAAAAGGTTGCAAAAGGTGATCACGTGACCCTGGGACACAGCAACGATCATAAATATGAACAAGTTGCCAAGCATCCAAATTTTGATCACGTGACCATGGGGATGCTGCAACGGTTGTAAGTTAAAAACAGTCAAAGACACTTTTTCAGTGCTGTTGTAACTTTGAACGGTCACTAAATGAACTTCTGTAAGTCAAGGATCACCTGTACTAGAACTTGATGGGGTGGAGGGGGAAATTACCACTTTTCTTGTTCAGAGGATAACAATATAAACATTAAAAACTCAACAGCCTGAAATAAGGTGCCTGATAGTACCTTTTCTGATTAACCAAATCTATTAAAAGGCGGCAACTCACAAAAGCTTATGACTTTTAATAAAATTAGTTAGTCAGAACCAGGTCTCTTCTGAAATTTTTGTTATCCAGACTAGCACATTTCTCCTCCTACAGTTTTAAAAGCATCAGTAATTAATACAATGTGCATACTTCTTTTTTTTTGCTAGATTGTTACTACTGCTTGAAAATGTGGAATAAATGCTTGATCTCAATGAAATGCTTAAGGCCATGTTAAATAGGGTATGGTTAACAACATATGCATGTCTTAATTGAAAATCCATGATTTATTACCCACTTTCAAAGCATTCATAGAGCTAATATGGGCATAATGACAGATCTTTCCCCACTTGCACCTAACCCCAAATATGCCTTTGCAGCCTCTTTTTTAAAATACCTTATCCACATGGCATTACAAGATATGCTAGCAAGACTTACCTGCTTTGTACTGGAAAGAAGGAGCACTAGTCCTACATCATGTGATTTTCCATTGTAGAGCTGCTTTGGTATCTCTACATTTGTCCTAAAGGTGCTTTTTCTAAAATGCAACTGGACTTTCTTGCTTGATTTTTTTTCCTTTGAAAACATTTTGCTTCTTAGCCAAGAAGCTTCTTCAGTGTATTAGAAGTGAAACGTTTTACAAACAAACAAACAAACAAAAAACACAAGGAAGCCCAGTTGCTTTTTGGAAAAAGCACCTTTGGGACAACCATGACCTGGATGATTGAGACTCTCCGTAGCCATACAGTATTGTATCTCCACATGAACAATCTTTTAAAAATTGAATTGTTAATGCTTTATTGTTCAAGTAATTCTGTGACTGTAATACATGATGGGGCCATATTCAACAATATGCAAGTTAAAAAATATCCTAACCCTTGAAGCTCCCAAACACCCTACCACCCCAGTTCCAAGTTATCAATTGAAAGTTGGAGGAGAGGTCTGCAGTATGCTCCTGTGGAGTTTCCTGCAGTCACTGCTCAACACCTGTACATTTCTCTTGTCTGTAACAAAACAGTGGGGAATAATAGGATACTTATTACGGTATGCACTGATAGAGCTTTTGGGTGAGATTCTTTCACCAACTTCTCCATGTACTTAACAACTTCCCATTTGGCATGTCTACTACCTTAGCTGACTGGTTAAACAAAGCAGAATCTCAGTTTTACCTGCCTGTGGTTTGACTTAGAAGGATAAATTGGCAGAATACCTTGTCATTTTCACTCACTTAAAAAAAAAATCACCAATTCATTATCTGTTGAGGCAGTGATTCACCAATCCTTGCTCAGCACTTTTTTATGCCCTAACCATTGGTTGTTTGTTTGGTTAGGAGCCAACGAGCCAGTGTTTCTACTTGTTGAAGACGTAGAAATTGCCAAACAATGAGGACCTGGTTTACAAACCATAGTGAACTGATTCACACCACCACATTCTACTTCTTGGATGCAGATACCCTGGATTTGGCAATACAGGATGCGATTAGTGCTCCCTGGGGCTGGGGATGTGATGGCAGCTCCCTACATCCTCCAAGAGAACTGCTGTCATTGAGTCGAATAAAAGCACAGCAGTGAAAGTGCAGAATCGGGCTCATGTTAACCCAAGTTGGAAACACTTTCAAAGTGGAGGAGGAAAACCCAGTTCCAGGCTATTATCTCCACCCTCTCTGGATAGGAGCCAACTTCAGGTTAGGCAATTAGCTCCTCAGCAACCTTTCCCTTCTCTTCTGGGCAAGATGAAATAATTGCTTAGGAATGACCTCTAAAATAATGTTGTGTCTATGTATGATGAATCTGTTCTTCTAGGTCTAGTTCTGAATTCGTTTCAACTTGCCAAGAGAGAAATAGTTGGAGATTCCAGGCTCTGGGCTCACATTCGCAGCCAAAAGAGAGGAATCTGATGCTTGTTGACAGGAGATTGCGGAAATCTCAGCAGGACAAGCGGAGCTCTTTCCTTACGGAGTTTTCAAGCTGGGGCGGGGGGAGGGGCGGTTAGAGCCGCCCTGAACGCCCTTGCACACACACACACACACACACACACACACACACCCCGGGATCAACATGAATTAGGGCTGCAGGGAGCAGCTTTCCTAATAACAGCGGTGCTTTCTACCACTCGGTCTTTTGAGAGCAAGCTCATTCAAAGGCCATTGCCTTACGGAGAACGAACAGGTTAAGTTAAATGAAATGAAATGAAATTCAGAATACAGCTGGAAGGGACCTTGGAGGTCTTCTAGTCCAACCCCTTGCTCAAGCAAGACAGCCCCGCTCTCACCGTCTGTGAGAGAGACGAGGGGCAGGAGCTCCAGCAGCAGAAACAGCGGCCACAAAGAAAGGATGGACGAACGAAAGCTCCGGAACATCTTCGATCCAGAAAGCAAATGGCGGCCAGGCCTCTGGGCGGCTTCTTTTGCGGTTGTCCGTCTCGAGTGCCGCGCGGCTCGCGGGGCGAGTTTCACGTGGCGCAAGCGCTTCGCGGTTTCAGCACGCGGAAACGCGATTTTCTTTTCTTTTTTTCTTTTCTCCTCTCTCTCTCTCTCTCTCTCTCTCTCTCTCTCTCTCTCTCTCTCTCTCTCTTATAATAGTCGGGGTTTGCTCACCTTACCTCCCGTGGACAGACACCGTTTAGATTTTAGATTTAAATTGTAATGTCTAAAATGTATTCGTTTTATATTTAAAAAAACAATATCTCATTTCAAGATATCTATGCTTTGTTGTTACCCATAGTATATTTAAAATGGTCTGGAGAAGAGTCAATAAGATTACGAACTTGAATGATGCCAAAAATCCTCAGAGTCGATTCTAAAGCAACCTCCAGTAATGATGCAAATGAGGAAAAGTGGCAGATGCGAGAGTTTATTTCGCTCGGAGTCTTGGAACGTGCGCACCAGGATTGATGGGATACCACAGTTGTGGGACTGTTGTATCCTATATATCTATAGCTATGTCTCCATGTCCTCTTATAACTAATAGGGCTGGCATGCTCCAGCTCTCATTGATGATTGTGGTATTCATAAACATGGTTTTTCCATGACAGTTTTTAATATCTGCATGGCCCTGACTCTGCTGTCATTTAGGAAAGTCTTAAAAATATGACTTTTTAAGCAAGTCCTTGAACAGAATATTTATTTATTTTGCACCAATGTTATTACTGACTTAGTATTTATGGTGTTTTCCTTCCCTAATGAGGCAGTTGGTTTTGTTATAGTCTTATTTTTTATCTTGTGTTTCATGTATTACTTATTGCTTAGAGTTTAGTGATTACACTGGGTTATAAATTGACTAAATAAATGACCTAAATAAATATATGCTGATATTTATTTATTTATTTATTTATTTATTTTGTTATTCTTATATGCCGCCCAACTCCCGAAGGACTCAGGGCGGCGTACAACAGGAAAAAATACAAGAATAATCAAAATGCAAGTGATTAAAAAAAACAAATACAAATTTTTAAAAACAATATTAAAACAACAACATCCATTCGATATCATACATACTTGGGGGGTGATCTCAGGTGGATTAAGCTATCCCCCCCACCTGCAGGAAAAGCCATGTTTTAACGGCTTTTCGGAAGGCCAGCAGAGTGGGGATGGTTCGGGTCTCTGGGGGAAGTTGGTTCCAGAGCACGGGGCCAGCCACAGAGAAGGCTCTCCCCCTAGGGCCCGCCAGCCGGCATTGTTTGGCCGACGGGACCTGGAGGAGGCCAACTCTGTGGGCCCTAACCGGTCGGAGGGAAGTATGAGGCAGAATGCGGTCCCGAAGATATCCTGGTCCTAAGCCATGAAGGGCTTTAAAGATGGTGATCAACACCTTGAATTGGACCCGGAGACCGATGGGCAACCAATGCAGCTGGCGGAGTATTGGTGTCACATGGGTGTACCTTGGCACACCCACCACAGCACGCGCAGCCGCATTTTGTACCAGCTGAAGTCTCCGGATACTCTTCAAGGGTAGCCCCATGTAGAGCGCATTGCAGTAGTCCAAACGCGAGGTGACAAGGGCATGAGTGACCGTGAGTAGAGCCTCCTTCTCCAAGTATGGCCGCAACTGGTGCACCAGGCGAACCTGTGCAAAGGCCCCCCTAGCCACAGCAGAAAGATGGTGGTCCAATTTTAGCTGTGGATCTAGGAGGACCCCCAAGTTGCGGACCTGGTCTGAGGGAGTCAGTTTCGCACCCTCAAAGACCAAGGAGGGATAGTTGTCATGGTCCTTAGGAGGCAATATCCACAGCCACTCAGTCTTGTCAGGATTGAGTCTGAGTCTGTTCCTCCCCATCCAGATCTTAACGTCGTTCAGGCAGTGGCACATTACATCAACTGCCTCCCTGAAGTCAGATGGGGTGGTGATGTACAGCTGGGTGTCGTCAGCGTACTGATGGAAACACACCCCATGTCTGCGAATGATCTCACCCAACGGTTTCATGTAGATATTGAACAGGATGGGCGAGAGAACCGACCCCTGAGGCACCCCACATGATAGGGGCCTAGGGGACGATCTCTGCCCACCTGCCAACACCGACTGCATCCGATCGGCGAGATAAGAGGAGAACCACCGCAAAACGGTGCCTCCCACTCCCAACTCGCCGAGCCGATGCAGAAGGATACCATGGTCGATGGTATCGAAAGCCGCTGAGAGGTCAAGTAGCACCAGGATGGAGGAATTTCCTCCATCCCGGGCTCGCCAGAGATCATCCATCAGGGCAACCAAGGCAGTTTCTGTACTGTAGCCGCGCCTGAAGCCCGATATATAAAAATAAATGCCATTACATATCCTGATCTGATAATTCAAGAGAAAGTGGTTTGATAAACAGTTGTTCAGATTCTTGAAATTCATAATTCCTCTCACATTAAAACTAGAGTATGGAATGCTGTCAAGGTTAGTAAAGAAATGATTAAAATCCAAAAAAATAATTGTGCTTGTTATATCCTCAGACACTTCCCTTGGTATGCAGTGTTATATAATTTTGTGCATTAGAAAACCTGCACTGACTCCCAATAGATTTCTGGATGCAATATGGAATAGGGCCATTATTTTGCAGGACAGCCTTTCTCCAGTTGTTTCTGCCTGTTGACTAGATCAAGTAGAATGTGCCAGGTCCTGTTTATTTAATGGTGTCTTTGGATCTACAGTCCTCAGAGAGACAGGAAAAACAGAAGAGGAACTTAAAGAAAATTTCAAAAGCTTCTCAAACATCTTTTAAGAGAAAATTGTAGTTATAAGTAATCTTTAGCTTGTGTATAGTACATATCCTTTACAGGTAGTCCTCAACTTATGACCACAATTGAGCCCAAAATTTATGTTGTTAAGTGAGAAATTTGTTAAAAGAATTGTGCCCCATTTTATGACTTCTCTTGCCACATTTGTTAAGTCAAATCACTGCAGTTGTCAAGTTAGCAACACCGTTGTTAAGTGAATCTGGTTTTTCCATTGAATTTGCTTGTCAGAAGGTTGCAAAAGGTGATCACATGACCCCGGGATACTGTAACCATGAACAAGTTGCCAAGCATCCAAATTTTGATTACGTGACCATGGGGATGCTGCAATGGTCATAAGTGTGAAACATGGTCATAAGTCACTTTTTTCAGTGCCGCTGTAACTTCGAATGGTCACTAAATGAACTGTTGTAAGTCGAGGACTTCCTGTATAGGGGTTAAATAACAATAATTAGAACTGTAATTAGAACTTGTGTGGGATTGTAATGTATGATGTGTGAACGTCAGTTAAAGGGACAGGCACCAATTAAATTGAGGCTTATGAAAGGTTAGCAGCCTGTAATATCTTTCTGCAATGACCACCAGGGCTGGATGCATCTAAAAGAGTCCGTCTGACTCGGACCTTGAATTTTAAAGAGAAAATTGCTTCTCTAATTTAATTTACAAGCTTTGAACAGATGGGAAAAACGGGGGGGGGGGAAGGAATTTCAAAGGCTTAACTATACCAACGGGAAGCTTGTGATTCCTCCTTAAGTATATAAGGATGTAACTTGCACTTTTCATTCTTTGTAGATAGATATTTTATTGACATAAAAGAAAGTTTTGTGAATGAAAGAAGAGAGATGTATTCAAAAGAATCAGAAGAACCTAGAGAATCTTAAGAATCAGAATTAGACAGAATTAATCAGATATCTGAAACAGAATAACAGAATTGAAAGGGACCTTGGAGGTCTTCTAATCCAACTTCCTGCTCAAGCAGGAAACCCTATATCATTTTAGACAAATGGTTGTCCACTCTCTTCTTTAAAATCTCCACTATTGGAGCACCCACAACTTCTGGAGGCAAGTCGTTCCACTGATTAATTGTTCTCACTGTCTGGAAATTTCTCTTTAGTTCTAAGCTGGTTTTCTCCTTTCCTTCTTTTTCTGCCTTCAGATGCTTTGGAGAATAGGTTGACCCCCTCTTTGTGGCAGCCCTCAAATATCAGAACACTGCTATCATGTCACCCCTAGTCCTTCTTTTCATTAAACTAGACACACCCAATTCCTGCAACTGTTCTTCTTATGTTTTAGCCTCCAGTCCCCTAATCATCTTTGTTGCTCTTCTCTGCAATCTTTCTAGAGCAGAGGTGTCAAACGCACGGCCAGTGGGCCGGATGCATCATGCGCTGGCCACGCTCACCGTTTTAGTGAAGGGAGAAAAGTCGCGATATGTCACGTGACGACAATGTGACAATGCGAGTTTGACACCCCTGTTCTAGAGTCTCAACATTTTTTTTAATATCATGGTGACCAAACCTGAATTCAATACTCCAAGTTTAGTGTTACCAAGGCAGTATAAAGCAATATTAACAGTGGTGGGTTCCTACCGGTGCGGTCCACTCTATAGCACAGGTAGCGGCCCGCTGGTGATGTCACAGTACCGGTGCGGTCGGTTGCCGGTGCCTGGGTGCCACTATTTTTTTTAAAAAAAATTATTTATTTTATTTTTTTAATTTTCTTCTGTGCATGCCCAGAAGCCGAGCTTCCGGCACTGCGCATGCGCTGCCTTCCTACCCCACAGTGAGTCCAAACAGGGGAGGATGGCTGAGGGAGCGTGTGAGACGCTGAAAGAACGGGCGGCAGGAGCTATCTCCATTCCCCTCCCTTCAGCAGTCCAAGAAGCCACGAACGCGCGGTGATGATCCTAGGCATTTTTACACGTTTGAGGCTTCTCGAGCTGCTGAGGGGAGGGGGAATGGGCGGCAGGACCTATCTCAGTTCCCCTCCCTTCAGCAGTCCGAGAAGCCACGAACATGTGGTGATGATCCTAGGCATTTTCACACGTTCAAGGCTACTCAAGCTGCTGAGGGGAGGGGGAATGGGTGGCAGGAGCCTGGGATCATCGAATGGGGAGAAGCATTCAGGCCGGACGGAGCCTCCTAGAAGAACCGCTGCTGCGGTCTTGCTGCTCCCACTGTGGGGGGCTGCATTGCGGGTGGGCAATGTCCCCCTGCTTCTCCGGCCGCTGCCAAGCTCCCGAGACCGCCAGCCTCGTCCACCGCCATCCAGCTCCTCCACCCCCTTCCCCACCTTTAATGAGCCCGGGGTGGGAGAAGACCATGGGCTCACTCGTGACAGGCTCCAGGCCTGTCCCTGCGGAGCGGCGGTGGCAGCATTGCCACCAATACTGCCGGGAGCTTCCCTCCTCTGTCGCCGCCTCCGCAGCCGCCGCTTCCGGCCGGGGGACTGAGCACAGTGGATGAAGGCAACTTTCTTGACAGGCCCGAGTACGAAGAAGAGGTAGCCATCCCACTGAATGAACCCCGCATAAACCAGTGAGTATGCCCCCCACTGACCCTTGCCCCATCCAAGCTAAGGATTCAGATGAGGAATAAGTCCCGGTTTCTCCCCAAAAGTCTTGGTTTTTAGCAACGCACCCGGTGGAAGTGTGTTGTACTGAGCAAGTCCTGAAAGTTTCTTTGTGCCTCCTCTTTCTCTTCTCGCATCTCGTTGGAAGCTGCTTAGTCAACTGCCTGCTTGCCTGGAAAAACTGAAAACCTGACAATTAAGTCTTTCCCCATCCCTTCGCTTGAAAATAATAAGAAGCTCGCATTTGACACTTTTCCTTCGCTTTTGCCTAAAGCTTCCCAAAGTGGGCGTTTTCTGAAAGCTTAACCTTTTATACTGTTAATTTTATACAGTTTTATACTGTTATTCTTTAGACAAAAACATTGAGGACTGTTTAAAGATACTGTTCTTTTAACAGTCCTCAATATTTTCATCTAAGGAATCTATGACTGAAACCAAAAATGTTTCAGTTAGTTTTATACTGTTATTCTTTAGACGAAAACATTGAGGACTGTTTAAAGATACTGTTGTTTTAACAGTCCTCAATATTTTCATCTAAGGAATCCATGACTGAAACCAAAAATGTTGTATGAGACTTGCTTGTCTTTTAACTATAGCATTTTCTGCATATAAAGGTTGCTGTGTTGCCATGGTGTAACACACACTTTGTATGCAAAGCTTTTCATGTAAGGTATAAAATAGCAAAAATGGTAGTAACATCTCTCTGAAATAACTAATATATGACCAGCAAGCCACGCCCACCCGGTCACATGGCCGACAAACCATGCCCACCCGGTCACATGGCCAGCAAGCCACACTCACAAAATAAGCCACGCCCACAGAGTGGTAGTAAAAAAATTAGGAACCCGCCCCTGAATATTAACACCATATTTCTCTTTACTTTGGCTCTAAATTGCATCTGATAGTAAGGATTAGCCACCATCTCACTAATATAAACATTTAATATAAAAAAAATAAACATATTAATAAGGCCTTCCTTGTGAAGGTTATGGATCTTTCTCTCTTATTTTTCCACAATATTTTAATATATATCTATTTTTTAATATATATGTCTTGATGTGCTTGATTTAATTTTAAATTAAAATTCGTCCAAGTCATTGATGAAGATGTTGAAGAGTACTGGGCCTAAAACAGAGCCTTGGGGTACTCCACTGCATACTTCCCTCCATGTAGATGCAGTTCCATTGAGCACTACACGTTGAGTGCGGTTGGTTAGCCAGTTTTGAATCCATCTGGTGGTGTTGCTGTCCATCCCACATTTTTCTACTTTATCTAGTAGTAGGTTATGGTCTACTTTGTCAAATGCCTTACTGAAATCCAAGTAAACCACATCGACAGCATTCCTCTCGTCCACTAATTTTGTCACTTTATCAAAGAATGCAATAAGATTAGTCTGGCATGATCTGTCTTTGACAAACCCATGTTGGCTTTTGGTTATTACTTTGTTTGCTTCTAGGTGTTCATTGATTCGTTGCTTGATTATCTTTGTTTTGTTCTACACATGTCTTTGACTATAATAAATTTTAAAAATGAAAAAAAGTATTAGGCTGAGGGCATATAAAGCTATGATTTTGGAGATCTGGAATCTCCCTGCGCCCATCAACAGGGAAGAGACTTTGTGCTGCAACCACTACTTTTCATTAATTGGCCACAAAGTGAATCCCTGCTGATCTTGGACCTTTTGTAAATGATAAAAATGGGATGGGGTGGCACTAAACAAATGTGCCAAATTATTTTCCCAAAATGTGGTAGTATCAGGTTAAGGTTTAACAACACACCTCTTCACAGTCCCCACTTAAAAGTGATTATTGAGATAAATAATAAGAAAGTTAAGAGGAAAGTTTCATTTCAGTAGCAGCCCTTTCTATGAGAACTTTTGACTTTGATTCTGATCTTGATTTTACTTTGATTAACTTTCTTTTTTGGCTTCTGAATAAAATATAAAGTATAAAGATCTGCTTAAATTTCAAATGGCTTCAAAATCAGGAAAGGCTGCTTCTTCTGAAGGAGCAGGGAGCGCTGATAGCTCCCCCAGCCATACTTCTAGATTGCCAGCCCCCCTTACACAGACTTTAACGCTTGGAATATTAGAAGAGGCTTTGAAAACTATGCAAGGTGAACTTTCTATTGGATTTAATGAGAAAATTAATGAAACTAATGAGAAAATTAATGAAACTAATGAGAAAATACAGGGTGTTTCTGAGGAGATTGGAAAGCGGAATCAGGAAATCAGAGAAGACATAATAATGGCTTTTCAAGGCTTAGCAAATAATTTTGAAATATTGGATCAAGAGATAGAACAAGCCACCACAATTTGGGGGGGGGGAATAGGAGAAATTGAAAACAAAATAGAAAAGGATGAAGCTGATATAATAATGATGCAATACAGAAATATGGAGTTTGCGATCAGAGTGAGAGGAGTAAAAGAGAGCAAGCAAGGAAACCTGAAAGAAATGATGTTGGATGCCTTTGTGCAAACATTAGGAGCGACAAGAGAAGTTTTGGCTTGGCAGATTGATAAAATATATCTTGTCAATTTGTGGGTGACTAGAAGGAGAAATCTGCCAAGAGATATTGTAATATATTTTACCACCAGAACACTGCGTAATGACATCCTACAGGCAACTTTCATAAATAAACTTCAGGTAGAAGGTCAGGAAGTGATGACAATGAAAGAAATTCCACCCAAAATCTTGAGAGCCAGAAAGGATTATGCTTTTCTGGTGGAAGAATTGAAAAAACAACAAGTACAGTATAGATGGGAAGTTCCAGTTGGCATAGCAGTGACCTACAAAGGAGTGAAATATCGGCTTAATACGTTATGGAAGGCTAGGGAGTTCTATGAAAGTGTGTTAAAGGCTGGCACATCAAGACCACCAGAAGGAAAAAGAAAGGAGGCTGGTATAGAAGAAGAAAGAGATGAATTGCTGAAGGCAGTTCAAGAAGGGGGAGCCTTGTTAGCAATTCAAACGGATCAAAGCTTGGAAGTACTTGACATACAACAAACGATAAAAGAACAAAGACAGACTAGAGCGAAAACAGCTAAGCGTAAAAAAGAATTAAAACAACAACAACTTCAGACAGTAACTCAAGAAATTTCCAAAACAGAAGTGGTGGGAGGAGCGAGACCAAAAAAACGATCCAAGGAAAATCTTCAGAAAGTGCTCCAGACGCTTCAGAAGCCCAGAGATGGGTACTAAATTTTTGACCTGGAATGTTAATAGCTTAAACTCTCCTCAGAAGAGGAGGAAAATATTTCATTATCTTAAACAATTTAAGAATGATTTAATTTGCTTACAAGAGACTCATATTAGGATACAAGATCAAAAACATTTGATAAATACAAGATTAGGTACACATTTTGTAGCAGCAGCATCAGAGAAGAAAAATGGTATAATCATATATGTGAAAAGAGACTTGAGTGCTAAGTTAATTGAAGCAGATGACCAAGGAAGATTTTTATCTATTGAACTCTTAATAAAAGGAGAGAAAATACTGGTGATTGGTGTATATGCCCCGAATCAACAACAAGAAAAAATTTATGATCTTCTACATTCAAAGTTGACACAATGGGATTACAAAACTTGTATCCTCTTAGGGGACTGGAATGGTGTTTTGGATGTGAAAAAAGACAAGAAGGGTCTTAAGCAAAATGTTTTTTCAAGAGCAAGATTGCCTAAATCTTTTTTTGAAATGAAGGAAGACTGGGAGTTACGAGATATTTGGCGTGAAAGAAATCTAGAAGAAAAGGACTTTACTTTTTTTCAGATAGACATCAATCTTTCTCAAGGATTGATTTTATTTTAATTACTAATGATCTTTTTTCCAGAGTGAAGAAGACGAAAATTTGCTCAAGAACATTGACAGATCATAGCCCAGTTTGGTTGGAATTGGACTATGGAAAAGGACCTAGAAAGTCTTGGAGGTTAAATGATAATTTGTTTAGATATGAGGACAATGTAAAAGAGTGTAAAAAATTTATGAAAGAATTTTTTGTTATGAATATGCAGAAGGATACCTCAATGGAGATGGTTTGGGATGCAAGTATTTATTTATTTATTTATTTATTTATTTTATTTATTTATTTATTATGGTGTTCTTATATGCCGCCCAACTCCCGAAGGACTCATGTAAGGCTTACATGAGAGGTATCTTGATATATTTGGATAACAAATATAGAAGGAAGAAGGGAGAAAAAAAGAAGAGAACTGGAAGAAGAGATCAAAAAACAAGAGAGGGCTTTAATTTTAAACCCATCAGATAAGAAAATTAAGGAGACAATTAATTTATTAAAAGGTCAATTTAATATCTTAATAGCAGATCAAGTGGCAACTAATTTACAATATGCTAAACATAATACTTTTTGCAATGCAAATAAACCGGGTAGGTGGTTAGCATACACATTAAGGAAAAAGCAAAAATCAAGGATTATTGAAAAAATTAAATATAATGGTAAAGAAGTTTATGAACAAGAATTGATTAAAAAATCTTTCTTACAGTTTTATTCAGGGTTGTATACAGGTGGTAAAGTTAAAGATGAGGATATAGATAGATATTTGCAAACAGGGAATATTCCTACAACTTCCAAGGAGCAAATGGATACCTTAAACCAACTGATAACCTCTGAGGAAATTTTTGAGGTGATTAAACAGTTAAAAGTGGGTAAAGCTCCAGGGACAGATGGTTTGACAGCTGTTTACTATAAAAATCTGCAGGAGGAAATGGTCAAACCGTTGAAGGAATTATTTAATAACATACAACAGGGAGGAGAAGTACCTCCAACTTGGAAGACTGCTTTTATTTCTGTGATCCCAAAAGAGGGTCTAGATCATACAGATTCTAAAAATTATAGGT